>CM024687.1:22283701-23015505 GCA_014182735.1 Corymbia maculata
TGTAATTAACTGATTAGTATGATGCGTTTAAAACAGGATACGATTAGATCCCCGCCAGCAGAGTCCAAGACGATGAAGAAGGCCACGGTGGTCAGCGTGGGAGTCACTACTCTATTTTACATGCTCTGCGGCAGCATGGGCTATGCTGCCTTCGGGGACATGGCGCCGGGGAACCTCCTCACCGGTTTCGGGTTCTTCAAACCTTATTGGCTGATCGACATAGCGAATGCCGCCATCGTGATCCACCTCATCGGTGCTTACCAAGTCTTCTGCCAACCCCTCTTCGCCTTCATCGAGAGACATGCAGCAAAAAGGTTCGCAGACAGCCAATTCATTACCAAGGAGATCGAGATCCCGGTCCCAGGTTTCCGACCTTTCAAGCTAAATGCCTTCCGGTTGATTTGGCGAACCATTTTCGTGATTCTTACCACCGTGATCTCGATGCTCCTCCCGTTCTTCAACGACGTGGTCGGATTGCTTGGCGCTCTGGGATTCTGGCCTTTGACGGTTTATTTCCCGGTCGAGATGTACATCGCCCAAATGAAGATCCCCAGGTGGAGCACCAAGTGGCTATGCCTCCAAACCCTCAGCGTCGCTTGCCTCATCATCAGTATAGCTGCTGCCGCAGGCTCGATCGCCGGGGTCGTGCTCGATCTCAAGACATACAAGCCTTTCAGTTCTAGCGACTAATTCGCCCCGACATCACCAATCTTCTCGTTCCTGATGAGGAGTCGCGAGGCAGAAAGGAGTTTAATTTTAGGATTTTACTTCTTTTTTCTGATGCTTAAGGAAGAGAAATCGCTTCACACGTTAATCAATAGCTGCGTAATGTTTTTCGGTGGATGTAACGCGAGGTCGAAGTCTGTACTCTTGCTTCTTTCCGCAAAATATGAAAGGAGGGACCAACAACTCCTGCGATGTCACCTTTGTGTGAGCTGTTCTGATTGGCTGGAGAAAAAAACGAAAGGCACCAATTGACAGAAAGTCCAAAAGAGACATCCGCCTTTTTCAACGTCTGACTTAAAATTCTTGACAAGTTTGGAGCCCAGTGCTAGGGGCTATCCACGCTGCCCTCATTCAAAAATGGACCCAATTATAGAAAGATGGAGCCTTCGTGTCATAAATGAGATGATGAGCAGATAACGAGAAGACCTTATTGAATGCATCTAACTATTATTGAATATGGCGAATTCCCATCAGATTAAACGTGCAATCCCATAAAAAAAAGTGACGTTAAAATCAAATTCGGGACTCCAAACCATTCGAACAGCAAAAAGGCTCATCTTAGGAATCTAGGAATGCACATGCACCGAGCCTATACAAGAGAGTAATTATTAGATGGAATTATCTCTCAATGGCAAAGCAATTCCAAAAATTGCTCTCAATCATATCAAGACCAATCAAGCAATTATTGTACTCTTGGCAAGCGCAGCAAGAGTTTTCATAATCGACAAATTCGATTTATCTTTCATTGTATAGATGATTTTATCTTTTCATGTATGAAGGCCGTGGTTAGGAAAGTTAGTGTGTTACAATTATTTGATGTGATATCTTTTTCTAAATCATAAGCTAAGCCTGTACTTTGAATACATGAAAGTAATAGTGGGAAAGCGCACCTTGTCCAATTCTTCGGCAGCCGGAGCATGTGAACATTTTTCCGCCACCCAAAATCAAGTTGAAGCGAAAATGGAACATTGCCTAACTTGAGGAACACCATCGAAAGTGCTCTGTTTCTTGTCAGACTTGAGTGGTTAGGAGTTTGGTTTGTCAGGAACTTTGATGGTTCTGGGGTGATCTTCTGGAATGTCATTGAGTGGCTAGTCTCATTCTCTCCGCAAGCATATAACTTGGGTGGACTCTAGCTGAACTTATCAAGAATTAGAATCTCCAATCTCCAGTCAGCCGAAGGAAAAGGATGGAAAAGGAAAATATAATAGAATCTCTGAGAAGAAACTAGGTGAATTGATCTCCCAAGCACGATGTCATGATGAAACCTTCCGTGTTCATTGTTAATAGTGTGCGATTGTCCTATAAGCAACTCCATCTTGGAATGAGCATCGCATAACATGGATTACGCCCTTGTAGCTGTTGCTTTTGTATGATGTGTCCCATTCAACTTTCAATCAGGCAATTTCACTTTGTCTGTTCCTTCCCTTTCAATAATTTCGCCGTTCGACATGGGAAGTTTGATCTTTTGACAATTGAGCTCTCTGTAACTTTCATAGCAAAAAGAAAGTCGAGCCGGCTTTTGGATAGGAGGCTGTCCAAAGACACCGACTTGACATTTTTCTTCTCCTTTTTCGGCTCACTAAACACCTTTTTTAGGTATTTGGACCGTCCAAATTTGCCTGTGATTGCAATCAAGACAGTCGAGACTCCACAGCCCAAATGGTATGCACTCTCAAGCATCAAAATCACACCTTTGCGGATTTCAAGTGGAAGCAATGGTGAGAAATGGCAAATAGGATTGGTTTGCTGGGAGTGGATGATCTTCCTGCACCAAAAAAACTCTTGACTTGTATGATGCATTAGAGGGAAAGTATAGGATAAGGAAGTCAATACATATGGATACAACAAAAGGACCACGCAAGTCAAATCAAATAAAAGAAGACAATGACAATCCTTGAAGTCATTTAGTTCTACTTTGGTGGAATGTAAAGTCATTTTCCAAAGATCTTGAATAAAGATGTACTTCCGAATAACAAATAGCGTTTAGATCATTGATTTTGGTGAATACTTTTTATAGTAATATTGAAGTTCAATGAAAAAGAAAAAGAAAAAAGAAAAAAGGGAGGGAGGCAACTTGACAATCAAAGGGAGAGAGGATAGGTGAGTGTTGATCGGCGGTTGACCGTCGGCCAAGCGAGCATCAACTAGCAACCATTGACCATCGGCTAGGCCCAATGAAGCCTCATGCCAAAAAGCTTAGGCAATCAAAGCTCAGCCACCGGTGATAAAGCTTAGCAAAGCAACCGTTGATTGTCACCATAGAACTCAACATAGCTTGGTGAAGCTCGACCGGGGTCATGCAACCTCAAGCAAAGCAACACTAAGGTTGTCAAACTTCAAGGTTTGTAGACCTAGGCTTTTTATGATCGATTTTCCGAGATTTGGCCCTTCAACATCAACTTAACCCTAGGCGAGGCTTGCCGAGGTCACATGACCTCAAGTGAGCTAGGTGCAATGGGTTGTCGAGGCTGCATGTCCCTAGGCGACCCCTCGTCAACATCCATCCAGCTCCTTCAAGCCATGCTGACATTCATCCATCTCCCAAGTTGAAGATGAACAATGCAAGGGAAAGCCATGGATAGTGAAATAAAAGTGGGAGCAATTTTGGAAGAAAAAACTTCATTAACATGAGGTTCAGCCTTCCGGAAATGCTAAAAACCCTAGACAAGCTTTAGCTGCCAACATTTGACCAAATGAGTATTAAAAACATTTGCCAAACACCCCTAGTTTTCACCAAGGGCTAAAAGCCTAAAATCTCTTGAGAAAGCTAAACCAAACGCAACTTAATAAAGGTTTGTTCATAGGTCAATACCCTAAAAACTCTTAACTATTGGTCAAATCCCATTTTTATCAAAATTTTTTTTATGGAAAAAAAAAAAAAAACCTCAACTTTCACTTGAGCCTCATATTTTCCCCCGTTAAAATGCCGTCCAAAAAATACTAGCCGATAGTTATCCGACACAGCATCCACACGCAACCTTTGACATGAAATTTAGTTGCCACCTTAGACAACATAAAAGAAGAAGAAAACCTGGAAGAGATGCGGCCACCGCAGATTGAGCTTCGCGCTTCAGGCTCGCAATGGGCCGTTCGTGTGCTCTGCTCAGTTGGTTTGAAGACAGAACCCAATATTGATTTGATGCTCAAGCCGCCACGGTTGCGAACTTAGAGCTTGAGCAGCCATGGCCGCATCTTTCTCAAATTTTCTTTTCCTTTCTTTTTTCCTTGTCTGATGTGGCACCCAAAACCATGTAAGCAGATTTGTGTGGATGCCACATCAGATAGTTATCGGCTACTTGGACTGCGGGTTGTTAATGGGGGACAAATTTGAAGCTCAAGTATAATTGGGACTAGTCTGAAATTGAGGGTTTTTTTTAAAGAAAATAATAATTCAAATTAAAATTGGGACTGAATCTAAAACGTGAATTTTTTTAGTCTAAAGTGTAATTGAGCCAAGTTGAGTCAATCTATCTAGTGTACTACTGGAGCAAACTCAACCCGAATTAGAATATAGTCTTGGCCTGATGTAAAATCCACTCGAGTAAATTTGCACTGGGAAAACTCCTGTCAGCTTGAAATGGCCCCATATGAAGGTAGCGTCTTGAATTTAGAAACTACATAAGGGAAACCCATTGCGATGTTCAAGAGGGGACTGAAAGGCACTTAAGCTACATTTGTATAATTCTAGCACGATAATTAGAGTTATTATTTTGGTGGATGGGCCTGAGTAGAAGCGCTGAAATTCAAAACGTTTGTTAGTCGCTTGTTTTCATTATCGTGGTTAAGCAGAACTAGGCGGCTCTTGCTTTGATTTAACGACATTTCGCGTGTTCTTTTTTATCAGTATAAGAATGGTGAGGGGCAATCAGGACAGCTATTCCTCTGACATTACTATAAGATTCCTGCACCAGTTATATGACATTCGATTTGAAGTATTACTATTCAATTCAACCATACGTTTATGAGTCCGTCACCATAATCTTACCTTGAGTTACTTCGAGGCAAATGGATGAGCTGATTGCTAGATGATATGTAAGGGAAAACCAGAATCTTTATTTTGTTCTAGCCTTACGTGATATAACCATTATGTAAAAGTACCCAATATCTAGACTTTATGATATGAAGAGTGACCTTGAGTTACCTCAAGGCAAATGGATGAGCTGATTGCTAGATGATATGTAAGGGAAAATCAGAGTCTTTATTTTATTCTAGTCTTATGTAAAATAACCATAATGTAAACCCAATATCTAGACTTTATGACATGCTCGATTAATTACCTCGCTCTATCATATTCTCAAAGATTGATATGAAAAGTGGTTGGAAATTCTCACCACATGAAGCAAATGTCCAAGACATGAGCTGATTAGAGGTTCGCTCACCACATGACTCGAACTTATAACTTCATGAAAGGCATTGTGACCACTTTACCACCAAACTACCGCTCTTGGTGGTGACATTGCACATGCGTTTCGGCCAAATAAGGGTGTTATTAAGCTGCATCAAGAATTTTCCTTATAAATTTTTGCTTCGGGATTGGGACAATCAACTTTCCCTAAGTTTTAGAGAGGGGAAAAAAAGGAGGATCAACTATGGGTTCTCTAAAATCTTCACCTTAAGCGTTGGTACGAAGTAGGATAATTATGCATACCCACATGCGGATAATTTACTAAATGCCCCCAAGTTTCTTGTGGGGTTTTCATATGATCCTCCAGGTTATCAATTTTAACAATGTTTCCCCCAACTTTTCACGATCAACGCAATGTACCCCTTCCCCCGACCCACATTCTGATCAATTTCTGTCGGAAGCCAGAACAGGTGAGCTCACGTGAGACGCTGATTCCACAACATTGAGGGTAAAAGTATCCAACAAAAGAGGGCTAAAGTCCCAAACTCAACTCCGCCTGATTGCATGTGCAAGGTTTCATTTTCACCGGGAAACTTGCTGAAACTATTTTCCTCCAAGAGCATTAACGGAAGGCGATGGCGTCCACGTCAAGCTAGGTTTGCATCGGTCGACGAAGTCTTCATTACAACCCTTCTTCCTCAATTCCAGAGATCGTTAATTTTCCCACTCTCAATTACTCGATCGCAATTGAAAGTTTGGGATATTTGTTGAGAAGCTAATCGGGGAGAAAGAGGGACAATTTTGTTCACTTGGAATTGATAGGCCTTTTTTAAGAGGATAAAGAAAATGAGTGGTGGACGAGTTTTGCCCTCAACATGTTAAATTTGGCATGTCATGTGAAGTCACCTGCTCCGACTTCCAGCGAAAGTTGATCAAGATGTTCGTCGGAGGGGGAACATCTAGTTGATCATGAAATGTTATGGGTGACATTGAGTAGATCAGTAAAAATCAGAAGGAAGATAGTCTAAATCGAAAACCTGAGGTGCCATATAAAAATACCCTAAAGGCATTATGCGGCAAGTATTAAATCTCCCCGCACATATGCCTTTTATGAATGAAGAGCAAAATAATGAAATTTACATCTGCCATGCATATTTTGCATGACTTTTAGTTCGATATAATTAGTGGAGCAAACAAAATACTTCCAACCTACCTTATGTGATGAACAGCAAGCAAAATCTTGGCTGGGAAAAAATTCAACCTGGTGTCATATAACTGTTGAAGTATTCCTTTTTAGGGCCACTAACTATCATTCATGAGAGAAATGATAACTTATACTAGAAAGTTGCTAGAATAACCACTCGAAAAACTGAGTAGGCCAAGCGACAAGCAATTAAATACTACTCACGCTTACCTAGCCTCGAAACTATGATGTCTGTCAAAGATGCATCAAATCCTACTAACATCACGCAAATAGAAATTGATCCCTATGATCGAAGCTATATTCATGATACCATAGACTTTATCCACACAAGCAGTGAAGATCATACATGGGAGATCCAGAAAGTAAACACGCCTTTCCAGCATGTAATACACAAGCGCTACGGCAGATATGTAGAGAGATTCTACCAATTGGGTTGTTTGGAACATTACTATTGTCAATCATCATTTAGCTCCTCGTGATGAAATATCCTTTTAAAGCAGAAAACTTAGGCATTAAATTTAAGATCACCGAGGTGAAAGAAGCCAATCTTTTTGTTTCGTTTATTCAAATTTTCTCAAAGCGAGCCATACTAGAATTAATGATACCTTCATATTATCGGGGATCAATGTGATTTCAATTGCAGAAGATCTTCTCGTCAGAAAATCTGCATGCGTACATCAGAAAAGCAAAACAGGCAGAATCCACAATTGATGATAGGCATCACAAGTCAAGCAAATATCCAAGTTCAAATTTTTAAAAGCACGATATCAACATCAAGGATCGAAGTAAAAAAGTCTCACTCATGAACTATTTCGATGGCGAATCCCCTCACGGGTCGCCAGGGAAATCGAAAAGGAAAACCCTAACCTGACGAAACTAGTAGGTGACAGAAGAAAAAGAGACCGATTTCTCTCAGACTTCCCCGATGCTGCTACCAGTAACTTGATGACCACCACCGTCTCAGTAGTATGTACCCAAAAAAAGCGCAGGACTAACCATGGTCATTCAACATCCTTCAACAACTTTGTCCCCATCTTGCAGGCCAGAAAGGCGTCGATGCTCGCATGCTTGATCAGCTCGTCGGAGAGCCTGAGTTCATAATCCCATGGGCCTGGACCAAACTTATCTCTAATCTGCCACTTCATCTTCCTCGGCCTCGCCACCACCTCCGCTTCCCCTCCCAGCACAATCCGCGCCAACTGCTCCAGATTCTTCCTCCGGAAGTCGACGTACCCGGCCTCGATCTCCTTGGACTTCTCCGCCACCTTCCGGAGCTCCACGGGCTTCCGCATCGTCAGCCCGAACTCCCTCTCGAGCTCCTTGGCCATCGCCTCCATCCCGACGCCGAAGATCCTCGAATCGTGGACGAAGTCCTTGAGGACCTTGGGGATGGGGTGCGAAGAATCGAGCTCGTAGAGGAGGCACTGGCTCCCCGCACAGAGCTGAAGCAAGTCGTAGGGATTTTCCTTCGAACCAGCTGAGAAGGAACATCAAAGAAAAACAAGAAACAAGAAAACCGATGAGGAAAAACGTCGATCTAGGGTTTCACGATCGGGGACGGAAACTGCTGAATCAAACGGGAAGAAGAAGCCACCCACGCTGCAAAAAAGAGCGCTTGTAAGGGGCGTTCGCGTAGCTCAGGCTCCGCTCGGCGGAGATGCCGACGACGATGGCCTCCCCCTTCTTCCCCTTGCGGTGCGACTTCAGCACCTGCTGGACCCAGTCCTTGACGATGGGGTCGCCGTCGGGGCAGTCGGCGACGGTGGCGGAGAGGAAGAACCGGTCGCCGATGATGACGTCGAACGCATGCCTCCGGCTGGGGTCCTTCTCGATCTGCACCTCCATGGCCTTCGTCTCCTCCTTCTGCGACTCCATGATCACGCGAGCGAACGAGAGAGAGTGACAGAATCGTTCGCGGCGTGGGAGACGTGAAGGGAGTGAAAAGTGAGGTGAAAATGCCACTGACAGAAAAGCTGAAAAGCCCTATTTATTATTGTGATTTTGTTTTTGTTTTTTTGGGGCCGAAATTTTCCAATGGGCCTTTCAATCTGTAGGCCCAACTGAATCTGACGAAAGTCTATAGGTTAGATAAAATACTTAGAATTTTTTTTTGGTCATTAGAGAAAATTCTATAAAAAGAACTCTTTTTGCATTTGATTGATGAAAAGCATGCCCACACGTAGTCGATTTTTGAAAGAACAAAAAATGTGTTTGATTCTTGAACGGACGATATCTTGAGATGGTTTTCATTATATAAAGATATTGCAAATATTAAGATTTGTAAGGAAATAATACAGCAATGTAAAATAATAAATGAAAAGATTATTATATTATAATAGTTCTCAATCACTTAATTCTAACATTTCTAAGAATCAGTTTGTGATTTTGATCGATATTTCCTTTGTGATTGATATCTCCAAATTATTCTTCCTTAATTGATAAATCAATGCTTTTAAATTTAACTTTCGTTTGCATTTGATATAGGTGGGGATGCTTTTAGAACTAGCTTATGCATCTGGAAAAATCTCTAAGGTAATACAATACATGTATATTAGGTATTTGTCATTGTTTTTTTTTCTTTTTTGCATGCTTGGTTAAATCTCGTGCATTTGACAAATTGTATTGCGTTGTGCAAATGAAAAAAATTCCATATGGGCTTTAGTCATACATATACCTAATATGTGCTTTGAGTCTTACTCTCTCGGAGAAGCTGTCAAGCTTATGATTAGATTTAGTTTAATTAGAAATAACATCAAGCTTCAAGAGAATCCCATGGTCGCTCTATGTAAGGGTAACCCAACCTTGACGAATCACACATCGGCGTCCCCATAGGGCACGTCATAATTTCTCACAAAATTATGAGTATCATCTTTACTTTGTATAATCAACCGGTCCAACCATGAACAGCATTATGGCATGCATCGTATGTAAGCTTTCTTAGTCCATCTAGCTTTCTTGAACTTTGGCCTGACGCTATCAAATACGGTGAGTTGCGTCCGATGCCTAATTGATTCTATTGTCTCGTTATATGCAAATGATGCAATAATCTCTAGTTACTAGTTTAGGAAGGTGCACTCATTGGCTAACTTGCCATGTTCCATTTTGTTCCTTCGCTTGATACACAACTGTTCATGTAAGCATATGAGGGCTTGCTTTGTCTAGGGATTCATTCTTTATAGGGTAAAATTACAACAAAAGTATATAAATATAAAGGAAAATGACACAAATGATCATTGAAATGTAGGTTAACGTGTAATGTTAATCATAAACTTTTAATTTGTTTAATATTGTCACTAAAATTTTGCCAAATGTGCAATGTCATTATCAAATTTTAATTTATTTAATGTGGCTCATGAACCTTGAGCTATATGAATAAAATTTTCTGATTTAACTTTCAAACCAACATACTTGAATGGTGGACAAAAAAAAGTTATATGTGTATTATCCATGTAAAATATGCAACTCAAATTAGAATATAATAATACAAGTTTATTGAAAACTAATTCAAGTCGAGCTCAAACTTGAAAAATTAACTTCGATCAATGCCTTGAATATTTCGAATTGAGCCGAGCTTGAGTATTGTCAACTCCCACTCTATTTGACTTTGCTATCCTCCATGAGAATCAGTTGTGCCACCCCAATAGCTTGAATGCTGGATACGCAGGTCGTGTTATAAGTGTACATTTCTGATGAATCAATATTGCTTCATGGGCATAATCCAGGTTGTATCCGATGAACACGGCAAGTTTCATCATGATATCACTTCTCAAGATATGCCGCTCTCTGTTTTTCCTATTGGCTAATTCGAGAATGGAGATTCTGATCTGATCAGTAGACTAGAGTCGACCCAAGTTATGCTTTTGGAGAGAACGAGACTGACCACTCAATGACATGTCAAAGATCACCTTAAGAACCATCAAAGATCAGGTTTTTTATTTTTTGGATTTGAGCTTTTCCTTTTTCCTCCGGTAGGCAAGGTGACATCATTGTAATCGATGCTCCCTCTGTTCATATCTTGCAAAAGAAAGCAAAAGTTCAACCTTGCGTTACATCCACCGTAGTCCAGTATCCAAAACGTATAGAGTAATTTATCTTCCTTAAGCATCCTATGAACATAAGAAAGAAACAAAATCCTAAAATCCAACTCTCCTCCTGACTTGCAACTCGTCCTCATCATCAAGGAGAAGATTGGTGATGTTTGGGCGAACTAGTAGCTAGTCCTGAAAGGCTTGTAGGACATGAGATCGAGCACGACCCTGGCGATGGAGCCCACGGCAGCGGCAATAGTGATGATGAGGCAAGCTACGCTGAGGATTTGGAGGCATAGCCATTTGGTGCTTCACTTGGGGATCTTCATTTGGGCGATGTGCATCTTGATCGGGAAATAAACCAACCAAGGCCAAAATCCCAGAGCGCCAAGCAGTCCGACAACATTATTGGAGAAAGGGAGCAGCATCGAGATCCCAGTGGTTAGAATCACGAAAATGGTTCGCCAAATCAACTTGAAGACTTTCAGCTTGTATGGTCGGAAACCCGGGACTGGGATATCGATCTCTTTGGTGATGAATGGGCTGCGTTCGAACCTTCTCTCAACGTACTCCTCGATGAAGCCAAAGAGGGATTGGGAGTAGACTTGGTAGGCACTGACGAGGTGGATCCCGATGGCGACATTCACCATGTCGATGAGCCGATAAGGGCTAAAGAACCCGACACTTGTCAGGAGGTTCTCGGGCGCCATGTCCCCGAATGCGGCATAACCCATGCAGCCGCAGAGGATGTAGAATATTGTTTTGACAGCTGCACAGACCTGCGTGGCATTCTTCATCGTCTTGGCCTCTGATGGTGGGGATTTACTCACGTCCTGTTTTCAACGCATATCACACTGATCAGTTAATTACCACAACCAAGAATTAGAGCGATTAGGATAGTTTTCTGTAGGAATGAGTATCATTTTAGAGTAGAACTTGGAATCTGAAAACCGCATTGATTGAAATCTATGGGTTCCAAATTCCAAGGTATACGGAATATGTTCTAAGTTTCAAAATTTGGGAACCTATTTAACCTATTTTATCGGGTAGATTCTAAATTCTAGGTTAGTAGAACTTGGAACCTAAAACTCGTAACTTAGAACCTAGAATTTAGAATAAGTTTTTATATTTTTTTTGTCTATGTCTTCATGTGATCTTGAAGTATTTCATGGCATTTGATGCTGACTATATAATTTGAAATCACTTATTTAAACTTCCATTTTATCATTAGAGATTTTATTTTTGTAGACCATAAGACTAGTGAAAGCTTTAATTGCTTTTTTGATGCAAATATATTTGAGCAATTGCTTCTTTCAATATAATGATTCTATATAATACAAAAGTAATCAGTGTATTGAAAACCGTAAAATTTCATTAATACTATTTGACAAGTGTATATAGACATTCGTTCTTAAGTAACTGATAATAAAATATTTATTCATTTTTATTATTAAGTTTATTTTTCTTAACTAATTATGAAAAAAAAAGGAGAAGCTGTTAGAACTTGGAAACGACCTTAGAACTTATAATATGGTAAATTCAAAGTTTCAAATTTTGATGGATAGGTTTCAAGTTCAAAAAAAATGAAAAATCTATACACGATGATAGGTTTCGGGCTCCAAACGAAACCTCCAAAGAATTTAGAATCACTTGCCCCCAATTTTCTATTAGGTTAGGGGTGTTTTTTGTATTACAACTATTAGGGTGATGTTGTGTAATTTTACCTGAATTTCGATGGAGTATGAATAGGCAAAAGCTATGTCACCGAGAGTCTGGAAGCTCCTTCGTATCTTCTGGGTCTAAGTGACAGTGCCAGTACTTATCCCAATGAGACTTCCCTTGAATTTGCCTTTTTCTAGTGGAGATTTGAGAAAGACAAGATATGAGCACTAGTCTCAGGCTTTCTTCTGCTCAATCTTTTAATTTAATCATCACATTACATGTTCATACATAAAAAATTGATGTTATGAAGAAATTGATGTTGTGAAGATGTGCTTGCAACCTGTGACTTTTGCAATGTTGAGGGCAAGTCTGATAGTTGAGTAAGTGAATGACATGATGGTGACCACGATGCGGAACCACCACAGTCGGTCAAATTTTGGAATTTGGGATAAAAATATCTCAATTACTCCAAACACAATCATGTATGCATTGCTACTCCTGTGGCAGAGAATATTATCATCTTTTTTGTGAAAGCAGTTTGATCTATTGATTGCCCTGTTCGATTAAACATTTAACAAACCAAAAATAAATGAAAACCGCACATCCAATCAACAACTTAGAATCTAGATTTCCTTTTTTCTTTAACTTTGATTTGATTATAATCAAATTCACCACTCACATCATGCTTAGGGATAATGCAATGGTACACCCAATAGCAACCCCACAAAGGTTCAGGTACTGAACTAGTCCGCATAATTTCGCTTTTGTCCCACCTGTAAATATTTAATAGAAGAGAAAAAAATGAGAAAATTCAATCAATTAAATGAAGGGGTGCATCTTCGTGGGAAAATATTTGGTGAGAGAACAAGGTAAGTGTGTCCATGTAAGTGTAGTTTCGCTCTTCAATCACAGGGTTCCTGACCAGTAACAAGCAGCCAAGAGGGCCGAGGTGTAGTAAGTACCAAAAGAGAACGAAAACATCATTGCCAGCCCGGCTATCCACCCGGGCTGCACCGTGGCCCATGCCAGAGATGGAACTCCCGGCCCGATCACATCTGTGACCATGCGAGCACTGGCCGTCCACATAGTCCCTGATTTAAACCATGAACAAAAAACCATACAAGAATTACATTTATTAGGTAAAATCACATTCTTTAATTTCTTTCGGTAATCAAAAAATGAAAAGGAAAAAAAGAGAGGATGTGAGACAAGGTTTCTGAAGGAGGCTTTGTTACACGAAATCGCCAATAGAGATAGAAGATAGTTTGATGATAAAGATAAAGATTGTAAGGGCTTGTTTATTGCTTACCAGTTTGTTTGAGATGGCCATCATCGTCGAAGCATATGGAGCCACCACCTTGCTGAGGCAGATCAACCGAAACCTCGAAACCAGTTCTGTTCTGAAGCGTCTACGTATCACCAAGATCAAATGAACGCAAAAGAGTATAAGCTAAGAAGAAAAGGTAGAAGTCGTTGTGTATGAATAGTATGAGCTCAGATGAAAGCGTAGAGGTATATATATAGAGAGAGAGAGGGGGAGGGGCTCTGTGGTTGGGTGACTTGTTTTGCCTCTTTTCACGAAACAAGGAAAAAGGGTTCTTTATTCCACCTGGTTTTGATCTGGAATGAAAGGGTTTTCGTTTTTTCACAAGTCAACATGGTTTTGATCTAGAAAACTAGGGTTCTTTCTCTTTCACAAGTCCATATGGTTGTGATCTTAAAAAAAGGTTTTTTCCTCTTTCACAAGCCAACATGGTTTTGATCTAGAAAGAAAGGGTTTTCTCTTTTCACTAGTCAACATGGTTTTGATCTAAAATGAAAGGATTTTCGTTCTTTCACAAGTCGACATGGTTTTGATCTAGAAAGAAGGGTTTCACTAGTCAACATGGTTTTGATCTAGAAAGAAAGAGTTCTAGTTCTTTCACAAGGAAAGGGTTTTCTCTCTTTCACTAGTTACAAGTCAATTTGGTTTTAATCAAGAAAGAAAGGGCTTTCTCTCTTTCACTAGTCAATGTGGCTTTGATCTAGAAAGCAAGGGTTTTCTTACTTTCACTAGTCAACAAGTTTTGATATAGAAAAAAAGGGGTTTTTGTTCTTTCACAAGTCAATAAGGTTTTGATCTAGAAAGAAGGGGTCTTCTGTTTTTCACTAGTCAACTTGGTTTTGATCTAGAAAGAAAGGGTTTTCTCACTTTCACTAGTCAACATGATTTTGATCTAGAAAGAAGGTTTTCATTTTTTCACAAGTCAATATGGTTTTGATCAAGAAAGAAAGGGTTTTCTCTCTTTCACTTGTCAACGTGGTTTGATCTAGAAAGAAAGGTTTTCTCACTTTCACTAATCAACATGGTTTTGATCTAGAAAGAAAGGCTTTTTTTGTCTTTCACAAGCCAACATTGTCCATCATCATTACACATCAATGGGACATCCATGCATACTGGCACCGATAAGTTGGTGCATCAATTTAGATGTCATCCGCTTTTACCTATTCGCAACGAGAACAAATTGGTGCATGTCATGCATATATCAACCCCAGGTTTAGTTGTTCCAGTTCGAGTCTCCCTGATTAAAAAACAAGAGCACCCTTTAGCTTTTATTTTGTTTTTTAATTAATTATAGGTTGGCCAACTGTGCTATATGACTATGTACCGTCGTCGGAATTTTCCAATTTGGTCGTCGTTATATTCCGTTCGAGTGTTGATACAAGACTAATCCAGTATTGTTAACACACAATAATTAAGTGAGAAAATTGTTTCCACGAATCGAGGTTCTGCTTCTTACGTTGTTTCCATTGAAAAACATAATTTTTACTTGGGTGTAGGGGTGTCAACAGGTCGGGTCGGATCGGGTCGGGTTTTTATGTTACCCGACCCGACCCGACCCAACCCGACCCGAAATGCATAAAACATGAAACAAAAAAATGGGTCGGGTCGGGTTTCGGGTTTTTTTTATTAAAAGTGATTGTGCAAGTCATAGACAAAGATCCTCCCGTAAATCATGAGCTCCACGTAGATTCATTTTCATAACAATTACACTAAGAAACTAAACCCACAAGCTAGAAATTAGACAGGGCTTCAACAAAAAGCGTAGAGGTCTTCGATTGAATGCATCCACATAATGTCAGAACAATCATGAGTTTTTTTTTTTTTACTATAGGAAAATAAGCGAAAATCATGAGCTCCACGTAGATTCATTTTCATAACAATTACACTAAGAAACTAAACCCACAAGCCAGAAATTGGACATGGCTTCAACAAAAAGCGTAGAGGTCTTTGATTGAATGCATCCACATAATGCCTTCTGGTAATACTCTAACAGAAGCTCCAGTACCCTCTTGTATCGATCTGATTAGTGAACCTTGCTTTCCAATTAGATTTATTGCTTGAATGGAAGCCACCAAGAACCGAATTGAACAAAATGCTAGGGAAAGAGGCGCCTTTGGCTCTTCTTTTCCAGATATCAATACCTGCAAAACAATATATAGTAAAGGCAAGATAGGGGAAAAAGTACTTTCCTTAGCAAAATTTGCCATGGTCTACAGACCATGAAATTTATTCATAACAGGACGCAAGTAGCTTGAAAATGGAGTACTGCAATCAAACAAAAAATGTAATAGAACAAATGATGAAGACAAAGCATTGGAACCATGGCAATCAAATTGTCAGGAAATAATCCAAGAAAACTGCCACTGTCTCAAATTATCTTTGAAAAGAAAACCAAATAAAGAGGTACAAAGCCATGTTGTACCACAAGATGGCTTTGTACCTCAAGATGCAAAGTGACAATATAAGTGTTCTTTACAATGGACTCCAAAACTGTGAGGATGTATGAAAACCCAAATCATTTTCAAAAATATGCTTCAGTTTTAACATTGAAGATAGATAGAAATTAACAATGTCAAAAATCTAACTGCTGGTTCATATAACGAATAAGTAATGCCTATTTCCACATAAGCCTTCTTTTATCCACTAGGGTCATTTTTGACCCATGCAAGGGAATGCATCTAGAAGAGGATAACTTTTCCTCAGGGATAGGCTATGATGATGATTGCGATTGTCAATGTAACAAATAGCAATAGAATTATAGGCTGATGGCAGACTATATAGACTGGGAATCAACCATTGAGACTTATTTCAAATAAAAATTTATGACTGAAAATAGGAAGGCCAATGCTGTATCCCCTCCCCAACAATAAAAGTAATTCACAAAGGTAATATACAAAGAACAAAAAAAATACAAGTGACCAGGTTCCTACCTTCAAGTCCACTGAAAAGAAAGGGTGGGCAACGCATCTTATTGTCTATAAGATGACCAGGCTCCTACCTTCAATCATCAAGAGAAGTCAATATCGAGTTTGACTCCGTGGTCGTAGTTGGCAACTCTGCAATAAATTCATGATGAAAATGATAACTAACATATGTATTGAAATATAGAAATATATTAAAATTCTATAACCATATTTTTCACCTGATTCAAAGATTTCAAGCTCTTCTAAGTCCTCCTCAATCGAACATGAAAGTGGCATGGATCGTAACCAATCTTGAGCACATATGAGAGCCTCCACCATCCTTGGGGTCAAGGAGCTACGAAAGACATCAAGCACACGACCTCCTGTGCTAAATGCGGCCTCTGAAGCTACAGTCGAGATAGGCACGGCCAAAATATCTCAAGCAATGGAAGAAAGGACAGGATATCTTGAAGAGTTTGCTTTCCACCAACCTAAGATATCAAACGTAGCGCTATAACGTTCACATTCTTCCTCCAAATATTTGTCCAATTCAGATTTTTCTTTCAAATATCGCTGTCCAGTTCGGCTAAGATACTTAGCAGTCATAAAATCAGCACCAATCACAGGAGACTTTGACACATTTACAACCCTTGTACCATTTAATTTCAAGTTGCTTTGGGGGCATACACCAGTGCGGTATTGCTCGAACAATGATGTTAGGGATGTTGTCACTCTTCTTTGTAAGGTTTTAGCTTGATTGCTTTCATAAACATCATTAATCATCCACTCCACATATGCCCACTTATGTCGTGGGTCAAGTATACAAGCAATGAATAAAGTAAGATTGATGTTATTTACATTGCCAAAATACTTATTAAATTTGTTCTTCATTCTCTTAGCCATTTCTTGCAAGCCTTGATCTTCATTCTCACAATGTTCGTCGATGACTCCATGAATTCCATACACATCCTTAGCCAAATCATTACTAGTGACATAAGAAGAACCCGAAACTTTTAAAGTTGTATCAAAGAACAACTTCAGGAATGGAAGAAATTGACGGGCATAATTCTAATCATCTGTAGTGGGCAATCCTCTTACCTTAGAAAGCTCTTCAACAAATGTGCTATCTCGAAGTTCCAATAAGCTAAAAGCTTTATCAAACTTAATGGCTGCTTCCAACATCATATAAGTTGAGTTCTAACGAGTTTCCACATCCAAACAAACAAGACTTTTGGACTCAATATTCACTCGCTCAATACAATCCTTAAACCAACTCAGCCTCTTAGGAGAAGACCTCACATAACGTACAGCCGAACGTATTCTAATAATAGAATCATTTATTTCTTTCAAGCCTTCTTTCACAATCAAACTCAATATATGAGCACAACACCTCATGTGGAGTAACTCACCTTTCAATACCAAAGAATTCCAAGAATTAAGTCTTCTTTTCAAATGTTGAATCCCTAGGTCATTTGAGCTTGCATTATCTACAGTAATACAAGTAACACTTTGAATCCCCCACTCAATCAAGCATTTCTCAACTGCTTTTCCAATTATCTCCGCAGAATGACCCGGGATTTGACAAAAATTCAATATTTTCTTATGTAGCTTCCAATCAGCATCAATAAAATGAGCAGTGAGACACATATAATTTAAATTTTGACATGAGGTCCATGTGTCGGTCGTAAGACTAACTCTTGGTGATGTTTCACAAAAATATTTCTTCAATTTACTTCTTTCCTCTAAGTACAACTTATAACAGTCATGCCTCAACGTATTTCGACATGGGATTGCAAACTTTGGCTGTATTCTATTCACAAATATCCGAAATCCCTCATTTTCTACAAATTTGAATGGTAATTCGCCAATAATGAACATGGCTGCTAGGTCTCTTCTACTAGCATCTTGTTCGAATTTCCATGGACCTGAAGAACTACCAACCCCTACAATGCTACCCGAGCCACTCTTTTGCCTTTTTTCAACATTTGCATAAGGGTATGCCTTGCATCTAGCTAAATGATGATGCATAGAACTAGTCCCATGGCCACTAGAACAACCAATTAGGATCCCACAATATATGCATTCTGCCTTTCCTTGATCAGCACTCCGTTTAAAGTGTTCCCACATTATAGACCTTGTCTTTTTTTTCTGTGGCACTAGAAGCACTTGTTTCAGACATTTGGAATCCTTCTATCTATGACACTTAAAACCTGAAAATTTTAATCATTCAAGCAAAGATTAATAAGTGATAGTGCTCTTTCCTAAGATGGATGATTCACTAATGGTGAAAACAAGTTCAAAAACACAGCTTTTCATTGGTATTCCCAAAAACAGGTCATGCATCAATAAGTATAAATTCAACTCTAGAATGATCCCTATAGAAATTAAAAACAGGTCATGCATCTTCTAGGAAGATCAACCACTATCATGTTAAGAGCACAAACTTGAGTGGTCGAACCCCCACTTCTCACAGCATTCACACAATGAAATAGCGTACGAATGACTGGTGAAGAATAAGCACTAGTAAGAATTTCTGAACATTCAAAGCTGGAAACAAGACACAAACCTTATCATCGTTGGACTGCACATTTGTAATTGTGTGTGAACGCAAATTAGAGCAAAGTGAATCCAGATAAGATTGTAACACTGCCAAGAAACCTTTTGCTGCTTCAATCTACAAGTGACAAATGTACAACATGGAAACAAACAATTACTATAACATGTAAAAGTATTTCATAGCCAAATAAGGCAGTCGCAAGATACGCAATTGCCGAGACTTTCAAGCCATGACACAAAATCATATGCTGAAGACTTCATGGGAAGATCAAGGTCCACAAGACTTGGTGAATCTTCAAAAACCTATGAGGACGCATTTAACTGGAAAGCAAAATGATAGCTTAACAGCAATAGCCATGTAAAAGAGAGAAGACCATCACATGTAGCCATGGATTCGAAGTGGTGGATTGGGTGTTAAAACAATATAAGGACCCACTAGACTAGAAAATGTTTTTGATTATGAATGAATAGCAAAAAATTCCTGACTTAAGATAGCTAAATTTGCTCCACCACATTAGAAATAGCCCAATGACATTGCTTTATATTTCACCATATCCTCCACTTACCCTGAAAACTAAACTAGCTTGTAATTCATAGGAGACGATATTCTGATGTATTACAAAAGATAATCAAATGCAGAAAGCTATTGATGATCGTGCAAGAATAGCAAAGATGATAAATGTCATCTTGCCAAGATTTACAAGCTGTATGTATAGAACTGATGCAAATTTCCTCATTCATGCATGCCCGCTAATGGAGGTGAAAAATTCAAGGAGAGCATCTGCACATCTGTACATTCATACATTGGCCTCTTCCTCCCCAAATAACTCTCTCCGACTAGCTTTGCATGATATGTACTTAAGTTTGAAAATAACTCCTTGTGCTTGAGTAGTTGTGGAATTGAAGGTGACTTCACCTGATACATAAATTGAACAATTAAAAACTGGGAAATGATGCAGCCTCACGAAATGAAACCACAAAAATTACCCAAAATATTGGATCAAAAGAACAGCAACAAGTTGCACGCAAAGATGCTACAAGGGCAGTTATGTGATAGAAAGATGTATAAATGAAAAAACCCTGCAGCAATTGTCTCTGCCCTTTCAAATCACATGAATTCTCACATCAAGGAGTGAATGAAGCTGTTAAAGCCCCACTTAGTACCTACTGTAGATAGAAAAAACTGTAGAAATATGACCTCACCCCAAAGAAGGCTCTACCTTATTAAAACAAAACACAAAACTACTAACTTTTTTGGAGTCAATCAAAGTACAAGTAGTAAGTCCTAATGTACACATTGGCAATTATTCACATCTAGTCAGTTTTTCTATTGAACTTGTGAACTCAACTAAAGGTAATTTTACAACCATAAGCTATTTCTCCATAAAGTATCCATTTCAACAGGATCACATGCAATCATTCAGTTAGCACAAATCCAATTGCACATGAAGATCTCTACCTGATCTCTACCTGATTCTTGTTAGCATCAACCAGAATGTCGGTTTAAATGTAATAGACTAATGATCTAACCAAAACTCCAACACCAACATTTCTGAGGTTTGACTTTCACGCACTCCTATGAACATTCACCTGGTAAGTGACAACTCCAACATTCCACACGAGAAGCACAGTAAGCCACTAAACTTCTAGCTGCAGAACTCCAATTCTGAACTTGTGTGAGACAAACCAAACATGAATGCACAAGATATGAACTTCCAGTACACCAACAATCACAGGACGAAAACCGCAATTCGAAATTTTATTTTATTTTCCCACTTTCACAGATTGCCCAACAGAAAGGTCCCCGAAACACTGAAACAAGAAGCACCAATAAGCTCAACAGGGAGGAAAAGGCAATGCAGCATCCGTCTCCAAGCGAATCAAGCCAATAGAATTAGCAAACAGGAACTCAATCAAGCACCACGACGGAAAAACGGAGGACCCAAAACTACAACACGCTCGAAAAGGAAGCACACGAAACACCCATCTCCAAGCAAATCGAGTCAAGAACCACAAGCGGAGGCTAGATCAAACGCGAGAAGCACTGGACGATCCCCAAAACAACAAAAAGCATCGGACCTAGAGTTCCGTACTGGCATCGCGATGACGATGAGTCCCCAGAAGCGAAAGAGAGGCAGAAAAGAACTCACGATTTGCCGTTGTGACGGGGCGATATCAGCTGATTTCCGGGCGGGGCGCGCTCAGCTCCAGTCAATTAGGGGAATCCGTCGACGATGATGCTGCACTTCGGGATTTGCCGGCGACGATGGTGAGGGCTCACCGTCGCTGATTGAGAGGGCGTTGAGAGAGAAGGGGGAGATCGGCGTTGAGAGAGAAGAGAGAAGGGGGAGATGAGGAAAAAAGAAAAAGAAAACTGTTTTGATTTGGGTAATGGGTAATGGGTAGGGTTATTATTTGACCCGACCCAACCCAAACAAAACCCAAACGAAAAAACCCTACCCAAACAAAATTGAGCCTAAACCCCAAAATATTCATAATTTACGGTTCGGGTTGGGTCGGATTGGGTCGGATTGGGTCGGGTCGGGTTGGGCATTTTTGCCACCCCTACTTGGGTGCATTTGTTTGATTGTAACTGTTTTTTCGGAAATTAGTTTTTCAAACTTTTAGTTTGATTGATTCATGGAAAGTGACTAGTCAATTGAAATCACTTTTCGGTTGATGAAAATATTCTTGCATAAAATTAGAAAAGTGAATTCATAAATCTAAAGAGATGAAAACACTTGCCGAATTCCCCCAAACAAACGCACCCTTTAGGGATATTCAAAGCTGAATATTACTTGCAGTTGTTATTTCTTCCTGTCAAGTAAAGAGTTAAAATGATCTCTGCGCGAATGATAACCATCTTATTCTAGTTTCTCCCTCCCGAGTGGTCGAAGGTGGGCAAACGACGGGTAGTGGAGGCCAACAATGGGTCAGCGACTAGCTAGTAGCAAAGATTGGGGATGAGAATAGTTTTTATCTTTTATTTTTGTTCTAGAAATATAAAAATAAAACATTTTTACTTTTCATTTCTGTTTAAGTATATTTTTGGACTAAAATTCATTTCACAAAAGAAAAAGAAAAATAAATAGAATAATTATCATGTGTATCCTTAATAAACACTTTATTTTTAGCATTGTAGGATTCAATATGTAGGGGCGACACGACTTAGTCTCACAAATGTTGCCAAAATGAAGCGGAGTGGAGTTGACACACAACTTTGATACTTAAGCTCGGCTCAATTCAAAATATTTAGGGCTTGGTATTTTGATCAAAGCTAATTTTTCAAGTTCAAGCTCGACTTGAATTAGTTTTCAATAAATCGAACTCGACTCGATTGCTTGGAAAATTTTTAGTCAAATCTTGAATTAAACTCACTCTCAAGGTCAAATTTTGAAATCACACTAAAATTGTCATATCAATTATTTCTATGTGGGTATTTATATTTTATAAATTTATCTAATCATATGTGAAGTAATAGTTACTAAACTAAGCTTGCGAGTTTTTCGAATGAATTTTTTTTTCTTAGCTCGGACCCGACTCAATGAAGTATGTGCACCGCTAAACTTTTGATCAAAGGAATTAATTCAAGTTCGAATAACTCACAAGTAACTAGACTCACTTAGGCCCCTGATTTATTGCGTCTTTTCTTTCTATTATTTTTCCTTTCCTTTATTCTCAGGCCTACGTGACATTTTAGGCGAACCCCTAATAGAAAGCGGAAACAACGAAATTGTACCATTTCACGAATCTTCAAAACTTGATTTTTTTATTAAAATTTAGGACTGAAGTGTCGGTGTTATTCGTAAATGTTAAAACATCCAGTGGACTTATCCCATTTTTCTCGGCCATGACAATAGAAGAAATTATGTCTCCTAATGTATTATTCTCACATCAAGGGTCACTCGTTTACGCTCGAGCAAGGTGAATGGCGAATTTGTACGCTCGTAATGATTAGTGATCGATCCCTTAGCAATCCTGCTTGATATCTTTTGGGCCAGTAATGCAGCTTGGTTTTGATTATAAATAAGTTCATCCTATCCGGGTTAATAGCCATATAGGCTTTAGTCATGCCTCAGGCCCACGACTTGACAAATATCAAAATTTTATTTCACAAAAAAGACCAGGCTTGAGCAGGCCCAAATGAGCCCATACAAGAAGGTTCCTGCCCAAAAAAGGAAATTAACCATCCATGCCCACCCTAATATGGGCTTCAAGCCTTATTGGCCGATACAAGCTGTCAAGCATATCATCAGGTCTAATTTGATAAGAGCCATGAGATCAAGCACTAAGAGAACCCTAAGGCCACTCCTTTAATACAATCAATTGTTAAACTTAATTGAGTCTTGTATCAAATCCGATCGATAAATGTCCTAGCTGTGTACACTCGGGGCATGTAATAGTTTTTCGTGAGAGTATGGGCACGTAATATGGCGAGTTCCATCTAATACCTAATTGAATTATTGGGTACATGCAATAATCTCTCATGACTAAGTAGTTTAGGATGGCCAGCATTAGAAGGGATACTAATTGGCTACTTGCCAAGCTTCTTTTTTGTTCCTTAGCTTGATACACAACCGTCCTTTTACGCATATGAGGGCTCTCTCTATCCAGGGATTCGGCCTTCTTAGAAGAAGACACAAACAATTAGATTTGGAAACCAGGTGAAAAAGGACAAAAAGAAAACACAGTATCACAACCAAGGGGGATGAAATGAAAAAGGTTTAGATGAACTTTCATACAGTACAGCGTAAAGTTTGTGCAGACATTACCGAAATATTTTGCATCACTTATAACGAAGTCATTCCCCTGAGTTATTCCATTGTAGTTTCACTTATATTGAAGTGGTTCCTTTCTCACCTGAATAAATGACCATAAGATGTGTTCAAAAGTTTCTTTTCGTGGCCACTTAACTCAATCACAAACCATTGAACTTTAATTCAAACTCTCATTTGACGTGACTTTAGTTCATATTCATGATTACTTCTTTATTCCTAGATGGAGCCGCTGAGCCGGTATTGACTATTGTGAGCTTTCTTTTTGTTTTTGCCAAATCGACAAGGCCCGGCTCTAGTGGGTCCGTTAATTTTGACTCCATCGAGGGCCACAGCAAAACCAACAACTTAGATTTCCCAATCAAGGCAATTTGGTCCTTTCCTATTTAGCTTTACTTTTCACTAGAAAGAGGGAAACCTTTGTGTACCCGGCGAATCAGATTCATTCATAACCGACCAAGCACACAACGGGAATTAAATAGAATAAAAACACACACCTAACCGTGAGTTAAAGAAAAAATGAAATAATTTTTAAGAATTTTAGCTAGAAAGGACAACGCAATTGGAACGTTGGTAGGTCTATCGAAATAGAGATATCAAAAATTCATAAGGTATCCAATAAGTTTTTGGTACGCTGACTGACCAAATATGATGGGATGAATTAGAATTCAAGTGACAGCTTTCATTCTTTCCCCTTCTTAGGCGGCTGATAAAATAAAGGGGGGAGCGGTAGCTGTTTCCCCGGAAGGGAACCGATCGAAAGATTGGGAAACGAGATGAACAAGGAAGGAAGAAAGAAACCCAAAATCGTAACAAGGGGGGTGAAATAAAATCAACATGAAAGTTGATGCAATACATTGTAAAGTTACTACAAATTTATGTAAACACCAGGAGCACATCACTAGCATTATCACCGACGCTGCAACTATAGACACGGGCGTGTTAAAGGGTACCCAGTCATATTTACCTACCTTACGAATCAGTCGATCCCCTCTCTACCCTGGTGGTAGCTCCCTCTCTACCCTCTTCGGTGGTAGCTCTCCCCATCTCGAAACCCTAATCCAACCCACCATCCCCAATGCAGCTCCCGCACCATCTCCCCCGATTAGGGAGGCCCTTGCCTTCACAGCTTCGAAACCCACTCTTCATCTGTGGGTCCATGGAGCAATACCAGAGATGCATTGAAATGGAGAAGAAATCTGGCACTCATAACTCCCCCATAGCCAAATCCTCTTGAGCCCGACAAGATTCGCAGGAACAGGTAAGGTGAATTCTTGAGCCCCTCCTTACATAGTGTAGCTCAGTTAGGGCTCCCTTCATTCCAGAAAAACAGCAACCCTTGCTGTAAACCCTAGACTACAACAACAATAGTTTTCTTAGAACCTCGCATTATTGAGGCTAGATGGCAGAGGAGAAGGAAAATCACCTCAGAATGCTCGCCCTTTGTAAAAGGATGGGCCAACTATGGTCTGCGGAGGAGATTACCGAACTGTCGACAACATTCCTGAAAATATCCACCATGAGAGTGCTCTTGTCCTGTATGGCAAGCTGTTTTCAAAGCCCAACGTTAATTTTCAAGCTTTTACCACAACAATGCGACGCGCATGGAAGTTAGAAACAAGTCAAATGCGAAATGATAGAACCTGGCTTTTTATGTTCCTATTTGAGTCCACGAGAGGATAAAAGAAGAGTGCTGGACACGGGGCCATGGTCTTTTGCTAGCAATCTACTAGTGCTACAAGAGGGAGATCCCACAGTCCCGAACACCGCTACGAGTTCACACACTATACCTTTTGGGTCCACTTCGTTGGCCTCCCAAGGGCTGGCCTAACTGAAGAGGCTATTACCATGTATAGCTTCAAAGGCGGGAATGTAGATGCGGTCAAAATTGAAGCCAAGAACAACAGCTCTTGCAAAATTGGGAGAGCAAAGGTGAACCTGAATCTCTCAAAACCCTTGAAGACTAGAACAATCATCAACTTGGGTGGTAGAAAATGGTGGATTGATTTTAAATATGAACGCTTACCACATTTTTGCTACTCATGTGGATGTATAGGGCACTATGCTAACTATTGCCAGGTAATCCCATATGAAGAAACAGAATTGCCAAACGATAAACCTGGTAATTATGGCTCGTGGTTAAGGGCCGAGGTGAAAGAATGTAGCCCCTGTTGGAAAGTATTCTATGGTGATCTTCAATCACTCCCTGAGGAGATGGAATCTGACCTGGTAGCAAAGTCCCTCCCAGTGGACATGGCCATCCAACCACCTGAGGTAAACAACGATCGGGCATTAGTTTTATACAACTCAATGGGCCAAGAAAGCTCACAAAAGGCTGTCTCCATTGACCCCCGAGTCCTAGAAAAAGGGAAAAGGGTACAGCTATACCAGAACATGATCGATGAAATAACTAGCAAAAGGGGACAAGAAGCGCAGCGAAGAGGGAAGAAAATGGGGCACAAAACTCCTCCCATTAAAAACCGAAAAGGTTTGCACCGTATGGGCGAAAGGTAGTTCGGACAACTTGCCGGATGAAGCAACTCTACCGGAAACTCCCATCATCCGTGGGATGAAGTCAAGGAAAGGGCTCCGGTGGCTAGCCCAAATCAGCCACCCGAGGATACATGAGAATACTAAGCTGGAACTGTCAAGGGCCGGGCAATCCCTTGACGATCCGAAGATCTTCGAGCCATAGTGGCTCGAGACATGCCCAACTTAGTTTTCCTCATGGAAACTAAGAATAAAGAAACGGTGGTTGAACGCCTGAAAAAACGCCTCAAGTACAAGAATTCAACTACATTCAATCCATCAGGTATTGGGGGTGGACTAGCACTTCTATGGGAGGAGGAGATTCAGATAGAGGTGTTGTTGAGCACGCGGGAAATGTTTGAGATTAAATGTGCATTTGAAAGTGATGGCTCAAAAATGAGAATAACTTTTATTCATGCCTCGACTAATTATCAAGAGCGGCTAAATCTATGGCATTCCATCCATGTGAACTTGGGTCAGACCAGAGAACCTTGGCTCTGCATAGGGGATTTTAATGAGGTGTTATATGAATGGGAAAAGGCAGGAAAACGTGAAGCGGATCGGTATAGAATGGAGTCCTTTCGCGACTTTGTCAACTCATGTTCCCTAATGGACATAGCAAGTAAGGGATGCTCGTTTACGTGGTCTAACAATCGAGCAGGGGCTGAATTAGTCCAAAAAAGACTAGACAGGGCACTCTGCAACATACAATGGCAAGTGTTATTTCCGAATGCCGAAGTCTACGCGTTACCCGCCATTGGATCTGATCATAGCCCTATCCTTCTATACCTAGACAATTTAGGGAAGAAAAAAAGGAAAATATTCAGATTCGAAGCATTCTGGAATGAGCATCCAGATCGTAAAGAAGTTGTTAAATCAGCTTGGAGGGATGAGACAGGCCATCAACAGGGGATTGTGGGTAAAACAAAGAAGGTAGTGACTGCTTTGGGGGAATGGAGCAAAAAAACCTTCCAAAATGCAGCTAGCAAAATAGAGCAATACAAAAAGAAACTGATCGAGATCAACAATGCAAGGGGAGGTATTTCCAATGTTGAAGCACACAAACAAATAGTTGAAAAGATTGCAGAATTATGGAGACAGGAGGAGCTGTATTGGAGCATGCGTTCCAGAATAGAGTGGCTGAAACAGGGAGACAAAAACACCAAATACTTCCATGCTACGACCATCCAAAGAAGACAACGAAACCGAATCTCAATGCTACGCATAAGAGAAGATACATGGAGCGTAAAACCCGGCCCTCATAGAACAACATATCAATGATTTCTACCGTGCATTGTACACATCGGTAGGGAGCGGGAATTACCAGCCGATCGAGCATTGCCCGCAAGTGGTCACCACAACTATGAACAACGCCCTTTTGGAAAAAGTCTCCCGGGGAAGAAGTGTATCGGCTGCCTTCCAATTGGGTGCCACTAAAGCTCCTGGTCCAGACGGACTAAATGGTCTCTTCTATCAAAGTAACTGGCCCGCAGTCCAAGAGGACCTCTACAGACTGGTGGATGATTTCTTCAGCCAAGGCACCTTTGATTCTGCAATAAACCAAACACAGCTTGTTCTTATACCAAAAACAGCAAATCCTGAGGAAATTACGCAGTACCGGCCAATTAGTCTTTGCAATTATGCTTACAAGGTCATTGCTAAGGTAATGGCAAAAGAATGAAACCTTGGCTACCAGACATAATCGCACAAGAACAAAGCGCATTCGTGGGAGGGAGACAAATACAAGACAACATTTCCATTGTACAGGAGGTCCTACACCATATGCGCATTAGGAAAAGGAAACGAAAATTTCAGGCTGTGCTTAAACTCGACATGCAAAAAGCCTATGATAGGGTGGAATGGGACTTTCTAGGTGATTGTATGGCAAAAATGGGGTTCAATGAGAAATGGATACGGTTGGTCAGCTATTGCATCTCATCGGTCTCCTTCAGCATACGAATTAATGGAGAAAGTAGTGACTATTTCGCACCAACTAGGGGAATCAGACAAGGGGATCCACTCTCCCCCTACCTCTTTATCATTATGGCAAACACTTTATCCTCCCTAATTTCTAATGCTATGTCTGAAGGAAGCTTGAAGGGCATCCAACTGAATACCCACTGCCCAGCACTCTCTCACTTGTTGTTTGCAGACGACGCAATTTTCTTCTTGAATGCAACCATTCAAGAGGCAGAACACCTGTCAAATACCCTAAATCAATATTGCTATGCATCTGGTCAGCTGGTAAACCTCAACAAATCAGGGATTTTCATTGAAAGAAGCTGCCCCCAGACCTTAAAGCAGAACATAGCGGCTGCTCTGAGAGTCCCACTGATAGAAAAAACAGGAAAGTACTTGGGAATACCTTCCGACTGGGGCCAAACAAAAAAACAATTCTTCTCCTGGATCCTAGCACGGGTGGATAAGAAATTGGCAGGGTGGAAGGAAAGGCTAATCTCTAAGGCAGGTAAGGAGATCTTAATTAAAACGGTAGTTCAAGCTATCCCTCAGTTTGCAATGTCAATTTTTAAAATCCCACTGTCGTTATGTCGGGCAATTGAGCAACGAATTTCCTCTTTTTGGTGGAAGCAAAATACCTTGAAAAAAGGTATACACTGGAAACAATGGGACAAATTAAAGGAAAGAAAAGACCAAGGGGGCTTAGGCTTTAGAGATATTGCGGATTTTAACAGAGCAATGTTGGGAAAACAGGCTTGAGACTACTACGTAACCCCGACACTTTGTGGGGTAAAGTCGTCAAAGGAATTTACTTCCTCGGAGGGGAATTCTGGTGCAAAAAAGGAAACAGCCTTCTTGGGGGTGGCAGAGCCTACTAGAGGGCAGGGACATGATATTACCAGAAGTAAGATGGGCGGTTGGAAATGGACAGAATATCAGAATCAGGGAGGACTTATGGCTAGAATCAGGGAGAATTGGAGGCCCGGCAAATCAAGGAGACCCAGTCATGGTAGCTGAATTGATCCTAGAAAACACCAGACAATGGAACATTCATCTACTAGAAACCCTTTTCGACGAGGACCGGATACGGGAAATCTTAACGATACCCCTAAGCATTCTACCCACCCCAGACAACCTTGTGTGGACAGCTAACGCATCGGGGCTATATACGGAAAGAGCGGGTATAATGTAACTCGCAAGACCCACCTACCCTGCACCCCTGACCAACCATCCTCCTCATATCAAGTGCCCAAAAAATTATGGTTAGAAATATGGAACCTCCAATCACCCCCCAAAGTCAGATTCTTAACATGGAGTGTATGCACAAACGCCCTACCAACGAAGGAGAACCTGTTCAAGCGGAGAATCATACCTGAAACGGCTTGTCCTTTCTGCGGCGAAGCTCCCGAAACCACCGAACACATTTTTATACTCTGCCCATGGACACAACAAATTTGGTCAGATCACCGCTTGGGAGGAAACTACTCAACGCGGAACATAACTCGAGCCGACAAATGGATTTGGGAAAGCCTTACCAACAAAGCCGAATCGCAAGCAAAGGCGCTGATTGCCGAAGTCCTTTGGTCAGTGTGGAAGGCCCGCAATATCCTCATCTTCCAAGCTCGAACAACGAGAAAAAGAACGGCTCATAGAGGACACGATTCATAGCTCCCAGCTCTACCAAAAATGGAATTGCAAGAAGACAGAGAACCGTAGAACCTTACCTTCACCCCACCGACGGGCGAGCCCTCATCTGCGGTACCTCGAGCCTCGCTCAATGTCGATTGCTCATGGAACACTCAACCAAGGAGGGATCGGTGGCGGGAGTGTGGCGCGACGGTGCAGGGGTGCTGCTCGACGGATTCGCCGACCAGATCTTCGCCCCGTCTGCTCTAATGGGTGAAACCCTAGCAATCCGCAGCGCTCTCCTCTGTCTCAAGTTAAAGAAGAAAAGTACAGATCGTAGAAGACGGCAAACAGCACACGCTCGAAGCGAACTGGTTCTCTCAGACAGTTTAGAAGCTGTTCAGTTAACTTTGGGCCGGGCTGGAGCTCCGTGGGCCGTGAAACAAATCATGGAGGACTGTCGTGGGCTACTATCAGAGCTGCCACATGTTGGGTTGAAGTTTATTCCAAGGGACCAAAATCGCGCCGCGATTGGGTTGCAAGGGCCCACAATGCGAAACGCCTCCCGTCCAACCGGATTGTTCAACCACCGCACTCTTTGAAGCTTATATTATGCTCTGAACTTAGTTTATCTTGTAATCCTTTATTTACGGATCACCAATGAAGAAGTTATCTTTCTGACCAAAAAAAAAAAAAAAAAAAAAAAAAAAAAAAAAAAACTATAGACACGGCGGATGGTCTGAAGCGAGCCGAGAGAGAACCACGTCCCGACGACCGTGCGTAATGAGGTCGGCTTCCTTGTTGAGATCGCTTTTCGGAAAAAGATTCGAGCTCAGTAAAGCTGCGCCGAAGGATCATCGGACAGATTAATTTGCTGATGACAGGTTGGAAAAACAAGAAGAAGAAAAAAGGCTCTGGAGATAGGATCGCGACGTGACTCTTCTCTTTCTCCCCACCTAATTCTCTCCGTTTAGATCTTTTTGCCAGGAGAAGAATAAAACCGAAAAAGGGGCATTGGTCACGGTCACAACCCAACAAGCATAAACACTAGCTCGTTTTGTCCTCTATACTTTGCTTGTTTATCCCAACAATAGAACAAGTCGAGTAGACTAAGAGTGTGCAAAATGAACTATCCGAATCGAGAATCATCCGGACCGGATCGAATCAGCAGATTGGATCCGGTTCCTAGGAGTGTCGATTTCCGATTCTCGATTTCTAAAATTGGAATCAATGTTCAAGCGGTTTGACCCTCAATTCTCAATTTTGGAAACGATTTTTTAGTTCGATTCTTGGTTCCCTATTAGAACTGGACTGAACTGAGAACCGATTACTTCTATTGTAGACACTTCATAAGAAAACAACATTATATTTTTTTGAGGAAGATTTTTTAAAAAGTTTCAAATGTTTCCAATTTAGTCATAAAACTTTTAATTTTATCAATTGAATTTTAAATATTTTCACATTGTACCAATTGAATATATCTAGCCAATTTTGACCAAGAAAATCGTTAGTGGACCTCAAGCATTCTATATAACATGATTGGTGTTGGTATGAACAATTTTTTTTTTAATAAATTAATATATTTTTAATTTTTTATTAACTTTTATTGTTTCTTTTCTTATCTTTTTCCTAACCATTGCCCACAATAGGTGAGGGCTGATGTTTGTGCTTGTGGTTGGCGAGAATGCGGAGGCCCTCACCTATGGTGCCCTTGCACATACTAGGCAAGGGTCGCTAGCCCTCCCTTGTGGTCAAGGATCGGTAAAAAGAAAAAGGAAAAATGAAAAATTGAAAAAATTAAAATTTTATTAAAAATTGTCCACAATAATGTTGGCCGTGCCATGTAAAATGGTTGATGTCCACGTTAGTGATTTCCAACCAAAACTGGATGAATAAATTTAATTGGAAAAACACAAAAATATTTAAAACTTAATTAACAAAAGTGTAATAAATTTAAGACTTTTTGGACAATTTTTTCATTTTTCATGTGTTGATGTAGTCGTGCAAAGTATATGTATATTAGTTACCCATGCCACTTATGGCCTATTTGGTAACAATTTTAAGAACAACTTATTATATTTTTTTGTTCTCGAGAAAAGATTTGGAACAAAAATCTATTTAGTAAATTTTTTATTTTCGAGAACAAATTTGTTATGAATAATAGATTTGGAAGGAATCAATAATAAAAAAGAAGAAGTTATTTTTCACTCCCAAGAACAATTTTGAAAATCAATTTTCCTCTCTTCCCTTTTTTCCTTCCCTTTCTTCTTATTCTTCCTCCTCCCAACCCACTACCACCCCATCACTATCCTATCACTACCTCCGGATCGCCTGTCGCCACTAGTGAGCAGCCGAGTGAGGTCTGGAGAGCTTGTTGGAGCCTCATCAAGCTAGGATGAGGTCTAGCAAGCTCGCCAAAGGCTCACCTGGTCATTAGTGAGGCTCACCCAACCCGATGAGGCTCGGCCTTGCCCAGGTGGCGCAAGGTCAACCTCGCCTTTGGCTGGCGAGGTCGAGCCTTGCATTGGTTGGCAACCTTGCGCTGCCTAGGCGAGATTGAGCCTTGCTAGGCTAGATGAGCTTCGCTGGTGGCTAGGCGAGCCTCTAATGAGCTTGTCGACCTCACCCTAGCCTGGCGAGGCTTTGGCGAGCTCGCCCGATTGCTCGCCAGCCACAGCTGGTGGTAGTGATCACCCACTAAAAGAAGAAAAGAAAAAAGAAGAAGAGAAATATAAGAAAATTATAATAAAAAGTAGTAAAAAATTAAAAGAATCCAAAAATTGAAAATTCCTACCAAATGCATTTCTATTTATGGGAATAAAAATTTTGAATAGTTTATTAAATACTTTAAATACTTAGAAATTGTTCTTGAGAATAGAATTGTTACCAAATAGGCCTTTAGGCTCTATTTGGTAACATTTCTTTTCTTCCGATTGTTGTTCTTTTGTTCCTAAGAACAAAAAAAGAATAAAAATGCATTTTGTAATGTCAGCTAATTTTTCTATTCCTTGAAATAGAAAAGTGGTCAAGGAATAGATTTGAAATGAAAACAAAAAAAGAAATGAGAAAGAAGAAGAGAGGGAAAAAAACAAAGAAAAAAGAAAAAAATCTAAAAAATATAATAAAAAATTAAAAGAAACCCTACGTTGCGAAAATTATGTGAGTTGTGCCAAATGCATTCTTATTTTTTTTTTTCTATTTTAGGAATATAAATTTTGTATAATTACCAAATGCATTCTTTAATTCAAAAATTATTTTAGGGAATAAAAATAGAAAAAAAACTATTTATAAAAAGAAATTATTTTTTGAAACAGAAATATAACCAAACTCATCCTTTCTTAGCTAGTAAGATATACAATTAATGTAAAATGGAAAATAGATTGATTATACCCAAAAGCAAGTAGGGTTTATCCGCCCATTTGACACCAAAAAAAAAAAAAAACTTGCAAAAGGCAAAGCAAAGAAACCAACCCTCTCAGCTCCTTTTTGACCGAAAAAGAAGCAGAAAAAAACCTATAAATTAGCCACCTGCTCCCGGTCCGTTCTTCACCACCTCCATCACTTCTTCTCCGCTCTCGCATTCACCAGACAGCCACAGTGAGAGGAAGGAAAAAGAGAAAGAAAACAAGAAGGGTAGCAACCCCAACGTCCAGGGACTCATCCTCTTCCGAATCATCGTGTAACTCCGATACCTTGGGAATCTGCGTCTCTTGGTTACCGTTCGTCCCTGCGTTCGTGCTTGTCTCTCTTACAGTCCGTGTTTTGGTGTGACTGCAAACTACGCACTGACAAAACCGCCCCAAGGAACATCATCCCACTCGTCTCCCTTCTGACAACCTTTTTCTGGGGTTCATTTGATCTTGGTGACAGGAAGATGTGTCAGGCCAGAACTGATTTCGAGATCCTCGCCTGTTCTGCCTCAGCAAGGTGGTGGCTCCAACGGATGGGACGATGATGGCCGCAGGAAGATGTGTCAGAACAGAACTGATTTCGAGGTTTCCCCTGATATGCCTCAGCAAGGTGGCGGCTCCAACGGCGTGGACGATGGCCATGGTGGCCGTCTCAAACCTAGCACTCGCAAACTTTATCTTTATTATCAAACGCTCTTCTATTTCACTTAGCGATTTCACGCAACAAAGCCTCATTCAAAAGCTTTGCCCAATTCCTTTGCTTTCACGTCACTTTAGGGGTTAGCTATGTTGAAGGAATGAAATAAGGGCAGCTTGAATTTCCCTCCTATTCCCTTCATTTTTTGACCGCTAAGAGAAACGAGTGAGTGAGGCCTTGCCTAATGAGTCTTTCTTGTATAGTGGCACAAAATAAGAGTGCATCGCTCCCAGTCCAACTTGGGAATCAAATCGGATTGGATCAGCCAATCTTAGGAGGTGTCTAGTTAAAATTTTTGGAATTGTAGATAATCGATTCGAGGAAACATACTGACCAAATTGGATCGGATTAAGTTGGTGGAATCAGTCTAGAGAACAATTTTTTTTTTTAATGGTAGAAGCCATAAAAAAAATTGAAGAAAAAGTATTGATAGAATAGTATGTTCCCGCTTCCTTATGGGTTTGTTTCATTTCTTTTTTTTTTTTTTTATAGCAGAAACCATTAAAAAAACCAGCAATTCCAAAGTGGATAAAGTCGATTTTTGGTTCCACGGACTATGAATCAACCTTATTTAATTTGGTTTCTGATTACAGGGTGAGTTGATTTCAATTGGGGTTGGAATCTACTCACCCCTAACACAAGCTATGAGATCGGAAGGCACTTTTGAGCACCTCTACTAGGGAAGTTATCCCACGTTCCATTCATCTTGTGTTTTTCTCCTTAAATAAATCCAAAAGTCTCTCCGAATGAAAAGAGTAAAAAAAAAAAAAAGGGGTTAGCTGGATGGGAATTTAATTATTTGTATGCGCTTGGTATCCCCCAAAAAACAAGGTTAGATATAGTTATTGTTGATAATAAAAATATAATTTTATTATTTAATTATTTCGAATAATATAAATGATCATTTTTAGGAAATTATTTTTCGAATCATTTGTTTTCCACAAAATAAATAGGGCCTAAATTGTGAATCCACTCGACAATTGCACAAATTGCGATAGGTATAATTGTGTTCGATCCCTCGAGAAATCCTCCCGAGACGAAAAACTGATCATGAGCTTAAAAGAAACATTAATTAATTTCGTATGTACTTAAGAATAGAGGTATATCCTTCTACAATATTTACTGATTCCAGAGTTGGGTTCTTTATTTTGGGTTCAAACCAGGCATCAGGTGGAGTGCCACTGCGCGCATGGTCGCAGATGTGATCAAGCCAGAAGTTATGTCCCTGCCATGGGCGGTGGCGCAGCTTGGGTGGATCGCCGGACCGGCGGTGATATTCTTGTTCTCCTTCATTACTTACTACACTTCTACCCTCTTGGCCGCTTGTTACAGGTTGGGGAACCCTATTATTGGGGAGCAAAACTACCCTTACATGGACGTAGTCCGCTCCATTCTTGGTAATAATTCATAAACTTTCATATGACAAAAAACAAGAACCTTTCTCTCCCACCAAATCTTTTTAGGATAAAGTCGCTCCCTTTCATTTAATTAATTGAATTTTCTTCATTTTTCTTCTCTTCTTTTGAATATTTGCAGGTGGGACAAAAGCAAAGATATGTGGACTGCTTCAGTACCTGAACCTTTTTGGGGTTGCCATTGGATGCACCGTTGCATTCTCCGTAAGCATGATGTGAGTAATGAATTTGATTGTACTCGAATCCAAGTTAATTAACAAAGAAAAAGAAAGGAACATTTGAATTCCTAATTTGTTAATTGGATTCTTGATTTTCATTTAATATTGGTTTTACTAAATGTTCAATTGAGCAGGGCAATCGATAGATCAAATTGCTTCCATAAAAAGAATAACAGTAGTCTCTACAACAAGAGCAGCAATTCATACATAATAGCATTTGGGGTCATTGAGATCATTTTATCCCTAATCCCAATTTTTGACCAACTATGGTGGTTGCACATCGTGATCACTATCATGTCGTTCACTTACGCAACTATCGGACTTGCCCTCAGCATTGCAAGAGTTGCAGGTTGCGAGCACATTTTTATAACATCAATTTTTTTTTTGTATGAAGAATGCTTGAGACTGGCGCTCATATCTTATCTTTCTCAAATCTCAACCAGAAAATGGCAAATTCAAGGGAAGTTTCACTGGGATAAGTATTGACACTGTCACCCAAACCCAGAAGGTATGGAGGATCTTTCAGGCTCTTGGTGACATAGCTTTTGCATATTCGTACTCTATCGAAATTCAGGTAAAATTAAACGACACCCCCCTTATGGAAAGCTACCCTAATTGCTCTCATTATTGGTTGTGGTAATTAACTGATCAGTGTGATATGTGTTGGAAACAGGATATGAGTAAATCCCCACCATCAGAGGCCAAGACGATGAAGAATGCCACGCTGGTCTGTGTGGTTGTCACGACTATATTCTACATGCTCTATGGTTGCATGGGCTATGCTGCATTCGGGGACATGGCCCCCGGAAACCTCCTTGCAGGTTTCGGGTTCTTTAACCCTTATTGGCTCGTCGACATAGCGAATGCCAGCATCGCGATCCACCTCCTCAGGACATACCAAGTCTACCGACCCCTCTTTGGCTTCATCGAGGATTATGCCGAGAGAAGGTTCGAACACAGCGCATTCGTCACTAAGGAGATCGAGATCTCAGTCCTGGGTTTCCGACCATACAAGCTAAAAGTCTTTAAGTTGATTTGGCGAACCATCTTCGTGATTCTAACCACCGGGATCTCGATGCTGCTCCCATTCTTCAATGATGTGGTCGGATTGCTCGGCGCTCTGGGATTCTGGCCTTTGGCGGTTTATTTCCCGGTCGAGATGTACATTGCCCAAATGAAGATACCCAAGTGGAGCACCAAATGGCTATGCCTCCAGATGCTCAGTGTAGCTTGCCTCATCATCACCATCGCCACTGCCGCAGGCTCCATCGCCACTGCCGCAGGCTCCATCGCGGGGGTCGTGCTTGATCTCAAATCCTACAAGCCTTTCAGGACTAGGTACTAATTCGCCCCGACATCACCAGCCGTCTCGTTAATTTTGGGATTTGCTTCTTTTTTACGTTCATAGGATGCTTAAATAAGAGAAATCACTCCGTACGTTAATCAATAGTTGGATATTGGATTACGGTGGATGTAACGCAAGTTTGAACTTTGTACTTCGCTTCCTGTTTGCAATATATGAAAAGAGTGAGCAACGATTACTATGGTGTCACCTTGCCTACAGGAGGAAAAAGGAAAAGCTCAACTCCAAATATATAAACCGGACATTTGATGGTTCTTAAGGTGATCTGTGACCATGTCATGGAATGACCTGTCTCGTACTCGCTAAAGACAGAGTGGAATCTCTGAGAAGAAACTAACCGAAGTGATCTCTTGACCATGACATCGTGATAAAACCTTCCATGTTATTGTTCTTTGCTTGAGATGATCCAATAAGCAACCCATCTTAGAATCAGTGCTTTATACAACATGGATTATGCCCATGAACTTTTCACTTTTACTAAAATGGGTCCCATTTAACTTTCAATTATGCAATTTCGATTTACCTATTCCGTCCCTTTCAACACTCCACCTTTCAACTTGGGAGGTTTGATCTTTTGATAAATTTAGGCTAAAGTACGCTTGGAATGTCAAAACTTGGCGTAAGTGAATATTTTAGTGCCAAAATTTCCAAAATGTACATTTAAATGTCAAAATTAGAGGAAAGTAAGACACTTAAGTGCCAACAACGAAAAAATCTAGTCAAATGGCTAATGTGGTGCTTTTCCAACAAGAGAAGTGCAAAATGACGTTGTTTTGCGAGCTGATGTGGCTAAGTAAGCTTGAAACGACGTTTTGAGTATTAACGTGGCTAGACTTAACCCAAAAAGATGTTGTTTTACGTCGAATTTTGTTTTTAATATAAAATTTAATTAAATTTAATTATTAAAAAGAAGGAGAGAGGGAGAAGAGCATAGGCGGGAGGGGGTTCCCTTGTCTAAGGCCGCCGCCCCACCAAGCCCTCACCTCTGATCAGCGAGGGTTGCCAGCCATCACCATAGCCCCATTGGGGATGGGGTGATGACCACAGGTGGGGAGCCCCCTCCCACTTGTGCTCTTCTCCTCTCTGCTTTTTTTTTTTTTAAATAATTGAATTTAAATAATTTTTATATTAAAAATTGAATTTGAGCAAGAATGACGTCGTTTTAGTTGAATCTATGTTGACTCAACTTTTTGATGAGTCATGTGAATGATTTATATTATTAAAAGATGCCATGTTGGATTTTCGGGACTAATCGCTTGAGTTAACACTAAAATGTCCCATTTTTCTAAAAAAGTTGCATTTAAGTGTACTTTTTGAAAGTTTTTGTACTAAAATGTCCACTTGTACCAAGTTTTGGCATTTCATGCATACTTTAGCCACAAATTTGACTCTTGAAAGTGTTAAAATAGAGAAAACTTTCGCCGATTTTTATGGATCGGCCAACAGATGAGGGTCGCAACTCTCACTTTGATAGATGACTCCCGTATCATCTTGTCGATGGGTCGATGGGGAATATGAACCACATCATAACACATATTAGTAATTTCTTGCCAAATTGGTTGGATAGACTCAATTAGTACCAATGTAAAAAGATTTAGGATTCAATTTGTCAAATTAAAAAATTTTGGACTGAATTTATATTAAATGCAATAGGTTTAGGAATTTTTTGTTCTTTTTTCGATTTAATTAATTAAGGAAATTATCAGCAAACTATAATTGTCGAAGGATTCCTTTATAGGGCCACTAACTATTCAATGAGAGAAATGGTAACTTGTACTGGAAAGTTGCTAGAACAACCACTCTGAAAAAAACTCGTTCCAAGTGGGTCAAGCGACAAGCAATTAAATACTACGCACGCTCACCTAACTGGGGACTTCTGATGTCGGCTCCAATCCGGAGGGAATTTTATCGAATTAGAATGACAACATGCGATTAGAAATTTATCGCTGAGATTGAAGCTATATTCTCGAAGCCATTGGCTTCATCCACGCAAGCAGCGGACGACGTCCGTGGGACACGCAGAAAGTAAACACGCGATCCTGGCGTGCAGTTCACCAGCATGCGGGAGAGACGATGCCAATTGGGTTATTTGGAGCATTAGTAGCCTCAATCATCAATAGCTCCTTTGGGTTAAATATCTTAAATTGTCCAAAAAAATCCTAAACCCATTATAATTTTGTCTATATAATCCTATACATTTTCATGATTTTTCTATTATATCTAGAAAGTTTGTTATCCTATGTGGCATAACTAGCATTGAAATGATAACTTTTAATAATATTTTAATATTTTTCAATTGTTTTCTTTTATTTTCTTTTTCCCTTTCTTTCTTGCTCCTTTAGCTGGTCACTAAGGCCCAATTGGCAAATAATGAAAATGTTTAAGACTCGATTAGTAAAATTAAAATGTTTATGATTAAATTGGTAAAAGTATAATAAATTTTAAATTTTTTTGAATAATTTTCCTGTAAAAACCGTCTAAGTGTAACATCTAAGATTACCGAGGTCAAAAAAGCTAATCTTTCGTCTAATTTATATTATTTTCTTCGGGCTAGCATGCCACCCTGTAAACTTGCGTTTCTTCCACGAGATTGAAATAGCAACTCGCTGCATGGGTAGGTGTGGACTAGAAAAGGCTCCTCTACCATGGAAGCGTGTCTAGCGTTGTTCTTATAATACTAAAAGAACGTTTATTAGAAACTCTCCAATCCGTTTGGCTGCTTTCAATGGAATCGGTCGGAATTGACCCGTGTCGTAAATCTCTTATCTAGCAATTTCTCCAAAGGTATTTATTAAATCTAAGTAAGTCTTTAAACAGTTTCGTTTGAATTCTGGAATGTAAAATATGAAAGGGTGTTTTCACTTTGTTGGGTAAGAAAAATATACAACTAAGAATGAGAGGTACGAGACGTGTAGGCGTCGGCATATAAAAATAAGAAATGCAGTTTAAGCTGGACGCCCTCATTGGAGGGACTAGTGCTAGTGGCCCTCATAAATTGAATAGCTCTTAAAAGAGGGTAAGCTAGTGAAGACGACTTCAACTTCTATTCACTATAACCTCGTAACTTTTCAACAAACTCCGAGTTGAGGTTGAGGTCGTATATCAAGAGAGCCTTCCACTGTAAGTTCCTTCATTATAAATTTTTTCTTTGGCAACATTGACGAGTTCAAAGATCCGACTTCGAGAAACAGATGGAGTGAGATGGCCGGTTTTGTTGACTCCCGGGCATGTTTTCTTTTGTGATGCTTTTGAAATCTCAGTGCATTGTAAGCATAATGAAAGTGATCCATTCTTTTGGTCCGGAAGTGATACATTTTTGTCAAAGATTGTAAAAAAAATCACACGAATGGCCATCCAACTAGGTTTCACTTCCAGCGACGAATTTTCAAACCCCATAAGCAAACCACCATGCCACCAAGAGACTTAGGGACAAAAGTTTCAAACTTTGGGGCCCAGATGTGACTTCTTTCCTACCAAATCTTCCAATCGGGTCTCTAGAAGAATGGCATTCATGAATAAAGAGGAGGAAATCATCAACTTTACCTCAATAATGTGCATTAGTTTAAGTACCACCGATTATTAAAGAGATGCTTCCCAAAAGCACTAACAGTTTCTAGAATAACCAGTCGGAAACCTTGTCGAAAGTAGGGTAAGCGACAAAAGACTAAGATATGATTCACACTTAGCTATCTTCAAACTACGATTGTAACGGATGTCGGGACGGACACTAACCTCAAAAAAGGGGTTAGGTGAAAGCTTTATTGAATTGCAATGGCCAGTAGACATCAATCACCATTATTGAAGCTATATACTTTCAGCATAGGATTTATTCACTTTTGCATCTCTTATGGATACTCGGCTACCTAAGAGAATACAGAGTCGGGACGCAGGGCATGTCCCTATTTGACCAGCTGAGGAAATTTTGATTATCATTGAGGAATCCAATCGGATTCTTTTTAGATGAAGGGCGTGCAAATAATGGAATGTTTGCTTTCCGGAACAAATTAATATTCCTTCTTCACCCTGGTCGAAAATAAACAATAAATTGAATATAAAAACGTCCAAATCAATAATAAATATAACATAAGAAATGGTGAAAAATCCTCACTTTTCCAAAGTTGTAGTGTTTACAGTAGAAGAAGCAGGATGTTATTCATTTCTTTTTACTAATAATTTGTTCTCATCCAAAATAAAATGTATTGTGCAAAAATTTAAAGTGCGTTCGGTAACATTTCTATTTCTTGAAATAATTTTCTTTTGTAGAAATAGTTTTTTTTATTCCTTAGAATAGTTAATAAGTAAAAGAATGCGTTTGGTAATTGCACAAAATTTTTATTCCCAAAATAAAAAAGAATGAAAATACGTTTAGTACGACCTACAATTTTTTTTATTTTTTCATTTATTTTTTCCTCTCTTCTTCTTCCTCCTCTAACTGACAGCGATGGTGATTGGCTAGAAGAGAAAGAAGAAAAAAAAAAGAAAAAATGACTAATTGCATAAATTATTCCCAAGAATAAAAAGTAACTTTTTTTCTACTTTTTCTTTTTATTCCAAATCTATTTTCATGTTATTTTTTATTCTTGAAAATAGAAAAATTAGTTAATGTTATCAAACGAATGTCTATTTTTATATTTTATTTTGAAAAACAAAAGAATAAAAATTTGAAGAAACAGAAACATTAACAAATGAAGCTTTAATGGTCAAGAAGGTCAGTTAGTCAAAAGGTTGGAAAACGTACGTTGTATGGGCAAGGATGGAAACAGATGACGCCTTGGGACGGTCAGGTGGTGACGTGTGACGCATGTTGAGACTAGGCACGTACAAAAATATTGAGAATATTCCATGTTTAATGCTTCTTTTTCTTGGGGGTAGGTGAAATGCATTGATGCATTCGTACACTTAAAAAAATATTTAAAAAATAAATTTTTAAAGTAAAAAATATTTAATAGAGAAAATTATGAACTTACTTCTATAATGAGCATTAGTTTTAGTAATGCAGATTGGTATGGATTACTTGTAAATCAGTTCATCCTATCCAGGCTAAAATGTGAAGCTCACATAGGCTCCAGTTATATCTCAGGCCCAAATGAGCCTATATAAGGGAGCCCATAAAGGAAATTATTACGTGTCCAAACTTGCCTTGATATATGCTCCCAAACTTATTGGCTCGGGTAACTGTCAAGCATATGATTAGGTCCAATTCGAATAGAGCACTGAGATCAAGCATTAAGAGAATCCGAGAGCTGCTCATTTTACTTGATTGAGTCTCGTATCAAATCTGATTGACAAATGCTCTAGCTGTGCATGCTTGGGGCATGTAATAATTTCCCATGAAATTTCTGGTATAGGTCCGTATTTTGCATAATCAAAGGGTCCAACTATGAATGTAAAGAAGAATCACCGCAAGCATCCGATGTAAGCTTCCTTAGTCCATCTAGATTGTTGAATTTTTGGTACAACCCGATTAAATATGATGAGTTCCATGTGATGCCTAATTAAATCTATGGTCTTGTTTTTTGTTTTTTTGATACCCAGGATCCGCCGGGCCCAACGAGCTTACACTTGCCAACCCACGGCCTGTACAGTGCGCGGTCCACCTCGGACCAAGCGTCAATACCTAAGGAGAAGTTAGCACAGAAACCCAACACCCATAACCTCCATCTTAAGTCATGTTAACAACGCGGGGATTTGAACTCTCGACCTCGGCGGTGAGGGAGATAACGAATACAAATACAGCTGCCCATTATTGGGTAAATCTATAGTCTCGTTATGTTTGGGTACATGCAATAATTCTCGCTACAAGTTTAGGATGGTCAGCATTAGAAGGTATATTAAAAGTGCATTTGGTAACATTTCTATTCTCGAAAATAATTTTTTTTAGAAATAGTTCTTTCTAATTTCTACCTCATGTAATAATTTTTGAGTGAAACAACGCGTTTGGTAACTGCATAAATATTATATTTTCGGAATAGAAAATAATAGGGATGCGTTTTATACCGACTAAAAATTTGTTTGTTCTTTTTTCGATGGCGGCGGTGACGGGTGGCGTGCGGTGATGGCAAGGTGGCAAGCGGCAACAACGGCAGGCAAAGGGCGGCAGGCGGCAACAAGTGGCGTACGGTGGGCAATGGCCAATGACAATTTTAAGTAATGGTGACCTATAAATAACTTTTTAGAAATTCTTTTTAGAAACAAGAAGTCATTTTTTTATTTCTATTTCAAATTTATTCATTGTAACAATTTTCTATTCCAAGAATAGAAATACTAGTGAATGTTACCAAACGAATTTTTGTTTCTATTTTATCTTGAGGAACAAAAGAATAGAAAAATAGCAATATTACCAAATGCTACCTAATCGGCTAACTTCCCAAGCTCCTTTCTGTTCCTTGGCTTGATACAAACCGTTCATTTAAGAATACGAGGGATCTCTCCATCGATAGATTCAACCTTCTTGGTAGAAGACACGAATTATTAGATCAAGAGACCAGATAAAAAAAAAATGAAAACAAAGTATCGTGACAAAGGGGGATGGAATGAAAAAATTTAGATGAAACTTGAAATCACTATAGAGTTTTTGTAAACATTATCGAAAATATATCTTGTCGCTTATAATGAGATAATTCCTCTGAGTTATTCCATTGTGGTTTCACTTATAATGAAGTCACTCCTTCCTCACTTGGACTAAATGACCATAAGACGGGTCCAAAACTTTCATTTTGTGGCCACTTAACTCTTAACTTTATCACCGACAAAAAAAACTCTTAACTTAATCACCATAGTTCAACTTTCATCTAATGTGAATTGACTTTAATTAATCTTTTGGCCCAATTAGATTTGTGATGGATAGCCCGTCAAAATAGATGGAATGGTTTGGATTGAAAGTGAAATCGATTTGAGACTGGTTAAACATAATAATATAAAGTTCATCAACCTATTTGAAGATAAGGACAAAATTTCATGAGCACGACACTATTAACTCCCTTTCGGCATAGATGTAGTTCGGACAAATTGGTCCCCAATTTGCAGAATACCATGACTCATGATGTGACTTTCCTTTCTATGAACATGGCAGGAAGATTATATAAACAGAAGATCCTCTTTTTTCTTTTTTAGCGTGGAATCGAAGGTACATTTCGGGCTTACTCCTTACGTTTAGATGGAGGCCATGTTCAGTATCGTTAGCTTTTCTTTTTCCCCCAAATTGCGGACGCCCGACTATAGTGGATTGATCATTTCTTGCCTCTATCAAGAGCCGACACGTAACTATCAACTTTGGTTCCACCGATGGCAATTCGGTTGTTTCCTAATTTAGCTTTACTAGCCGGATTAGACTTTACTAGAAAGAGGGAAAAGCTTGTACATCCGGCAGACAAGATTATATTCATAACTAAGCAATCACGCAATTGGGGGGCGGCATATGCTTACGGATCTCCCCAATTTATCAATAAATGATTTGACGTGAAAAGAATGTATTTTTTCTGACTAAGAGACCAATCAAAACAAGTATCGTTTTCATCGGAATTTATTTATTTTGGAAGCAAAAAACAAACCAGATGATTAGCGCATACCGTGTTGGGGAAAATGATAATTACTTAATTAGCTATAGAAAAGACCTGATCATATAAATTGGATCAGCTAAATGGTTTGAGAGTACAAAAAAAAGCCCTGAAGACTCGATGCGTATTTTGCTAGAAATAGAATAAAAAGCTTACCTAACTATAATGTAAACAGATTAAAATAATTTTAAAAAATTAGCAGAAAGGACAAGTGCATTTGGATTTTGGTATCTATGGAAATAGACATATCATAATTAATAAAACTGTCCATTTTTTTTGCTAAATTATAGTATAAAAATATCCAATTAGTTTTAGGGATGAAGAGGTACCCAAACTAACCGAATCTGATGGGGTGAAGTGAAATTTCTTCTATTTTTCTTTTGAAATTTAAATTTCTTTCACTCAACACTTTGGTGAAATATAAAATGGAAAGCTAGATTCAAAGCATAATAAATTTCACAAGGGTCGAGAGGCTTAGACAGCCAATTAGGAGATTGACTTCCTCTCTAATGGGTTCTTGTGATTCGATCCGCACGTTGGTTAACATCACGTGAACAATGAACTATTGAAACTCCTTTTACTCGGGCCATTAAACTAAAGCACTCTTCAAATGGGTATATGAGAGCCCATGGACATTAAGATGAGTATGATAAGCACTGAATAACCAATAAACTATCGGTTGATTTACAGCCTTCAACATATCATAGAAGTCTTCCAAGTCTTTTTTTGTTCCGTCTCCACCATCAAGAACATCAAGGCTTCTCTTATGGCAAGGGTTTTTGTTTGCAAGTCGAGACTGACTTTGCGAACCCAGCGGTCAATAATCCTCTGTTGTCCCGAACAACTCCAGCGATTGATCCCTCCGGCGAGCTAGGACGCATAGGAGGCCTTGCCGGTCGACGGATCAGGTCGGCTCCATCTCCTGTACTTTGTAGCTTATTGCGGCAGCCTCTTTTTCTTCTTCTCTTTTCCAGTCTGGGGGTACACAAAGGTTTTTCTTTTTTTTCTTAAGAGGGGTCCCGTGGTGAATGATAAGACCATGCAAGCTTCCGAATCCCAAATGAACGCGTGTCCGCCGTCACATGCATGGCTAATCAAGGTCACGCATGACGTCACTTCCATGACCGAATAGAATGGCAATTTCTTTACGTCTTGCATATATAGATAATTATATTTCAACGGACAGCTTCTCTTCCCTTCCCCCTCCCCGTGCTTTTGCTTTTCCGCCGGCTGTTGAATTGGGGGGCAGAAGAGGGTGTCGGGGCTGGGGGAGTCCCCTAGTGACTCATGATGCAAACAAGTGAAGTTTGATGTGGGTTGTTCTGATTATTTAATTATATTCCATGTAAAGGAGACTCGGACGGATACGACGCTCTTGTCGCGGGGGCGGCATTCATCCATCCGGCTTCCCAATCCCGAGCGACGGAGCGAGCGCGGGTCCACGCCACGGCCCAAAATCTGGCCATGCTCAACCTCAAAACCTTTTTTGAGCTGCCCTTTGATAAGAACCTACGACAACGAGAATGGCGATATGTAAAATCCAAGACTGGGATTCGCTGTTCACCAGCCTTTCACTAGCACTGCAGTGACTGTAACCTAGGAGACATGGTGGATGATTGGACGAATGCAAGCCATGAGAGAACCGCGTTTTGAAGACTAGCTTTTTTCTTCTTCTTTTTTGATATATTCACTAGAAATTCTAAATTTACAAAAAGTATAATCAAATTTTAAAATTTGTCAGATTGATACAATTGAGTCATTATGTTAACTTCATCCAATTTGGCTAATGAAAAATGATGATGTGATTTTTTTAAATATTTTTCCTGTACTACTAAAACAACATCATTTTAGTTCAAATATTATTTTTTGTACAATTTTTTTAAACTTAAATAAAAAGTAAGCTAAATTTATTTTTAAAAACAAAACAAAACAAAACAAGAAGAAGCATGTGATGATGGCTACCTTACCACTATCGCCCCACCATCACCAGGAAGGGCTAGCGTAACAAAATATTTAGGTGAGGTCATAATCCACCCCCAGATCGGCTGCAGTTAGCGAGTAACAAAATATTTTTTGTTAGCCAATATGAACAAAGTTAATGGAATGATTCGATTGCACCAATTTAATAAATTTTAGGAGTTAATTGAACTTTTTGCAAGTTTTAGAACTCAAATGCAGTTATATGATAAATTTTAGAATTTCTAATGCATATATATATATTTGCAAAGAAGAAGACTAGCTACTGAACTGGAAGAGTTCATGGCGATACATGTGCACAAACCGAGATTCCACCAGATTTATTTGCATTCGAGAAGCAGTTAGCTAGGCTCATATAATCCATCCAAGATCGAGATTCAAGGATCAACTCGTACCTTCGTTCACCCTTTCCGGAGAGGTCTGCGGCCATTATTAAATAAGAACATTTATGGTAGTGGCCTTCTCTTGCTTAGCTGCATGGTAAAGGTCGCTTCTTGGACAATTTTTTTTTTTTCAGACCACGACTTCGAGGCAAACGCAAAACCTTGGTCTTGACTAATTTTAAGGAACCATCATTTCTCTTTCTTTATTAAGTCCCTCTCCACTTTAATCATCCGTACATATAATGCGTATTTCAAATATTATCTAGGGTTTCTCTCTCCACTTTAGTCAGCCGTACATATAATGCGTATTTCAAATATTATCTAGGGTTTCTCTTTCCAAAGCTGCTGGACTATACCCTAAGTTTCGCATACATCTTTCTCGACCGAATTGTTTTTTTTTTTTTAAGCTATTCGCATGAAATTTAATTCCAAATTTTGAAGTATTATTGCCAAACTTATTATGTCAGCTACCATGTGTTTACTCAAGGGAATACAATCTTTAGAAAAGCACTCCTCAAAAATCCTTTGGTCTATCCAACGTTGTTAGAACTACTTTCTCTCATCGTATCTCACCGATGCTTCGGAAAGTCTCTCCCAACAAAATGCATTGTCTCACAATAACTAATTTACATATGGTTTACAATTAAAGTGCATTTTGATCATTTTGATTAACTTCTTTTCATGTCAATTCACATATTATAAGCATAAATAACATGTTTCCCAATGTGCTGTTTGAACAAAAAATTAGACGCTGTACGAGAACGGGTTCGCAAGGGCTCTTTTTTGGGGTATTTTGATAAGCACCGCCGATGATTGGGGTCATTTTCAACTATGCGATAAGGGCGTGAGAATTAGCCACGTGGCACCACCGCCACCAGCAGCACCCGCAGAAAGCTATTGCTTAATGGGGGAGGGAGGCGCAAAGCCAGGGCGCACCATCAACGACTAAAGACGTCCAGTTTGTCAAAGAAGTCCACTCAACGTCTTCGATGGATAAACACGCATGCATGCCCGCACATGAAAAGAGCCGAGAGGATTTAATGTCGTCAAGAATCACTAAATTAAACCCAATAGGTCACGCATGAACACAATTTCAATTTGTCCTTCTGTTATGTGCCTTTGAATTAAATTCCCTCGAATGTGCATCCAACATAAATCCTTCGACACGAGGCCATTAACAAACCCAAGGGGCTTTAGCAACCGAAGACCAATGACCTCCCCCCCCCAATCATATCTTGAGATTTAATGCAACTTTTATAAAATTATATCGCATTCAAATGGAAATTTCACCGTATCTTTCAACTTATATTCAAATTAGATCATTAAAGTGAGCACCATGTCCATGACTATTGATCAAAACAACAATTGGGTGAAGGTTTGATTACTTTGCTTGTTCTATTGTACAACCCAAGTCCTCTTCCCCCCCTAAAAAATGTAGGCTCTTTGTTTATTGTATTTCCTATGACCTTAACGTATTTGTTTTCTCGGTTATCTCCCTTTTCGATGATTCAGGGCTTGCTCTAGTTTATATATAGCCTGCAAATTGTCCTAATCATGCCCATATAATCATTAAAGAGTGTTCCTTTTTTAAAGTTCTCGAGGCTAGTCAAGTTGGGTTATGCTTGATTGCCGGAATATAATATAAAACGAGATACAATAAGAAGAGATAAAAAAAATCTTATAATTACGATCGTAACTTATAATTATTTCGAGAAATGCACAATATAATGTTAAATACTGCCGTATTCAATCTTATAATATGTTCGGTAATCCTTAGTTAAAGTTGGGCAATATAGAAAAAAACTTAAATAAATCACATAAGAAGAATAAGAAAAACATAGGCTACCATAACGACCACTATGACATGATGGTCCGCGATGTCATCTCCCTATTTTCTTCTCCATCTCATCACGTGTGTTTCTGTTCTCTTCCCATCTTCAAAAACGACTATTTGTTCACTTGTGGTCACTTCCTATCCTTTTCCACACTTACTTTGTATCGTGTGTTGCATATGCATGTAATAGAAAAAAGGGACGTCATACGATACTTATTTTGATGTCATAACTTTTTTCCGGATTACTTAAGTATCGTTTTTAGGGAAAAATATCATTTAAGTGCCAGTTTTGATTAGGAATGCCGGATTTCCAATGTCACAATATTTTATCATTTTTTCAATTCAACGTGGCTTGCCGGCAACTTGACTTAGCATCTATACCACAAGTGATGTCGTTTAGCATGGTTTTCCCCAATTTAAAGCTCTAATATGGACAAATCGACCAAATCCGTAATCAAACTAATCCACTCATTTACGAAATGAACATACATTCTGACTTCGTCTGAGCATTTCATCGAACAAGTAGTGAGAAATCAATTTAAGTGCATTATTTCAATTTCAAAAATCGATTGTCAGCTAGCTTATTAAAAAGAAAAAGAAATATAAGACCTTAAAAAAAATCAAAGAAATCATCCTAAACAAATCGATTCTACTACTAGGCAGAGACATGAGCACTTCGGTATCTTTGTCATTCGAACAAAGAACAAGCAAGCAAAAGTATTACCTTAGTCGAAAATAATAATGCGGAAGGTAGATTTGAGAAATTTCTGTATAATTCAATATATGCATAATGAGGATTACATGAGCCTATTTATAGGTTTTATGAGATAACCATTGAAGTAACATGTCAATCTAGGATATGCACTATCAAATGAGATATATAAATAATCCTGAGAAATATTTTGTTCAAGTAGATCTTCTAATATTGCTAACATTCCCTTCAAACACAAGTTGAGTTGAAACAAACCAACTTAAGTTGGGAAAATAATCCGAACAACGTCACCCAAATCTTTGATTAACATGAACTCAATAGATTCAAATGTGAGGTGGCGTGTGGTGGCACACGTGGTAACTCCAACTTCCATTGACAAGAAGATTTCAATACGTTGATTGTTTGACGATGGCAAATCTGGTGGTGGAGTTAGCTAAGTCAAGAATCAGAGGTATTGGAGTCAAGCAACAAGTGCCTGACTTTATTGTAGGGATAGTAACTTAAACGAGGCCAATATGGCTGGTGTAGTTACAACAAGTAGAATAAGTCAAGTTTTGCTAAGGAAAAAGTTACTGTGTGAAAACACTTCATGACATTGAAAAATACTTTCGTAGAAAAGAAAAGTTCAACTTGGCTACACGTTAAAAACGTTGTAACACAACCACCATGGCACTTACTCGGACAATATGAAGCAATGAGGATGGATTTATTTGCTTGGGATGCATGAGGGTACTGTTGAGAATGATAAAGTAGAAAATAACAGAATTGGCAAATTTCTAAGGTACAACAAGTGCACTTCACACCCAGTGCACTGAGATTGCCTCAAGAAATGAGGCTTTGATATCAAGTTGAGAATAATAATGTGGATAGATTTGCTAAATTTCTATATAGTTTGATATATACATAATGATGATTATGTCAGCTTATTTATAAGCTTTATGAGATGACCATTGAAGGTAACACATGAATCAATTATATGCACTATCAATTGAGGTATTAAAATAATCCGGAGAGATATTTATAATCAAGTAGATATCTTAATATCGTTAACAACCTTGTTAATGAATCTGATCAAAAGCCTCGGTCTAGTGATTGAAGTCTTCAGGTAGTGATGACGAGTAGAAGCGGCAATGGTGGAGGGACCCTTGAGTGAGGTTCGACCACTTTGATGCTCTCGAACGCGGAACAAGGGACAACAGAGTAAGAGCACATCTGGTATTCTTTCAAAAACGATAGTGGTGGCAACGAATGGCAACGAACGGCGACCAATGGCGACGAGGATGATCCGAACTAGAGTCTACAGGTGATCTTCAATCGAGACTCAAGCTTTTCAAAGCTTTCGCCCCGGGAAGCTTCCCCAACTAAATGCATCGGTATTGGCCCAAGACGAGCTACCACCTTGATACACTTTTCGTTGAGCAGATGACATATCATATCCAAAGCTCTAGTGAAGGGACATGGACAAAATGAGTGAAGTTCGAAAAGCTAGTCCAGTGGAGAACGACGTTGGCAAGAAATAGAGGTGCTCAAGACTCGAGAGAGACGAAGACCGGGTCGGAGGAACAGCATCGCTTGGTTAAAAAGAAAAGAGAGATGGGCCAGAATTTTCAAGTTGGTTTTTCTTTTTCATCATACAGCCGCGTAATTATATACAATTAATTAAAAAATTCAATTTGGAATAACCATTTAATTAAAAATGCCACGTAAGACCTTTGGTTAGGGCACTTAAGTAATAATTTTTTCTTCAGTTTAGCATTTAATTGATCTGGCGAAAAATTTTGATATCAAAATGAGCATTGTATGAAAGTTATGACATTTGCAATATTTTTTTCTTGCATGTTATGGATAATCATTTGCTTTGTACGTTTACAGTTTTGATGCTCTCTAGTCCACCATTCACGGAAACTAAATCCATCGCACATTACCCGACTTTTTTTCCCTAACCTCATATCCTAAATTTAGAGAATACTTTATTTAATTAAATTTTTTTCACACAAAAGTGAGGAAGACCTGCTACAATACCTTCAAGTTGGTTTAGATGGATATGTATCCAAGAGTATTGGTTGTCATCTAAAGACGCTTCATTATGCTTGGAGCTCTCAAATTATTTTAATCATCTATGCCATCATCCTCGATTATCTTAAAAAATGAATTCCGACCACAAAGGGGCGGGTCAAAAAGCTTGAACCTTTCGATTTAAGTATTGGTTTTCTCGGACAATTTTCTACAGCATATGCGCCAGAATCCAAAGGTACCCTCCCCTGATTCTTCAAGCTCAAGAATGAACTTGTGTAGGATCAGTTGGCCCAGTAGCTTATATACTCGGCCTAATCTATCATCCCTCGAAATTTGCGTGTATCGTCGACAAACACAAGCAAAAAGCCTTCCCAAATCAATTTCCAATGCAGTGATGATCTTTACATAGCTGATGGATTGTTAAGAGAAAAGCCGGAGTTCAAGAATTTTCATAAGGGAGTCACTCGTCTTGGTTCATATAAAAGCAGAAAAATAAATAAATAAATAAATCTTAGCCCTATTTTGGTTCCCTTGTATACCCGCCTGGAAATATAAATCTGACCCTCCTAAAACTTTTTCTTTTCACAACTTGCCGGTACAAAATAAGAAAACCACACAGGAAGGACAGTCTTGTATCGATGTCCTATCTATGTTGTTTCACTGTGCAGTATTTATACGACTTGCTTTCTCCGTGCCAAGATAGGACATCGATACAAGACTTTTTTTATGGCCAAAGTACACTTGCACTTGCTTGGCTAGTTAACTATGCATGCATGCATGTGCGTATAAGCTCCGAAGCAGAAGAACCAAACAAAGAAAAGGATCAAAGCAGACGAGGGGCCCTCTCTCCCACTCACGCCCCCCCAATCGCCATAACGTATCCCCACCGTTCGTTCCTATTTTGGCACGTTGCACTCGCAGGCCACTTTCTCTCCTCCTTTTTGGACCGGAGCTGAGCTATATAAACGACCTCTCCTCCCCGTCCCTTCCTCATTCCGTCCCTTCTAACCCTCATTACACGGTACTATGGGAACTCTGTTTCTCTCTCTTTTTTTCTTTTTTGGGTCTAAAAGATGGCGTCTCTCGATCAGCGCACTTGCGTTGATCTTTCTTAGAAGAAAATATTACATGTTCTGGTTATGCCCACTAGTCCATTGCGATATGTGTGGTGTCGGCCCATCTCACATAAATCTTCCTCTCTTTGTTACCCTCTGTCCGTTACCTTTTTCCTCTCTCTCTCTCGCACTTGTCTTTTCCTCATATTCTCCGTCCCTCATCTTCCATGGCTAGAGCTTGACCTTGAGCCTAAGGCTCATATCTGCTTTGGTCATGGAGCTAATCTCAAATCCAGAGCTTTCGCACTTGTCTTTTCCTCATATTCTCTGTCCCTCATCTTCCATGGCTAGAGCTTGACCTCGAGCCTAAGGCTCATAGCTGCTTTGGCCATGGAGCTCAACCTCAAACCCGGAGCTTGGGGTAGCCTTAGTTGCTTGGGTTTCAAGCTCAACCTCAAGCTTGTGGCAACGGCCACTTGAGCCTTGAGTTCATGGCTAGAGCTTTGAACTCCCATCCATGGCTACTAAATCAAGACACTAGAGGACATGGATGCTCAATATGGAGTCTCCAACTTCCATGGCCACAAAGTTCAAGCTTGAACCTAAAGTTGCTAGCTTGAAGTCAAGCTAGTAGCACCATGGCAGCTTGAGCATGAGGTCGTGACCATGGTTGTCATATCTCAAGCTTATAGCAATGGCCAAGTGAATTTTGACATCTTGCTGCCATGATGTCACTTGAGCTCAAGCTTGTAGAAGCCATGGTCATTGGAGCTTTGAGCATGTGGCTATGGATGCACCTTGGGAAAAAGCAACGGTGAAGATGAGGAAACACACATGATCACCATAGCTTAGGCATTAGAGAGAGATATCGCGTTCTGAATGGACTAATTTAAACCTGACATGGCACGAATCACGTAAGCAATAGTTTCTTATCTTTCTAAGCTACTTGCTAATTTTGGCTCAATTTGATCTTGGTGACAGGAAAATGAGTCCGAATTTCGAGATTTCGCCTGACCTGCCTCGAGACGACGATGGTTGTTGCAAGCAAACCGGTAAGCACGACAAAAGCACTTGAGGTCTTTTATCTTTATTATTAAATTTTGTTCTATATGAATTGGCGCTTTCGCGCAACAAAGCCTGGTTCAAAAAGCTCCACCCAATTCCTTTCCTTTCCCCTTCATTTTTTTTTTCCGAATAACGTATTTCTCGTGTGGCGGCACAAATAACGAATGCGGAAGGCGCTTCTGAGTTTTGAATTTCCATCTTACTTTGTTGTGAAGATGTTACCATTCTATTCATCTTTTGCATTTCTCTCCTCAAATAAAATCCAAAAATCTCACAGAAACGAGTAGAGTCAAAAAATGTTTAATTAGGTTACAAAGGAAAAATTATCAAAAAAGTTATAAGCTTATTGTACTTTTGTCAATTTAATCTTAAACCTTTGAATTTTATCAACTAAGTTGTGTCTGTTTTGGTATAAAATATGGAATAATGCAGAGCACCCCAAGAAAAAAGGGCAAACCCAAAACTTGGCCCGAACTGCGTTTTCGGTATGGGTCTCAGGTTGGGCCATTGTGAACGCAATTATCTGATGTTTCGGTCTGGTCAGGTCATGACACACGACCTGAGCAATTGACACCCAACTTAATTATTTGCATGCGCTCTGCATCCAAAAGGGAAAAAATTTAAATAAGCTTTCTTGGTTTTGATGTGTAATTGACCAAAACCAGTCAAGGGTCAGCCCAGTGATGATAGGTAGAGTTGGGTCCGATCCCTCTATGGAGCCCGCCAAAACAAAAAAAATTAACTGTTCGGTCGCTCTAAAGAAACATTAGTTAATTTCCTATGTTCTTGAGAAGAGAGTTTACATTTTTATGCAATATTTAACGACTCCATAGCTGGGTTTCTTGTGTTGGTTTCAAATCAGGGACCGTGTGGATAGCGATTGCTCACATTATCGCGTCTGTGATCGGGTCCGGCGTGCTGTCTCTGGCATGGGCCACAGCACAGCTCGGGTGGATCGCCGGGACAGCGGTGATGTTCATGTTCTCCTTCATCACTTTCTATACCTCCACCCTTTTGGCCGCTTGTTACCGCACCGGCAACCCAGTTAGTGGAGAGCAAAACAGTACTTACAAACGCGCTGTCCGCTCCATTCTCGGTAATAATACACCAAAAATAAAAATTGTTCCACCCACCATATATTTTCGCATTATGATGCTCCTTCTCATTTGATTTGATTAATTAACTTTTCTCATTTGTCTTATATATATATATTGGCAGGTCGGGCAAAAGCGAAGTTATGTGGACTAGTTGAGTACCCGCACCATTTTGGGGTTACCATCGGGTACACTATTGCAGCCTCCATAAGCATGACGTGAGTGGTGAATTTCATTATACTCAAAGTCAACTTACATACCAAATAGATTGAAAAGAAAATTCATTGCTAAAGTTGTTTATTGGGTGCGCGAGTTTCATCTCAATTTTGGTTTTGTTAAATATTTAATCGAATAGGGCAATCATCAAATCAATTTGCCTCCACAAGAAGGGTAACAAAAGTCATTGCCACACAAGTAGCAATCTCTACATGATCATATTCGGGGTCATCGAGATCATTCTATCCCAAATCCCAAACTTTGACAAGTTGTGGTGGCTCCCCATTGTGGCAATGCCATGTCGTTCACTTACTCTACCATTGGACTTGCCTTCAGCATTGCAAAAGTCATAGGTAGGTAGCGAGTTTTCATGCTACCAATTCTCTTGTGTATGAACATGTTATGTGAGCGTGACACTAGCTTCATATCATGTCTTTCTCAAATATCTCTCAGAAAATGGTAAGTTCGAAGGAAGTCTCATTGGAATAAGCATTAGCACTGTCACTCAGACCCAAAAGATGTGGAGGTACTTCCAGGCTCTTGGTGACATTGCTTTTGCCTATTCATACTCCACCATCCTCATCGAAATTCAGGTAAAATCATGTGACCCATATAGTAGTTGTATGAAAAAGACTACCCCTAGACTTTTGAAAAACATGCCTAATTTATCTAACCATTGGCTGTGGTAATTAATTGATCATTGTGATGTGCGTTGAAATCAGGATGCCATTAGATCCCCACCCCCAGAGGCCAAGACGATGAAGAAGGCCATGTTGGTCAGTGTGACGGTCATAACTCTATTCTACATGCTCTGCGGCTGCATGGGCTATGCCGCATTCGGGGACTCAGCACCTGGGCACCTCCTCGCGGGTTTCGGGTTCTTCAACCCTTATTGGCTTGTCGACATAGCGAATCTCGCCATTGTGATCCACCTCATCGGCGCCTACCAAATGTTCGCGCAACCTCTCTACGCCTCCATGGAGAAGTATGCCACGAGGAAGTTTGCAGGCAGCCGATTAATCACGCAGGAGATCGAAATCCCGATCCCGGGTTTTGAAAACTACACGCTACATGGCTTTCCGCTGATTTGCCGAACAATTTTCGTGATCGTAACCACCGTGATCTCGATGCTGCTTCCGTTCTTCAACAGCGTGATCGGACTCCTCGGTGCTCTGGGATTCTGGCCTTTGATGGTTTATTTCCCGGTCGAGATGTACATCGCCCAAATGGAGATCCCCAGGTGGAGCACCAAATGGCTATGCCTCCAAATCCTCAGTGTAGCTTGTCTTATCATCAGTATCGCCGCTGCCGCGGGCTCCATCGCCGGGGTCGTAATCCATCTCAAGTCCTACAAGCCTTTCGAGACAAGCTACTGATTCTCCCCAACAACATTAGTCTTCTCGGTGCAAGGAGTTGCAACATCAATATTGTAAATATGCTGCACGTGTGTGTGTGAATATTACTAGGATAACCCTTTCTTGGTGGAGCTGTGGAAATTTTCGAGTTAATGTAACTTTTTTCTTTTATCATGCTCGTGTGCCCATTCTTTCTCTAGTAAATAAACTCCCAACCTATAAATATCTCAATATTCTCATCACGCAAAGAAATAAAAAAAGCAGCCACTCTCTCCAACCTAATCAAATGGGCAACACTCACTTATAGTAAGTCTCCTAACTTAAGGTTGAATTAATAGTGAAGTGTCCAATTTAGCCATTAATGGTGTTTATGTCTACTAGTGTTTCTGGCATTTGATCCTCGACTCTATTGTGAAACATTCTCCTCTTACTTCGCAGTTATAAAATCAAATCCTTCGATCACATACCTTGGTAACACGGCTAATTGTTGACTTGACATTGATGATGGGCAGAATTTGCTAACGTCAAACAACATAAACAAAACTCTGGATTACGCAATCATGCTCTAGGGACACTCGCACCCGGAATGCCGCGATGCCCGCCATGTACAAGGAAGGGTGTTAACCCCACCAAGTATGCACACACACATCAAAAAAATTGAAGAAACCGCTATGAACAGTCCAGTTGCCGATGAGGATTTAGTGCCCCTTGCCGAAACAAAGATCGGTCCCTCATATATAGAATGTTTGTTACCTTGGCATCTTAATCGCAGCCTCCATCTGCCAATGAAAGATTTAAGATGATATAAAAACTTCTAGTCACCGTTCTGTTGAGATATGGATGCACATTTCAAGGCCATGTATGCGCCTCATCAAAGAAAAATGGCCTGGTTGTTGTTCCTTAAAGGTGTTGTCATTTGCAAGTCTAGATCAAAAGATAAACTAAGGAAAGCAAGATCACATCTTCGCCTTTGTCACCTCAACGCATAAAATATTCAAAAGTCATGGCACTCGGGGCTACTATCACTTAATGCAAATGGGTAAGGAATGTAGAGATTTCCAAAGGTATTTTGGCATCTAAGATTTTTTGTCAACACATTAGCCTCTACGAGACTGAAAATTACTCCAAATACCATGGTGTTGAAGAGAAGCTCGAGCTTCACAGTCATCATGACTTGTTGAAGGGGGCACATAAGAAGAAGTAAGAAATAAAATGTGCATGGAAAGATGAGATGAGTGGGTTTGAGAATATGTACAGAGAGATGAAATGAGTGGGTTTGAGAATGTGCACGGCGAAATAAGATGAGTATAAAGTGGGTTTGAGAATGTTGAGAATGTGCACGGAGAGATCAGATGGTGTAGAGTGGGTTTGAAAATGTGCACGGAGCAATAAGAAGGGTGAGGCATATATAAAGTGGAGTTAACAAAGAAGTTTGTTTATGTCTATACTTATTTATGATACCTCATTTGGCCTGTGGACCGGCAAAGTGTTTTCTCGAATCGCAATAGATTTTTTGACTGAAGAATTGCTAAGTTAGGATAATTATTTGGCCTATCAAGTAAGGATGCTAGGATAATTTTTTGAATAAAGATTCGTTGCATCTGTTGTGCAAACCACGGTGTGAAATCTCTACATTCCTTACCCATTTACATTAAGTGGTAGTAGTCCTGAGTGCCACTTTTCTTTCGCGTCAAGAAGCACTATAACAATCTAGAACTATTGGAACGTTAACGCATACCTCGTGGTCCTTGGTAGAAATATTTAATACTCCGATGTCTTAATTTTTGTTGTAGAAGTATACCATGGATGGCTCAGCACTATTGTCACAATCGATAATAAAGTTTGAGTTATTGAAATGACATTTAGGGCTACTACCACTTAATACAAATTGATAAGAAATGTAGAAATTTCCACAGGTTTTTTGGCATACGCAATTTTTTGTCAACACATTAGTCTTTACAAGACTGAAAATGTTTTCAAATACCATAGCATTAAAGAGAAGCTCGAGCTTGACAATCTTCATGACTTGTTGAAGGGGCCACGTAAGAAAAAGTAAGAAATAAAATGTGCATGGAGAGATGAGATAGGTGGGTTTGAGAATGTGCACAGAGAAATGAGATCGGTGTGTATGAGAGTGGGTACCGAGAGATGAGATAGGTGGGTTTGAGAATGTACATAGCGAGATGAGATAAGTGTAGAGTGGGTTTGAGAATATGCACGAAATGATAAAAAGGGTGAGACGTATATAAAATAAAGTTAACAAAGAACCTTGTTTACACCTTGCTTTTTTATGATACCTCATTTTGTTTGTGCGCCGACAAAGTGTTTTCTCGAATTACTAGAGATTTTTTTTTACTAAAAAATTTCTAAGTTGAATTGCCAAGTTACGATAATTTTTTGGTTTGCCAAGTTAGGATAATTTTTTGACTAAAGATTTGTTGCATCTGTTGTGCAAACGGCAAGCAAACATGCAATTGGCAAGCGAACGATGTGAAATCTCTACATTTCTTACTTATTTACATTAAGTGGTAACAGTCCTAAGTGCCACGTCTCTTCTGCATCCAGAAGCATTATAACAATCTAAAGCTATTAGAACGCTAACGCATACATTGTGGTCCTCGATAGAAACGCTTACTACTTTGATATCATTGCTTTTATTGTGAAAGTATGCCACAGGTAACAGCATTATTGTCACAGTCAATAATAAATATTGAGTCATTGAAATAGCACTCAAGACTACTACCACTTAATGCAAATTGATAAGGAATGTAGATATTTTAGTTGTTTTGGTATCCACAATTTTTTGTCAACGCATTAGCTTTTACAAGACTGAAAATGGTTCAAAATACAATTGCGATGAAGAGAAGCTTGAGCTTCACAGTCTTTATGACTTGTTGAAGAGGGCATATAGGAAGAAGTAAGAAGTAAAATGTACACGGAAAGATGAGATGGGTGGATTTGAGAAATGACTTATTGAAGGAGGCATGTAAGAAGAAGTAAGAAATAAAATGTGCACAAAGAGATGAGATGTGTAGATTTGAGAATATGCACGGAGAAATGAGGTAGATGTGCATGAGAATGGGTACTAAGAGATGAGATGGGTGGGTTTGAGAATGTGCACGGCGATATGAGATGGGTGTAGAGTGGATTTGAGAATGTTGAGAATGTGCACTGAGAGATTAGATGGTGTATAGTGGGTTTAAGAATATGCACGAAGCGATAATAAGGGTGAGACGTATGTAAAGTGGAGTTAACAAATAAACTTGTTTACGCCTATGTTTTTTTAAGATACCTCATTTGGCCTGTGGACCGACAAAGTGTTTTCTCGAATTACTAGAGATTTTTTGACTAAGGAATTGTTAAGTTGAATTGCCAAGTTAGGATAATGTTTTAGCTTGCCAAATTAAAATAATTTTTTGACAAAAGATTTGTTGTGACCGTCGTGCAAACGGCAAGCAATTGGCGCGCAAATGACATAAAAGCTATACATTTATTACCCATTTAGATTAAGTCGTAACAGCCCTAAGTGCCACGTCTCTTTCGCGTCTAGAAGCATTATAACAATCTAGAGCTATTAGAATGCTAACGCATGTCTCATGGTTCTCGGTAGAAATGCTTACTACTCTAATGTCTTTATTTTTGTTGTGGAAATATGTCACGGGTGGCTTAGTACTATTGTCATAATCGATGATAAAGCTTGAGTTATTGAAATGACACTCAGGGTTACTACCATTTAATGCAAATGAGTAATGAATGTTCAATCTTCCCGTTTTGACCAACATCCCATTCAGGCAACTGAACAAGAATAGTTTGTTACTCTCCAGATCCCACCAGAGTTCCCATCTCAATGGATCCAACAAGGCTATACTCATCTCCATTTTGGAGCCATCCGGCTTGCCCTGACTTTTCATGATCGAAAAGGCTTACCCGTTACCGCAAGGATAACCCTGTTAGATACTAGGTTTTTGGAATACCAACAAGCTTGTGTTGGCACTATCCAGACAACTATGAATGCAGGCACTGTTTTTGTTACACTTTTCCCAAATTTCAACATTGCTCTTGCAAATCCAAACCTGCTGACTGCTCTTAAGGTCTAGCTACAAATTACTGGAGCTCTGCAGGCTCTTGGATCCATTGCTGCCACCTTACATTACCAGATGATCTATCGAGTCCAAAATCATGCCATTGATCTCAACATTCCAAATTCCGAGGATGCCCTTGTTATCTCAGTCGACCACGACCAGACCTCCTGTATCCATGTCCCCCGCCAGATCCCAAGAAATGAGCTTGTTAAGCTCCTTCCGGATAGTTGGGTTACCAACTACGAAAAACTCCATTAGAGTTGCAAACCACTCCAATCCAGTGAACCACAATTCACCAGGAAAAAAGATGGTACTGTTACCATCAAGTTCGGCAAAACCAAGGAGGAACCTTCCTCTATTTTTCTTACCATCCTCCATTTTACACCTTGTCCCACTGATCCTGTCTCAAGCGAACTAGATGACAAACGATTTGTCCATTCTTTTGGTCCTCAGGGACAACCAATTCATCATTTCAAAGACCCTACTGGACATTGTTTTTGGGACCCAGACTGTATCTGTCCATCCTGCACAAAGTCTGACGATGAAGATGACAGACCTTCTGCAAAAAAGAAAAAGACAAAGAAAGATACCCTTTACCAAAGGTATCTTGATGGAGATCCAACTGTTGGACCTCTTGGAGAAGATGGAGGTAGATACCAGTTCATTATTTCTTATGGATCATCTAGGTCCCCTCCACCAACTTCACCGCCACCACCTTGCAAGCCAGCTCCCTCCTCTCAACCACCACCAGCTAAACCCATGATCACTTCGCCTTTCTATAAGCCGATCCAGAAATGGGTAAAAAAGAACCATTCATGTCCTTTGAAACTACCCAGGCCAAGCACCTGTGTACCGAAACCTGTTCCACCTACTGTCCTACCCAGTATATATATGTTTCATCCTGATGAGTTCCCTCCACTCGAGACCACAGAATCATCATCTGAAACCAGCACCCGCACCCGGAAATTTCCTCCCTTAGAAAGATTCTCAGATCCACATCAAAAATACCAGCACTCACCTAAGGTACCAAACCCCATTGGTCTTGATGCACAAGGACAACGTAAGCAGCCTTCTACTGCCGAAACTGTTATGAATTGGCAAACTGAAAATACTTTGGCCCAAAATGAGCTTTTAGGCACTGTTGCTACGCATCTTGAACGCGTAGACAAGACCACTGACTTATCTTACCGCATCTTGAAAGATTTCCAGAAAAGGCTTCATTTGCTAGAAACTAAGTAGACACCTCCTAGTCATTATCTGGAAGATCAGAGACCAGAAATTGAAAAGCTCAAACGACAGATCCAGATCCTCCAAGGCCAACAACCATTCACCACCATCAATCCCCCTCTTTTCCCTTCTCTCCCCCTACCACCTAAACCAGAATCATCCCTTGGAGCATCATCTTCATTTGCTGCTGTTCTCAGCTTAGCTGCACCTCCACCCCAGAACAATTTCTTGGTCCTTCGCGAAAATCTTCGCAAGCTTAAGTAGAAGCAAAAGAAATCTCCTATAGAATTTCCAGCATCACCATCTCCCCCTAGTACTCCTGAACATCCTTATGATGATCACTCACCTAAAAACCCCCCTGCCACTCTCACCATTTCCAATCCGATTGAAAACTTCCTTCGGCACCAGATTCCTTCAATTACTGTCATTAAACCATCCACAGCAAGACAGACTGACTCTTCATCTGAATATGACTGATATTCTTTTCGAATCATCTTCTACAGAAGAAACCTTGTTTATGGCAGATGGTGTCAAAGATGAAGAAATACTCTCTGAGCCTAAAATACACCACCAGGATCAACCAGATGCAACCCAGAATTTCACTGCCACATCATCCAAAGTTTATTTCACATTAGATGACATTCCATACTATAAATAGTCTGATAGGCTTCAAGAATTCCATGCTTGGCCCACTACCAGGCACATTTCTGAACCTAGCACTTATGATATTCTCTTGGAATTCACTAGCCGCTTCACAGGAGCCCTTAAATATTAGTGGCATACTGTCTCGGAACAAGATCATATGTACTTTTTGACTCAACCTTTGGATAATGATATCCAGATTATCCATATGTACTTCATTGGCAAGCTTGAAGATTCAAAAGAACTCAAAAGAAATGAGTTCTTTGATCGAAAATGTTGCTCATTAAGACGCAAAGATCTTGATCGTCATTTCCAAGCTATGATCAAGCTGTTTTATCTACTTGGCGCAGATTGAAATCTCAAGCCCATCTTCTTGGCATCTATTCCAAAGGAACTTAGCCAAGCTGCAGAAAAAACTCTCCAATAGAGACAGAAAAGCATAACAGAAGCTACTCTTGGTGAGATCCAGCAAGCTATTCACATCGCCATAGAAGAACTTTGCCTTCGACGAGAAGCCTTCCGAAGCTTTCTCAAAGAAAATAGGCACCTTGACAAAGCATGCTTCAAACCTGATTTACAGATCAAATGCCCTAAAGACTGCTTAGATCCATCCTGCATAGGATGTAAAAAGAAAAGACATTTTAAACGACTCTTTTTCAAGAAGACACGCAAAGAAAAAAGTAAGGGTAAGTGGAAATTTTTGCGTAAAAGCCATCATCGTTCCCATAAGAAGCGCAACAAAGACAGGTGTTATGTCTGTAACAAAAAATGACATTTTGCTAAAAACTGTCCAAAGGCAAACAAGCGTGGAAGCCATTTGATAGACAAAATTACCAAAAGTACTGGCATCCAACTTGATGATTCAGATATAGAATATGTCTTCTCTTTAGACGATCAACCATCTGAAAACACTCTCTGTGCTATTCAGACATATAGCTCAGATTCAGCTTCAGATTCCGAAAACGATGTCTTCACCTTCTTCCCTGATTCACCTGCAGAGATCGAACTAAATGAATCTATACATCATCCATATATTCCCATCCACATCCTTTTGTCCAAATACCACAAACCAATCCCTCTGGTAGCACTCATCGATACTGGGGCAAGCTCTTCTATTTTAGACACAAAGATCATTCCAGAAGAATTTTGGAAACCCTACACTAGGTATTTCAACTCTTTCTGGTGACACTTTTGCTACCAAGTATCGTAATAAACCCATTACTATCCAGTTCTTTCCTCAATGTTCTATTACTACCAAAGTTCTTGGTTCTCAGTCTCCAGACAAAGATATCATCATTGGTTGGGACATCCTGACCCAACTTCCCAAACTCAGAATTCTGTCTCATGGCCTTCGTTTCAAGAACCAATTCAAGGAATTTGTAGACATCAAACGATTCTATGCCCTCCAACCAGCCATCCTGGATCCAATAATCCAGAGTCTACTTTCTTCCTGTGCTGAGACACACTCTCAATTTTCCCAAACTTGCACTCAACCCTTGTGGAAAAACTCTTCTTTCTATGTCAAACTTCCTTTTAAAAGGAATGAAGACATCAATCCCACAAAAGCTAGTCACTCAGGAATGAGCCCTGAACATCTCGCACTCGCGCAGCAAGAATGTGCAGAACTACTGGCACAAGGTCTCATTGAACCCTCTGACTCCCAATGAGCGTGTGAAGCATTTTATGTCAACAAACGAGCCGAGCAGAACCGTGGAAAAATGAGGCTAGTAATCAATTACCAACCTCTGAATCAGTTCCTCCAAGATGATAAATTTCCATTACCTCATCGAAATTCCCTTTTCATGAGCATTGCCCAAGCTAAGATCTATTCAAAATTTGATCTTAAGGCCGGATTTTGGCAATTGGGTATTGACCCAACAGACAAACCCAAAACTGGATTCTGCATCCCAAACCAACATTTCCAATGGACAGTTGTCCCTTTTGGCCTCAAAACTGCACATTCCCTTTTTCAAAAGGCTATGTGCAAAATCTTCGAACCCATCCTCCAAAACTCACAGATTTATATTGATGACATCCTTCTGTTCAGCCATGATAAACAATCTCATTGTCAACTTTTGACACAGTTTACTGACATTGTTAAGAAGTATGTCATTATACTTTCCCAGAAAAAGATGATTATTGCTCAAGAGGAAATTGAATTCCTTGGAATGTGTCTCAAAGATGGAACCTACTACCCTGAACCCCTTATTGCTGATGAACTCCAAAAATTCCCTGAAAAGGATCTCAATCCTAAACAAGTCCAGCAATTTCTTGGCATTGTAAATTATCTGCGAGATTTTGTTCCACACATCTCTAAGTATTTGAGACCTCTCCAGCGAATGCTCAAAAAAGATCCTCCCCCATGGGGATCCAAACAGACTCAAGCTATTGCTCAACTCAAACAGCTCTTGCAAAACCTTCTGCCGTTAAAAATCCCATCCACTGACAAAAGAATTCTCCAAACTGATGCCAGCGACAAATACTGGGCAGCTATTCTTTTGGAAGAAATTCATGGGACCAGGCATATTTGTGCTTACAAAAGTGGTCGATTTTCCCAAGCAGAAATCCATTATCATTCCACTTTTAAAGAGATACTTGCAGTCAAGTATGGCATCAAAAAGTTTGAATTCCACCTCATCGGACACCATTTTCTTGTTGAAATGGACATGTCATCATTCCCTCAGATGCTTAAATTCAAGCAAAAGCAAGTTCCCCATCCACAATTGTTCCGATGGGCTGAATGGTTTTCTAAATACTCCTTTGAAGTCAAACACATTCGGGGAACAAAGAATGTCCTTACCGATTTCTTGTCTCGTCCAAAGGAACCAATGCAAACCATCAACATGTATGTCAAAAAGGAGCCCTTCCAGGACACATACCGAACAGACAAAATCCCAGGTGGTTGGCCCAGCCTCAAATACCCTCCTGATGTTCCTGAGGCAATACACCACAATAATCTGAAAGAAAGACTTCCATAATTAATGTGAGAATACCACCTCCGAATTTTCCGTGAACATGGCGGTTTGATGCTTCGACCAGACGGACTTCATCCGCAATATCCATTCATTCACCCTCTCAAATGGTCTTCTGATGAAGAATTTCCAGAAAATCTCAAATGGTTATTTTGGTACATGTTCAACTTATACACTATAGCCATTGAATTTCCCACTAACAAGATTTTGCAAGTTATTAAAAAAGATGGCCAGGGTCAACTTCATAACCAGAAACATCTCTTGGAGATTTTCGCATGGTATAAATCACTCCAATATTAGAGAGAACTTTTCAAAGTTCAAAATCGCCAAGGAAGGCCTGAACCAGAAAGGCACACTGTTATCCTATTCCACCGACCATGGACATTTTCCCATCCATGTGGTTGGATTTCTGACAAACCTTATGCTGTAGGAATTTCAAGCTACAGACCTCAAGTCTTTCAAGAATTCGCTCGGATTCACCAGACACTTCCTTATTCCATCACTACCAGCAAGCGATCATCACGAGCACTCCAGAGTGAACAGGTCCAGAAAACCGCACCATTCCACCAGAAGCGTGGCCATCTGCACAGGTCCCTGTCTCTTGGGACTAGAGGTGGCAAAATGGGTCCAAACCCATTTTGTGACCCATATTCTTTTTCAATGGGTCGAAAATGGGTCAGCATGTCTGACCCATTTACGACCCATATTCAATCCAGTCTTAAAATACATGAGTCTTTTTTGACCCATCTTCCACCCACTTTTAACCCAACGTTTTTCTTCGTTTTTCTTCGTTTTTCTTCGTCGCCCCAAGGAGCTGCTGCACTCCCGTCTCCTCCCTCAACCTCGCCTTGTAACATCCTGAAATTCGAGTCATTTTAGGGAGGAACGAGCGTTAATTTCGTAAATGCATTGTTGGTTGATCTCACTTAACCGATCACTCCCGAGATATGCGAGCTTGAGGGGAAAGGCTAATGAGGACAGAACTCGTGCGACTAAAGAACTTGACCCGGGAAAACGACTCGACCGTGAGACTTGCGTAAGGATGATCCCGTAGTCATGCAGGCCGATTCCAAGGACGAATAGGAGTCGATTCGTGGGCAGTAACATAATGGGACGACGGGTGATTCCGCCTACTATTATCGAACCCGCGAACGGCCCGTGTCGATCCTTAGTAATCGTGTACTTTGAAATAAGAATCGATTCTTCGCAATTTCATATAGTCAAGGACGTCCATGTGTCGAGAAGTCTTGAACGTGAATTGGCACGAGTCGGTTACGCGTGAATCCTCAAAGCCGCCTGTCAGTCTGAGCAGTACCAAAATGGCATTCGGGCGAAATTGACATAGCATGAGAATCCAAGTATTGGACTTCGAATTTTCGGGAATGTTCGAGAAGGACTTTTGGACGATGCTTCTTAGACGATGTCGACACTTGCCGGTTGAGCCGAGTCTTTGGAAAAGGGATTTTCGGACCAAGAAAACGAGCCTATGAGGACGTGGGCCGGGAAAAATCAGTGTGGGCCTCACGCCCAAGGTGGGACAGCCACCATGGAAGGCCCGAGGCAAGCAAGTGAGCTTGTTGGGCCAAACCGACCCTTTACCCTTCCGAGCCCATTGTTTAAAACCGAGCCGATTCAAGCCCAATAAATTCCCGAGCCCGTTCCTATTCATTTTCCAGCCCATTTCCTAGGCCCGCCCCTCCATTTTCAGCCCAAGGACAAATTAGGAAATGTGCAAGGTGGAAATGACCAAAATGCCCTTGGATATTTTGAAGAAAAGTCAAAAAGAAGAAAGAGAAGATGAGGTCATTTTCTTGACAAGTGGGGCAAGCATTGAAGGCTTTGATAAGCCTTATCCTTCAGCCTTCACTTCACTCTCTCTCTCCTCTTCATCTTCTCCAAAACCGCACACCTCTCTTCCATGGTTTTCCTTCCTTCCTTCAGTTTTTCAGTTCTGACCTTTCACCGAAATCTGAGTTGTTCATTGCCTTCCCGTTGGAATCTCGTCTCGTGTCACCCGCCGTTGTGTTCAGAAGACAAAAACCGTTCGGACAGCGTCTGCCGATCGCCGGAAGGAGCTGCCGATCTTCCCGTATTCCGGCCGAAAGACGGCTGTCGCCGGACCGTTTTCTGACCGCCTGCTGCTGTTCTGTTTTGCTGTTTCGGCCATTTTCCTCCCTTTCCGGCCAAACCACCACCCATCCCAGCCTCAAGTGGTTCCCCCTCAACCCCCAGGTGCCGTTGGTCGCTGGCCCGCCGCTCGCCGGAGCTCCGGGCAGCCCGTTCAACTCCGGTCAGCAACTTTCCTCCTGTGCAGTCAGTTTTTCAGAGTTGCAGAGGGATTTCGAGTTTGTTGCTGCTGTTCTCAGCCCGGGACCGCCTTGGATCATCGTGAGTGAGGTCCCCGGGTGTCGGGTTCGTTGCCGCCGCCGCGTCCGTGTCGCCGGCCCGCCTAACGGGTGAGTTTAGCTCCTAATCCCTATTTAGTGCCTAAACTTGCTTAGGGTTGGTTAGTTAGTGTTAATCTTGGTTTAAGGGGTTTAATTAAGTTGTATTAGCCCTAAGATAGGTGGTTAGATAGATGGTTAAGATTAGATTAGCTTAATTTTGCTTATTAGGCTTAATTGTGCTTAATTTGTGATTAATTGTGTTTATGTGTTTAATTAAGCATGATTTGCTTAAATTGGTTGATTAATTGTTTTAATTAATGTTTTGTTTAATTTCTGGATTAAATGTTTTAATTAATTGAATTTCGGAAAAATCACTGTTCATAATTACTGTTCACGATCATTTGTTCACAATTACGTTCACGGCACTGTTCATCCGAAGCTAAATTTTGTCTCGAATTTGATGTGCTATTGATTGTTATGATTAATTGAAGTGCCGATTGTTAATTATACTCATGATTGATGATGAAATGCGTGATCGAGTGTTGGTTGGATTTGAATTTTGGAATTATCGAGTGAGATCGCATGACATATTGCGTGGGTTATCTGAAATGGCATATCCAATGAGCATGGGTGATGTTGCATTCACGACAGAGCAAAGATATAAATGGATTGTTTGATGATGTGTTGCATGATCACATTAAGAGAGGGAACCCGGCGTTGCCGGAAGACCGCCAATCCTTATGGGGTTGTGCCGTGGCCGTTTGGTCGCCCCGACTTTTGTCGGTTGCCCGACGGGGGGACATGTGACGGGGACTGCGGTAGTGGGCGGGTCCTATGTTCCCGTCGGGCCATGGACTGTGGTAGTGGGCGGGTCCTGTGCTCCTTCGGGAATGCCGTCAGAGGGAAGGGATGACCCCTGACGTCGCCGTGCCTCGAGGTAAAGAGGACGAAGCTGGTTTAGCCAGGAACCGCCAACTATAAGGTTGTGCCGTTGGCCCGTGAGGGGGCGTTAATAATCGGAGCATGTGTGAGTGTGAGACATGAGAAAGTTGTGTGAGATGCTCGATTATTTGCATGCTCTTAATGTCGTGATGATTTGTGGTACGCACGCATGAGTTGTGATCGTGTAGGGTGTGGCAATGGCCGAGGTGAGATCGCTTGTGGCGCGATTCGCATGTGATTGATGAATCTGTTTCATCTAACGGCCATGTGCCTTGCTTGCATTGTATGAGATTGGACGCGCAGGGTATGGCATACCGAGTAAGGTTGCATGCGAACCGAATATTGATTGTTGGTTGCCCTGTTTGTTGTTGGTTGCTGTTTGTGGGTTGTTGGGTTGAGTGAGGGGTGGTTCTGGAGAGATACCCCGGGTTGAGTTGGCGTACTAACCTTAGGGGCTTAGGGGGAAGAACTCGCTGAGATTTTATCTCAACCCGTCGTGGTAACCATTTTCAGGTCCCTAGAATGGCGTACTCACGGTGGAGAATCCCGCCCCCGCTTCTCCGGTGATCGACTCGACGGAGCTTGAGTCCGATGGGTCCGAGTGACCGTGGTGTTGAACCCGAGGGTTCTTCTTGTTTAATTGGATTAGCCTAGTTCCTTTTTGGTTTGGCTTAGAGGATGGATCGGCCCTTTTGTCGGGCTTGTAATTTGGAAAGCGATCCTCTCGTTGGTTAATCCAATAAGATGTATAAATGAGTAGTTCGTTGTTCTCGGGCTGTTCATCCCTCTATCCCCGTTTGGTTGTTTGTTTGTCAGGGGATGGTTCGTCTTTCGCTTGCGCTTAACGAAAGATAAAATGAATGGTCGTGGACGGGTCCTGGGATATCGCTTTCAATCGACCAAGGTAATGGGGTTGCCGCGAGCTCGAGAGTCGGGGCATGACAACCCCGCCGGTTTTGGTATCAGAGCGAGGTCGAGACTTGGAGTGATAAGGTGCATGGGATTTTTGGGATAGTGAGATAGGGATGGCTTTTAATTACGTGCCTGTGATTGCTTTTGTGGTTTCGTGTGGTGGCGGGTTGCTCATAGTCCAGAGTGATGAGCAATCGAGCGATCAGCCCTTAGGCGTAGGGCGTGTCCGGGTCAAACCAAAGTGCTTGAGGTAGCGTGTGGCGGATCCTAGGTTAGTTGGGATCCGCTGGCGCTAGAGACCTTGTTAGGACAGCAAGCTGTGTGCTTTTGCCGTGGTCCTTGTGGTTCCCCTAGTGAGAGGAGAGGTCCGTGAGAGACCGATGCCTAGGTTGGTAGAATAGTTCCGAGATTGCAGCCACCGAGGTTCGGTGGCGTGGGCGACCCTAAAGCCGCAACCCTTTGGATGAGGGATTTCGAGAGGACTGTTTCGGTGTTGAGGTGTTCGAGAGAAAGACGAGTGCTTCTGGCAGTTTATCAGCTTCAAGGAAATGTCAGTACATGATGGGAAGCCACTCAAGGAAGAGTGTTCCCTGAAGGCATAGCTCAGACTTGGGGTGCCTTTCGTGAGGCTTTCAATGAGAGATACTTCTTGGACAGTGCGAGAGAGTCAAAGATGGCGAGTTTCAATAGTTTCGTCAAAATCAGATTTCGGTGGATCGGTATGAGGCAAAGTTTGCCAAGTCGGCATATACTAAGCCGAGATTAGTGGAGGACCCTTGGATAGGGCGAGATAGTTCGAGAGATGGCTTGAAACGGAATTGAAAGCCAGCTGGTGCCCTTGAGTTTAAAGAGTTTTGATGAGATGTACGAGAGGACCCGGATAATCAAGAAGAATATGATTGAGAGGACGACCACATTTGGCTCGCGGTTCGTGCCTAATAGAGACAATCGTCGATTTGGAAAGGGACCGATGATGGGGAGAAGGAATCTCATCCCACCCAATAGAAAGTAGATTGTCATGGAAAGACAATTCAGTTTAACTCAAGAGTGGGTGATAGTTTGGAGTTTGTGAGAAATCGAGGAGGACCCTCAACCCATTTGAAATTCGTCGTTGGAAATAACTCGTTTATTGGACGAAAGTTGCTAAGGTTATTGGACAATTGAGGTTAATTGGTTAGTTGAAGAACCAAGGATGGATGACTTGTTTGACCCACTTCAAGGAGTTTCGATATGTCCCAGGATAGACCTAAGGACGGGCTATCGGTGGTTGAGGATTAAAAAGGAGGAAAATTAAAGACGACATATCGTGTGTGATTTGGTCATTATGAGATTACTGTACCGCCATTTGGATTAACTAATACGCCAGTTACTTTTATGGATTTGATGGATTGAGTGATTAAGGCGTATTTGGATTGATTGTAATTGTGTTCGTGAGCAATATATTGGATTATTCGAGGAATTTAGAGGAACACGGACGGCACTTAAGGGTGGTGCTATAGACCATTCGAGAGCATAAACAGTATGCCAAGTTTAATATGTGCGAGTTTGGGTTTACTCGCGTTGTTTTGTTGGTCATATGATTTTGGACGAAGGAATTTCTATGGATCCGTTAAGATCAAGGCAGTCATGAATATGCCGAGACTTATGACGGTGACGAGAGGTTCAAAGTTTTCTAAGTCGGATAGGTTAGTACGGACGATTCGTAGAAAGGTTCTCTACGATAGCTACGCCTCGATACGAAGGTTACCGAAGGACGTAAGAATTTGAATGGACGAATAAGTGAAATTTTTAAGAGCTTAAGTATAAGCTGATTATCGCACCAGTTTTGAGGATTTAGTCTATTATTGGAGAATATGAGATTTGCAAAGTGAAGTGTCGTATAAGGGATTTGACTGCGTGGTAAAGCAACAAGGAAGATTGGTTGCTTACGCGTCACGACAATTGAGGTCCTTGGATTTAATGGAAGTAAGATAAGTTTTATCTTAATGATTTGAGGAGTTGTAGGTATGGGATCATAAGAGATGATCTATTAAATGGTGATGATCTTTGATAAGGATTACGGTGGATGATTTATTGCTCGGAAGTCTTAGATTCGATTAAGCTATGATTTTACCCAAGGTGGATTATTTCAAGAGATATATGAAATAGGGATGTGAGGAATGGATTTTTGTCTTCGGTGGATTAAGAATTAATTATCCCTTGATGCTAGATGGATGAGTGAGGAAATGGCATTGTCGATGATTTCTTCTTGAGGTATCAGAAAGGATTTGAAGAAGTACCCGAAAGCTTTTGGTGCAATAAATGACATTTGGTTATTAAATGGACGTGAAAGGAATGTTGAAAGAAAAATCAATAGTTTGTGGAATTCGAACAGCGATTTAATGGAAATTCAGTGAATCAGATTTTAAGTGTCGATAAGTGACCTCGCAGAAACGAGCTCATGGGTTGACGAGCTGGAGAAAGTTTTGCACTTTGAGGTGGATGAGGTTAAAACCGTGAGGCTTGGTATGGGACAGGCCAAAGCGGATAATACCTCTTTGAGATGGTGTATGTCAAAAAAAAAGGACCTTTGCTAGTAGTGGTGCAGTTCGTAGATGCCCGTGACGACTGATCCGACGAGGGCGGGGAGTGGTCGCCGGGGCCAGAGTGCCTGAGCAAGGAGCGACTCCTAGCAGGCTTCTAGGATGTCGAAAGGGGCGAAATGAACCGAACTACGCACTATGCAAAAAGAGAATGCTTATGGGATAAGATTTATCGGAATTGTATGGCAGAAATATGGTCAAGGTTGTGGAACTCCAGTCTATGGAACAAGGTCGAGGCGGGAATCGTTGGTTCAAAAATTGGTTTAGCAGTTATTGAATGCAGTTCGATTATCGAGAGAGACTAAAGACCGCTCGTAGTCGTCGAAGAGTTATACAAATAAGCATCGTAGACCGTTGGAGTTTAAGGTGGACGATTGTGTGTTTTTGAAAGTATCGCCAACGAGGGTACTTCTAGATTTGGCAAGAAAGAAAAGTTGTTTGAGGTACGTTGGACCCTTTTGAAATTTTGGAAAGGATCGGGATTTTAGCGTATCGTCTTGTGTTGCCACCGAAGCTTGCTCAAGTACATGATGTTTTCCACGTGTCCATGTTGAGAAAGTATGAACCGGACCCGACTCATGTTTTGAATTTTGAGGAACTGGACATAGACGACAGGGTGTCGTACGTGGAAAAACCGATACGGATAGAGGACCGTAAAGAGCAAGTACTTCAAATTAAGACTATCGCCTTAGTTAAGGTGATTTGGCAGTATCATGGATCATAGGGAGCTACATTGGAAAGTGAAGAAGTGATGAAGCATCAACACCCCCATCTTTTTGAGGATTTGTCAGTAGCTACAAATTTCGAGGACGAAATTTTTATAAGAGGGGAAGAGTTGTAACATCCTGAAATTCGAGTCATTTTAGGGAGGAACGAGCGTTAATTTCGTAAATGCATTGTTGGTTGATCTCACTCTAACCGATCACTCCGAGATACCGAGCTTGAGGGGAAAGGCTAATGAGGACAGAACTCGTGCGACTAAAGAACTTGACCTGGGAAAACGACTCGACCGTGAGACTTGCGTAAGGATGATCCTGTAGTCATGCAGGCCGATTCCAAGGACGAATAGGAGTCGATTCGTGGGCAGAACATAATGGGACGACGGGTGATTCCGCCTACTATTATCGAACCCGCGAACGGCCCCGTGTCGATCCTTAGTAATCGTGTACTTTGAAATAAGAATCGATTCTTCGCAATTTCATATAGTCAAGGACGTCCATGTGTCGAGAAGTCTTGAACGTGAATTGGCACGAGTCGGTTACGCGTGAATCCTCAAAGCCGCTGTCGATCGAGCAAGTACCAAAATGGCATTCGGGCGAAATTGACATAGCATGAGAATCCAAGTATTGGACTTCGAATTTTCGGGAATGTTCGAGAAGGACTTTTGGACGATGCTTCTTAGACGTCGACACTGCCGGTTGAGCCGAGTCTTTGGAAAAGGGATTTTCGGACCAAGAAAACGAGCCTATGAGGACGTGGGCCGGGAAAAATCAGTGTGGGCCTCACGCCCAAGGTGGGACAGCCACCATGGAAGGCCCGAGGCAAGCAAGTGAGCTTGTTGGGCCAAACCGACCCTTTACCCTTCCGAGCCCATTGTTTAAAACCGAGCCGATTCAAGCCCAATAAATTCCCGAGCCCGTTCCTATTCATTTTCCAGCCCATTTCCTAGGCCCGCCCCTCCATTTTCAGCCCAAGGACAAATTAGGAAATGTGCAAGGTGGAAATGACCAAAATGCCCTTGGATATTTTGAAGAAAAGTCAAAAAGAAGAAAGAGAAGATGAGGTCATTTTCTTGACAAGTGGGGCAAGCATTGAAGGCTTTGATAAGCCTTATCCTTCAGCCTTCACTTCACTCTCTCTCTCCTCTTCATCTTCTCCAAAACCGCACACCTCTCTTCCATGGTTTTCCTTCCTTCCTTCAGTTTTTCAGTTCTGACCTTTCACCGAAATCTGAGTTGTTCATTGCCTTCCCGTTGGAATCTCGTCTCGTGTCACCCGCCGTTGTGTTCAGAAGACAAAAACCGTTCGGACAGCGTCTGCCGATCGCCGGAAGGAGCTGCCGATCTTCCCGTATTCCGGCCGAAAGACGGCTGTCGCCGGACCGTTTTCTGACCGCCTGCTGCTGTTCTGTTTTGCTGTTTCGGCCATTTTCCTCCCTTTCCGGCCAAACCACCACCCATCCCAGCCTCAAGTGGTTCCCCCTCAACCCCCAGGTGCCGTTGGTCGCTGGCCCGCCGCTCGCCGGAGCTCCGGGCAGCCCGTTCAACTCCGGTCAGCAACTTTCCTCCTGTGCAGTCAGTTTTTCAGAGTTGCAGAGGGATTTCGAGTTTGTTGCTGCTGTTCTCAGCCCGGGACCGCCTTGGATCATCGTGAGTGAGGTCCCCGGGTGTCGGGTTCGTTGCCGCCGCCGCGTCCGTGTCGCCGGCCCGCCTAACGGGTGAGTTTAGCTCCTAATCCCTATTTAGTGCCTAAACTTGCTTAGGGTTGGTTAGTTAGTGTTAATCTTGGTTTAAGGGGTTTAATTAAGTTGTATTAGCCCTAAGATAGGTGGTTAGATAGATGGTTAAGATTAGATTAGCTTAATTTTGCTTATTAGGCTTAATTGTGCTTAATTTGTGATTAATTGTGTTTATGTGTTTAATTAAGCATGATTTGCTTAAATTGGTTGATTAATTGTTTTAATTAATGTTTTGTTTAATTTCTGGATTAAATGTTTTAATTAATTGAATTTCGGAAAAATCACTGTTCATAATTATCGCATTCACGATCACTTGTTCACAATTATCGCTCACGGCACCTGTTCATCCAGAAGCTAAATTTTGTCCGAATTTGATGTGCTATTGATTGTTATGATTAATTGAAGTGCCGATTGTTAATTATACTCATGATTGATGATGAAATGCGTGATCGAGTGTTGGTTGGATTTGAATTTTGGAATTATCGAGTGAGATCGCATGACATATTGCGTGGGTTATCTGAAATGGCATATCCAATGAGCATGGGTGATGTTGCATTCACGACAGAGCAAAGATATAAATGGATTGTTTGATGATGTGTTGCATGATCACATTAAGAGAGGGAACCCGGCGTTGCCGGAAGACCGCCAATCCTTATGGGGTTGTGCCGTGGCCGTTTGGTCGCCCCGACTTTTGTCGCTTGCCCGACGGGGACATGTGACGGGACTGCGGTAGTGGGCGGGTCCTATGTTCCTGTCAGTTGCGGGACTGCGGTAGTGGGCGGGTCCTGTGCTCCTTCGGGAATGCCGTCAGAGGGAAGGGATGACCCCTGACGTCGCCGTGCCTCGAGGTAAAGAGGACGAAGCTGGTTTAGCGGGAACCGCCAACTATAAGGTTGTGCCGTTGGCCCAGGAGGGGGCGTTAATAATCGGAGCATGTGTGAGTGTGAGACATGAGAAAGTTGTGTGAGATGCTCTGATTATTTGCATGCTCTTAATGTCGTGATGATTTGTGGTACGCACGCATGAGTTGACAGTCGTGTAGGGTGTGGCAATGGCCAGGTGAGATCGCTTGTGGCGCGATTCGCATGTGATTGATGAACTGTTTCATCTAACGGCCATGTGCCTTGCTTGCATTGTATGAGATTGGACGCGCAGGGTATGGCATACCGGGTAAGGTTGCATGCGAACCGAATATTGATTGTTGGTTGCCCCGTTTGTTGTTGGTTGTTTGTGGGTTGTTGGGTTGAGTGAGGGGTGGTTACGGAGAGATACCCGGGTTGAGTTGGCGTACTAACCGGGGCTTAGGGGGAAGAACTCGCTGAGATTTTATCTCAACCCGTCGTGGTAACCATTTTCAGGTCCCTAGAATGGCGTACTCACGGTGGAGAATCCCGCCCCGCTTCTCCGGTGATCGACTCGACGGAGCTTGAGTCCGATGGGTCCGAGTGACCGTGGTGTTGAACCCGAGGGTTCTTCTTGTTTAATTGGATTAGCCTAGTTCCTTTTTGGTTTGGCTTAGAGGATGGATCGGCCCTTTTTGTCGGGCTTGTAATTTGGAAAGCGATCCTCTGTTGGTTAATCCAATAAGATGTATAAATGAGTAGTTGCTGTTGTTCTGGCTGTTCATCCCTCTATCCCTGTTTGGTTGTTTGTTTGTCTGGGGATGGTTCGTCTTCTGCTTGCGCTTAACGAAAGATAAAATGAATGGTCGTGGACGGGTCCTGGGATATCGCTTTCAATCGACCAAGGTAATGGGGTTGCCGCGAGCTCGAGAGTCGGGGCGTGACACGCCTCCATCCTCTGCGTTTGGCTCCACCCCCATCTCCTCCCCCAACCTCGCCTCCATCCTTCGCCATCGAAGCTCTCCAACCAAGGACGTTCGGCTCCACCCCCGTCTCCTCCCCCACCACCTCACCTCCATCCTCCGCCACTTGAAGCTCTCCAACAAGAGGGACAGACGCAATCCTTGTCAATCTGGTCGCCTTCGTCCAGATCGACTTACACCTTCGTCAGTAAGTTTCCCCTCCTCCCTCATCGATTCCCCTCGTTCTAATTCGATTCCCTCAAACCCATCTTTTGATTCTTGTTGTAGGGACAGCGCCTAATCCAGGTAACGCCCACTTCAGCTCCTCCACCTCGTCTGTGCTCCTCAAGCGAATGGCGATTTCGTGTTCGGTTGTTCCGATGCTGTGTTTGATTGAAGACGTCGCTGCTCGGCTAATGGATTTCCTTCTCGTGCGCTCCTCCCTTTTTTGCAGGTTCTCTTCCTCCTCAGGCCACCGTAGATAACCCCGAAGCGAAGTACGAAACCGGCCGGTCCTCTCTCTCTCTCTCTCTCTCTCTCTCTCTCTCTCTCTCTCTCTCTCTCTCTCTCTCTCTCTCTCTCTCTCTCTCTCTCTCTCTCTCTCCGTCCGGCCAACTCCGGCGACCCGGCGCTCAACTCCTCTCTGACTCGCGGAACCCGCCGCCTCACACGTGTAATTCTTTTCTCAATTTTTTTTTTCTCGGCAGTGAAACTGAGCCTTGTGAATGTGATTTTCTTGTATTGCTGAAAATTTTGAAGATTTCGTGGCATTTATACGCATAATGTTTCTTAATTCGCACTCTGAATCGATGTGTCTGATGTCATTTTTGGCTCCGAATATTTGACTCTATCGATTTTCGTTGATGCGATTTGGTGCAAATTCCTCAAGCTTAGTTCATTGTCTTGTGTCATCCTAGATAATGAAGCTTATCAGATCTTGTTTGACCATGATTAAATCTGGCTACAGAGGAGTAGGTGACTGTCCCTAGTCAAAGTTGAATTTCACGGAGTGGGTTGTATAAACATGTATTACCTAAATCCTAGCATTGCAACTCAAATTCTTTCTCGCTTAAGTGAATTGTGTGTGAAAGGATTCATTATCCCATTTTTACATTAGGTTGGTGTTGGTGCTTCGCTGATCATCCTTACACTATCATTCGGTGATGGTTTCAAAGCTAAGCGCTGTCGGAGAACAACTTGAATGTAAATAGCGTATCCTAATACTACCCTTCTATGAAGATTAGCAGAATGTGAAAGCCTAGAATAGATCATGTGAAGTACTTTATATGTAGCGTGGTTGAAAAATTTAGAAAAAAAAAGGGAATGTGAGATTCACACATAGAATTCCTTGGCTTTGGTAGCGTATTAAATGGATGTTGATTCAGTTGCTAGACTTGCTGCGAAGCAATGTAATTAGAGAACGATGTTGTATAGCATATCCATTTTCACTTGTAACAATTTTGCTTTTATAACCACTATCTAAGTATGATCTGCCCTTCATCTGGCTGTTGGTAGTCATTAGGGATTTTAAAAGGAGAGACTACTGTTTTTTTGCTTTGCCTCTTATTGTTAGGCACGGTGTTGGTTTTTAATGTATATGCGAATGTAAATCTTGGTTTGTTGTTCACGTGGGGTTTGATGTTATTGACAGTCTACATTAGGTTTTGCAGAGATCTTAGTTTTAGACAGATTGAAGCTAATCTTCTTGGACCTAGGTTTTTATGTCTTAAGTTGTGTGTTATCTTGTGCTTGATGTTTATAGGTGATGTTTTTCCCTTTATAGAATTATTTCGCTTGATTCTTCTTTTGTATTTGGCTATGGCTTGTACGATATCCCTACTACCCGGACGATAAACACAAAGTATCTTGTATTGGCTACAATTAAGATATTGGAACAAAGAAGCCACTAGCATTTTAATGCATACCTAGTTGGTTGATGACCAATATTAGGTTATTTTGTTAAAAGTCTTCATGTTCCTTTCCATGGTGCAGGTGGGTTATTTGAGTTTGTTTTCCTTCTTGACTCTTCTTGGCTCTTCTCTCCTCCTTTGATTATGCACCCGACACGGAGCCCTCAACAATAGACTTCTTTTAAGTGGGAGCAAAGACTCTACTCTGAAGGTTAGTTGCACAAAGCATATAGCTTTTGAAGGATTTCCATGAAGTAGTTGCCATGTCAAGATCTAACGAGGAAGAAGAATATTCAACTACAGAACGATCTAAGAGATGTAGAGCTGTATCCTTAGCTCATGATGATGAGGAAAATACATCTACTTGCTCTAAAAAATCGAAAAGATGCACTTCTACTGTATGGTCTGAATTTGAAAAATTCACAGATGAGGATGGCAAGGAAAAGGCCAAGTGTAAGTGGTGTGAATCAACTTATATGGCTGGTCATGGGACAAAAAATTTGTTGCGTCATTTACATACTTGTCCCAAACGAGAGGCCAATATTGATGATTCAATGGAACGATTTGATCAAGCCGTGTTTAGAAGTAAGCTAGCAAAAGCGATAATCAAACACAATTACACATATTCTTTTGTAGAGCATGAGGCCACTAGAGAGTTGCTTAGTTATCTTAATCCCAATGTGAAGCACATCTCAAGAAATACAGCAAAAAATGATGTGGTAAAATTTTATGAGAAAGAGAAGAAAAATTTGAAATCAAATGTTGTCTCACTTTCTAGCAGAATATGTTTAACTTCTGACTTGTGGACTTCTGTGACAACTGATCATTATATGACCGTCACTGCCCATTACATTGATGAAAATTGGCAATTACATGCAAAGGTTTTGTGCTTCTCCTACGTGCCACCTCCATACAGTGGTGCTATTTTATTAGAAAAATTGCTGACTTTATTGAGAGAGTGGGGTATTGAGAGGAAAATTTTCAGTATTACATTGGATAATGCATCATATAATGACAGCATGGTTGATATTTGGAAAAGTACACCTTTGAGATCTTCTTTGTTGTGTGATGGACAGTTTTTTCATGTGCGTTGTGGTGCACATATACTGAATCTTATTGTACAAGAAGGTCTGAAGGTGATTGATAAATCATTACAAAATATTAGGGAATCTATTAAATATGTGAGAGCTACACAAGGGAGGAGAGCAAAATTTGTTGAATGTATATCACAATCTTGTTTAAAGATGGGTAAAAAGGTACGTCAAGATATAGCTACTAGATGGAACTCTACGTACCTAATGCGTGAAGGTGCATTGGTCTTTGAACAAGCATTTTCTCATTTGAAATTGATAGATTATAACTTTCTCACATGTCCATCACTTGAGGATTGGAATAGAGCCAAGAAAATTGCATTTTGTTACAACATTTCCATGATATTTCTGCTCTCTTCTCTAGAGTTAGATATCCCACGACAAATTTATATTTCTATGGAGTATGGCAAATTCAGCTTCGTTTGATAAAGGTGAGGAATAGCGATGATGTAGCTATTAGATCTATGGCTATGGCAATGCTAACAAAGTTTGAAAAATATTGGAAGTGTTATAGTGTTATCTTGTCTTTTGCGGTTATATTAGATCCTCGCTATAAGCTACACTTGTTAGAATTTTGCTATTCAAAGTTGGAGATGGATGATCATGTGGGATATGTACAGAGCATTCGAGAAAAGCTTTATATGCTTTTTGATGAATATGTGACCTTTACGTCGAGAGATGATCGCTTTACATCTTCAACTAGTCAAGGGAACATTTCAGTTGAGGACATTGTTGAAAATATCGGGGACAATCTTGATGAGTATGATGCATTTGAGAGTGAACACTTTGGCTCGCAATCTACAAAGTCACAATTAGATTTGTATTTAGAGGAGAATAGGGTTGATAGAAAAAAATTTCCAGATCTTAATGTCCTTGATTATTGGAAAGTTCATTCTCATCGGTATCCTGAGTTGTCTCTCATGGCACGTGATATATTGAGTATTCCTATCACTACCGTTGCCTCAGAGTCAGCTTTTAGCATAGGAGGACGCATCCTAAATAAATATCGCAGTTCCCTTTCCCCTGAAAATGTAGAGGTTGAGTTGTGCACCAGAGATTGGTTATTTGGAGTTCCGCTTGACGAAGATTTTGATGATGAGTCTCTTATTGTCGACTTTCAAGACTATTTACATTAGGTACTTTCTTTTATCTATTCTCCTGGTTTACTCACATGTTTACTCAATTGATTTAATGCACTTGATTGTTTAAGGTTTGTGTGTACGTGTGTTTGATGCTTCTACTAATGGTTGTTGTTGTTTTTTGCTAGGTCATGGGGTGTTAACTTTGTAAATAACAAAATTCAATTATCTAGAGAAGCAGCTGTAATTTGGGGATGTTATCTCTTATTTAGCATACAGAGCCTACCACTCCTGATCCATGCTGTCTAGAACCAAGAGTTAGTTGCCAAGGATCTTCATGGATGTGAATGGAAATTTAAGCATATTTTCAGAGGTGTGTAGTTCGCTCAATCCTTTTCTTGGTTTCACGGGTTGAAATGTTCTTGTGCACTGTCTAGTGAAGAATAATGTTGTCTCTTCTATCAAAATCTTCTCGAGAGTCTCTTGGACTAAACTTGAAGAATAATGTTGTCATAATAGATGAGGCTCACAATTTGGCTGATTCTCTCATCAGCATGTATGATGCAAAAGTGACCTTTTCATAGGTGAGTGAATAAAGAACCTCGGCTATTACTGTGCAAGTTCAATCACTCAACATGGGTTCTAGTTCTACCTCCAGGTCATGATTAAAAGTTGATTGTTTTTACATAGATTGACCATCATTTTCTTATCAACCTTAGGGCAACAATCAACCTTGCTTTATTAGTGATAGGTTGATGAACCACCTTGCTTTTCAGTATGCATATGTGGAGATCAACAGCTTGCATATGCAAACATATACTAGACATCTAATACCAAAGCCAAAATAGTCTTAATGGAACTCTTTTTGTAGGAAGCTTTTCATGGTTATTCTCTTACCTGCATAGCAACTTAATTTACTTAATTGTCTTTTATAGCTAGAGGATGTGCATTGCCATCTAGAGATGTACCTAGAAAGATTTTTCAACCTCTTGGGACCTGGCAATCGGAGATATATCCAAACACTGATGGTCATTACTCGGGCTTTCATTGGAGCTCTAAATGAGAAGAATAGAGATGATTTAAATACATTTGAAAAAGCAGATAATCTTTAATTGCCAACTCTTCAGCTCGTTATTTTTGGGTGAGGTGACATGACTTTTTTGCATTCGTGTTCTGCACTTTGGATTTAAACACAATCATTGAATTTAAGAAGATTATATAGGAACTTATAATGTATTGTTTCTGGGAACTAGAATAGGTTATGGCTGCTTTATGTGACTTCAAGTATGATGTCAGCAAACTACTTTTTCAAGCAATGGCTAGGCAGGCTTATCTCGACAAATGATTTATTCAATCAATAGAATGATTTCCTTAAATGATTGAGCTAAAAAGTCATTTATTTATATTGGCATTTCTTTGGTTTTTGTGTTAACATGGCAAACTCATACGAGGTCCTTTCAGGTAAATTTATAGATTTTTTACATTTTTATTTGATTTACTATTTTTTAATTTTTTTTTTTTTTTTTTTTAATTTTTTTAATTTGATTTACTATATTTTTTATTTTTTTAATTTGATTTGGAGTTTTATTCATTTGGCATAAAACTTAGAGTAGGCTTGAGTTTCTCTATAATAATAATGGCTTTTAGCAATATGAGTCGGGTCGAGTATGGGTTGGGTATGGGTCGGGTTGGGTATGGGTCGAGTCGGGTATGGGTCATTATATTTATATTGCATGAATATGAGTCAAAACGGGTTAAATGGGTCAATATGGGTCGGACCATTTTTTACCCGACCCAAACCCGACTCGACCCGACCCATTTGACGGGTTTACTTGGGACCACCTTGAAGCTTGGGATTCCACGAGAGAACAGATCCAAGAAGCTCTTCATACTTTTCGGCAGAACAATCCAGACTCCTCCTCTACCCCCTATGATCCATGGGGAGGACCACTTGCTCAAAACCCTTGGGGAGACACCCCAAATTACGCCTCTTTTTCCGGCTCTTTCGGTGCTAGCTCGTCTCGTCCACCAGACTTGTCGGCAGAAGAAATTGAGAATCTCATCCGTGCTTTCAAAAGAGAAAAAGATGGAAACTCTAGTCCATCAGATGTTGATGAAGATGCCCCCCTCAGAGAACAACTAGCTCATCATAGCTCTGATGATTCGGACTATAACTATAATGCTAGAAATGGAAGAGACAAATAAAAGCCGTCCTGAAAACACTGTACACCGATCCTGTACACTGTTCACTGTTCATTCAGTCTGTTTTTACTGTTCACCCAATATGTTTTTACTGTAGCAACAGGCGAAAAATTACTGTTCATAGCCTGTCACGGGATTTCTTTAGGACTTTCTATGTGTGTAGCCCATAAGTGGCTAAGTTTGCTCAATTATGTCCTAGCACGGCTAGTTTGCCTGCTCTTGTCTGTTGTATCCTCATTTGCCTATATAAGAGCAAGGAGCCCCCATTGTAAAAACCAGAGAGTGAAATAAGAAGTATCTTGTGTACTCTACTTCCAACATGATTTGCTAAACACTCCCATCCTCTTCTAGTCCAGAACGATGGTTCTGAACAAACACTGTGATTGAGAAAAATCCTGGAGTATGCTCTGCACTTGCCCTTAGGAGATCCTGTGCATCAGAATTTTCGATATTTTAGAGTTTACTATGATCTAAGTTCATTGGTTGAGAAGAAACTTGGTGACTGACAGGCAGTCCCTATTGAAGGCCAAGAGGGCCATGTGTGGGATAGCATACTTGTCACAAGTTTGCAACTCGAACTTTGGAATTTAGATCACAATATTTGTGCAGGATAGACAGATACAGTCTGGGTCCCAAAAACAATGTCCAGTAGGGTCTTTGAAATGATGAATTAAGAGGGCCATGTGTGGGATAGCATACTTGTCACAAGTTTGCAACTCGAACTCTGGAATTTGGATCACAGTACCCTTTATGGTATCAGAGCCATGGATTTGTTTGAATCACTTTAGTTTGATCATTATCATGTTCTGTTACTAGAAGAGAATCTCTCGTCCTATGGAAACTTCAGACTCATCTTCCCCTTCCCTCTCTGTTTCTCTCACTTCCAATCTTTCTCTCCAGTCTCCACCAGAACTTCGAAGGTCTTCATGTTCAAAAACAGACTATCTTTATGAGGTCGCTTACCTCACAGAGGATAGCAAAATCTCAGAAACCCAGCTCCCCATGATGAACCCTTATACTGCTTTCGCCAAACCATCTTCCTTTTCTCCACTTCGGTCTATCAAGCACTTGATCAAACATACACCTCGCACTGTTAAAGAGTATGTTCAATCTTCCCGTTTTGACCAACATCCCATTCAGGCAACTGAACAAGAACAGTCTGTTACTCTCCAGATCCCACCAAAGTTCCCATCTCAATGGATCCAACAAGGCTATACTCATCTCCATTTTGGAGCCATCCGGCTTGCCCTGACTTTTCATGGTCGAAAAGGCTTACCCGTTACTGTAAGGATAGCCCTGTTAGATACTAGGTTTTTGGAATACCAACAAGCTTGTGTTGGCACTATCCAGACAACTATGAATGCAGGCACTGTTTTTGTTACACTTTTCCCAAATTTCAACATTGCTCTTGCAGATCCAAACCTGCTGACTGCTCTTAAGGTCCAGCTACAAATTACTGGAGCTTCGCAGACTCCTGGATCCATTGCTGCCACCTTACATTACCAGATGATCTATCGGGTCCAAAATCATGCCATTGATCTCAACATTCCAAATTCCGAGAATGCCCTTGTTATCTCAGTCGACCACGACCAGACCTCATGTATCCATGTCCCCCGCCAGATCCCAAGAAATGAGCTTGTTAAGCTCCTTCCGGATAGTTGGCATCCGCGATTTTTTGTCAACGCATTAGCTTCTGTGAGATTGAAAATGAGTCCAAATACCATGGTTGAGTTATTGAAGTGGCATTCAAGGTTGCTACCACTTAATGCAAGTGGATAAAGAATGTAGAGATTTCCAAAAGTGTTTTGGCATCCGCGATTTTTTGTTAACGCATTAGCATCTATGAGACTGAAAATGAGTCCAAATACCATGGTTGAGTTATTGAAGTAGCACTCAAGGTTGCTACCACTTAATGCAAGTGGGTAAAGAATGTAAAGATTTCCAAAACTGTTTTGGCATCCGCGATTTTTTGTCAATGCATTAGCCTCTGCAAGACTAAAAATGAGTCCAAATACCATGGCATTGAAGAGAAGCTCGAGCTTTACAGTTCTCATGACTTGTTGAATGGAGCACGTAAGAAGAAGTAATAAGTAAAATGTGCATGGAAAGATGAGATGGGTGGGTTTGAGAATGTGCACGGCAATATGAGATGGGTGTAGAGTGGGTTTGAGAATGTGCATTGAGCGATAAGAATGGTAAGGCATATATAAAATGGAATAAACAAATAAACTTATTCACGCCTATGCTTATTTAGGATATCTCATTTAGCCCGTGCACCGGTAAAGTGTTTTATCGTATTACTAGAGATTCTTTAACTAAAGAATTGCTAAGTTGAATTGCCAAGTTAGGATAATTTTTTGACTTAAGATTTGTTGCATTTGTCGTACAATTGGGACTAAACGGCGTGCCAATGGCGTGCGAACGACAAGCAAATGGCATGCGATTGCGTTCAAATGGCGTGAAATCTCTACATTTTTTACACATTTGTATTAAGTAGTAACAATCCTGAATGCCACTTCTTTTTCGCGTCCATGTGCACTATAACAATATAGAGCTATTGGAACACTAATGTGTACCTTGTGGTTCTCGGTAAAAATGCTTATTACTCTAATGTCCTTATTTTTGTTATGGAAGTATAATACGGGTGGCTCAGCACTATTGTCACAATCGATAATAAAACTTGAATCATTGAAGTGGCACTTAAGACTGCTATCACTTAATGCAAATGAGTAAGGAATGTAAAAATTTCCACAAGTGTTTTTGTATCCACGATATTGTGCCAATGCATTAACCTCTACAAACCGAAAATGATTCCAAATTCCATGGCGTTGAAGAGAAGTCCGAACTTGACAGTTTTTAAGACTTGTTGAAGGGTGCACGTAAGAAGTAAGAAGTAAAATGTACACAAAAAGATGAGATGAGTGGGTTTGAGAAATGACTTGTTGAAGAGGGCACGTAAGAAATAAGATATAAAATATGTACAAAGAGATGAGATGGATAGGTTTGAGAATGTGCACGGAGAGATAAGATGAGTGTTTGAGAATGGACACGGAAATATGAGATGGGTGGGTTTGAGAATGTGCACGACAATATGAGATGAGTGTAGAGTAGGTTTGAAAATATTGAGAATGTGCATGGAGAGATTAGATGGTGTAGAGTGAGTTTAAGAATATGCACGGAGCGATAAAAAGGGTATGGTTTATGTAAAGTGGAGTTAACGAAAAAACTTATTTACGCTTATGCTTATTTAAGATACCTCATTTGACTTGTGGACCGACAAAATGTTTTCTCGAATTGATAGAGTTTTTTGACTAAAGAGTTGCTGAGTTGAATTGCCAAGCTACATAAATTTTTGTTGTATTTGTCGTGTAAACGACATGTGAACGGCATGAAATCTCAACATTCCTTATCCATTTGCATTAAATGGTAACAGTCCTAATTGTTAGGTCTCTTTCGTGTCCAGAAGCACTATAACAATCTAAAGTTATTGGAACACTAACGCGTACCTCGTGGTCCTCGGTAAACATGCTTACTACTTTAATGTCCTTACTTTTGTTGTCGAAGTATACCACAGATGGCTTAACATTATTGTCACAATCGATAATAAAGTTTGAGTCATTGAAGTGACACTCAAAGCTGTTGCCACTTAATGTAAACGAGTAAGAAATGTAGAGATTTTCACAGGTCTTTTGGCATCTATGATTTTTTGTCAACGCATTAGCTTCTACGAGCGAACATCGTGCGAACGACATGCAACCGGTATACGGATGGCGTGTAAACGGCGTGAAATCTCTACATTCTTTACCCATTTGCATTAAGTAGTAGCAGCCCTAAGTGCCACTTGTCTTTCGCGTCCAGATGCATTGTAACAATCTATAGCTATTGGAACGCTAACGCACATACTTATTTAAGGTATCTCCTTTGGCATGTGGACTGGCAAAGTGTTTTCTCGAATTGACAAAGATTTTTTGACTAAATAATTGCTAAGTTGAATTGCCAAGTTATGATAAAATTTTGGCCTGCCAAGCTAGGATAGTTTTTTTATTAAAGATTTGTTGCATCTGTCGTGCAAACGGTGTGCAAACGACGAGCGAGCGGTGTGCAAAGGGCGTGCCATCGACGTGCAAATGGCGTGAAATCTTTACATTCCTTACTCATTTGCATTAAGTAGTAACAACCCTGAGTGCCATTTCTTTTTTGCGTCCAAACACACTATAATAATCTAGAGCTATTAGAACGCTAACACGTATCTCGTGACCCTCGATAAAAATGTTTACTACTCTAATGTCCTTACTTTTATTGTGGAAGTATGCCACGGGTGGCTCAGCACTATTGTCACAATTAATAATAAAACTTGAGTCATTGAAGTGGCACTTGGGGTTGCTACCAGTTAATGGAAATTAGTAAGAAATGTAAAAATTTCCACATGTGGTTTGGCATCCACTATATTTTGTCAACGCATTAGCCTCTACGAGATCGAAAATGATTCCAAATTCCATGACATTGAAAAGAAGCCCGAACTTGACAGTCTTCAAGACTTGTTGAAGGGTGCACGTAAGAAGTAAGAAGTAAAATGTACATGGAGAAATGAGATTGGTGGGTTTGAGAAATGAATTATTGAAGGGGACACGTAAAAGAAGTAAGAAATAAAATGTGCACGAAGAGATCAGATTGTGTAGAATGGGTTTAAGAATGTGCACGGAACGATAAGAAGGGTGGGGTTTATATAAAGTGGAGTTAACAAAGAAGCTTGTTTATGCTTATGCTTATTTAAGATATCTCTTTTGGCTTGTGGATCGGCAAAGTGTTTTCTCGAATTGACAGAAATTTTTTGACTAAAGAATTGCTAAGTTAGAATAAATTTTTGGCTTGTCAAGTTAGGATAGTTTTTTGACTAATGATTTTTTGCGTTTGTCATGCAAAACGCGTGCAAATAGTGAGCAAACAACGTGCCATCGACTTGCAAATAGCGTGAAATCTATACATTATTTACCCATTTGCATTAAGTGGTAACAGCCCTGAGTGTGACTTTTTTTTCATGTTTAGAAGCACTATAACAATCTAGAGCTATTGAAATGCTAATGCATACTTCGTAGTCCTCGGTAAAAATGCTTACTGCTCTGATGTCCTTACTTTTATTATGGAAGTATACCACAGGTGGTTCAGCACTATTGTCACAATCGATAATAAAGCTTGAGTCATTGAAGTGGCATTTAAGGCTGCTACCACTTAATGCAAATTGGTAAGGAATGTAGAGATTTCTACAAGTGTTTTGGCATCCGTGATCTTTTGTCAACACATTAGTCTCTACAAGACTGAAAATGGTTCCCAATACCATGGCGTTGAAAAGAAGCTCGAGCTTGACAGTCTGCAAGACTTGTTGAATGGTGCAAGTAAGAAAAAGTAAGAAGTAAAATGTCTACTAAGAGATGAGATGAGTGGATTTGAGAATGTGCACAACGATATGAAATGGGTGTAGAGTGGATTTAAGCATATTGAGAGTGTGCATGGAGAGATCATATTGTGTAAAGTGGATTTGAAAATGTGCACGGAGTGATAAGAAGGGTGAGGCATACATAAAGCGGAGTTAACAAAGAAGCCTGTTCACACCTATACTTATTTAGTAGATCTCATTTGGCCTATGAATGGGCAAAGTGTTTTCTCTTATTACTAGAGATTTTTTGACTAAAGAATTGTTAAGTTGAATTGCCAAGTTAGAATAATTTTTTGACTTAAAATTTGTCACATTTGCCGTGTGATCGACGACTAAATGGCGAGCGAACGGCTTGCGAACAATGAGCGAACGACGTGCGAACAGCGTGCAAACGGTGTGAAATCTCTACATTCTTTTCCCATTTACATTAAGGGGTAGCAACCTTGAGCGCCACTTCTCTTTGGCGTCCAGATGCACTATAACTATTTAGAGCTATTAGAACGTTAATGCATGCCTCATGGTTCTTAGTAAAAATGCTTGCTATTATGATGTTCTTACTTTTATTATGGAAGTATGACACAAGTGGTTCAGCACTATGGTCACAATCTATAATAAAGCTTGAGTCATTGAAGTGGCATTCAAGGCTACTACCACTTAATGCAAATTGGTAAGGAATGTAGAGATTTCCACATGTATTTTGGCATCTGCAATTTTATCAACGCATTAGCCTCTACGAGACCAAAAATGCATAAAGAGATGAGATGGGTGGGTTTGAGAAATGACTTGTTGAAGGAGGCACGTAAAAAGAAATAATAAATAAAATGTGCACGGAGAAATGAGATTGGTGTGTTTGGGAATGACCACGAGAGATGAGATGGGTGGGTTTGAGAATGTGCATGGCGACATGAGATGGGTGTAGAGTAGGTTTGAGAATGTACACGGAGAATTTGCATTAAGTGTTAGCAACCTTGTTTACCCATTTGCATTAAGTGATAACGACCTAGATGACTACTTCTCTTTCGCGTCCAAAAGCACTATAACAATCTAAAGCTATTTGAACGCTAATGCGCACCTCATGGTTCTCAGTAGAAAGGTTTACTACTCTAATGTCCTTACTTTTGTTGTGAAAGTATACCACGGTTGGCTCAGCACTATTGTCATAATCGATAATAAAGCTTGAGCCATTGAAGTAGCACTCAAGGTTGCTAACACTTAATGCAAATGGGTAAGCAATGTAGAAATTTCTACAAGTGTTTTGGCATCCGCGATTTTTTGTCAGCGCATTAGCCTTTGCGAGATCGAAAATGGTTCCAAACACCATGACGTCGAAGAGAAGCTCGAGCTTGACAGTCTTCATGACGTGTTGAAGGGGATACGTAAGAAGAAGTAAAAAGTAAAATGTGCACGAAGAGATAAGATAGGTAGGTTTGAGAAATGACTTGTTGAAGGGGACGCATAAGAAATAAGAAATAAGAAATAAAATACATATGGAGAGATGAGATGTGTTGGCTTGAGAATGTGCATGGCGAGAGAGATTGATGTAGAGTGGATTTGAGAATGTTGAGAATATGCACGGAGATATTAGATGATATAAAATAGGTTTAAGAATGTGCACAGAGTAACAAAAAGGATGAGGCATATATAAAGCTAAGTTAACAAAGAAGCTTGTTTACGCTAATGCTTATTTAGGATATCATTTTTGCCCTATGGACCGGTATAGTATTTTCTCGAATTGACAGAGATTTTTTGACTAAAGAAATTCTAAGCTGAAATGGCAAGTTAGGATAATTTTTTGACTAAAGATTTATTACATTTTTTGTGCAAACGGCATGTGAATGGCATGGGAATGACGTGAAATCTTTACATTCCTTACCCATTTGCATTGGGTGGTAACAATTGTGGGTACTACTTCTTTTTTGCGTCTAGAAGCACTATAACAATCTAGTGTTGTTGGAACGCTAACGCGTACCTTGTGGTCATCGATAGAAATGCTTACTATTCTAATGTCTTTACTTTTGTTGCGAAAATATGCCACGGGTGGCTTAGTACTATTGTCATAATGGATAATAAAGCTTGAGTCTTTGAAGTGGCACTCGGGGCTGGTACCATTTAATGTAAATGGGTAAGGAATGTAGAGATTTCCACAGGTGTTTTGGCATTCGACACATTAACATCTATGAGATCGAAAATGGTTTCAATGCCATGGCGTTGAAGAGAAGCTCGAGCTTGACAGTCTTCATGATTTGTTGAAGGAGGCACGTAAGAAGAAGTAAGAAGTAAAATATACATGAAGAGAAGAGATTGGTGGGTTTGAGAAATGACTTGTTGAAGGGGGCACGTAAGAAGATGTAAGAAATAAAATGTGCATAAAGAGATGAAATTGGTGGATTTGAGAATGTGCACGGAGAGATGAAATGAAATGAGTGGGTTTGAGAATGTGCACCGCGAGATGAGATATGTATAGAATGAGTTTGAGAATGTGCACGGAGAGATAAAATGGTATAGAGTGGGTTTGAAAATGTGCACCGCGAGATGAGATGTGTATAGAGTGAGTTTGAGAATGTGCACGGAGAGATAAAATGGTATAGAGTGGGTTTGAGAATGTGCACCGCGAGATGAGATGTGTATAGAGTGAGTTTGAGAATGTGCACGAAGAGATCAGATGGTATAGAGTGGGTTTGAGAATGTGCACCGCGAGATGAGATGTGTATAGAGTGAGTTTGAGAATGTGCACGAAGAGATCAGATGGTATAGAGTGGGTTTGAAAATGTACATTGAGCAATAAGAAGGATGAGGCGTATATAAAGTGAAGTTATTAAATAAGCTTGTTTACGCCTATGCTATTTATAATACTTCATTTGACCTGTGGACCATCAAAGTGTTTTCTCGAATTCCCAGAGATTTTTTGACTAAAAAATTGTTAAGTTGAATTGCCAAGTTAGGATAATTTTTTGGTTTGCTATGTTAGAATAATTTTTTGACTTGCTATGTTAAAATAATTTTTTGACTAAAGATTTGTTGCATCTGTCGTGCAAATGGCAAGTAAAGGCATGCAAATGGCGTGCAAAGGGCGTGCAAAGGGCGTGCAAACGGTGTGAAATCTCTACATTTCTTACCCATTTGCATTAAGTGGTAGCAGCCCTGAGTACCACTTCTCTTTCACGTCCAAAAGCACTATAACAATTTAGAGCTATTGGAACACTAATGAGTACATCATGGTATTCGGTAAAAATGTTTACTACTTTGATATACTTACTTTTGTTGTGAAATATGCCATAAGTGGCTTAGCACTATTGTCACAATCATTAATAAAGCTTGAGTAATTGAAGTAGCACTTAGAGCTGCTAATACTTAATGCAAATAAGTAAAGAATGTAGACATTTTCATAAGTTTTTTAGCATCTGTGATTTTTTGTCGATGTATTAGCCTTTACGAAATCGAAAATTGTTCCAAACATCATGGCATTGAAGAGAAGCTCAAGCTTGATAGTTTTCATGATTTGTTGAAGAGGATACGTAAAAAGAAGTAAGAAGTATAATGTGCATGGAGAAATAAGATAGGTGGGTGAGAGAAATGACTTGTTGAATGAGGTACATAAGAAGAAGTAAGAAATAAAATGTGCACAGAGAGATGAGATGGGTATGTTTGAGAATGGGCGCGAGAGATGAGATGTGTGAGTTTGAGAATGTGCACGGAGAGATTATATGGTATAGAGTGGGTTTAAGAATGTGCACAGAGGGATAAGAGTGGTGAGGCATATATAAAGTGGAGTTAACAAAAAAGTTTGTTTAAGATACCTTATTTAACTTTTGGACCAATAAGGTGTTTTCTTGAATTGACAGAGATTTTTTGACTAAAGAAATTCTAAGTTGAATTGCCAGATTAGAATAATTTTTTCACTAAAGATTTATTCCATCCATCGTGCGAACGGCTTGAAATCTTTACATTCTTTACCCATTTTTTATTAAGTGGTAACAATCCTGAGTGTCACTTCTTTTTTGTGTCCAAAAGCACTATAACAATCTAGAGCTATTAGAACACTAATGCGTACCTTATGGTCATCGGTAGAAATGCTTACTACTCTAATGTCATTTATTTTGTTCTGGAAATATGTCACGGGCGGCTCAGCACTATTGTCACAATCGATAATGAAGCTTGAGTCATTGAAGTGACACTCAGGGGTGGTACTGCTTAATGCAAATGGGTAAGGAATGTAGATATTTCAAGGGGTGTTTTGGCATAAGCGATTTTTTGTCAACGCATTAGCCTCTATGAAACCAAAAGCGGTTCCAAATACCATAGCGTTGAAGAGAAGCTCAAGCTTAACAATCTTCATAACTTGTTGAAGGAGGCACATAAGAAAAAGTAAGAAATAAAATGTGCACAAAAAATTGAATTGCCAAGTTAGGATAATTTTTTGGCTTGCCATGTTATAATAATTTTTTGATTAAAAATTTGTTGCATCTGTTGTGCAAAAGGCATGCCAATAACGTGCAAATGGTGTGAAATCTCTACATTGCTTACCTATTTGCATTAAGTGGTAACAGCCTTGAGCACTACTTCTCTTTTGTATTCAGAAGCACTATAACAATCTATAGCTATTAGAACGCTAATGCGTACCTCATGATCCTCAGTAGAAAGGTTTACTACACTAATTCCTTACTTTTTTTGTGAAAGTATGCCATGGGTGGCTCAGCACTATTGTCATAATTGATAATAAAGCTTGAGCCATTGAAGTGGCACTTAAGGCTGCTAACACTTGATGCAAATGGGTAAGTAATGTAGAGATTTCCACAAATGTTTTGGCATCTATGATTTTTTGTCAACGCATTAGCCTTTACGAGACCAAAAATGGTTCCGAACACCATGGCGTTGAAGAGAAGCTCGAGCTTGACAGTTTTCATGACTTGTTGAATGGAGTACGTAAGAAGTAAGAAGTAAAATGTGCATGGAGAAATGAGATAAGTGGGTTTGAGAATTTGCACGAAAAAATGAGATGTGTGTGTTTGAAAATTGGCACGAGAGATGAGATGGGTGTGTTTGAGAATGTGCACGGCAACATAAGATTATTGTAGAGTGGGTTTGAGAATGTTGAGAATGTGCACGGAGAGATCAAATGGTGTACAGTGTGTTGGAGAATGTACACAGAGCGATAAGAATAGTGATGCATATATAAAATGGAGTTAACAAAGAAATTTATTTACGCCTATATTTATTTAGGATACCTCATTTGGCCTGTGGACCGATAAAGTGTTTTCTCGAATTGATAAAGATTTTTTTACTAAAGAAATTTTAAGTTTAATTGTCAAGTTAGGATAATTTTTTGACCAAAGATTTTTTGCATATATTGTGCAAAACAACGAGTGAATGGCAAGCGAACGGCATGGGAATAGCGTGAAATCTCTACATTCTTTACCCATTTGCATTAAGTAATAACGGCCCGAGTGTCACTTTTCTTTCGCGTCCAGAAGCACTTTAATAATCTAGAGTTATTGGAACGCTAATGCATACTTTGTGATCTTCGGTAAAAATGATTACTACTCTGATGTCCTTACTTTTGTTGTGGAAGTATGCCACGGGTGGCTCAACACTATTGTCACAATCGATAATAAAACTTTAGATATTGAAGTGGCACTCCAGGGTGGTATTACTTAATGCAAATGGGTAAGGAATGTAGAGATTTCTACAGGTATTTTGGCATCCGCGATTTTTTGTCGACGCATTAGCCTCTATAAGACCGAAAATGGTTCCAAATACCATAGCATTGAAAAGAAGCTCGAGCTTGACAGTCTCCATGACTTGTTGAATGTGGCACATAAGAAGAAGTAAAAAGTAAAATGTGCAGGGAGAAATGAGATGGGTGGGTTTGAGAATGTGCACAGCAAGATGAGATGAGTGTAGAGTGAGTTTGAGAATGTTAAGAATGTGCATAGAGAGATCAAACGGTGTAAAGTGTGTTTGAGAATGTGCACAAAGCGATAAGAAATGGTGATGCATATATAAAATTGAGTTAACAAATAAGCTTGTTTATGCTTATGCTTATTTAGGATACCTCATTTGGCCTGTGGACCGGCCAGAGATTTTTTAACAAAAGAATTGGTAAGTTGAATTGCCAAGTTAGGATAATTTTTTGGCTTGTTATGTTAGGATAATTTTTTGACTAAAGTTTTGTTGCATCTATCGTGCAAAGGGCGTGCCAACGGCGTGCTGTGAAATCTTTACTTTCATTACTCATTTGCATTGAGTGTTAGCAGCCCTGAGCACCACTTCTCTTTTACGTCTAGAAACACCATAATAATCTAGAGTTATTGGAACGCTAACGCGTACCTCATGGTTCTCGGTAGAAAAAGTTTACAACTATAATATCCTTACTTTTTTTTGTCGAAGTATACCACGGGTGGCTCAGCACTATTGTCACAATCGATAATAAAGCTTGAGTCATTAAAATGGCACTCAAGGCTGCAACACTTAATACAAATGGGTAAGGAATGTAGAGATTTTCATAGGTATTTTGCATCCACGATTTTTTGTCAACGCATTAGCCTTTACGAGACCAAAAATTGTTCTCAATACCATGGCGTTGAAAAGAAGCTTGAGCTTAATAGTCTTCATGACTTGTTGAAGAGGGCACATAAGAAGAAGTAATAAGTGAAATGGTCATGGAAGGATAAGATGGGTGGGTTTGATAAATGACTTGTTGAAGGAAACACGTAAAAGAAGTAAGAAATAAAATGTATACGAAAAGATGAGATGGGTGGGTTTGAGAATGTGCATGTAAAGATGAGTTGGGTGCGTTTGAGAATAGGCATGAGAAATGAGATAGGTGGGTTTGAGAATGTGCACGGCGACATGAGATAGTTGTAGAGTGGGTTTGAGAATATTGATAATGTGCACGGAGAGATCATATGGTATAGAGTGGGTTTGTAAATGTGCATAGAGCAATAAAAAGGGTGAAGCACCTTACCAAAAAAAAAGAAAAGAATGGTGAAGCATATATAATGTGGAGTTAACAAAGAAGCTTGTTTACGCCTATACTTATTTAGGATACTTCCTTTGGCTTGTGGACCAGTAAAGTGTTTTATCAAATTAACAGAGATTTTTTCACTAAAGAAATTCTAAGTTGAATTGCCAAGTTAGGATAATTTTTTGACTAAAGATTTATTGCATCTATCGTGCAGAGTGCAAACAACGTGAAATCTCTACATTCCTTACCCATTTGCATTAAGTGGTAATAATCCTGAGTGCCACTTCCCTTTTGCGTCGAGAAGCACTATAACAATTTAGAGCTATTGGAACGCTAACACGTACCTTATGGTCCTCGGTAGAAATGCTTGCTACTCTGATGTCCTTACTTTTGTTGTAAAAGTATGTCATAGGTGGCTTAGCACTATTATCACAATCGATAATAAAGCTTGAGTCATTGAAGTGGTACTTGGGGATGATACCACTTAATGCAAATGGGTAAAAAATGTAGAGATTTCCAAAGGTGTTTTGGCATCCGCGATTTTTTATCAACGCATTAGACTCTACGAGACCGAAAATGGCTCCAAATACTATGGTTTTGAAGAGAAGCTCGAGCTTGACAATCTTCATGACTTGTTGAAGGGGGCACGTAAGAAGAAGTAAAATGTAAAATGTGCACGGAAAGATGAGATGGGTGTGTTTTAGAAATGATTTGTTGAAGAGGGCATGTAAGAATAAGTAAGAAATAAAATGTGCACGAAGAGATGAGATGGGTGGGTTTGAGAATGTGCACAACGAGATAAGATGGGTGTAGAGTTGGTTTGAGAATGTTGAGAATATGCACAAAGAAATCAGATGGTGTAGAGTGAATTTGAGAATGTGCACGAAGCGATAAGAAGGATGAGGCGTATATAAAGTGGAGTTAACAAAGAAGCTTGTTCACGCCTATTCTTATTTAGGATACTTCCTTTGGCCTGTGAACCAGCAAAGTATTTTTCTTGAATTGCTAAGGATTTTTTGACTAAAGAATTGCTAAGTTGAATTGCCAAGTTAGGATAATTTTTTGACTAAAGATTTTTTGCATTTGTTGTGCAAATGGCATGCAAACGACATGAAATCTCTACATTCCTTACCCATTTGCATTAAGTGGTGACAACCCTAAGTGTCACTTAATGACTCAAGCTTTATTATCGATTGTGAGAATAATGCTGAGCCACCCATGGCATACTTCTACAACAAAAGTAAGGACGTCAGTGTAGTAGATATTTCTATCATTTATAGTTTTGATGCTCTCTAAATCCATTGCACATTACCCGACTTTTTTTCCCTAACCTGATATCCTAAAGTTAGAGAATACTTTATTTGATTAAATTTTTTTCACACAAAAGTGAGGAAGACTTGCTTCAATAACTTCAAGTTGGTATAGATGGATATGTACCAAGATTATTGGTTGTCATTTAAAGACGCTTTATTATGCTTGGAGCTCTCAATTTATTTTAATCATCTATGCCATCATGCTCAATTATCTTAAAAAATGAATTCCAACCACAGAGGGGGCGGGTCAAAAAGCTTAAACCTTTCGATTAAAGTATTGGTTTTCTCGGAGAATTTTCTACAGCATATGCGCTGGAATCAAAAGGCGCCCTCTCCTGATTCTTCAAGCTTAAGAATGAACTTGCGTAGGATTCAGGTGGCCCAGTAGCTTATATATACTTGGCTTAATCTATCATCCCTCGAAATTTGCGTATATCCTCAACAAACACAAGCGAAAAGCCTTCCCAAATCAATTTCCAATGTAGTGATGATCTTTACATAGCGATGGATTGTTAAGAGAAAAGCCGGAGTTCAAGAATTTTCATAAGGGAGTCGCTCGTCTTGGTTCATAGAAAAGCAAATACCCTCCCAAAAAAGGGAAAAAATAATATAAATCTTAGGCCTATTTTGTTTCCCTTGGATATCCGCTTGGAAATATAGATCTGATGCTCCTAAAACTTTTTCATTTCACAACCTGTCGGTACAAAATAAGAAAACCACACAGGAAGGACAGAGTCTTGTATGGAAGTCCTATCTATGTTGTTTCACTGTGAAGTATTTGTACGACTTGCTCTCTTCGTGCCAAGATAGGACATCGATACAAAACTTTTTAATGGCCAATGTACACTTGCTTGGCTAGTTAGCTATACATGTATGCATGGATAAGCTCCAAAGCAAAAGAACCAAAGGGGGCCCTCTCTGTCTCTCTCTCACGCACTCCCCCAATCGCATTCGCGTATACCCAGCGTCCGTTCCTGTTTTGGCACGTCGCACTTGTAGGCCACTTTCTCTCTATCTCCTCCTTTTTGCGCCGGAGCTTAGCTATATAAACGACATCTCTTCCCCGTCCCTTCCTCATTCCGTCCCTTCTAACCCCCATTACATGGTACTTTTGGGACTCAATTTCTCTCTCTTTTTTTTTTTTTAGGTCGAAAATATTATCTCTTGATTAGCGCACTTGCGTCGATCTCTCTTAGGAGAAAATATTACATGTGCTAGTTATGCCCACTAATCCATTGCAACATGTGTCGTGTCAGCCCACCTTACATAAATCTTCCTCTCTTCTTTCTCCTTTGTCCGTTACTTTTGCCTCTCCTTCCCTCCTTCCCTCCCTCTCTCCCTCTCTCTCTCACTTGCTTTTTCCTCATCTTCTCCATCCCTCATCTTCCATGGCTAGAGCTTGACCTTGAGCCCAAGGCTCATGGCTGCTTTGGCCATGGAGCTCAATCTCAAACTTGGGGCTTGGGGTAGCCTTGGTTGCTTGAGTTTCAAGCTTGTGGCAATGGCTACTTGAGCTTCGAGCTCATGGCCATCATGGCTAGAGCTTTGAACTCCCATCCTCGGCTGCTAAATCGAGACACTTGGGGACATGGATTCTCAATATGAACTCTCCAGCTTCCATGGCCATGGAGTTTGAGCTTGAAACTAAAGTTGTTAGCTTGAACTGAAGCTAGAAGCAACCATGGCGGCTTGAGCATGAGGTTGTGACCATGGTTGCCACATCTCGAGCTTACAACCATGGCCACTTGAGCTTTGACATCTTGCTGTCATGGTGTCACTTGAGCTCAAGCTTGCGGAAGCCATGGCCACTAGAGCTTCGAGCATGTGGCTATAGATGCACCTTGGGAAAAAAGCAATGGAGAAGATGAGGAAACACATATGGTCACTAGAGCTTTGACACTAGAGAGATATTGCATTCTGAATGGATTAGTTTAAATCTAACATGGCACGACTCATGTATGCAATATTTTCTCGTCTTTTTGAGCTACTTGCTAATTTTGGCTCAATTTGATTTTGGTGACAGGAAAATGAGTCCGAATTTCGAGATTTCGCCTGACCTGCCTTGAGAAGACGATGGCTGTTGCAAACAAACCGGTAAGCACGATAAAAGCACTTGAGGTTTTTTTATCTTTATGATTAAATTTGTTCAATATGAATTGGCGCTTTCGCGGAACAAAGCCTGGTTCAAAAAGCTCTACTCAATTCCTTTCCTTTCCCCTTCAATTTTTGCCGAATAACGTATTTCTCGTGTGGCAGCACAAATAACGAATGCCGAAGGCGCTTCTGAGTTTTGAAGACCCATCTTACTTTGTTGTGAAGTTGTTACCATTCTGTTCATCTTTTGCGTTTCTCTCCTCAAATAAAATCCAAAAGTCTCGCAGAAACTAGTAGAGTCGAAAAATGTTTAATTGGATTATGAATGTAAATTATCAAAAAAGTTATAAACCTATTGTATTTTTGCCAATTCAATCTTAAACTTTTCAATTTTGTTAATTAAGTCGTGTTTGTTTTGGTAGAAAATATGGAATAACGCAAAGCACCCCAAGAAAAAAGGGCAAACCCGAAACTTAGCCTGAACCGCATTTTCGTTATGGTTCTTAGGTTGGGCCATTGCAAACGCAATTATCTGATGTTTCGGTCTGGTCGTGTCATGATACCCGACCTGAGCAATTGACACCCAACTTAATTATTTGCATGTGCTCTGTATCCAAAAGAACAAAAAATTTAAATGAGCTTTCTTGGTTTTGATGTGTAATTGACCAAAAACCAGTCGAGGGTCAGCCCAGTGGTGATAGGTAGAGTTGGGTCCGATCCCTCCAGGAAGCCCTCCAAAACAAAACAAAAATCAACTGTTCGGTCGCTCTAAAGAAACACTAGTTAATTTCCTGTGTTCTTGAGAAGAGAGGTTACTTTTTTCTGATAGCGATTGCTCACATTATCGCGTCTGTGATCGGGTCCGACGTGCTGTCTCTGGCATGGGCCACAGCACAGCTCGGGTGGATCGCCGGGACAGCGGTGATGTTCATGTTCTCCTTCATCACTTTCTATACCTCCACCCTTTTGGCCGCTTGTTACCGCACCGACAACCCAGTTAGTGGAGAGCAAAACAGTACTTACAAACGCGCTGTCCGCTCCATTCTCGGTAATAATACACCAAAAATAAAAATTGTTCCACCCACCATATATTGTCGCATTATGATGCTCCTTCTCATTTGATTTGATTAATTAACTTTTCTCATTTGTCTTTTATATATATATATATTGGCAGGTCGGACAAAAGAGAAGTTATGTGGACTAGTTGAGTACCCGCACCATTTTGGGGTTACCATCGGGTACACTATTGCAGCCTCCATAAGCATGACGTGAGTGGTGAATTTCATTATACTCAAAGTCAACTTACATACCAAATAGATTGAAAAGAAAATTCATTGCTAAAGTTGTTTATTGGGTGCGCGAGTTTCATCTCAATTTTGATTTTGTTAAATATTTAATTGAATAGGGCAATCATCAAATCAATTTGCCTCCACAAAAAGGATAACAAAAGTCATTGCCACACAAGTAGCAATCTCTACATGATCATATTCGGGGTCATCGAGATCATTCTATCCCAAATCCCAAACTTTGACAAGTTGTGGTGGCTCCCCATTGTGGCCATTGCCATGTCGTTCACTTACTCTACCATTGGACTTGCCTTTGGCATTGCAAAAGTCATAGGTAGGTAGCGAGTTTTCATGCTACCAATTCTCTTGTGTATGAACATGTTATGTGAGCATGACACTAGCTTCATATCATGTCTTTCTCAAATATCTCTCAGAAAATGGTAAGTTCGAAGGAAGTCTCACTGGAATAAGCATTAGCACTGTCACTCAGACCCAAAAGATATGGAGGTACTTCCAGGCTCTTGGTGACATTGCTTTTGCCTATTCATCCTCCACCATCCTCATCGAAATTCAGGTAAAATCATGTGACCCATATAGTAGTTGTATGAAAAAGACTACCCCTAGACTTTTGAAAAACAGGCCTAATTTATCTAACCATTGGCTGTGGTAATTAATTGATCATTGTGATGTGCGTTGAAATCAGGATGCCATTAGATCCCCACCCCCAAGAGGCCAAGACGATGAAGAAGGCCATGTTGGTCAGTGTGACGGTCATAACTCTATTCTACATGCTCTGCGGCTGCATGGGCTATGCCGCATTCGGGGACTCAGCACCTGGGCACCTCCTCGCGGGTTTCGGGTTCTTCAACCCTTATTGGCTCGTCGACATAGCGAATCTCGCCATTGTGATCCACCTCATCGGCGCCTACCAAATGTTCGCGCAACCTCTCTACGTCTCCATGGAGAAGTATGCCACGAGGAAGTTTGCAGGCAGCCGATTAATCACGCAGGAGATCGAAATCCCGATCCCGGGTTTTGAAAACTACACGCTACATGGCTTTCCGCTGATTTGCCGAACAATTTTCGTGATCGTAACCACCGTGATCTCGATGCTGCTTCCGTTCTTCAACAGCGTGATCGGACTCCTCGGTGCTCTGGGATTCTGGCCTTTGATGGTTTATTTCCCGGTCGAGATGTACATCGCCCAAATGGAGATCCCCAGGTGGAGCACCAAATGGCTATGCCTCCAAATCCTCAGCGTAGCTTGTCTTATCATCAGTACCGCCGCTGCCGCGGGCTCCATCACCGGGGTCAGGATCCATCTCAAGTCCTACAAGCCTTTCAAGACAAGCTACTGATTCGCCCCAACAACATTAGTCTTCTCGGTGCAAGGAGTTGCAACATCATTATTGTAAATATGCTGCGTGTGTGTGTGTGTGATTATTACTAGGATAACCCTCTCTTGGTGGAGTTGTGGAAATTTTCGAGTTAATGTAACTTTTGTCTTTTACCATGCTCGTGTGCCCATTCTTTCCCTAGTAAATAAACTCTCAACCTATAAATATGTCCATATTCTCATCACGCTCAGAAATAAAAAAAGCAGCCACTGTCTCCAACCTAATCAAATGGGCAACACTAACTTATAATAAACCTCCTAAGTTAAGGCTTGAATTAATAGTGAAGTGTCCGATTTAGCCATTAATGGTTTTTATGTCTACTAGTGTTTCTGGCATTTGATCCTCGACTTTTTTGGTGAAACAATCTCCTCTTACGTTGCAGTTATGCAATCAAGTCCTTCGATCACATATCTTAGTAACACAGCGAATTGTTGACTTGACATTGATGGGCAGAATTTGCTAACGTTAAACAACATAAACAAAACTCTGGATTACGTGATCATGCTCTGGGGACCCTCGCACCCGGAATGCCGCGATGCCCGCCATGTACAAGGAAGGGTGTTAACCCCACCAAGTACGCGCACACACATCAAAAAAATTAAAGAAACCACTATGAATAGTCCAGTCGCCGACGAGGGTTCAGTGCCCCTTGCCGAAACAAAGGTCGGTCCCTCATAGTATAGAATGTTTGTTACCTTGGCATCTTAATCGCAGCCTCCATCTGCCGATGAAAGATTTAAGATGATATAAAACCGTCTAGTCACCATTCTGTTGAGATATGGATGCACATTGCAAGGCCATGTATGCGCCTCATCAAATAAAAAGGGCCTGGTTGTTGTTCCTTAAAGGTGTTGTCATTCGCAAGTCTAAATCAATAGATAAACTAAAGCAAGATCACATCTTTGCCTTTGTCACCTTAACACAAAATATTCAAAGCCATGGCCTCAACCGACATGGCTTAGTCAATAGCATTTCTTATATAAATCACCGATCGATGGACTAAAAGAAGGTCAAGCGAAGAAACAAGGTGTTGGCACTGAATGAGCAAAGTCACGCAAGCCAAAGACAAAACACGATTCTGTAAGCACTTGTTTAACTCAGTCAACATAACATACCATAAGCAAAACAGCTATGGCTGATACACCAATATAAATATACCAAGGAGAAGAAAAGTAGAAAGTTAATTATCCACAAGAATGGTATGAGGTCACTATATTTGAGAGGCAAGTTCAACAAAACCTCACAAGACCCGTGTTAACAAACAACGAATATGCACCATCTTCTACTGTACCTTCTAATACAGAACCTGCGGCATGAAGATCTTCAGTTCAAGCAGTACAGATATGGTAAGTGCAGCTCAGCTCACAATTTTGAATGCCACAAAATGCTGACGTGCAATTTACAATTTACAACCTCAATAAACTATCAGAGTTCTTCGGCTTCAAACTTTTTCCATGCTTCCTGTAAAAACATAATTTGCAGATTTTTGAAAGGTGGAGAAGCCATGTCAACAAGCCATGTCTACGAGAAGACCCACTTGCTGTAATTATTATAATGGTGCACGTACATTGCCTTATTTCATGCAGCCCAGCGCTTTATCTCAATATCAAGAGATTGATTCATCGAAGAGAGAAGAGAAGAGGACGCAGAAGGTGACGATGAAGGGAATCGGCTGTTGAGATTTTACGGAATTGCCATCGGTGGGCTTGAGTTCGTCTGTGGGCTTCGAGGATGATGTGCCCGAAACTCTCTTTCATGGCCATTAAACTCTACCATAATCATGAACCATCGAGATTTAGTTCATCTTTTAGTTAAATTAGATTTGTAAGATGGATTGGAAGTGAAGTCAAATTTAAGCAAAATAATCAGAGTAATTGAAAGTTGAGCGACCCATTTGAAGATATGTACATTATTTGACAAGCCCCAAATTAGACATTCCCTTTTGCATCGGATCTATTTCAATTAAATTTGTCCCTAATTCATATAATGTCATGGTTGATTTAAGTTTTTGAAGAAAGAGTGTCCTTTACATTCCGATTTGTATAACTAGAAAGAGGGAACGCTTGTATATCCAGCAACCAAGCAAGTACACAATAGGGGAGAATGCCAACGTTTCCCCTCGTAATCAATAAATAAATTCTATGACAGTTAAAGAAAGTAATTATTTCTGACCATGAACATAAAGGAGCATCATCCTCATTGTTTTTCTCCCTATTCATTTTTGTCAGAAGTAAGAAAGAAAAGTACAAAACCTAAAGATTAGTGATTCCACGTCGCATCATTCATGGCATGATAAGTCAAATGAACAATAAGCTAAAAAAGACTCCATTGCATCAATCGAGACCCGAGAATACAAAAAAATCTGGAAGACCCCATAAATACTGTGTCAGAAATAGAATAGAACAACAGGCGTACCTAATTTAGAGCAAGGAAGGACCATGCAATTGAAATTTGGTACTTCTGTCCATCGAAATCATTATATAAAAAATTTATAAAATGTCCAATTAGTATTCTTTTTGGGGATGAAGGGGCCCTCTAGCCGACCGATGCCGACGGGATGAAGTGAAATTTCAACGGGCAGCTTTTTCAACGACCACGTATCCTAAATAAAGTTGATAGACGATTCAACACAAGTCCTTATTAACTGTTGCATGGAAAGAGACTCATTCAATAGACTGATAAGACACAACGCGTTTTTGTCTCGCGGGCAGCATCGAGGCAGCTTCCCTCCGGCGTGTCCACGTTGCGGGCCCAATTCTCTATCATCTAACCCACGCCCCTTTTGCTGATTCTCTTTGACAAAAGCGTACGAGAATTGCGACATGTAGTCCAAGACTGAAGAGTCAAAGGACCTTTATGCAACAAAGAGTGATATCCAAAAGTTTACCTCGCTGGTGAAATCATCAATTGTAACTAGACATATAATGAATGGTCCACTTAAATACGAAGCATGAGAAACCACGTTTTGAAGACTAGCTACTTGAAGTGGAAGGGTTCCTGGCCATACATATATACACATCGAGATTCAACCAATTGATCTGCAATCAGAAGCAGTTAGCAAGAATCCAAGACCCAAATTTCAAAGTCGCTAGAGATAATATAAATATATTATGAAGTGGAAGAAAACAACTCCATCGAAACTTTACAGTTAGCGAACATTATTAAATAAGAACATTTATGGTAGTGGCCTTCTCTTGGTCTTTACTACATGGTATGGACCACTTCTTTGAGGCACACCCACACCTTGGTCAGACCTAATTAGTCCAAAGGGACTATCCCTTCTCTGCCTTTGTTAACTCTCCCTCTACCTCATTCTTTGTTACAGATAATCTATATTCTCAAAATTATCTTGGGTAAGGGCGATTGGTTCCCAACTACTTGACTCATATTCCATATGAAATTTGGAATTTACCCCATTGGGATGGGTTCCCTAGCTTTCAAATATGATAATCTATTTTAAGGTCAGTTTAGGATATGTCGAGGCATTGACCAATTTTTTTCTTACAGTTTTTGTTTTATTTTTAGTTAAGCAAAATTAAAGTGAATGCAACAATAAAAACCCTCATTTGTCAATTACTCAATAACAACAATTCATAAAAGATTAACTAAACAAGCATGTGTTAAAAATGTTCATAATCAAATGTTCATGTCAATAAAATGTTACTAATACTAGTGTCTTCTCTTGCCTTGTCAGTTATGTTGACATTACGTTCTTATCTACATTACAAGGACACTTCTTTCCTGTTTTTCAATTGCTTCCTTATAGCAGAAGTATCGCTAACAACGCTCACATTTTAATAAGTATGGCCGATGATTGTCATTAATTATTATCAATTTTGTAACATACGCGACATTTGGCCAGGGGCCCATCACCATCACCATCATCCCATGCGGAAAGCCGTTGCTCAATGAGGGGTGACGTAAAGTCCGGCCAGCAGTCAGACTAATGACGTATAGTTTGTCAGGAAAGTCCACTCGACGTCTTCAATAAATGGAAGGAACGAAATGAGACAGCAGGAATTTCAAGGGACAAAGTGGATTCCATGGGAATCCACTTCTCCTTCCACGCCGTTCGTCCACTAAGAAATATTAGTTAATACGGATTGGTTATCCCGTCACATTCAAAATCCAACTTTTCTCGAACCAAGGCTCGAGCAATTTCAGATCAAATCTAATAAGCAAGACATTATTGTAAAGTTCAAGGCGACGAAGATTCTTTAGACTAATTATTGGAGCGAACATCATGGGATGCACAAACATGCATTAGACGCCTGGAAGTTTCCTGCTGTTGAACAAATTTAATCAAAAGGCTAAGTCAAAGAAAAATAATAAAAAAAATTGCACTGCACTCTATAAAGAAGACCTCCATTGTCTTCTGAGCCCATAGTTTTTCGGGTTCATCTGATCTTTGGTGATACGGAGATGATTGGTTTCGAGGTTGCGCCTGATCTGCCTCAGCAAGGTGCGGCTTCAATGGCTTCGACGACGATGGCCGTCGCAGACGAACTGGTGAGCACGAAACTAGCACTTTCGATCTTTATCTTTATGATCGACTCTCGTTCTATATTTTGCCAGGCGATGTCGCGCAATGATGCCTCGTTTAGAAAGTTTACCCCAAATCCTTCTATGTTTTCTTTCACTTTTTGACAGCTGAGAAAAAATGAAGCTCTACTTAATAACGTATTTCTTATATGGTTCTTCTTATTGGGTTCAAAGCAGGGACTGTAAGGATGGCCAGTGCTCGTATAATCACAGCTGTGATCGGGCAAGGAGTGCTGCCTTTGGTATGGGCCATGGCACAGCTCGGGTGGCTCACTGGGCTGGTCGAGCTGCTCCTGTTCGCCGCCGTCATTATCTACACCTCTGCCCTCTTGGCCGATTGTTACCGCACTGGCGACTCCATCGTCGGCGAGCGCAACCTCACTTATATGGATGCCATCAAAAACATTCTCGGTGATAATTCATAAAAGAATCTTAAAAAAAAAAATTCTTGCTCCACCCACCAAATCTTTTCGTACATTGAAGCTCCCTTTCATTTCACTCGATTAATTGAATTTTCTCATTTTTTTTTTCCTCTTCTTTTGAATATTCGCAGGTGGGGCGAAGGTGAAATTATGTGGACTGGTTTACTGCCTCAACCTTTTTGGAGTTGTCATTGGGTTCACCATTGCAGCCTCCATGAGCATGTCGTGAGTGGTAAATTTGATGATACTCGAAGTCGAGTTAAATTCCGAAGAAAACGAAACTAAAATTCAGATTGCTAAACTTGTTTATTGAGTATGCAACTTCAGGTTAATTTTGGTTTTGTTGAATTTTTAATCGAACAGGGCAATAAACAAATCAAACTGCTTTCATGACAAAGGCGACGGAAGTCCCTGTCACTTGAGTAGCTACCCATACCCAATCATATTTGAGGTCACTGAAATAGTTTTGTCCCAGATCTGGAACTTTGACAAACTGCCGAGGCTCTCCATCGTGGCCGCTGTCATGTCATTGACTTACTCAACCATCGGATTAGCCCTCGGCATCGCTAAAGTCGCAGGTTTAGCATGTTTCCATGCTATTAGTTCTTTGTGTATGAACATGTTATGTGATGATTAAAGACCTGCCACTAGCGCTCATATCTCATATTTTTTAAATCTCAAGCAGAAAATGGCAAACTCAAAGGAAATCTCACTGGGATAAGCATTGGCACTGTCACTCAGACCCAGAAGATATGGAGGAGCTTCCAAGCTCTTGGTAACATAGTTTTTGCCTACTCGTTCGCCATCTTGTTCATCGAAATTCAGGTAAACTTTCGTGGCACCTGCCGACAATATCAGTCGTACTACAAAAACCACCCCTAGACTTTCGAAAAACTACCCTAATTTTCAGTTGATCAGTGCGATATGCGTTAAAAGCAGGATACCGTCAAATCCCCACCACCCGAGGCCAAGACGATGAGGAAGGCCACGGTGGTCAGCGTGGCGGTCCTGACTCTGTTCTACATATTTTGTGGGAGCATGGGCTATGGCGCGTTCGGGGACATGGCACCCGGGCATCTCCTCGCCGGTTTCGGGTTCGTCAAACCTTATTGGCTCATCGACTTAGCGAATGCCGCCATTGCGATCCACCTCATCGTTGCCTATCAAGTCCACGCCCAACCCCACTTTGCCTTCATAGAGAAGCGGTTCATCACCAACGAGATCGAGATCGAGATCCCGATCCCGATCCCAGGTTTCCAATCATCCTACACGCTATGCGTGTTCCAGCTCATCTTGCGAACCACTTTCGTGATCGTAACCACCGTGATCTCAATGCTGCTTCCGTTCTTCAACGAAGTGATCGGACTGGTCGGTGCTCTCGGATTCTGGCCTTTGACGGTATATTTCCCGATCGAGATGTGCGTCGCCCAAATGAAAATCCATAAGTGGAGCACGAAATGGATAGGCCTCCAAATCCTCAGTATAGCTTGCCTCATCATCAGCATCGCCGCCGTCATGGGCTCCATCGCCGGGATCGTGCCCCGTCTCGAGTCCCAGAAGCCTTTCGGGACTATCTACTAATTGGTCCCAACGTCATCAATCTTCTCGTCGCTGATGAGGAGTTGCAACATCGCCAATATTACCCCTATCGATTTTTATGAACATCTGCAACGTCAGCAATTTTGTTTCTTTTCTTTATGCACGTGCTTAAGAGAAATTACTCCGTTTATCAGTCGGTTGGGGGATAAAGAATTTCGGTGGATGCAACGGAAGGTTGAACTTCGTCCTTTGCTTCTTCTGGGGCAAGATATGAATCAATTACTATGACGTCACCATCAATTTTCTATCATCTCAATAATTGGGTAAGAAACATGCGGTCGATGTGTGTTTTATTTTACATTGCTACGCCTATCTTCATTATCACTGCAAAGACACCAATGTGTAAGTGCTAAAGTTGTTAGTTGGGTGCACAAGTTTCATGTAAATTTTAATTTTGCTAAATATTTAATCGAATAGGGCAATCATCAAATCAATCTACTTCTACAAGAAGGGTAACAAAAGTCATTGCCACACGAGTAGCAATCTGTACATTATCATATTTGGGGTCATTGAGGTCATTCTTTCTCAAATCCCAAACTTTGACAAGTTGTGGTGGCTCCCCATTGTGGCCAATGTCATGTCGTTCACTTATTCAACCATTGGACTTGCCTTCGGCATTGCAAAAGTCATAGGTAGCTAGCGAGTTTTCATGCTATCAATTTATTTGTGTATGAACAAATTATGTGCGCTTGATGCTAGCCTCATATCATGTCTTTCTCAAATATCTCTCAGAAAATGGTAAGTTCGAAGGAAGTCTCACTGGAATAAGTATTAGCACCGTCACTCAGACCCAAAAGATATGGAAGTACTTCCAGGCTCTTGGTGACATTGCTTTTGCCTATTCATACTCCACCATCCTCATCGAAATTCAGGTAAAATCATGTGACCCGTATAGTAGTTGTATGAAAAAGACTACCCCTAGACTTTTGAAAAACATGCCTAATTTCTCTAACCATTGGCTGTGGTAATTAATTGATCGTTGTGATGTGCGTTGAAAACAGGATGCCATTAGATCCCCACCCCCAGAGGCCAAGACGATGAAGAAAGCCATGTTGGTCAGTGTGACGTTCATAACTTTTTTCTACATGCTCTGCGGCTGCATGGGCTATGCCGCATTCGGGGACTCAGCACCTGGGCACCTCCTCGCGAGTTTCGGGTTCTTCAACCCTTATTGGCTCGTCGACATAGCGAATCTCGCCATTGTCATCCACCTCATCGGCGCCTACCAAATGTTCGCCCAACCTCTCTACGCCTCCATGGAGAAGTACGCCAAGAGGAAGTTTGCAGGCAGCCGATTAATCACGCAGGAGATCGAAATCCCGATCCCGGGTTTTGAAAACTACACGCTACGTGGCTGTCCGCTGATTTGCCGAACAATTTTCGTGATAGTAACCACCGTGATCTCGATGCTTCTTCCGTTCTTCAACAGCGTGATCGGACTCCTCGGTGCTCGTGGATTCTGGCCTTTGATGGTTTATTTCCCGGTCGAGATGTACATCGCCCAAATGGAGATCCCCAGGTGGAGCACCAAATGGCTATGTCTCCAAATCCTCAGTGTAGCTTGTCTTATCATCAGTATCGCCGCTGCCGCGGGCTCCATCGCCAGGGTCGTGATCCATCTCAAGTCCTACAAGCCTTTCGAGACAAGCTACTGATTCGCCCCAACAACATTAGTCTTTTCGGTGCAAGGAGTTGCAACATCATTATTGTAAATATGCTGCGTGTGTGTGAATATTACTAGGATAACCCTTTCTTGGTGAAGTTGTGGAAATTTTCGAGTTAATGAAACTTTTGTCTTTTACCATGCTGGTGTGCCCATTCTTTCCCTAGTAAATAAACTCTCAACCTATAAATATCTCCATATTCTCATCACGCTAAGAAATCAAAAAAGCAGCCACTATCTCCAACCTAGTAAAATGGGCAACACTAACTTATAATAAATCTCATAACTTAAGGCTTAAATCAATAATGAAGTGTCCGATTTAGCCATTAATGGTGTTTATGTCTACTAGTGTTTCTGGCATTTGATCCTCGACTCTATTGTGAAACAATCTCCTCTTACTTCGCACTTATGCAATCAAATCCTTCAATCACATACCTTGGTAACACGGCTAATTGTTGACTTGACATTGATGATGAGCAGAATTTGCTAACGTTAAACAACATAAACAAAACTCTGGATTACGCAATCATGTTCTGGGGACCCTCGCACCTGGAATGCTGCGATGCCCGCCATGTACAAGGAGGAAGGGTGTTAACCCCACCAAGTACGCACACACTGCTATGAACGGTCCAGTTGCTAACGAGGGTTCAGTGCCCTTTGCCGAAACAAAGGTCGGTCCCTCCTAGTATAGAATGTTTGTTACCTTGGCATCTTAATTGCAGCCTCCATCTACCAATGAAAGATTTAAGATGATATAAAACCGTCTGGTCACCGTTCTGTTAATATGGATGCACATTGCAAGGCCATGTATGCGCCTCATCAAATAAAAAGGGCCTGGCTGTTGTTCCTTAAGGTGTTGTCATTCGCCAGTCTAGATCAGAAGATAAACTACATAAAGCAAGATCACATTTTCATCTTCGCCACCTCAACGCATAAAATGCTCATAAGCCATTGCCTCAGCCAAAATGGCCAAGTTAATAGCAATTCTTATATAAATTACTGATTGATGGACTAAAAGAAGGTCAAACCTATTAAGATATGAAATCTTTTATGATATTATTTTTTGAATATGAAATCTTTTTGATTTTCTTTTAATTTCATATTAGCATACCAACTGTAAATGAGTTGACATTTCATGATTCTTGCTCTGTCAAAATTTGTATTTTTCCTTCTCTTTATAAGCGTTTACAATCTGTAAATTAAGTGATATGAAAAATCATTCACAATTGTGAGCTTTTTCATGGTATCAGAGCGATTATGCTCCTAAGAGCATTTTGATCCGGCTATTCCGCATTTTTTTTGGCAACCTTTTGCACCCTCTAGACGTGGAAGTCACTTCAGAATCAGCTCGCACCACCTCAAATTCTAGTTCCGTTTCCATCGGAACAGCTGCACCTAATGGTCTGATCTTGATCTCAGCCACCGTCCAATTGCCATTCAAGCTCTCTACTGCCAATTATCCGTCTTGGTGTGCTCAATGTCAGGCACTACTCATTGGTTATGATTTAATGGGATTTGTTGACGAAACTTCTATCCGTCCACCTCTCACCATTTCAACTGGAAATCAAATGGTGCCAAATCCAGCCGCAACAACTTGGATTCGCCAGGATCAGCTCTTGCTTCATGCAATTTTTGCATCTGTATCTGAAGTTGTGATTCCTCCCATTGCCTCTTGCAATTCATTACACGCTGCCTGGACAAAACTCATGAATTTATATGCAAATAAATCCCGCTCAAGAGTTATGCATCTCAAGGATCAACTCTCTACCACTCGCCGAAACTCACATTCTGTTTCAAAATTTTTGCAGGAACTTAAAGCCCTTGTCGATGAATTAGCAATCATTGACACTCCTATCTCTGATAATGATTTAGTCATTCATGCACTTCAAAGACTTGGAACTGAATACAAAGAAATTGTAGTAGTGATTATGGCTTGTGAAAAAGCAATCAACTTTGAAGAAATGCTTGACAAATTGGTGGCCTACGAAACCCAACTAAAACTAGAAGAAATTAGACTTGAAGCAGCACCAGTCACAGCCAACTACAGCAACAAAAGCCGTGGCACAGGAAGCAACTCCCGCTAGCCCAAGAATCGTAGTCGTTATCAAAATTATTCCAAATCTAACCAGCATTATGGACCTTCTCATAGGAGGTATTTTGATCGAGACAACAGAGAGCCTTGTCCAACATGTCAGTTTTGCGATCAATATGGACACTCGACCAAATCTTGTTTTCGCATTCAAAATAGTCTCCACGAACCTATTGATCATGTTGCAATAGCTCCACGTCAAGAAAATTGCTGGCTACTAGACTTAGGAGCATCATATCACATCAAAAGCAATCTTGACAACCTCACCACTCACTCAGAGTACGAAGGCCCCGACAAGATCGTCATTGGTGATGGCACAGGTTTGCGTATTTGTCACGTTGGTTCTACTAATTTATCCTATCCAAATCAATCCTTTAAATTAACCAATGTTTTATGTGCACTTGATAGTACAAAAAACCTGATTTCTATCTCATAATTTTGTCGCAATAACCACTCATCTATCGAATTTTTTGCCAATTATTTTTTGGCGAAGGACCTTCGCACGGGGGCGACGTTGCTTCAAGGAGGGTTTAGCAATGGTGTGTATCGGATGCCTCTCACAAACACTCATCCAAAATTCATAGCATTTGCCAGTGAGCGGACAAAATCGATAGTTTGGCACAATAAACTAGGTCACCCTTCAACCTTTAGAAACCTCAGGCAAGGCTCGAGGTCCACCCTAGGTTGCCAAATCTGGCGAGACCCGAGCTCGCGAGCATGGGGCGAGCTCAGCCGTGCCTGATCAAGCAAGTATCGACCTCACCAAAACACCGGAGGAAGGGCATTACCGTCGATTGATTGAGGTCAGAAGCTCAAAGCGTCACGGAGCCCATCCACCACCACATCGCAACTGCAGAAAACCCCAAGAACCACCATTTCAACGCCGTCAACAGTGATCGCATTGGAACATTGGCTTGCGGTCACGCGAAGGGACCACAAGGGGAGGAAGGTGGGGAGTGCAGGAGACTGGCGGAGGTCGACAGCAAGGGACGGCGCGGGAGCGGAGAGCTAAGACGTGGGTGAGGGTAGGGAGGTAGGAAGAAGAAGAAGATGCAAAGAAAATGAAAAAAAGAAAAGATAATATTATTTAAAAAACGATTTTGAAAAATAAAAAAAATAAAAAAATATTTAAAAATATAATATGACGGAAAATATTTTCCTTACCGAACAATGACATTTCATTTTCATGTTTTTGCCGAACATCGGAAAACAATTGCATTTTCTTGGAAAATGACTTCTCGAAAAATATTTTCCAAACACGCTAAATTTTCTGTGAAACGAATGGAGTCTGAATCTGTAAAATATAGATTGAAAAAGTTTGATGAAATTTTTCCAACAAAAAAATTTTATTTTCGTAAAGAGAACCCAAAATTTTAGATGGAATGGGAGAGACTTACGATATTGGTTTGCTAAAATCTCCACATTTAGCCTCCATTTGTTTTGTGAAGAATGAGTGATTTGAAAACGTTTTCTTAAAAATGGACATATGTGTTCCTTGAAATAATTAGTCAATAAAAGATATTCTCGTTATCATTAGTAATTAATATATAAATATATAAATATATAAATATTTACGTAAACGATGAAAAAAATTTCGTTCATTTAATTTTATCTATAAAATTAGTGATCGAGGCACACATGAATGAAAGACTACCCTAAAAAAGGATTGGACGTGAAGTGCAGTTTCAAACCCACCCACTCAAGAGCTGATTAGAACCTATTTTCTTGAAATTTGAAGAAGATTTAGTATTCTAAAATGAGCTTAAATTACATACTGCATTATATTTTTATTTTATTTCTATCGATTTTTTACTTTGACTCATTTTGTTGCATATATTATATTACTAAAATTGTTATTTTTCTTGTCTTTGAAAAAAAGTGAAGGAAAGGAGAATTGAAAAGCAATTCCTAGGTAGAACTTGAAAGTAGACTAGACAAACAAAACAGATTTCAAAGTCAATTTCAAAATAAATAGGATTCTATATTCTAGCTTGAAGCCAATAATGCCTAATCATCCTCTCAATCTCAAGGGTGCATATCTCTTTCATTCAAGATGCTAGATCAAATCAACACATCTTGACAGTTTGATTGAATCGCTCGTAGAAATATAGGGTTCGGTTTCAAAATAAACAATATAAACAAAATGGATTCCTAGGTCGATTTCAAAATAAACAGGATTGATTCCAGATTTCACATCAAACTCACTCTGTAACCTATCACCCCTAATCACCGCTAAATCAACCTCTCAGTCTCGAAGGCACCTATCTTTCTCATTCAAGATGCCGGATCAAATCAACACATTTGCGCACTCTACTCGAACCGCCCCAAGAGATACAGGGCTCGCATTGGGTAAGATTAACACCATATGCGCACGATATTTGTCCCATGCCTGAGTCACGAGCACCAATCTTGTCCCGCTTAGCTTAAGTGTAATTAGGATCAAAACCACACCAAGTCATATCATACGGAAGAAGGGAACTTCTCCTGAATCGTGCATCCCAATGCGCCCCCCCCGGCCGTACTCTTTATTTCTAGGACGTGTGATGAAGGTCTGCATTTTGCAACCACTCTCTCTCTCTTCTTATTTGACTGCACAATCGAGTTCTTCATTGGCGAAGACCCGGCGATTAGGTAACATCTTCCCTTATTTGAACCGCACAATAGAGTTCTTTGATCTCCCTCCCCCCACCACCACCCCCCTTCCCCTTCTCTCTCACTCTCTCGCAGAGCGTCCCTGACAATGTGGAAGCGCTCGAAATCGACCTCACTGCCTGGGCAACATGGACCAGGTGCGGCAAGTGGTCGATCTGTACGACAAGAACGGGGACAGCAAGATCTCCTGCAACAAGCTCCAGCAGGTGCTCTCCACGCTTGGCCCCTCCCCCACCACCCACAATGAGGCCCAGGCCGCCATGTCCGAGATCGACAAGGACGGCAACAGGTTCATCTACCTCAATGAGTTCGCAGAGCTAATCCTCTGCGGCGATGGGGGTCGCGAGTGAGGAGCCAAGGAGCTAAAGGATGCCTTCGACCTGCACGACCTCGATGGGAACGAGTTGATCTCGACGAGTGAGCTGCACGTGGTGTTGAAGAAGCTGTGGCAGAAGTGTAGCCTCAGGGACTATAGGAAGATCAGCTCAGTCCATCGGGATGGGGACGGCAACATCAAGTTTGAGGAGTTCGAGAAGTTGATGCCGACCGCGACGAGCGATGGCGCTTCGAGCTGACCGTCGCTGTTCGACCGCACTCCGTTGGCTCTCTCTACCTTTGCACATGCCACGAAAAACTAAGCAGCAACATTCTCTCTATCTCTTCGCATCTTTTTCCCGTTGGAGAACCTTTTTCTTGTCCTCATCTAGCTTTTGTCTCACGCTCGGTTAGGGCTTCAAGTTTGTTCAATTCTTTGCTCTCCTGATATCCATCTTCCTTTTCTTCTATTCCACCTCATTGCTGAGTTCCTCTTGTTCTATTGATATCCTTTGTAATTTGGCACTTTGAATGCATCGCATCGTCCTTTCTTCTAGGAAAAAACAATAATAAAAATTCTTATGTAAGTAGCACGGTCTCTTTTCATTTTCCTTCTCCTTCTCAATGGCAAAATCAATTATCACGAGGTCACTTTATGATAAACAATGCATAATCAACTCACATGTCAAGAGACTATGATGTTATGCATCGATGTCATGAATTCAAGCCTACGAACCAGGTTTCCAAACCCATTTCTCACATTTCACACATGGAGATTTATCGATTGAGCTTGAATTGGTGAAATCTGCCTCGTAGGATTGGAAAATTCCACTTCACGAGCTCAAATTACAACCAATTCCGCACCGCGAAGGTAAGTAACATAGTGATCTGAAAGGGAAAGGAAGAAGTTACTCTGTGGATGAATTTGATGTTGCATTCCTTCCTCTCGCTTTGGATTTTTATATAGTACAGGGGTTTGTTTCATCTTCTTTTCTTTTCTTTTCTTTTTTTAAACTTTTGGTAATTCTTTTATAGCATTTGAAATTCGCGTTTCAAGTTCGTAGTTTTTTTTCGATATTGATCATTTAAAAATAAAGGCAATGCTCAGGACTATGACCTTTGTGCAAGAAATTAATTATTAACAAATTAGCCAATTATTTCAATTTAATCGCCTTATTAAGCAAATGGGGTCTTGCAAATCTCTTTTTGTTCTCAACTCACGGCGCAAAAAGTTACATTACTCTCTCAATCCAAGATCTTTTAGATCATTGTGAACAATTTCAATAAGTCCATATCACTGTCGAGTAGACATCACATATGCATTTCACAGAAAAATTAGTGGGATTGCTGTGAAAAAAATATCATTAGACCATACATCCTTCTTGGTATATCTAGATAATAGGTAGGAGCATAAACTCAAACATTCCGGAGCAAAGTCCCGGTATCTATTACCGGTCAGAATTGGACCATAACGGAATTTCGGTCTATACCGGGACCATAATATCAGATTGGGGAGGAAGATTAGAATTAGAGATTGATCGAAAAGCAAGGATATGGGCTCGTGTGAGTAGGAAACAGAAAATATCTATTCTAGTTCTATCATCAGCTATGGGTTCGAATCTAAGAGAAATTCTAGAGAATGTTTGCTCTTTCTTAATTTTATTTTCTTTTATGAAAATTTATCTCACAAAAAAATTAATACAACAGATTAAAATACTAAGCCAAAGTGCTTGAATCGAAAAATTGAAGTAGTATAAGGACTTATGAACGCTCAGGCGATCGGACAAATTTATTGATTATTCAATTATTGAGGGACATCAACAAAAGTTCGATTCCTCACACTAACTAATTGGGGATTTTGACACTAACATTAGAAGAACTAGTTAACCCGCAATTGGCACATGAACACTTGTGAGTTTTCATATCGCAGAGTCGCAACCTACACCCAGCACATTCAGACACGCAATCAATGTCTCGCTCGCATGCTTCGACTTTTGTTACCATCCATGGCTCAACTGAGAAAGGAAATAAAAAGAAAAAATTCAGGACATTGTCATTTTTATTTTTATTTCTTTGGGAGATATTTATTTCAAAATAGCATGTGCCGTGCACACAAGTGAAAGCAATTGCAATATTTAGCAAATATGGGTATTTTATGTACTTCCTCAACATTAAGACAAGAATAATTGCATAGCACATAAGAAAATTAGGCAATAGGGTTGAGAGAGAGAGAAAGAGAGAGAGAGAGAGAGAGAGAGAGAGAGAGAGAGAGAGAGAGAGAGAGAGAGAGAGAAAGAGAGAGAGAGAGAGAGAGAGAGAGTATATTACAAACAAGAGACACCAAAAGGAAGACCAACATCAACTTGGAGGCTTGCTTCATGATTCCTCTGGAGTTTAGGTTTTGATAGAGTGATGAATGGTTGGTTGATAGTTTGGCTAGGCTAAACAAGGAGTGCTATGCAATGAAGTTCATGTGCACTGCAATGCCCTATTTATACACTTGAATATCTTTTGTGCTATTAAATGCATTTAATAGATGATGTAATGATCTGATTTCTCTCCTATACCTTTGGTAATTTCATCATTGAGATACCTCTGTAAGATGCTTTTGGTAGATTCTAATGATTATTTCCTAAAACTGTTCTTAATTTATGATATATGCAGTAATAATAGAAAATATGCAAAGAGCAAGTAATAAACTAAAAGTTTTAATTCATATTGATGGACACAGGTTCTTCAAATATTTTATAGTGAAAAGATGTTTGTTCAGAATGTGTAAAATATAGATTGAAAAACTTTGATGAAAATTTTCCATAAAAAAAAAAAAATTCGTAAAAAGAACCCGAAATTTTTGATGGAATGGGAGAGACTTACGATATTGGTTTGCATTAATCTTTACATTTTGCTCCATTTGTTTTGTGAAGAATGAGTGATTTGAAAACGTTTTCTTAAAAATGGGCATGTGTATTCCTTGAAATAATTAGTCAATAAAAAAAATTCTAGTTATCAATAGTAATTAATGTCTAAATATTTATGTAAATGATAAAAATATTTTTCGTTCAATCAATTTTATCTATAAAATAGGTGATCAAGGCAGAAATAAATGAAAGACCACCCTTAAAAAGAATTGCACGTGAAGTTAAGTTTTGAAGGCTCCTAAAATATATTAATTTAGTCAGTTAGCTAAAAAGTGAAAGGAAGAAGTAAATAGTCGTTGAAAATAGCATGTTCCCTTCAGGTAACCGTTTTCTAGTCCTTATCCAGCTCTTGGCTCATGCGCTCGATTAGGGCTTCACGCTTGTTCAATTCTTTGCTCCTGGAATCAATCTTTCTTTTCCCCTCTTCCAACTCATTGCTAACTTTCTCTTGTTCTGAAAATATCCTTTGTATTTTGTCACGTTGAAGGCATGGTATCCTTCTTTCTTATAGAAAAACAATAATAGAAATCCACATGCAGACTGCAGTCTCTTTTCATTTTTCTTCTCCCTTTTTTTGGTGAGGAAATCGATTATTCACTAATATGCTCCAGTTTGCCAGATTATTACGACGCCCCCTAGAAGCCCAGCACTACTAAACCATGATGACGAGGTCGCTCTACCTTAACGAATGCAAAATCAACTCGCACAATAGGAGAATGTAGTGTTACGCATTAATATCATGAATTCAAGCCCACAAATAAGATTTTCAAACCCATTTCTCGCATTTCACACATAGATAAGTACATATACAAGAACTGTACCATCTTCCTTCTTTTTGAGTTTGCTTTGACCATTGAGCTTGAATCGATGAAATCTGCCTCGCAAATATGGAAAATTCCACTTCATGAGCTCATATTACAGCTAATTCTTAACCATGAAGGAAAGTGACAAAGCAATTTGAAAGGGAAAGGAGTAAGTTTCTTCGCAAATGAATTTGATGTGGTGCTCCTTCCTCTTGCTTTGGGCTTTTCTACCGTACATGGAATGGAATTGTTTCATTTTATTTTATTTTACTACTCTTGATGATTCTTTTACAGAAAACCGCTAAGTTTTCAACGCGATTGATGAAAGCACCAAATTTGGCCATATTTCTATAAAATTGGTGATCCATGTAGAAATTAATCAATGACCACCCTTGAGAAGAATCGCACGTGAAGCGTAAGGTTATCAAAATGGATCACAAACTTAAATTTTGACTCAAGTTTCTTGAAATGAATTGGACATGGATCCCACGTGATGTTGGACATAGGACATTAATGATCCAACAAGAAAATCCAAGGAAAAATATTGGCTTTAGTGGTTCTATTTTGGACCCACTTCAACTGTAGCCATCTAGAAGTCCCACTAGTCCACTTCGACTAATTATGCCATAGTCTTAATTAACCAGGACAATATCTTGCATTAGGTTCAATTTGTGGTTGGCAGAGCCTCTTTGTCCACCTTCGAGTGTGTTGGCGGCATGTCGAGGCAAGCCACCTCATCAGGCGATGTTGGCAAGCTATCTCTTGAAGTTATTTCCCCAACGATAGGCAGCAATCAAGGTTGCAGATGAAAGCTATTTTCATTAGGCTGAGTTTGTATTGTAATTACCGATTTGAGGGAAAAGTGGGTTCTAAAGCGCTAAAAGTGAAGTTGGGCCATGAAAGCCCTTGATTTGGCAGGGTCTACTAGTTCGGGCTTTGGGCCTACTCTTTCATTCTACTTGTTCTTTCGGGCAAATGGATTTATAGGCCAAACCAACGATTTCGCTTAAAAGTGATCACTTCTTATGGCTATGCAATCAATCTAGTTCTACCCTAGAACTAGATTGAACCACCCATAAAAATATATTAGGCTCTCAGTTTTGATAGAAACAAGTCTAGTTATTGATTTCAAATTTTTGGAGTTGCGACTCTTTGGGTAAGTTTCAGGTTTTGGGTGTTGAACTCACCCACTCAAGAGCTGATAACCTCTTCTTCTTCTTTTTAAATTTGAAGAAGATTTAGTATTCTTAAATGAGCTTAAATTCCATAGTGCATTATATTTCTATTTTATTTCTATCGATTTTTTACTTTAGATGGTTTTGTTGCATATATTATTTTACCAAAATTGTTATTTTTCTTGTCTTTGAAAAAAAAAATGAAGCAAAAGAGAATTGAAAAGCAATTCCTAGGTAGAACTTGAAAGTAGACTAGACAAACAAAACATATTTCAAAGTCAATTTCAAAATAAATAAGATTCCATATTCTAGCTCGAAGCCGATCATGCCTAATCATCCTCTCAATCTCAAGGGTGAAAATCTCTTTCATTCAATTGCTCGATCAAATCAACACATCTCGACAGTTTGATCAAATCGCTCGTAGAAATATAGGGTTTGGTTTCAAAATAAACAATATAAATGGAATGGATTCCTAGGTCGATTTCAAAATAAACAGGATTGATTCCAGATTCCGCATCAAACTCACTCTGTAACCGATCTCCCCTGATCACCACTAAATCAACCTCTCAGTCTCAAAGACACCTATCTTTCTCATTCAAGATGCCGGATCAAATCAACACATTTGCGCACTCTACTCGAACCACCCCAAGAGATATAGGGCTCGCACTGGGTAAGATTAACACCATATGCACATGATACTTGTCCCATGCCTAAGTCACGAGCACCGATCTTGTCCCACTCAGCTTAAGTGTAATTAGGATCAAAACCACTCCAACTCATATCAAATAGAAGAAGGGAACTTCTCATTGTTGAAAACTCCTAGTTTTGATGTTAACAAATCATTTTATGTAAGTATTTATACATATCTTCAGAAGGAATAAGCCACAGAGTGGTGTATGTTTTTGAGTCTGCCATTGGCAAAAGAAAAACATACAGTGTTTCTGAGTCTGACCGTACCAGACGGAAGACTTGAAGAAACACAGATTTTGAGCCTGACCGTACTAGACGGAAATCGACGAGAACAGGAAGGTTTCCAACCAAACTTGATCAATGGGGTGACCAAGCCAGACACTAAACCTACAATTCCTTGCCCAAGCCGGCCCATGACTATAAAATTATCAAATTTTGTTCCCGAATGATAATTATTATCCTGTTTTTATGTCTTTTCTTACCATTATTGGCTTGGAGAAACAATAAAACAAAAAAGTGGGCATTTTCAAACCATGGAAGACGAGAATTTTAAGGTTACATTAGAACGACTTCGCACGCGAATTTCTAGAATCATAGTTCTCTGCGGGAATAACTTGAATATGAGGACGGACCAAAAACTTCCTTTCTCGGACTGACTGGAATATGTACAATTGAGTTCTTCGACTCTTTTTCCCCCCCACTACTATCAGTTTCACCAAATGGTCCATTATCTCGATGAAGCGATAAATGATTTGCACGCACTTCAGTTCCTTGTTAGCGTGCTTTGCCGGTTCTTCCTCTCAATCATGTCATGATATCTAGTCTTTCCTCGCTTAGCTTCGAGAGGATCATCTCGTGATAAAATCGATCCTCATAATATCATTGCCACATGACTCGGACATTGTCATTGATCAAATCCGTCAGTTGTGTGATTAGTTGAAGGCAGGAAAGCTTTTAGTTTGAGTCTACATTTTGATATCGAGAATCGAGAGGTTTTGCATTTTATGCCAGTGACAACTATGTTTTTTTTTTTTTACAATATTCAAATCTTCGTTTCCATATGTTTTTCTTCGAAAAAAATTTCAAGACGCAAGGAAAGATACAATTCGTCTCTTCCTCCTTTTGGTGAATGTGCATCTACTTCATTCCAAAGCGGGAATCTTGACACTATCCATGCAGAAGTGAAGCTTAAGACCATGCTCTGTCAAATTTGGGACAAGAAAATTGTGGTCAATCGAATCAGGTCGTCTGTCTTCATATTGACTGGATGAAGAAGATTCAGAGGGAAGAACAGCCTGCCATTTTTCATGTGGTCAATCTGATTAATGAGGACCTTGGAGATTCTAAATTATTTTTTGCTTTCCTCTTACCTATCTATCAATTATTTTTAAAAATGTCCTTTTTACCTCTCTTTTTCCCAAATTACCGAAACAAATTATTTTTATTATTATATCTATCTAGCTATTATTTTGAAAATATTTCGTCATTATTTAATTGGGATATGACACAATCAACAAAATACATTTCACCGAAAGTTAAGTCTTTGGTTTTCATTGAATCAAGTTAAGTGGCAATTTGGACAAGAATTAGATTCAAGGACAAAAAACACTATATCTAGAACAAAGACAAAGGTAGTCCTTAATATCATTTCAACTAATTTTGACTGGAAGTCACTAATGTAAATGCTAACCATTCTATATAACATGGCAGATGTTGACATGAATAAAGTTTGTATTTTTAAAATTTTTGAATTTTTGAATTTTTTTCACTTTTTTCTTTTTCCTTTTTTCCTCTATTTCTCTCTGCCGATCGTTAGCCCTCGACAATGGCAGTGACTGGTGGAGTGAAATAGGAAAAAATGAAAAATGAAAAGGAAAATGGAAAAAATAAAATATAAAATTTTCAAAAATTAAAAATCAATTTGCGAAATTTTACTAAGCTTCCACGTCAATAATTTCCAATCAAAATTAGCAAAACGATTGCCTTGACAAATCGTAAATTCTTTTTGACTAAATTAGTTAAATTTAAATGGTTTATGATTAAATTGGAATCCGTATAATAAATTTGACTTCTTTAATAATTTTTCCGTATTATTGCAATGGCTATTGATAATCATAGTCATCAACAAGTATTTCCATTGTTGGTGACTCGTCGATTATTGAACCATACTTAAAACGCACTCTAGATTCATTCCTGTTGGTGTTATGTCGGTTAAAATCACTGGATTTTTTTTGGGTGTCAATAGTCATGTACTTTTTTCCAAAATAAATTCATTTCTAGGAGGGGAATACATGAAGATACAATTTGTTTCGATTCTTGCCATTGCTTCAGATCTACGGAACAATCGCTATCTTTTTGGAAATTTCGCCGAAATTGGACCGTAATAGATATTTTCTCAAGGTGAAGATTATATGAATATAGTAATGCAGAAAAAAAAAATTAGCAGATGACTTGAGCGTGTCTATGATCATTAGCTAAGAAAGGACGAGAGAATATAACAACGTCAAAAAAAAAAAAAAATTAGCTGATGACTTGAGCTTTGACTTGTTTGATTACTGATAAAATTTGGCATCATCTGGACTTATTTAAATCTCGAGGAATCCATACATTGTCTCTGCTCTACCTGCTCTTGGATAGAAACGTACAAGAAATTTTTTATACGAAGGAATAATAATATAAATAATCTCTAAATTTTAGTCTAACGTATAATGTAATTTTTGAACTTTTAATCTATTGAACTATAACCCGATTTACAAAGTCATCTCTAAACTTTTAATGTTCAATATAATCTTTAAATTGTTAATAAATCTTTAATGTAGTACATTGATTATATAAAAATGTGTAAAAGTTCATAATCGCATCGAATATTATATCAAAATTTATGAACCATATGAAATAAATTAAAATTTTATGAGTAACATTGTATAATAAATCAAAGTTTAGACATCATTTATATCATTTTTTTCTAAAAAAATTTAATATTGAAAATTCAAGGACTAATCTTACATATTCACTTTTTGGACGGCTGCTTTTCCAAAAAGAACGTGACTTTGAGAATTGGCCCCGCCTACTTGCTCCAAAGGGACAATCATTTCTTACCTTCATTAATTTCCCCCCATTTAATTATTCCGTACAGATAATTTATATCCTAAAAGATTATATTGGGTTTCTCTTTTCATGGCAGTCATATTGTATAATAGACAGCGGCAACCCTCTCCAGATTAAATTACATTTTGATTATATTGGCATATATATTCACGTAATATTCATGAGTAATATGTTCGCATGAAGTACATTTTGAGCAATTAGACGCCACGTGCAATGGGACTTTTAAGGTGATTTATTTTGTGTAGTTTAATAAGCATGGCTAATGAAAACCAAAGGAATAACGGGGCCCATGCTCCCTAGCTACGTGGTGATTGGAATTATTATAGTATATAGCTCATGGATTTTCAGATGTGATTTCTCTATCTCGCTCCACTTATGTCGGTTCTTATCATTATCTTGTCAGGCGTGCTTTGGTTATATTCAAATTGACCTTTTGTCTTCTGCCACATAGCCAGCTTTGGTTGCGTAAGTTCCTGAGAAATTTAAACTCACTTTTTTTGGTCTACGGACAATCCTTGGCCATAAAAAAGCAAGCTGCTTTTGAAAGGTAGTATAGAGTAGACTGGCGGTTGGTCGAATTATTTGGCAAAGCTTGAATGGGCGTGTCCCTTTTGGCTACTTGGTGGATATATTTTATAGAAAGTTATTGACGTTCTGAAAAAATCAATGATTTTACCCAACCACGTGTATTTGGTACTAATAGTTTCCCGAATATCTACATAAAAAATATAAAAAACTTGTTCAAAGTAGGCCAAGTGACAAGAGACAAACACAAATCGCACTTAGCCATCTTCCAATCACAATCGTAATGGATGACGGGTTAGATTTCAATCTCAAATGGAATCATGAGAAATCTTTATCGAGTAATAATGACCCACGCAAAAGGCCACCGAGGGCTTTGAGGCGGATTAAATTGAGATAATGGTAGATAACCCAATCCATTGATGGTAGATAATCGAGAAGATTGTAGTTGATACTATTTCAGTACTTCGAGCTCAGTTCAACTCGAAATATTCAAGACTCGATACTTCAGTCGAAGTTTATCTTTAAGCTTGAGCTCAACTTGAATTAGTTTTCGATAAAATTGAACTCACCTTGATTGGTCCATAAAGTTTAGTTAGAGCTCAACTTAACATAAATTTAAGTGTAAGTTTGATTGTTTAAACCGCATATCTGCAGCTAAAAAATTCTAAACCTATTTACTCATGACAATTTGTTATTAATATTAAGATTTTTGCTTGATTCTACATATCTTCACACAGTTTAGTTCTAAATATTTCAATTGTACCAATTGAATCCTAAATTCTTTGACAATTTATCAATATAGTCATTTCAGTCAATTTTGACTGAAAATGGATGATGTAGAAATCAGTTGTCCATTTGGCAAGGTCGGCACGACGTGGGCAATTTTGCATTTTTTTAAATTTTCTGAATTTTTAATTATTTTTCTTTTCTATTGAATTTTTTTCTTTCTTTTTTTTTTCTAATAAGTCTGGTGAGGGTTGTGAAGCTCTTGCTAACCGCAAGCAAAGTTTAGGGCCCTTGCCCAAACAGGCCACTAGGCAAGGGCCACAACCCTCGCTCACAATCGACGAGGGTTAGCTAGCAATCTTCCTTGAACTTAGTTAAGAAAAAGAAACAAATTAATTAAAATATTCAATATATAAATTGTTCAATGTTAGCATTAATCGTATCATGTAAAATGGCCAGCATTCATCTCATCAATTTCAGGCTAAAATCGGGCAAAATAATTATATTAATAAATTATCAAAAAGTTTAAAACTCAATTAATAAAATTTAAAAGTTTAAGACAAAATCGATGCATATACAATAAATATAAAACTTCTTCCGGTAATTTTTCCTTGTCAATATCGTGCTTGGATTCCATACCTAGCAACACGCCAATAAGGCACAGAAACTGCTCACATTAAAGAACAAAAAAATATTTTGGACTACTGCGATGCAGCCCCAGCGACCCTTGTACATTTGTTGGTACATAATCAGATAACAAGCCGAGAAGGATAAGCCTTGTATTAATGTCTTATTTTGGGTATGGAGAAAACATGTCGTAGTGTAATACGATGTGTATAAAACGAGTCGGCGTATTTGTATGATCACGCAAAGTGTATGTACCTTTATTGGCGACGTACACTTACTTAGCTAGTTAGCTATATACATGTATGTATAATAAGCTCAAAAGTAGATTATACATGTACTTAACAGTGGGTGTCAACGGGTCGGGTCGGGTCGGGTCGGGTCTTGATATTATCTGACCTGACCCGAACAATAAGGGTCATGTCATTTGACCCGACCCGACCCGACCCAACCTGAAATGCATAAAACATGAAGCAAAAAAAACGGGTCGGTTTGGGTCGGGTCAGGCTTCAGGTTTTTTATTAAAGAATATTATAAAAGAAATTCAAAATACTCTTATGTGACGTCGCGAGATCTCATCCAACCCGTCCATGAACCGTGACACCGCGAGGTCTCGTCCCGCCTGTCAGTGAACATCTCCGCAGATAAATATTTTTTTAATAAAAAATTATGACAAAGGGAATTCGAAATGTTCTTACATGACGTCGCGAGACCTCGTCCAACCCTTCTGTGAATATTTCCGCAGGCATATAATTTTTTAATTAAAAATATGACAAAGGGAATTTGAAATGCTTTTATGTGATGTCGCGAGGCCTTATCCAACTCGTCCGTAAACATCTCCGCAGACAGATAATACTCTCTTCTCTAAAGTTCTGCGTCGGCCGCGAAAAAGAAGTAAATCATATGGAAGATGGGGAGAGAGAGGGGGGGAGAGGGAGAGAGATTGATGGGGGCTGACCTGAGGGGTGACGACAACGAACACGTGAAATGAGACGTGCTGAATAAGTTGAGAATATAAGAAGTTGTAGAGGAGATAACTTGGGTGGGTGTATTTGGGTTAAAGCCTTTAATGTGTTTGGGTCAGAACAATGTCCCAACCCTAACTTAACCCAAAACACGTATTTCATTTGTATATATAATTGTTACCCAAACAGTATTAAGACCCGAAACATGTACCATACTTATTTCATATTCGGGTTATGTTCGGGTCATGTTCGGATTAGGTTGAGTGGGTTTTTTTGACACCCCTACTTAACACAGAAAAAGAAAAGAAAAATATTTGATTGTAAAAACAAAGAAAAAGATTAAAACAGAAGAGACCTCATACATGTAGGGATAAGCATTGATCCAAGGTCAACCCTAGACCAACTCTAGATCAGTCCAACCCTGCCAGTTTTGGAGCTTGGGTTAGTCCGTAGTTTATAATCCTGGAATCCCTGAATCAGCATTGTGCATGTGTCAAAATTAATACTGTGCAGGTTGGTCTCTGGATTAGGTGCTGGACTAGCCCAACCTAGACTATACTCATCCCATGCACATATCTACGGTTTTCGTTCCTATTTATGGCAGGTGGGATTCGCACGTCACTCTCTCTCTCTCTCTCTCTCATCCTTTCTGCACCAGAGCTCAGCTATACAAACGAGACCCCTCCTCCCCGTCCCTTCCTCACTCTTCCTCCTCCTCCTCCTCCTCCTCCTCCTCCTCTTATTGGCTCTCGTGTTCATCGGAGAGACGCAGGGAGAAGAAGGAAAGAGGAGAGAAAACAAGGAGGAGCTAAACCCAGGAGTCTCCAGTAAATCGTCTTCCGAATCATCGTAAAAACGATATTTTTGGACTCTCTGTCTCCTGTTTTGCGTGCGTGCGTGCGTGCGTGCGTTGGTGTCTCTCTCTTATGGTCAGTCTTTTTGGTGTGACAATAAATTACGCATGGACGTGACCGTCCCGAGGAACACCCACCCACTCGTCTCTACTCGCAGCTCCCGATACCCTTCTCGTTTCTTGAGCTGATAACTTTTTCTGGGTTCATTTGATCTTGGCGGTACGAAAGACGGGTCAGAACAGAGCTGGTTTTGAGGTCGCGCTCGATCTGCCTCAGCAAGGTGGTGGCTCCAAGTGCTTCGACGACGACAGGCCGTCTCAAACGAACCGGTAAGCGAAGAAACAAAGTCCTCTCGTTCAGACAGCTTTGCGCACTTCCTTTTTTTTCTTTTTGACCTTTTTCCCCCTTCGTTTGACGGCAGAGAGAAAGTAGAGAGTGAGATTTTACCTAATAGCGTCTTTCTTGTACGGTTGCAGGAACCATGCGGGCGGAACCGGAAGGCACTTCTGGGACTGTACCCAATATTTTCTCCAGTTGTTGCACCTTTGCATTCATCTTGTGTTTCTCTCCTCAAATAGATCCAAAAGGTCTCGCAGGAGTGAATAGAGTCCAAAAAAGTTTTCAGGTAATAGTTAATGCTTGTTTCCTTGCTTACCAGTTCGTCTGAGACGGCCTGTCGTCGAAGCACTTGGAGCCACCACCTTACCGATGGAGATCGAGCAAGACCTCAAAACCACCTCCGTTCTGACCCATCTTTCGTATCACCAAGATCAAATGAACCCAGAAAAAGTTATCAGCTCAAGAAACGAGAAGAGTCTCGGAAGCTGCGAGGAGAGACGAGTGGGTGGGTGTCTTGTTTGTTCGTAGTTTATTGTCGCACTGAAAAGATTGACTATAAGAGCACAGTTGATTCCGCTGTTGGAGAAAGCTTTTGGAGGAAATGCAAAGGCCTTTAATTTAAGCAATCTAGTGAAATACAAATAATGTTTAATAAATTGTGATTGAAAAGTACTTGGAAAGCAATTTTTGAGGAAATGTTGGTAATTATATATTTGAAATATCCTTAGGTGTGACCAATGTAAGTTTTTTTTTTTTTTTTAAATCAATTTAAAATTTAAAAAAATGGCTGTAAATTTTTGTGTTGAGATTAATATAAAAAATACTTATTAACAAAATTATAAAAAAAAAAAAGGTTACATCAAAGTGGATCATTCTCAATTAAAGAAAAGTAATTTAATTAAAATAAATAGGGTCACATATGTTTTGAGGAAAGAAATACATTATCCTTAAATGTTACAAACCTCCTTAATTATTTCTTAAACTATAGCTATTTGAATAGCCTTTAGTACGAAAGCCCTTTTGCACAAAATAAGCGGACAATACACAAGAATCCAAAAGACTATTGCCAACTCTCAAGAATCCGAACGACTATTGTCAACTCTTTCTGACAGCTAAAAAGCATGATATTCTCATTCAACTTGCCATTATAGCAAAACAACCATCATATTTGAAACTTGAACACGCTTAAAGAATTGGAGAATTCTTTAAGACTAAATTGACAAAACATGAAAATGTTTTAAATTAAATTGGCATAATTGAAAGTTTTGTAATTGAATTGACGTAAAGACAATAATTTAGGTCTTTTTTTGTAATTATACCTAGCAAAAAATTTAGATGTTAAATTTAAGTTTCGTGCACTTTATTTTCTTATATTGAGCATGCTACCTTGTAAATTTGCTTCCCTTTGACAAGTTTCGGCACATATCTATTGTATGTTTTCAAAGGAATCAATCGTAATTTGACATAGATGCTAATATTTGTGAGAGCCTTCAATTGCAAGTTTCTTTATTGTTGTGCCTTTTAGATCTTGTGTATTAGAAGTACCTTGTTGTGTTGTACTCAAAAAATTGAGATGCTACTCCATAATGCAAGTGATATATTCTAGTGAAGATAGGAAAAATCACAAGAATCGCCTTCCAAATTGGTTCGACTTCTAGCAATAAAATTCCCAACCCTTTGTCACCACAAACAATCCACCAAACCAAGTGACTAGATTTCAAACTTCTTGCTACCAAAATTTTTCTAAGTGGGACGCTAGAAAGATTTGCATTTATGAATATAAAGACAAAATTATAAACTTACCTCTATTATATAAATGCTCAATGTACCAGTAGTTTGAAGAATGACCACTCGAGAGCCTTGTCCAGATTAGGCCAAGTGACAAAGACTAAATACAACCAGCACTTAGCTAGCTGCAAACTACGATCGGAACAGATATCGCGGCGACTTTCAATCCGAAGAAATTTATGTTAAAGCTTCTGTCGAATTATAATGACGCGTGCAATTAGAGAGGATGGTGGATGCCTGCGTGGTTTCGCCCATTTCATTGGTGTATGCTCTTCGGCTAAACCCGAACTTTGCGCCGTTATAGCTTTGATTTGAAATGCAGAAAAAGTTATCCTCGACCTCGACTGACTTGCACAGACCATATGCTGTTACGTCCCAAACTAGCTTTCCCTTTCTCCACTCTACACCTCCTGGTCTTTCTTCCTTTTTTGCTTGGAGATGTTGTTGGACCCTTTATACCTCGTAGCCTCTGTTATATTTCTTAATTCAAATTAACATAAATTTGAGTGTAAGCATGATTATTTGAATCACGTATTTTGCAGCCAATGTTAATTAGATATTTTCATGCTCAAAAGCAAACCTAAAGTGAATGAAATCTTGTAATGCTCAGCTCTATTCAAGTGAATGAAACTTGCCTCTTAAGTTGCTCATGTGCCCATTCTTTCTCTAGTAAACAAATTTACAACAAATTCAAATTTCTCAATATTCTTATCACAGTAATAAATCAGTCACTTTCTCAAAATAGATAGCACAAACGGATTTTTTTTTTTCACCTAATTTTAGGATTGAGATAATGGTTATATGTACTATTTAGCCAAAAATGGCGATGTCTTCCCATGTTTCTTTCATCTGATCCTCAACTCTTTTGTGAATACCTTGGCGTTTGGGCCGGTGTTCCATCGCCGCAAAGGGCCAGTAGGGCGTCATTGAAACTTGGGTAAGTTTCAGAAAGTGCCAGCGAATCTCATCCAAATCTGAGAAAGGGTCGTGTCCCTCACCACAGAAGGCCAATGGTCAGTGATCCTCCCCGACCCTCCCTAGACCCCAGTCAACTTTCCAGCCATTGTCGACCCCCATCGACCATTTCCCAGAAGGCCAAGCCTCTTCCTGCCGTTAGCTCTCTTTCTTTTTTTATTTTATTTATTTTAAACTTCTAGCCTCTTTTTTTGTCTTTTTTTCTGGAAAACAAAATTTTCTCTTGACTTTAACTAATTTAATTTAGATTTATTGTAAAAAATTAGGATTTAAACTAAAATGGCATTGTTTTATTACTTTAATTGACCTCAAGAGAGGGAAAATAATAATAAAAAATATGTCAACATTTTTCGTTAACCAAATTTGATGGTATTCACAAAAGAATTTATTTATACCAATTTGACAAGTTTTAAAATTTTAATATACATTTTAAAATTTTTAGAATTCAATCACATTTTTGTGATAAAATTTACGCTTTTGGTACATTTATCTCAAAAATAAAATAAAAAACTAAAGAAACCCCCATAAGCGGTCCACTTACGGACAAAGGGTTCAGTGCCCCTTGCCAGAACAAAGGTAGGTCCTTCAAAGTATAGAATGACCATCCCCTCGGCCTCTTAATTCCAGCCTCCATCTGCGAATGGAAGATTTAAGGTGATATGAATCTGTTTGGTCACCGTTCTGTCGGTCTGTATGTACAATACAAGGCCATCTATGTGTCTCTTGAAATACAAGGCCTGGTTATTGTTCCCAAATGTGTTCTCATTCGTAAATCAAATCGAAACAAAAACTAGAAAGCAAGATCACATCTTTGTCGTCTATTCAAAGGCTGTGGCCACAGCCGAAATGGCTGAGGCAATAGCGTTTCTTGTGTAAGTCATTGATAAAATGAACCAAAAGAAGGTCAAAAGCCAAGAAACAATGGTGCTGGCACCAAATCCGCGAGTCACACAAACCAAAGACAAAAGACAAGTCACTATTCTGTAAGCACATGTTTTGATATAACATGGCATAAGCAAAAGAGCTATGGCTGATATACCAAAATTATTATATCAGGGAGAAGGAATGTAGAAGGCTAATTATCCACAAGAATGGTACGAGTTCAGGCACATTTCAGGGGCAAGTATGACGGAACCTCGCAAGACCCATGTCAACAAACAACAAATTTACACCATCGACTACAGTACCTTCCATACAGAACCTGCGGCATGAAGATCTTCAACTCAAGCAGTATAGATATGGCAGGTCCAGCTCAGCTTGCAATTTTGAATGCGACAAAATGTTGACGTGCAATTTAGAATTTCAACCTCAATAAACTACCGGAGCTCTTCGGCTTCAAACTTTTTCCATGCTTCCTGTGAAAACAAAATTTGTAGATTTTGAAAAGGTGGAGAAGCCATTTCAACAAGCTAACATAAGAATTTGTAATTGCAGAACATCCCCCAATAACCCCTCTTTTCAAAGAAAAGGGTACTTCAAGATACAGGCCCACCTCTCAGTATATCAATTCTTATAGAAAGTTAAGATTTTCATCAACATGGAATATACACTCATTATTTCAAATTGGGCTTCTATTTTTGGCCAAAAACAAAAATCTAACCTCAACCAGTCTCTGATTAAAAACTTAGCAGTCAACCTACAGGTTTAACCATATCTAAACTTTGAACCAAACACTTTGCTACTGTATATGAGCCCTTCTGATCATGTAGACTTCTTGGTCCACCTGGTTGGCTGCATGCAAGATAAGGTTTGACCGAGTTTGTCAAATACAACTGATACAGATCAAATTAAGAAATCCTACATGGCATGGGTTTCCTGCTACAATGCCATAATTACACACTTCTAGAAATTAGGCCCAACTATAGGCGATGACAAACAGTTTGAAGAAGACAGATGGTAGACCAAGAGAGGCTCAAGAGGCAGGTGTCTGGACAGAAATAGAACTGAGCTATTCATATCATTTTTTTTTTTTGGTTGAATAGCTATTTACATCATTTAAAAATCCAATTTATGTAGTCAAACTGAACGAGGCCTACAGGGTAATCATTCTTCACTGGAAGCAAGCAAAGTTGAGGTCTACAGTTACATCTGTAGTCGAATATTAGCATTAGATATCAAATACAGTAAATTGTATAAGCTTTCAAGCAAAAAACACTAGATACCATTCATGATATTGACACATAGATCCTTTTCCAGGCATTTTCTCGCCTGAAATCCACCAAGTACTAGGTATATATACCAATTGACATAAGAAAGTCTAAAAGATGAGCTTCAACTGAAACAACATCAACAATACACTTAGAACAGTGGAGTACCTTAAGTATATCAAAAACCTTTTCAGCAATGTATTTCTGCTGAAGATTGGCCCCTTTCTGTTGAACCTTGTCAGGATGGACACGTAATGTAGCCTTTCTGTATACTTGCTTGACTGAGTTAGAAGTTATCAAATCGGTTAGTGAAACTGGTTCCCACCCAGATTCAGGCCAAAGCACCTGCATCACTCCATGGGAACAGAGATTAGATATGCAATAAGACAGCTGGTTCAACTACAAAAGAAGAGACCACAAGACTACATGGCTCCAAAATCATTCCAAATCGAATTATAGGAATTTTCCAAACAAAAGAAACAAATATTCATCTCATAACCAGTACTTCCACATTCAATCCAGATGTCCTGCAGAGTTATTCTGCTTTCAGATGCATGACCCGAGTGAGAGACAAATTCAGCCGTCTCATTTCCAGTGATTCATAAATATCCCAAGACTAGAAATTTCAAACCAAATCTGCAACACTGACCATGAGCATAAAACCCATACCACTAAGCACATTACCATGTGCAGATCACATGTTTATTTTCAAGAAGTTGCAGACCTACAGGCATATATCTGCCTATCAGTTAACTTTCCTGCTTATAGTTTCAATCTTACTAGATGATGAGTACCCAAATTTTTGCGTTGGTTACTAAACAAGTCTTGTATCATTGGTAAAACACCAAAAGTGATATCTTTGTGCAACATTTCCTGTTAATCCATATAATGAAAAAGAAATGGAGGCTATGGAAAGCAGCATAAAAAAATAGAAAGTTTGTATTTATCTCAAAATGACTATACCTCTGAAGCCTGCATTACAATTGACACGAATTACATGCAGATCATCGTGGAAATAACTAAGGGATTACGCAACAAAAAGTTCCACAATTCCCCTCTATTGCAGCAATGGAATCTAACCTGACTTTGATTCAAGGTGATCAAGACCCTTAAACCAATTATTCGAGCAAATATAATCAGAAATTTCTCTAAAGTCCCAGAGGCCTTGGATACACTAACATGCATTAGACTCCTGGAAGTTTCATGCATCTTTCCCTGTAAGTAGGCAATCATGGATGAACGCCAGAGAAAACTCCAGCTGTCAAAACAGTGTTGTTATAAAAAGCTATTCTCTTACCTAAATGAAATGTTTTATCTGTAAAGGAGTAATCTCTTTAATGCATTAAACTTTAAAATGTTAAGAAATTTCAGCTCCCCTTGGCTTCCTCTCAACCCTCGCCAATAACATGCTGCTAACAAGAATTTTCAGCATTAGTCACAGATGAGCAGCATAATACCAAATAAGTTCCAAGTTGTTAAAAGATGGAATTATCAAGCCTTGTTAAAAGATGGAAGTGTGAAACGAAGTTGGGACTCTCTGAAAAATCATACCACTAATCCAAAGTCCTGACTGAACTTCAACAGAGAGGTACACATACTTCAGTACTCAACATAACTTGAAATGCACCATTTAGACATTAAAGAGATAATGCATCTTATTTCCCAACACAACATGAAGATTCATGCTATCAAATGTGATTAGCATTTCTGTAACTCAATAAGCTAGCTGAAATGACACATTTCAAACAAAATAAAAGTTGCATCCCCAAAAGACAAGTCAATTGTGACGAGAAAATAAAGGAAGAAGCAAAAAATGAATTTCAACAAGAAGACCCACTTGCTGTAATGATGATAATAGTGCACGCAGATTGCCTTCTTTCCCTGCAGCCCAGTGCTTTATCTTATTATCAAGGTTCTCAGCAATTCTCTGTGCAAATACATAATAACTGAATTAAATCAAAGTCAAAAGATGTGCTGAGATACTTGTTTCCTGGCAGAAGCAGGAAAAGACTATCGAAAGACTAGAAAATGGAGAGAACAATTGAACAAAGAACAAATGGAAAAAGTAGGCATCAATTCTGATGTAAGTCCAAGTACTTACATGCCTCTCTTCTTGCTCCTGCTGAGTTTGAGAGTCCCGTTGGTTCATCTCAGCAACTGCTTTTGCCTGAGTTGATTCCCCCAAAAAAAAAAAAAAAGTAGATTAGTACCATTCTTTCAGCTACAACAGAATTCTATAGTCTCATCATGATATAAACATATTGTAAGTCTAGAAATCCCAAGGTACACCAATAATCCAGAAGCAACACAGTTTTAAAACCAAAAAGGAAACATAAATTGTTTGCTCATCTTTCATTCCTCAGCACCTTTTTATCATTTCTACCTTTACCTTATAACCAGAATTTCCTTATTCAAGGGTACAACAAAAGAAGGATATCTCTCAGTAGTCACTATCCTAAGCTTAACCAGACAAAATTGCCACAATGATAAAGAGAGATAAAGAGAGATACTGACCACTCGTTCCTGGGTTCTCTCATGACGACCCAGTCTTGCCCTTCTTCTGTCTTCACTTTCCCCTTCAATTTCCTCAAATTCTCCAGCAAATGATGCAGCTGTTGGAAGGACAATAAAAACTTTATGTTTAATAGATCAGCAGCAAAGGGAGATTCCCAAAGAATTCTCCCACTACTTCGAAGGAAACGACGAACTGTAGCATTAAACACCTCCAAACATTAAAGAAAAGTCATCCATGAAATTCGTTGCTGAGGAGGCCTTCTTCATACTGGACCGAACCTCAAAACTTGGCTTTGGTGGTGTTTTGGGAACTTCTTTGCTTTTTGTCTGCACATGAGAAGTATTGGAGACTAAAATGACAATTCAAATGCATCAAGGAAAAAGATAGAACTTTTGGTTCTTACCGAACTTGTTGGCCTAGATTTAGGTACACTACTTGACCGCAAACCCACACTAAAGAAGGATTCTAGATCGTCTGCAGCCTTGTGCTTATTTTCAAATGCATCCCTTGAACCTTCTTTATATCCACCAGCCTTTTTCTCAGGCCCAGAACTCTTTCCACCAGAAAGAAAATCTGACTGACTATCAGCATTTCTTCGCACCCTACCCATAGCAAAGTCCTCAAGCTCATCTATTGAAGACACACCAGGGCCTGCAGCCTTTTTCTCAGCTCCAGATCTCTTTCCAACAGAAAAGAAATCTGACTGTGTATCAGTATTTCCCCGCACCTGGCCCATAGCAAAGTCCTCAAGCTCATCTAGTGATGTCACACTATGGCTCTTCACTACATCACAGAAAATGCTTGAGATATAAGTTCATCCTACTGATCAGTCACAAAGAACAACTAAAAATCTTTTGTACATATAAAGAGAAATCACTTACCTTTATCTCTAACTTCATTTGCCCTTTGGAAATTACCAAACTGACTGCTTTCTTCTAATGGATTCGAAAAAAATTCCGAGGAGGCATGCACTGACTTGGAAGTCGATTCTAATACTACAAAAGGGTCTTCTGACAAATTAGAGCTTGACTCAGCTGAATAAACATTGGTTTTTTGGGGCTGCCTTCTCTGACTGCCGAAAGTGAAAAAAGTTATTGCATTGCAAAACTACTTAAATTTTCATGGTTAGAAATTACCATAGAAGAATTAATGAATTTTCAGAAGTTTTTAAGTAAGGAGAACACATGGCATTAGAACAGGATTACAAATCCTAAGATTTGAACATATTATCTATCTGACAGGGTGCAATAAATCCAATGGTCAATCAATGAGAATGTAGCTTACACTATACAAGATACCCTTTGTTTTTAAGACAATCTATAACTGCTGTTGAGACAATATTGAAAATCTTAAAATAGCAGAAATGACAGATGGAGCTGCTTCCGAGATTAAGTGCTATCAGAAGAGACACCCTATAGTAGAAAACTAATAGCCACCAATAAATGAGAACCTAAGAAAAGGAGATCTTTAAATATTGGAAAAGAAAGGCAATGACACCATGGTGTCCTTAGGCTCTTAGACATTATCATCAATGTTATCTGGACATGGATGGCCATTACATGAAAAGACAATAAAATGAAAAAATTAGAGGCTCCTCTTTTATATCCTAAAAAATAATTGGCCGGTCTCGATTGTAAGTCAATGCTAGAAAATGTATATTGACAGGGAAAGTATGTCCATCAAAAGCATATTATCTGCTTTATCATATGATTCAATGCATAAAGTACAGCCCTCCCAACAATACCGAATAACAGAGTAGAAAATAAAATCCACAAACAAGATTAAGATCTAAAAAGCAACGGCAACAAGCCATGTCAATCAAATGAGCTCGTCATCTTTGCACTTTCTTACAGCTAAGAATTACTCTTCTGGGCATCTTGACAATTAAAACAACATTTCACACATAAAGGGATTCATGCACATTTACCATTGGATGGAAAATGAGATGAAAAATTTGTGTCTACATCGAGAGTTGGTTTTAGCATATATTGGGATGTCTAATTTTCGTTGTAGGATATAATTCGCAGAAATGAATGTCAAATACATGCTTCAACTCTACAGTGATTATGAACATGCAAAATCCCCTACGGCTCTGGCAGTACTTGTACACAACTATAGAGCTACCCAGGCGATTTCAAGAAATGAGTTCCAACTGAGAGAGTAAAATAAGCGTAACTAAAAGAAGAGCATAAGCTACACAGAAAGAGATGCTCACTCATTCTGGGAGAAAGCGAGAAAATATGTTTGGTCAACTTCTCAATAAGGTCCAACCAAAAAAAAAAGAACTTCTCAATAAGCAGGCATTCTTGAACTCAAGACAAAGCAAGGAATCAGAATCGAGTCATTAAATAAGTCCTAAAAGAAGCTAGAAACAACTTTATATTCCTGAAAGTGTACCATGAACAAGAAGTACTGCGTCATCCTTAGAGATGCCAAACTAACTGCCCGCAAAATGTTACTGAATCCTTACTCGCTCACAGACTCACTAATCTCCTATCGTATCACATGAAGTCTACTGATGTAAGAAGCTCCTGGGAGAGATTTATCAATGTCATGCAGAATAAGACGCATTTAGCATAATTGGCGAATTTGCAAATCTGGTAAAAGCGAAGCACTACGGAACAAGAGAAAAGTCATTCGGTATTTAAAAAGATCAAAATTTCCTAATATGCACATACACACCCGTCAGCTGGAGGACTAGTTCCACCAAACCCAGGTATCAGATCATCGGATTCCGCAGCAGCATGCCCAGCCTCGGATCCTTTACTATCACTCTTCCCCGACTTCACCCCAATGCCACCAAAGAAATCGTCACTGTCATCATTTTGATATCCACCTAACAAATCGTCCACCGGAGAGCTCTGCCTTGGAGGAGAAGCAAACGAATCGAAAACGCCATTGCTACCACCGACAGAAGCCGAGCTCTTGACGCCAGGCATTCCGCCAAAGATATCGTCATTATCGTAGCTAGACGAAGGCCCCGCGGCGCCCGAATTGAAAAGCGAGTCGTAATCGAAGCCGAAGCCGCTACTACCGGCCGGCGATTTCGCGGCCTTATTAGATCCACCAAACAGATCGCCGAAGTCGTCCAAATCACCGAAGCCTTGAGCCTTGCTCCCACTATTCGGTTGGAGGAACTCACCGTAGCCCGAATTCCAGGAAGACGTGGAGGCACGAGAGGAGGATCGACCGGCGGAAGCGGGGTCCTGGCCGGAGGAGCTCCGGCCTCCTCGGGGGGCGGGGGCGCCGATCCCGTCGGGGCGCTTCGAGGCGGCCATCGGGGCCGACTTCCCCTGGGGCTTGAGGCCGTACCGCTCGGTCAGGACGCCGAACTCGTCCATTTCTCTCTCGGGAAATCAAACAGCGAGGTCTAGAGTGAGCACGCGGGAAAGGAATAACGATGAAGATTCGCGGTCCGCGGAATCGACGCCGGCTAGAACCGTCGGAGTCAGCGATCGGGAAAAACGGAGGGGAAAACTGGGACGGGATAAGGAAAGGAGATCGAGGCGATTTGGCCGGAACGAGGGAAGACGTTGGGGGATGAATTCGCGTTCAGTGGATCGCCTTCGCTTCGCTCTTTTACTTCTCCCGTCGCGTTTCTCGGGGGGGAAACTTTGACGTGTAGGGAGGGCGGAAATCCGACGTGGAGCCTACCGAGTCGCACCAACAACGACAGCGAACGCCAACTGGAGCTCACGATGGGCCTTAAAAAGAAATTACCTTCATTTTTTTTTTTGCTTCTTGGATTTGCTTTTGTAGCTCGATCCGGGAAAGTCATCGTTCGGTGCGGCTTCGCATCGTACGATCCAGGCAAATTTGGAAAGGGTGGCGATCCGCTCGTCCATATGGTCCGGTCGATGGCTTCGTTTTGAGTCTCCGAACCTGGATTTTCTTTCGCCCTTCGCGTGATTACGTTCGAGAGAGCGGTAGGTGGGCTTTCCATCGATGGGCCGCAGCACGAGACCCGGCCTCCCCATTGCCCCCGAATGCCTCCGAAGTGGGTGTGCAATTTCAGTGGCCATGCCGGCGAAACGTCGACGTCTCACGGTGGTAGTTGGGATGTAAGACCAATTTGTATCGCGTAGCTTCCCAGAGTAGTCTTAGCGAAAGATAGGACAGAGAGAGCAAACAAATTGGGCAAAGTTATAGGGTGATACCGCGCCCGCATGGGCGGAATTGCACAAATTGAAACTCCACTTTATGAAATTGCACATCAAGGACAAGTTAGGGGGGATGGAATGAGATTTTTCTTTCCGGTGGAAAAGTTATAATTGCTTCTAAAAATGTGAAAATAAATAATCCATATCATGTTTATTTAAAGATGTACTTTCATCGATAAATTGTAATATGGTTATATTCCTCCAATCTTAATTATAAGATATTTCATACTTCTGATTGATGAGTTATAAATTATGGACATCCCTCACGTGTACACTTAATTCAAATCAAAAGTGGACTCAATCATGTTTGGAGTCCCTAATTAAAGGCATGGTCGAAGTAAATTCCTCTGAGTAGTGATAAAGCGAAGCATGGCCCTTATGGCCAAACGATATTGGTAAGACTAAATTTTATTCAAAACTAAGGGGAGAGAGAGATTGTCAAACGAGAGGGGAAAAAAAAAAGAAAGTTTTGAAAGATGGTGTAATGACTAACGAGTAGAGGAACAGATGAGTTAATAAATTAGCTTAAACCCATTTGTAGTAAGACATTTAAGGTTCTAATTATTATAAGCTCATTCCCGGTCATTTTGCAGTCTAAAATGACATTTCTACGACTTGCTATATTGTCCTCTAACCGATAGGTATTATTACTGAGTTAATATTAATACAGACATTATACATATATATAGTGCAAACTTTGTGGTTCGGGTTGCCCTCCATCCCGAAGGACCAAAAGTATGACGCGAATTTTCAAAACAGGTCCGAATCACGGATCAATTTCTCCTACCCACTATCTTTTAAGGTCAAACCAATCTTCGAATTGGCTCCGGCATCACGAGGTTCAGCATGAACTTTGATCTTTGACCCGAAAGAAAGGTCGTTACTTCTTCAACACCCTCTAAACTCAAGTTGGTAAGAGTAGATAAATTTCAGATGGGCGTCGGGTAACTTTTCAAAAGCAAGTGCTGTCCAATAAGCTTTTTGAGTAGACAAACACCCGAGATGCAAAAGCACCATCTGAACGCGTTCGGATTAAATTCCAATCAGAAGATACAAAGAAACGATAGCACGTGTAAATGCTAGTACCGCCGAATTAGCTTTCAGGTTGATCAGTAACAGTAGACGATTACCCCATTTGAAAGCAAGCGCTATCCGGTTTTATTTCAGGGAAGATGGTGCAAGTGGTGTTTGGAAATCAGTTTTCGGTAAATCTATACTTAAAGGATAATGATAATGTTCGAAAGTCAACAAGGTTCTTACGAGCATTCTCCACATGCAACAGCATTTGAAAGTATGCTACGGATGGCATCCTACGAACTTACTATCCCACGTCATCCATTTAGCTACAAGTCGGAAAACAAGGGGTAGTCCACGATGCATGGAGTCGAGGCAAAAGGGGTGGTGCATGGTGAAACTGATTCACGGAGTGAATTTACTAAGAGAGATGCATAGACGTGCGTCACGAACGATTTGCATCCGTTGCCACTCAGAAATGCGAAGACAGAGACATCAATCCAATCGTTTGACTTCAATGCTACGACCTATGAGAGCTTCCCGCTGAAATCTACTTTTCTCAAATCCGACTATGAGGAAAGGAAAAGGGGATGGAGCGATCGATTCGGGAGGCAACTTGGCCGGAACGAGAGGAAGCCGGAGAGGAGAGACGATGAGGATGAATTCACAATCGAGCTCACGGTCGGTGGGTCAGCTTTGCCCTTTCCGTCTCGTGCTCACGTTTCCTGGGGAGGATGGATGAACGAAGCGCGAATCTGAGAAGGAGCCTACCAAGTTACCAACACTAAACAGCGAACGCCAACTGGATTCGGAATAATAATGGGGCCCTTCGAACAAGGTTAGGTTAGCTGGGCGATTCCTTCCTTTCACGTGAAATCACAGCGAGCAACGAGACTTAGGCCTTGGGTCGACGCTCCATTTTGAATATTCTAAAACTTTGGTTTTTGTTTCAGATCGGTCCTTGTACTCTTTTGAACAATTTCCAATACTTCAACCTACACATTCTAGAAAAGGTGAGTAGGGGGTTTGGCCGGCCCCCACGCAAGAGCCAACCTCCTCTGCCAAGGCCCTAGCAAGGGTCGCCGACCCTAATCACTCAAGATCCCCCCCACCACACCGCACCACCCTACCCCACCCCCACCCTAGCATGGAATGATCATCATATTAATAAATGTGTATGCATAATGGTACAGTTGGATTATCACATCACATGCCAACAAAAATGAGGCTATTTTTTGTATAGAGTTCTAAGCATCGATAGTCATTGCAGAGCTTTCAAAAGTTGAGAGGAAAAAAAAATAGAATTAATCAGGCTAAGAATGGTCGAAATAAACAAGTCATATTATGTTAATAGTTTAAGTAATTATGGTGGACTTTATTACCCAAAACTCAAATAAGACTTTTCTTTTTTGGTGGAAAAGTCATAATGACTATTAAAAAGGTCTTCAACGAAGACTAGAGGTTCAATAAAAAACAGATCGCACCTGGATGCCACCAGACAGGAGATTTTGAGGACAACCATTGACGGTTCTTATTTTAATTGGGGGAAATGAAGGTGCCGTAGCATGCATGCGTTGCGACACCATCGGTCTTCTCGTGTTTGGTTTCGCGCTCACAGTCAAACCCTCCTCCGTTGTGCGAACCGAAGTGCCGGCTTTGCTAGAAACCTTAAAATGCTTTCGATCAGAAGATCAAAAACTACTTTGGAACTACACTCAAATCAATCTAATTTGCTAAGGTGTTCAACTAGCGCAAATCAGCTCTTGTGGAAGGTAAGTCATCTTATCAAACTTTAGCTAAATTGAGTCTCTTTTCAGATTTAGGAATAACCCATTATCATAAAGAAACAAATAAGATGGCGGACTGAGTTGTCAAAGCCCATAATAAAACAAGCCTATCTAATTGTATCTTATATCAATATAGCCCTTTTGGGCTTTTTATGTACTGAAGTTGCACATGTATGTGGTCGAACAATTTCTTAACAAATGGATATTACCTTTCTAATACAAAAATAAAAATAAGCCATATTATGTTCATTTGAAAATAATATATATCACTCATAATTCGTAATAGGATAATATTTGTCTCCACCCCTAATTAGAGAAAACCATATGCCTCTTATCGATGAATTACAAGATATAGACATCGCTCTCATGTGCACTTAACTAAAATTAAAGCAGGCAATGTCGTATTTGGAAATCCTCTCTAGAACGCATGGTCATAGGAAATTCCTCAAACCATGTGACGAAGAAAAGCATGGCCATCCACGATAATAGACCGGACTTTCTCTAGGTCAAATAGTGTTGGTAAGCACTAAAAGAGGTCGGTAAATGACAAAAAACAATTGCGAAAGAGAGTCGCATGGGGGCGTCAGTCTATAACTTATGGATTTGGTACTACTATTGAATCAACATCCATGCAAACAACACGTGCGGCGCGCACTGCAAAAGCATAATCCAATGGTCAAGGTCAAACCAATCTTCGAATTGGCTCCTGCACCTTCGAGGGTCAACATGGATTTCGATCACTTACCCGAAACAAGGGTTTTTTCTTCTTTTTCTAATGAAAGAGTAGGTTGGACCGCCGATTTTTGAATTATCCTGTCAACTGTTGATCCCGACTACATTAAAAAATTATACACATGCAGCACGGACGGAAGCCACGTGGAAATGGCCTCTGATCTGATGGGGCGGTCGCTTCGGATCAGCACAGATGGGCCACCTCTTTTTCTATGTTTAATTTTGTCACCCGTCGGCTTTGACTGGCTTTTTAAATTATGGTCAACTTCACGGATGCAAAACGTGCAGGTTGACCACCACCGGCCACCCGCCTTTGACACTTCTCTCTTCTCCTTCTTCTTGCCGTCCGTTCGAGATCAATTCTCAAATTCAGAACATCTTTCTCACGCCAGTGATGTGCTTGAGCGACCATGGACAAAACCCTCTCTTTCTGCTCTCTCATCCTGCTCCTCCTCGCCGTCCACGATGCCGTCGGCCCCGTTGCGTCTGCCTCCTCCTCGTCGCCGTGTCCCATCGACCTCGGCTACGTCGAGACCTTCCCGTGGAACGCCTCCCTCTGCCTGTCCGGATCGGAGAGCGACTGCTGCCAAACCCTGCTCAGCCTCTTCGGCGTGGGGCTGGCTGAGTACCTCAAGGAGACCTCCATGTTTCGGCTCCCGAACTTGACCGCCTCTTCTTCTTGCCTGTCCGAGTTCAGGACGAGGCTCACCGCTCGATCGGTCCAGGCATCCTGGGTCTCTGTCTGCTTCAACAGCTCGGCCCGGTTCGTGGTCAACTCCTCGAGCTGCGACGGGATCGTGTCCGTCCAGGACTGGACCGCCAAGGTCGGCGCGATGAGCCCGCTCGATACTTCTTGCAAGGGGGACCTAACCGGAACGAGGTGCAGTCAATGCGTACAGGCCGGACTGCAGGTGTATACGCAGTTGTTGCATTCAGATCCTAACTCGACGGACTGCTTCTACTTCACGGTTTTGTATGCGGCCGGAATCGTGAACGACCTCGGGCCGAAAGATGCAACGACGGCTAATTGCATCCTTGGTTTGCCCCTATCCAGCACAGCAAATGAACATTCTGATCATTGGAGCAAAAAGAGCGTATTGAAGTTGGTTGCCATATTCTTGGGTGCACTCATGGGTGTTCTTCTCGCATTCGGAGTCATCGTCCTCCATAGAAAGCGGGAGCGAGAAAGGAGGCGAAATGCCCCGCATGAAGATTTCGTCAACAGCTTCAAGAGCAGCGTGTTGCCGAACAGCGGAGCGAAATGGTTCCGGTTCTCGGAGCTGGAGCGAGCCACCAACGGGTTCTCGCAGGGAAACTTCATCGGCCAGGGCGCTCACGGCTTGGTGTACAAAGGAACTCTCTCGGACGGAACCTTGGTCGCGGTGAAACAGATTCTCGATATAGACACCGAGGGCGACGAAGAGTTCTCAAATGAGGTCGAGATCATAAGCAAGATAAGGCATCGGAATCTTCTCTCTCTCAGAGGTTGCTGCGTCACGAGCGATGATTTCCGTGGCAAGAGGAGGTATCTGGTTTGTGACTACATGTCAAATGGAAGCCTGAGTGATAACTTGTCCAACTTTGGATCAGCAGGCTTGAGAAGGAGTGCCCTAACTTGGCCACAGAGGAAGAAAATCATCTTAGATGTGGCGAAAGGGCTTGCTTACTTGCACTACGGAATCAAACCGGCTATCTATCACAGAGACATAAAGGCCACCAACATACTTCTTGATTCGGATATGAATGCCAGTGTGGCGGATTTCGGGCTAGCCAAGCAAAGCAGAGAAGGGCAATCTCATCTCACGACCCGGGTTGCCGGGACATACGGATATCTTGCACCGGAGTATGCTCTCTATGGGCAACTGACTGAAAAGAGCGATGTCTATAGCTTCGGCGTTGTGATTCTCGAGATTATGAGCGGGAGGAAAGTGCTTGATACGTCAGAGTTGAACGCGGGTCCTCTGTTGATCACGGACTGGGTATGGATGAAAGTAAAATCTGGTAACATGGAGGAAATTTTCGAAGAGTCAATAAGGGAAGAAGGGCCGAGAGGAGTCATGGAAAGGTTTGTTCATGTTGGGATTCTATGCGCTCATGTGATGGTGGCTTTCAGACCCACAATTGCGGAGGCTTTGAAGATGTTGGAAGGTGACATTGACATACCTAGATTGCCAGATAGACCACTGCCACTGAGTCATGAATCGTTCCGATCTTTTTCGAGCGTTACTTCATCTACACGGGATGGAAGACAGTCGAGCTCAAGCCATGGACCATTCAATGTTTGAATCAGGCGGTAATCCAGAAGATTATACAGATCCTTAGAATTGTATTCTGCAGCTATTGATCTCATTCAGATGTACAGGACAACAAGAAATTGCAGTGAATGGCATTGCCATTCCAATTCACTTTGGTTGTTTTCTTCATTGATGACCTTCAATCATGTCATAGCTCCCGAGAGTATAGATGAAATCTCTCGTCCCATAGCCAAATCTAGTGCTAATGTTTGTAAGATTTATGCATCAAACTGATGTCAAATTGTTCTATCCTGATTTGAGACTGTTGGATCTTAGTTGATATTGCGTGAGTTGCTAATACTATTTATGTCAACAAAAGCTATGCGATCAGTTATTGCTTCCGCTAAGGAAGAGTACCAATCACAAGGTAAGGTAAAGCTCCGGCTTATAACGCAGTTCTCAGGTTCCAAACATGTCGATATCATTACTACATCAACAGTTCTAAGCTAAATCCAAACCATTTTACAGACTCCTTCCACCACGAAGTAATTTTAAGATAAAATCCAAAACAAATCCAACCTAAATTGGGATCCAAAACAAGAATCCTCTTCCAGACAGTGCGTCAACAAACGAAAAACAATGCCAAAGAAATTTAGCCCTAATCACTCGACTTAAAATGAAATATCTTACAGGTCTCTTTATTCTGTTCTACTGAAGTAGTTGGTTTTAGCATAATTCTTATTCATGTGTGCACATTAACAAGCCAACCCTTGACTTTGATTTCATGTTCTCTAATCTCATGGTGAGATAAGTATTCTCCATTATTCCACCACTGAACTGGATTGACGAGCATCAAACTATTATGCCTGCTAATTAGAAACATAAAACCTCGGTGCAATAGCATATATTTTATTTAGTAGTTCTATTAGTCTCTAAAGGATTCTTTTCTTGATTTTCAACTTCTGCCGTAGGATACAAATACTCAAATACTCCAGAGCAACAATCGAATAATTGTAGAACAGAAATTACAGAACGACAGAGCATGCATATGAAAGACAAATGCGCAGATAGAAGCTCCAATGGGACTCCATGACTCTGGCGACCAACAAGGATTCTGCTCTCTACCACAGTTTATCACCAAATTAAGATTTAAGGAAGAGAACAATCGGAAATAGTTTTTTGTCTAATGCCAATCATGTCCACAATAATAGATATCTAATACATCTACTGGAAATCAATATGCTGACAAAACTTAGAGAGCAGAGTGATCATATGGTTCAGTTAATAAACTCAGTGCCTCTTTGTCTTGGGTTCACTTTTGGAAAACGTCGACCCCGAAATCTTGTAAACTTCATAAAGCAGACCAGCTGAGAATAAGAAGCTGCAGTAAAGAACAGAGAGTTAGCTTTTCTTTCTTTCTGTTATAAGTCTGCATGCAGTTGAGATCCAAATCATACTTAGTGTTCATACAAAACTTTTAGTAGTTCTATACATGCTCAATAACTTGGCTAACTAATGATACCATATACAGGCCTTAAAACACTACTCAAAGAGAAGGAATGGGCTCATCAAGAGGGCCAAGGAGATCTCAGTCTTGTGCAATGCTAAGGTGTCATTGATCATCTTTGGTGTCTCTAAGAACCAAAGTGTTGGCATTGCTAGAAAACCTTAGAATTCTTTCAATCAAAAGATCGGAAGCTACTTTGGAACTACACTCAAATCAATCTAATTTGCTAAGGTGTTCAACCACAGATCAGCTCTTGTGGGAGGTGAGTCTTCTTATCATGCCTTGGCCAAATTGAATCTCTTTTTAGATTTAAGAGCAGCCCATTATAGCGAAGAAACAGATAAGGTGACGAACTAGATTATCAGAGCCCATCGTACAAAAAGCCTTTCTAATTGTATTTTATATCCCCGTCGAACCCTTTGGGCATTTTATGTACTGAAGTTGCAAATGTGTGTGGTCAAACAATTTCTTAACAAATGGATATTACCTTTCTAATCCAAAAATTAAATTAAGCCATACTATGTTCCTTTGAAAATAACATATATCACCCGTAATTTGTAATAGGGTAATGTTTGTCTCCACCCCTAATTAGAGAAAACTCCATGCCTCTTATCAATGAGTTACAAGATATAGACATCACTTTTATGCGACTTAACTAAAATTAAAGTGGGCAATATCATATTTGGAAATCCCTGCTTGAACACATGATCATAGGAAATTCCTCCAACCATGTGATGAAGAAAAGTATGGCCATTCATAATAATTCATTGAACCTTTTTTTGGGCCAAACAATGTTAATAAGTACTAAAAGAGGTCGGTAAATGACAAAAGACAACTGCGATAGAGATTTTAATGGTGGTATCGATAACTTATGTCTATGGTACTACTATTGAATCAACATCCATGCAAACAACACGTGCGGCGCAAACTGCAAAAGCATAATTCAATGGTCAAGGTCAAACCAATCTTCGAATTGGCTTGTGCATCTTTGAGGGTCAACATGGACTTCGATCTCTAACCCGAAACAAGGGTTTTTTCTTCTTTTTCTAATGAAAGAGTAGGTTGGACCGCGGATTTTTGAATTTTCCAATCAACTATTGATCATTACTACAGTTAATAATTAAACACATGCAACACGGACGGAAGCCACATGGAAATGGCCTCTAATCAGGCGGTTGCTTCGGATCAGCACAGGTGCCAACCGAGAAAATATTGAGAAAATATTGGCTACATGAGGCATGAGATGTTCCAAAGTGGCAAATAAGAAGGCATCTCAAATTGCACCACGTGTCTGGAGTGGGCCTAGAGTTATCATGTCAAATTTTTTGAAACTGGGCAGCACTTCTTCCCTCTCCCCTCCTCTGCTTCCTTCTCTAAAGAAGAAAAGAGAAACGTCCTTCTCTCTCTCTCCTCGATTCAAATTTTGGATCTACCCTTCGCTCCCAAATTTTGCTTCTTCGGCCCTCTGCTCCAGCATCCATTGCTACTCCGGCGTCCGTTGCTGCTCTAGCGGTTTTGTTTTCCCTTTTGGAGAAAAGAGGTTGCTTTTGTTGAGTTATAGAAGGCAGACTTTGCCATGTAAGACCGCCGCATGAAGGGACGACTCGCCTTGAACCCACTACGGCTCAAGTGGCTCCGCCAATAAACGCCTGAGAACCTCCAAGTTGCCACTCTCAATGGCCAAAGTCATCGGACATTTACCTTCCTTGTTCTTCCTGTGCACAAGTTGCAAGTAATCACCTATCGAGATCTCAACGATTTCAAGGTGGCCGTTCATAACGGCCTCATGCAGCAGGGTGTTTCCCTTGCCATTCCTCAGTTGCACAAGATCCCGCCGCATCTCGCTCTCATCGACGTCCAATGTTTGGCCAAGAAGGAGTTGGGCGGCAAGGCCCTTCTGACCCTAGCAGCCAAGTGAAGCGAGGTGTAATGGCTAAGAGATAGCCAGGAAAGTGGTGGACAATGGCTCTCGCGAACTCATTTCTCACGAGGCCTGCGGCCATACAGAGCAATGAATTTCGAGAGGGGCTCTGAATAACCCGCAGACACAGACGTTGGTCGCCCCCGAAACAATAACGTTCAATGACTCAGATGAATTCGTGCACCTCGCCTTGTTTCGCAGCAACGAGCAGGTCCTAGGTCGTCTTCTCGTCGCATGAGACGGAGTTTTGCTTCTGTTCTATTTCAAGTTTGGAGCACAAGAATTAACCCCTAGTTTTCCATATTCTTTCCTTGATTTGTATCTTGTACAATTTGAATAAGATTTCAGTTTTGCAACTATATTTTTGACATGGGATTTTCTTTGTTTCATGTTTTCTGATATACTTGATTTTTTGTGATCAAGATTCTTTTGAAAGGTAACAAGGGAAGCAAAATGTGCTATAAAATTACTGTCATGGCTTTCTCCAATATCAGTAAGAGCTTATATTCCATTTACAACTTCTCTCTGGGGGACGCCATCAAAAACCGTACTTGCTTCTTTTACCTTATCAAACTTCATCAGAAAGAACTTTCGAAAAATGCAAGGGCCTCATCTTACCGCTTACATCTCAGATACCGAACAAGCAAAGTAGCGCAAAGAGACACTTCCTGGTGTGGAATTTGATCGAATACCTTGCGTGAATGTTCAAGGCAACCCAAACCAGAAATAGAATAGAAGCAAAACCTCTTCTATAACTCAACAAAAGCAACCCCTTTTCACCAAAAAAAAAGAAAAGAAAAGAAAACAAATGAACAAAACAGAAGCAATGCCTGCTACAAGGCTCCATTTCGCATACTCAATAGCAACACTAGCTTCGTCCTCTCCTTCACCACCACCTTTGCTTTTGCTATCCTCACCCTCGTTCGCCGACAGCACCAGCAACCATGGCTTGACATTTGTGATGCCACCATCCTCGACTTCTTAACAACCTCTTCAATGCCGAATCAGCTGAGATTCATTAAACCACATATCCGACGTCAAAAGAGCGCAGAAGCGGTGATGAGCGCCAGAGCAGCAACGAACGCCGAAGCAGCAATGGATGCCGAAGCAGAGGGCCGGAGAAGCAAAATTTGAGACCGAATGGTAAATCTAAAATTTGACTCTAGCAGAGGGAGAAAGAATGCCTTGGCTGAGGAGAGAAAGGACATTTCCCTTTTCTTCTTTGGAGAAGGAAGCGGAGGAGGGGAAAGAGAAGAAGTGCCGTGACGACCAAACACGTGGCGCAATTTGAGATGCCTTCTTATTTGCCACATTAGAACGTCTCACGTAGCCAATATTTTCTCGAAAATATTGTGCGAGACTGTCTATCCACATCATTCACGAGATAGTCCACTCATAGTATGCCACGTGGCTCAACAGAACATTTTGACTCGTCCTTTTCGCTCCCCATTTCTTCGCCGTTAGCTTCCCCGTTTATCGAGGGAGATAGATGAGCAACTCTACTCTCCCCGGTACCGTCCTCCTTCATGATTATTCTGTTTGCACTATCCCTCCCTCCCTCGCTTTGCTCTCTCTCACGTCGTCCTTCTTGGCAACCAGTCCGCTCGCTCTCTCCCTCCTTCCTTCTCTTTGCTCTCATTTCGTCCTTTACGACCGAAAGGCAGCACGCTTTGCCCTCTCCCTCACTCGTCCGCTCTGCTCCGTCTCTGCTCTGTCTTTACGACCCCTCGTGCCTCTGATCCCGACCACCTCCGCCTTCGCCATCGCCTCTCGGAGCCTCATTGCCAGCTTCGATTTGCCCTCTGTGATCGACCAGCAAGGGTTTCCCCCCCTCTCTCTCTCTCTCTCTACGTCACTATTCATGCCTTGGTGGTTTGGATCGAGCGAACTTGGTCACCCATTCGCTCCCATTACTGCATAGTGTTTCTCTCTTCACTATCGACAATCACCGCACCCGCCTCCGCCTTTGCCTTTCGGAGCCCCACTGGCAGCTCCGATTTGTCTGGCACGACGAGCTCGGGTTAGCATTAATAATTTCATTTTGGCTTCGTTTGAATCCTTCCTTCGCCTCTGTTCGGCTCGTTTTGCTTGTCTTTTCGCCTTGTCTTGGCTTCTTCATTCTGGTTGTTTCGTATCTGTCATTGCCTACCACTGTTGCGAAGTAAACCTTAAGGCATATCGATTTTGTTGGTCTTTGGACTGAGTTGATGAAAGTAACGTGCGCGTGGATTGTGGTGCTCTGTGTACAAGAAAGTGGCGGTAGGTGACTGATTAGTTTTTTCGACATTGTTTGGTGCTTTGTGCAAGAGCAAACATTGTGGAAGCTATGTGGTGGTGGGAAATTAGGTCGTATGAGGAGTGGTAATTGCTTGATTCAAGTAGACGAGCTGTGTGATTACTCGAATATAATCAAATTGCTTGAGATCATATGAAGCAGCAGTTACTTGATAAAATGGATAGCTTGAAGAGTGAATTGGGAAATGCTTAAGATCATATGAAACGTTTTACCCATCTTTCACAATCATATCCCAATGAGCTCGAAAATTGACCGAGGAGGACACCGGTTTTAGTAGTGACAAATCTAGGGTCTTGCACTTGTTGGACAATGTTTCAAAGAAATTTTGTTTGGGTTTGCAAGAATTAACTTATATTCATTTGATAATGTTTAGCTCGTGGGTCTATGTTTGTTTGAATGGCATCTAACTAGTTATTTTTATTGGATAGAGATTTTTGTTTGATTGTGGTGTAGCTCATGGATCTATGTTTGTTTGAATGGCATCTGACTACGTTTGAAAAAAAAAAAAATTTCCAATTGTTTTTTTATTCTTTTATTTTTATTTTTTTTTTTTGTTTGCTGGTGGTGTATTCTCTTAGTCTTGTTGGGGTTTCAATTTAGCTTTGCTTTGAGATGCTTAATAATTTTGCATTTTTTAAAATTAAAACAATGGTGAAGAGTCATCGAGAGGCATGGGTAGAGAGCAAAATAGAGATGTGTAAAACATCGGATACATATAATTAGGAATTCTTTGCTATTTCATGTCTGTTAGATGTGATCTTGAGCAAGTTTGAATGATTTGTTATTTTCAACCTCCGCAGCCCAGGGAAAGAAAACAGTTACTTCCAACAATGCCAGCATTATAAACAGGCCCAGTACTCCTTCTCAGCCAATATTTTTCCTGCACACTCATTACTAAAGCATTCACGTTCAACCAAGTAGCCACAAAGAGTAGCATGAAAGTTCTTATCAATTACCTGTTCATCTTTTACCGTGCCATAGTGCTGAGCACATTATCTGTACATAAGATTTAAATAAGCTGCAATGCTGAATGCATTCAGCCGGAATCATCCTTGTTTAATTCATTCATCCCAGGATGCCATAAAGAATTTGATGACCCTGTATAAAGGGTCTTGAAGCAAAGCCAAATTGAAACTAACAACGCCAATTAGCTGGCTAAGGGAATACAACACCAGAAAACAAAAATCTCCATCCAGTACAAATAACTAGTCAGATGCCCATCAAACAAACACAATGCATAAGCTGAACATTATCCAACGAATATAAGTCGGTCCTCGCAAACCCACACAAAATTTCTATAAAGCATTGCTCGGCACGTGCAGACTCTGAATTTGAGCCGGTGTCCTCCTCTGTTAATTTTCAGCACGTGCAGACCTGAGCTCGTCGTGCGCAGATGACAAATTGGAGCCGCTAAAGGGGCTCCCGGAGGCAAGGGCGGAGGTGGAAGCGGTTGGGACTGAAGAGAAAGACATAACGGGAGCAAAGGGGTCGACAAGCACGCTGGACCCAGACCACGGATGGGAGGCACAAAGCAGGAGCTGCCGATGGGATCCTGGACACTCTCGTTCCTTGAAACCTGAGGAAATGAGAAGAGAAAATCTGGATTCGATATAAAAAAAAAAGAGTGAGAGGGGTGTTAAGATATGAAATCTTTTCTGATATTATTTTTTGAATATGAAATCTTTTTGTTATATTTTCTGAATTTTAGATCAACGTACCAACTGTAGATGAGTTGGCATTCCATGATTCTTGCTCAGTCAAAGATTATATTTTTCCTTCTCTTTATAAGCATGTACAATCTGTAAATTAAGTGATATGAAATATCATTCATGATTCGAGCTTTTTCATGGTATCGAGCAATTTACGCTCCTAAGAGCATTTTGATCAGGCTATTCTACATTTTTTTTGGCAATCTTCTGCACCCTCTAGCCATGGAAGTCACTTCAGAATCAACTCGCATCACCTCAAATTCTAGTCCCGTTTCCATCGGAACAGCTACACCTAATGGTTTGATTTCAATCTCAGCTGCCGTCCAATTGCCATTCAAGCTCTCTGCTGCCAATTATCCCTCTTGGCGTGCTCAATTTCAGGTGCTACTCATTGGCTATGATTTAATGGGATTTGTTGATGGAACTTCTGTCGTCCGCCTCTCACCATTTCAGTTGGAAATCAAACGGTGCCAAATCTAGCCACAACAACTTGGATTCGCCAGGATTAGCTCTTGCTTCATGCAATTTTTGCATATGTATCTGAAGCCGTGATTCCTCTCATTGCCTCTTGCAATTCGTCACACGCTGCCTGGACAAAACTCATGAATTTATATGCCAATAAATCACACTCAAGAGTTATGCATCTCAAGGATCAACTCTCTACCGCTCGCCGAAACTCACGTTCTGTTTCAGAATTTTTGTAGGAACTTAAAGCCCTTGTCGATGAATTAGCAATCATTGACACTCCTATCTCCGATGATGATTTAGTCATTCATGCACTTCGAGAACTTGGAACTGAATACAAAGAAATCGCAGCAGCGATTAGAGCTCGTGAAAACACAATCAGCTTTGAAGAAATGCATGACAAATTGGTGGCCTATGAAACCCAACTAAAACTGGAAGAAATTAGACTTGAAGCAGCACCAGTCACAGCCAACTACAGCAATAGAAGCCGTGGCACAGGAAGCAACTCCCAATGGCCCAACAGTCGTAGCTGTCATCAAAATTATTCCAGATCTAACCAATATCGTGGACCTTCCCATAGGAGGTATTCTGATCGGGACAACAGAGAGTCTCGTCCGACATATCAGTTTTGCGATCAATATGGACACTCGGCCAAGTCTTATTTTCGCATTCGAAATAGTCTCCGCGAACCTACTGCTCACGTTGCAACAGCTCAACGTCAAGAAAGTGGTTGGCTATTAGACTCAGGAGCATCACACCACGTCACAAGCAATCTTAACAACCTCACCACTCACTCAGAGTACGAAGGCCCCGACGAGATCGTCATTGGTGATAGCACATGTTTGCGTATTAGTCACGTTGGTTCTACTAATTTATCATATCCAAACCAAGCCTTTAAATTAACCAATGTTTTATGTGCACCTGATAGTACAAAAGACTTGATTTCTGTCTCACAATTTTGTCGCAATAACCACTCATCTATTGAATTTTTTGCAAATTATTTTTTGGTGAAGGATCTTCGCACAGGGGCGACGTTGCTTCGAGGAGGGCTTAACAATGGTGTGTATCGAATGCCCCTCACAAACACTCATCCAAAATTCACAGCATTTGTCAGTGAGCAAACAAAACCGATGGTTTGGCACAACAGACTAGGTCACCCTTCAATTCATATTCTAAGTCATGTTCTTAATAATTTTGCAACTCGTTTGTCTTCTGAGTCAATCGTAGGCTTTAAGTTATCATGTGATGTGTGTTAGTGCAATAAGAGTCACAAACTTCTATTTGGGGTATCAACTCTTGTGAGTCATTTTCTACTTGATATTATTTTTTCAGATGTTTGGGATCCTGAGTTAATTGCTTTAATTGATGGTTTCCGTTACTATCTTATATATGTTGGCCACTATACAAAATACACTTGGCTTTATCCTATAAGAAAAAAAACTGAATGTTACCCAAATTTTTGAACAGTTCAAAAGCTTGGTTGAAAAATAATTTTCTGTCTCCATTTGAAATTTATACTTGGATGGTGGTGCAGAATTTCAAAATTTGAAACATTTTCTTGCAAAACATGGAATTTCCCATCTAACTACACCACCACACACCCCGGAATACAATGGCACTACAGAAAGAAAACACCGACACATAGTTGAAACTAGACTCGCCCTATTACACAAAGCAAATTTACCACATTCCTTTTGGTCATATGCGTTTCAAACTGCTACATATTTCATTAATCGTTTGCCAACACCCATCTTAAATATGTATTTACCATTTCAAACATTATTCCAAATGGCTCCCAATTATAAAAAAACTTCGCACATTTGGTTGTCTTTATTATCCGTGGTTACGTCCATACAACACAAATAAACTTATGTCGCGCTTTCGACAATGTATATTTTTAGGGTATTCATTGTCACAAAGTGCATATAAATGTTTTGATCCACAAAATAATCGTCTTTATATCTCACGTCATGTTGTGTTTGAAGAAAACACATTTCCGTACCAAACACTTCTCAATATTAACAGTGTCTTGTCAACCCCTCAAAGTTCATCTCCTCCACCAATTTTTTCACTTCCGATTTTAGTGCCAAACATTGGACCATCTGCACAAGTGCCATCTCGAAGCAACATTCCATCCCGTGCTACATCCTCATCAACTTCCCAACCCTCCAATCAATCACAACAAATGCCACCTCTTGAAACTCCAATTGCAACTATCAATAATGACCAAACATCAGCACCCAAAAATCCACCCACAAGAACTCACAAAATGACCACTAGATCCCAAAATAATATTTTCAAGCCCAAACAAATCAACCACATCATCACCAAACATCCACTTCCACCGACTATGGAACCAACAGGAATTACACAAGCTATGTGCGATCCTCAATGGCGTGAAGCAATGTCGGCCAAGATCAATGTCATTATTCGTAACGGGACTTGAGAACTAATACCTTTTGATCCATCTTTGAATGTTGTAGGTTGCAAATGGGTTTATTGGATAAAAAGACATGTGGATAGCAGTATTGAGAGGTACAAGGCACGTCTTGTCGCCAAAAGTTTTCATCAACGACTGGGCCTTGATTACATCGATACATTTAGCCTGATCATCAAACCAAATACCATTCGGGTGGTTTTATCATTGACTCTAATGCGTGGATGGACATTGAAACAAATGGACATCAACAATGCCTTCCTCCAAGGAACTCTTCAGGATGAAGTTTACATGTCGTAACCGCCTGGTTTTAAAGACCCAGAAAAACCAACACATATTTGCAAACTTCGCAAAGCCATATATGGGTTAAAGCAGGCTTCGCGAGCTTGGTATAATGAGCTAAGTTCATTCCTTCTCGCAAATTCATTTGTCAATTTGAAGAATGATAGTTCCCTGTTCATTTACTCTCATGGTGGTATTCAAGCCTATTTTTTAGTGTACGTGGATGATCTCATTATCACGGGAAGTGATCGAAGTTTGTTTCGGATTTCATCACCGTTCTCTCTCATCGGTTCTCAATTAAAGACTTGGGGCCACTAAATTTCTTTTTGGGAATTGAAGTCATTCCTACAAAAACCGGCTTACTTCTTTCTCAACATAAATACATAAGAGAGCTACTTGAACGCTTCAAAATGGGAGATGCAAAAGAGGTCGCGACACCATTAGCCATGGGTCAATCTCTTTCGGTTCATGATAAACAATCACCGACCAATGCTACAGAATTTCGAAGCCTCATTGGTGCACTTCAATACCTCAACATTACTCGTCCAGATCTTGGTTTTGCAATAAACAAGCTATCTCAATTCATGCATAAGCCGACCACAACCTATTGGACAGCTACAAAACGACTTTTACGCTATCTTAAGGGAACATTATTCCATGGGTTGCACTTGAGACACGACACACAATCTGTGCTTCATGCCTACACCGATGCAGATTGGGTAGGTAACATTGATGATCGCACATCTACTTCAGGTTTTGTGATTTATATAGGGGCCAATCCTATCTCTTGGAGTTCTCGAAAGCAACGATCAGTTGCGAGGTCGTCTACTGAAGCAGAATATCGAGCCATTGCCACGGCCTCGGCGGAACTCATTTGGGTAAAATCTTTGCTTCAAGAACTTGGCATTCACATGAACAAGGCACCAAGCTTGTATTGCGACAACATAGGTGCTACTTATGTTTGTGCAAATCCTGTATTCCATTCCCGAATGAAACATATTGAGATAGATTACCATTTCGTTCGGGAATTTGTTAAAGCCGGCAAGATGCGAGTCTCTCATATTTCCACCCATGATCAACTTGCCGACATTCTCACAAAACCATTATCAAGGCGGCAGACAATATAATTACAAGACAAGATGGGCGTTTCTGATGGAACGTCCATCTTGCGGGGGCGTGTTAAGATATGAAATCTTTTCTGATATTATTTTTTGAATATGAAATCGTTTTGTTATCTTTTCTGAATTTTAGATCAACGTACCAACTGTAGATGAGTTGGCATTCCATGATTCTTGCTCTGTCAAAGATTGTATTTTTCCTTCTCTTTATAAGCATGTACAATCTGTAAATTAAGTGATATGAAATATCATTCATGATTCTGAGCTTTTTCAAGGGGGAGGGAGAAGGTCGTGTGAAGTTAAGAGGGACAAACAGAAAGCGAAAGCAGTTTGCTTTGCAAAAGAGGGAAAAACCTAAACCTAGGCTAGGCTGGTCGAACGCAGACGACAAATCGAAGTCGCAACGGGACTCCACGAGGTGACGGCAAAGGCGGAGGCGGAGGCGGAGGAGGTGGCGTAGTCGGGATCGGAGGCACAGAGGGTCATGAAGAGGGAAGGAGAGACAGAGTAAGACGAGCGAAGCGTGGTGCCTTTGGGTCATGGAGACGGACGGGGAGAGAGAGAGAGAGAGAGAGAGAGAGAGAGAGAGAGCCGAGTGGTCGTGAAGAGGAGGAGAGAGTGCAGAGCGGGACGATTCTATCAAAACGTTCGAAATAAACGAAGAGTAAACGGCGCATGTTCACAGGTCGACCCCATGATAGCAAGAAAATGCGATCTTGTGCTATACTCGGTGATCTCTTTCCTACCGAGGCACTGGTCGAACCCGCCCAACCCAACTAAGAAGAAGGAAAGAGACTAATGTCACGGCTCGAAGATTTGTGCGATCCAAGAGGGTTCTTGGGCGATGCCGTGACCGAACCTTGGTACAAGCAACCCTCAACCATGATCTATGTATTCTAAGGTTTTCCTGAGTCTTTTAGATTATTCTTAGGGGCAGACGATACGGTCATTGTACGCCAAGACATTCAATGTAAGAAGGTAGTAGTTGGGGACTACTCCTATGTATTCAATACGGGTAGGAAGTAGTTGGGAGCTACTCCAATGTAATTAATATGGGTAGGTGGTAGTTAGGGAGATGTAATCTCCACCGTTAGATCGATGATGGATCTACGGATACGGTGTGTCCGTACTTGTATAAATAGGGGCTCCTCCCCCTCATTGTATGCATCTCATTTTACACAAGAAATAGAAAACCAGAGCTTCTCTCTCTAAAGTTTTTCTCTCTAGGAGTTGTGTGAGTTTGAGTGGAAAGGCTGCTTGGGAGAAATCCTAAGGCTACACGGGTGCAAAGGAACGAGGAATCGATCGGCCCGTGACAAGTGGTATCAAAGCAAGTTCATTCCTAGGCGCAATGGCTGAATCCCGTCCTGAGGTGTTGATCGCGCTGGCAGCGGATCAAGAGGAGCGTGGAAGGGCTGCCGCTAAAGGCACCAAGGTAAGAAAGAACCGTGTTGGTTCCGGTTTGAGGGATGCTCTAGGGGATCTGGATCGTCGGGTGATAAAGGTGGAGCTATTCGCCTCCGAAATCCAAGGATCGGTCGATGACCTGACCCAGACCGTCGAAGGAGTTGAAGCTAGTAAGGAGGAGCTCGAGGCCAAAGTGCTAGAGCTTAAGACCGGCATGGGAGAGCTCCGAGGCGAGTTGCTGGGGACCCCGAGGCAAGAACTGGAACAACGGGAAGAAACCTTAGAGGCCGTGATGGTGAATATGCGTGCTGAAGTTGAGGAACTCAAGGGGAAGCTCGCGGAATCAGAAGCGGCACGCGTGAACGGAGTGGTCACGGTGCATGCTGGTCCACGAACGGACGCACCCAAACCGGACAAGTTCAGGGGCTCGCGGGTGGCCAAGGATGTGAACAACTTCCTATGGTACATGGAATGGTACTTCCAAGCTATGAGAATCAACGACGACCTTACTCGGGTAAACACTGCATCTATGTACTTAGTTGATAATGCATTGTTGTGGTGGCGTCGTCGATCGGATGGGAGGATTGGCGATCCCATCGCGACATAGGAATGATTCGTCAAAGAATTCCAACGGATGTATTACCCTTCGTACGCGGAGGAGGATGCTCGAAATGAGCTGAAACGGCTCGAGCAAAGGGGTGCGGTGCGTGATTACATCAAACGGTTTTCGGAGTTGCTACTCCAAATCCCTTCGATGAGTGACACGGAGGCGTATCATCAGTTCATGGGTGGTCTCAAGCCATGGACCAAGCAGGAGCTCAAGCGGTGCAGCGTGGGAGATCTCACGGCGGCCATTACGGTGGCCGAGTCACTTGTGGAGTACAAAACACCTTCGGTACCCAAGCCGGAACCTCGACCAAGGGACAAGGCCTTTGGGGAGGGGAAATCGAGAGAGATTCCATCGTCCGTATGGAGGTAGACCCCCGACCAGCCCTCCTAGATTTCATGCGGAGTCAAGCAATGGAAGACAAAGAAAGGCACGCACATATAAGTGTTTTTTCTGTGACGGTTCACATATGGCTCGTGATTGCCCGAACAAGGCCAAGCTAGCGGCCCTTTGTAAGGAGGATGAGCCAAAGGAGGAATCGCGGCTGGGTTCGCTGCATATCCTCAGTTCCCTCAAGACGAAGAAAGCTAAAGAGTCTAAAGGGATGATGTTTGTGGATATAAAGATCGGCGACACCACGATGAGTGCACTCATGGATACTGGAGCATCCGATCTTTTCATTTCACAAGAGGCCGCGAAGAAACTCAATCTTCCGGTTGAGAAAGTAGCTGATTGGCTCAAGACGGTGAACTCTAAGGAGGTCCCGACTAGCGGATTGACTAGGAACGTGGAGTTTCACCTCGGACCATGGTCAAGCAAAGAAACTATCGAGGTAATTCCCCTAAACGACTATGATTTTGTTCTAGGTCTAGGATTCTTTGATAGGATCAATGCGGGTGTGCTACCATTTGCGGATTGCATCTGCATTCTGGATAAACGGTGCCAGTGCATGATTCCAATCCATCACGCATCGGGTCGCGATCGGAAGATGCTATCGGCCATGCAACTCTCGAAGGGAGTTCGAAAAGGTGATGTGACCTTCTTGGCCATGGTAAAAGTTGAAGAAGACGCGGGCAAGGTGGAGGAGACTCCCACTGAGGTAACCCGAGTTCTCAACACATTCGCGGATGTGATGCCATCCGACCTTCCTAAAAAGCTCCCACCTAGAAGAGAGGTGGATCATCGAATCGAGCTAGTGCATGACGCTCGACCACCGGCCATGGCACCTTATCGTATGGCACCCCCGGAATTGGAAGAATTGAGGAGACAACTCAAGGAGCTGCTCGATGCGGGGTATATTCGGCCGTCCAAGTCTCCATTCGGTGTGCCAGTCCTCTTCCAAAAGAAGCACGATGGGGTCACTCCGGATGTGCATCGATTACCGGGCACTGAACAAGCTCATAGTGAAGAACAAGTACCCGATCCCTCTCATCGCAGATCTATTCGATCAACTTGGAGGAGCACGATGGTTCACCAAGTTTGATCTCCGATCGGGTTACTACCAAGTTCGGATCGTTGAAGGGGACGAGCCGAAGACCGCATGCATAACGCGATACGAATCGTACGAGTTCCTCGTCATGCCGTTCGGTCTCACCAACGCTCTAGCCACTTTCTGCACGATGATGAATAAGGTACTACATCCATTCCTTGATCGGTTCGTAGTAGTTTATTTAGATGATATTGTGATCTATAGCCGGACGTTGGAGGAGCACATTGAGCACGTAAGGCAGGTCTTCCAAGTCTTGCGTGAGAATGAGTTGTCCGTAAAGCGGGAGAAGTGTGTCTTTGCCCAGAAGGAAGTTCCTTTCTTGGGGCATATTGTCGGGGGCGGTCGTATTCGGATGGACGGAGCAAAGATCCGAGCGATAGTCGAATGGAAGCCGCCGACCAAGGTGACGGAGTTGAGGTCATTCCTTGGCCTCACCAACTACTACCGGCGCTTCATTCGAAGCTACTCGAGTATCACGGTGCCACTCACGGACATGTTGAAGAAGGACAAGCTGTGGGAGTGGACCACGCGATACCAAGAGGCGTTTGATCGGTTGAAGCAAACCATGACCAAAGAGCCGGTGCTGGTGTTGCCTACACCTATCAAAATGGGTGTATAATCCATTTATGACCCATTTAAATATTAAATGGGTCATAAATGGGTCAGGCTTCCTTTTAGTATAACCCATATATGACCCATTTAAGGAAAACTTGACCCATTTATGACCCATTTAATATTTAAATGGGTCATAAATGGGTTATGCACCAATTTTGACAAATGTATATATAATGGGTTTAAAAATTAAAAAGACTAAAATATATGAGTTGTTAATGAACTTGAATAAGTTTAAAATATTTAAAAAAGATTATAAAAATAAGTTTTCCTAAATTTAGTTATATAGATAAATATTTTAACAATATGGGTCGGGTCGGGTATGGGTTGGGTTGGGTATGGGTCAAAAATTTTATACTATGCTTAAATGGGTCATAAATGGGTTAATGGGTTAATTTGGGTTGGACCATTTATGACCCGACCCAAACCCAACCCAACCCACCCGTTTGATAGGTCTAGTGTTGCCCGATCACGCAAAACCCTATAAGGTAGAGACTAACGTTTCCGACTTTGCTATAGGTGGTGTTCTCATGCAGGATAGCCATCCGGTTGCGTTCGAGTCCCGAAAACTGAACGATGCTGAACGACGGTATACCGTCCAAGAGAAGGAGATGACCGCGGTGGTCCATTGTCTTCGGACATGGAGGCATTACATTTTGGGAGCCAAGTTCATCGTGAGGACGGACAACGTAGCCACGAGCTACTTCTAGACGCAAAAGAAACTGAGTCCAAAGCAAGCTCGATAGCAGGATTTTTTGGCCGAATTCGATTACGTGCCGAAGTACAAGCCCGAGAAGTCCAACTCCGTGGCGGATGCACTAAGTCGAAAGGCAGAGCTGGCCAACATCGTAAGTCGACCGGATTGCCCATGGATTGACCGTATCAAAGAGGGGATCAAGCATGATCAAAGAGCTGAAAGACTCCTACGATACGCGCGAGAGGGTAAAACCCGCCAATTTTGGTGTGAAAATGAGCTTCTCTACACCAAGGGACGGCGACTGTACGTGCCACTTCATGGGAAGCTGAGGAAGGAAGTGCTGCGAGAGTGCCACGATTCGAAGTGGGCGGGTCATCCAGGGATCCACCGTACATTGGCGCTCGTTGAGGAACAGTTCTACTGGCCTCAAATGCGAGACGACATCAAGGCGTATGTGAAGACTTGTCTTGTATGCCAACAAGACAAGCTCGAGCAACGAACGTCGCCGGGACTTCTGGAGCCTCTTCCCATCCCTACTCGTCCATGGGAGAGTGTCTCCATGGACTTCATCGTCAACCTACCAAAATCCGAAGGGTGTTGGACGCTTATGGTGGTGGTTGATAGGTTCTCCAAGTACGCGACATTTGTGCCTGCAACAAAGGATTGTCCGGCCGAGGAGGCGGCCAAACTCTTCCTGAGGTATGTGGTCAAGTACTGGGGAGTGCCACGAACGATCGTGAGCGATCATGACCCCCGATTCACGGGGCGATTCTGGACGGAGCTCTTCAAACTGCTAGGGTCGGAGCTAAACTTCTCCACAAGTTTGCATCCATAAACTAACGGTCAGACAGAACGGACCAATGCACTCGTGGAGATATACCTTCAGCACTACGTGAGCACGACGCAAGTGGACTGGGAAAAAGCTGATTGATGTGGCTCAGTTTTCCTATAACTTACAACGGAGTGAGCCGACTGGCCAGAATCCATTCGAGATTGCAACGGGACAACAACCGCAAACTCCAAGTGCGGTTGCGTCAGGCTACAAGGGGAGTAGCCCTCCAGCTTTCAAGTTCGCAAAAGATTGGCACGAACAAGCGGACTTGGTGAGGGCGTGCCTACACAAGGCATCGAAGCACATGAAGAAATGGGCAGACCGAAAGCGTCGGCACGTGGAGTTCCAAGTCGGAGACCAAGTGTTAGCCAAACTACACGTGGTCCTTCGATACAAAGATGTGCACAAGGGATTGATCCGACGTTACGAGGGGCCGTTCCGTGTGCTTTAACGGGTCGGAAAGGTCGCATACAAGCTGGAGTTACCGCCTAGACTAAAGGTACATCCGGTTTTCCACGTAAGTATGCTTAAACCTTTCCATATAGATGAGGAAGAGAGGGGAGTCGCAACGGGCACCCATGGGAGCTAAAACTTCGTATGATCGAGAAGTCGACCACATCATGGCCGACCGAGTCATACGGAAGCGGTACTATGCATCGAAGCGAGAATACATGGTTCGATGGAAAGGTCTTTCGGAGAGTGAAGCAAGTTGGGAACCCGCGGACGCTCTTTGGCAATTCAAGAAACAAATTGAAGCATTCCATGCCGAAGACGTGACAAGGGCGTCGCCCGATTAGGTGGGGGAGAATGTCACGGCTCGAAGACTTGTGCGATCCAAGAGGGTTCTTGGGCGATGCCGTGACCGAACCTTGGTACAAGCAACCCTCAACCGTGATCTCCGTATTCTAGGGTTTTCTTGAGTCTTCTAGATTATTCTTAGGGGCGGACGATACGGTCATTGTACGCCAAGACATTCAATGTAAGAAGGTAGTAGTTGGGGACTACTCCTATGTATTCAATACGGGTAGGAAGTAGTTGGAAGCTACTCCAATGTAATTAATATGGGTAGGTGGTAGTTGGGGAGATGTAATATCCACCGTTAGATTGATGATGGATCTACGGATACGGTGTGTCCGTACTTGTATAAATAGGGGCTCCTCCCCCTCATTGTAGGCATCTCATTCTACACAAGAAATAGAAAACCAGAGCTTCTCTCTCTAAAGTTTTTCTCTCTAGGAGTTGTGTGAGTTTGAGTGGAAAGGCTGCTTGGGAGAAATCCTAAGGCCACACGGTGCAAAGGAATGAGGAATCGATCGGCCCATGACACTAGCACTAGCAGCGCATATTCCATCAAGAGCTGCCTACTGGCTGTTGAAGGTGCTGGCTGATGAAAGACATCCCCAAGATGGATGGATGGATGGATGGATGAAATTACACTCCTAGCACTAGCAATGCAACGGCCGCAATAATCATTGCCTTAGTCTGCCCCATGATCTTGTGGTCACTGAGTTGAAAACGTTCTGACACGGTGGGTCCGCCGAGTCATGTGGCGCACCATGAGTGGACCGTCTCATGGATGACGTGGATGGACAATCTCACACGATATTTTCTCACCCGTCGGCTATGACTGGCTTTTTAGATTACGGTCAACTCCACGGATGCAAAATGCGCCTGTTGACCACCACCAGCCACCCGCCCCCTTTGACACTTCTTCTTCTTTCCACTTTTCTCGCGCCGGTGATGTGCTTGAGCGACCATGGACAAAACCCTCTCTTTCTGCTCTCTCGTCCTGCTCCTCGTCGCCGTCCACGATTCCGTCGGCCCCGTCGCGTCTGCCTCCTCCTCCTCGCCATGTCCCCTCGACCTCAGCTACGTCGAGACCTTCCCGTGGAACGCCTCCCTCTGCCTGTCCACATCGGAGGTCGACTGCTGCCGAACCCTGCTCAGCCTCTTCAGCGTGGGGCTGGCTGAGTACCTCAGGGAGACCTCCATGTTTCAGCTCCCGAACCTGACCGCCTTGTCTTCTTGCCTGTCCGAGTTCGGGACGAGGCTCACCGCTCGATCAGTCCAGGCATCCCGGGTCCCTGTCTGCTTCAAGAGCTCGGCCCGGTTCGTGGTCAATGCCTCGAGCTGCAACAGGATCGCGTCCGCCCGGGACTGGACCGCCAAGGTAGGCGCGATAAGCCCGCTCGATACTTCTTGCAAGAGGGACCTGACAGGAACGAGGTGCATTAAATGCGCAAAAGCCGGAAGGATGGTGGATATGCAGTTGTTGCAATTAGATCCTAACTCGACGGACTGCTACCACTTCACGGATTTGTATGCAGCCGGAATTGTGAACGAGCTCGGGCCAAGAGATGCAACGACAGCTACTTGCATCCTCGGTTTGCCCCTAAACAGCACAGCAAATGAACATTCCGATCATTGGAGCGAAAAGAGCGTATTGAAGTTGGTTGCCATATTCTTGGGTGCACTCATGGGTGTTCTTCTCGCATTCGGAGTCATCGTCCTCCATAGAAAGCGGGAGCGAGAAAGGAAGCGAAATGCCCCGCATGAAGAATTCGTCAACAGCTTCAAGAGCAGCGTGTTGCCGAACAGCGGAGAGAAATGGTTCCAGTTCCCGGAGCTGGAGATAGCCACGAACAGGTTTTCACTGGGAAACTTCATCGGCCAGGGCGCTCACGGCCTGGTCTACAAAGGAACTCTCTCGGATGGAACTTTGGTCGCGGTGAAGCAGATTCTTGACACAGACACCGAGGGCGACGAAGAGTTCTCTAACGAGGTCGAGATCATAAGCAAGATCAGGCATCGGAATCTTCTCTCTCTCAGAGGTTGCTGTGTCACGAGCGATGACTTCCGTGGCAAGAGGAGGTATCTGGTTTATGACTACATGTCAAATGGAAGCCTGAGCGATAACTTGTCCAACTTTGGATCAGCAGGCTTGAAAAGGAATGCACTGACTTGGCCACAGAGGAAGAAAATCATCTTAGATGTGGCGAAAGGGCTTGCTTACTTGCACCACGGAATCAAACCGGCTATCTATCACAGAGACATAAAGGTCACCAACATACTTCTTGATTCAGATATGAATGCCCGTGTGGCAGATTTCGGGCTAGCCAAGCAAAGCAGAGAAGGGCAATCTCATCTCACGACCCGGGTCGCTGGGACATATGGATATCTCGCGCCAGAGTACGCTCTTTACGGACAACTGACTGAAAAGAGTGACATTTACAGTTTTGGAGTAGTGATTCTTGAGATTATGAGCGGGAGGAAAGTGCTCAACACATCAGAGTTGAACGTGGGACCTCTGTTGATCACGGACTGGGTATGGATGAAAGTGAAATCAGGTAACGTGGAGGAAATTTTCGACGAGTCGATAAGGAAGGAAGGGCCGAGAGGGGTCATGGAAAGGTTTGTTCATGTTGGGATTCTATGCGCTCATGTGATGGTGGCTTTCAGACCCACAATTGCGGAGGCTTTGAAGATGTTGGAAGGTGACATTGACATACCTAGATTGCCAGATAGACCATTGCCACTGAATCATGAATCGTTCCGATCTTTTCCGAGCGTTACTTCATCTGCACGGGATGGAAGCAAGTCGAGCAGGAGCCATGGACCATTCAATGTTTGAATCAGGCGGTAATCCAGAAGATGATTCATATCCTTAGAATTGTACTCTGCAGCTACTGACCTCATTCAGATGTACAGGACAACAAGAAATTGCAGTGAATGGCATTGCCATTCCAATTCACTTTGGTTGCTTTTTTCATTGATGACCTTCAATCAAGCCATGGCTCCTGAGAGTATAGATGAAATCTCTTGTTCCATAACCAAATCTTAGTGCTAATGTTTGTAAGTTTCATGCATCAAACTGATGTCAAATTGTTCTATCCTGATTTGAGACTACAATTTGTCGGATCTTAGTTGATATTACGTGAGTTGCTAATACTATTCATGTTAGCAAAAGCTATGCAATCAGTTATTTATTGCTTCCGCTAAGGAAGAGTACCGGCTTATAACCTAGTTTTCAGGTTCCAAACATGTCAATACCATTACTACAACATCAGGTCTAAGCTAAATCCAAATCATTTTCACACACACTTTCCACAACAAACATAATTCCAAGACAAAATCCAAAACAAATCCAACCTAAATTGGGAATCCTTGTCCAGACACAAGTGTCAATGAACGAAAAACAATGCCAAAGAAATTCTAGCCCTAATCGCTCAACTTAAAAGTGAAAAATCATACAGGTCTCTTTACTCTGCTCTACCGGAGCAATTGGTTTAATTCTTATTCATGTGTGCAGATTAACATGCCAACCCTTGACTTTGATTTTATGTTCTGTAATCTCATGGTGAGATAAGTTTTCTCCATTGTTCCACCACTGCCTGGATTGATGCGCATCAAACTATTATGCCTGCTAATTAGAAACAAAAACCTCAGTGCAATTGCATATATTTTGTTTAGTAGTTCTATAGAGCTCTGAAGGATTTCTTTCTAGATTTTAAATTTCTTCCGTAACATACAAATACTCAAGACTCCTGAGGAACAATCAAAAAATTGTAGAACTGAAATTACAAAACCACAGAGGATGCATACGAAAGACAAGAATACGCAGATAGAAGCTCAAACAGGACTCCATGACTCTGGCACCGGAAAAGGATTCTGCTTTCTACTGCAGTTTATCACCATAATAAGATTTAAGGAAGAGAACAATCAGAAATAGTTTCTAATGCCAATCATGTCCACAATAATAGATATCTAATACATCTACTGGAACTCACTACGCTGACAAAACTTAGGAGCAGGAGTTGTCATTTAGTTGAGTTAATAACTCTGTGCCTCTGTCTTGGGTTCACTTTTGGAAAGCATTGACCCTGAAATCTTGTTAACTTCATAAAGCAGTCCAGCTGAGAATAAGAAGCTGCAGTAAAGCACACGGAGTTAGCTTTTCTTTCTTTTGTTAGAAGTCTGCATGCAGTTGTGATCCAAATCATACTTAGTGTTTGATACAAAACTTTTAGTAGTTCTATACATGCTCAATAGCATGACTAACTAATGATACGATATACAGGCCTTGAAACACTAAGGAAAACTCAGCAACAGGTTGGAACATAAACTTGGAAAACTCAGTAGATTAAGCAGTGCAATGCATGGGCATGGTGATGGTAGCACAAGGATTGCTTACCTCAATTGACTCATCGAATATGTAACCAAGGGTTTAAAGCATATAACCACAGAGGTACCCATGGTTTTGTCAGGGAACCGTAATGAGGACATGACAATACTTCATTTGTCATGTTGAAGCATTTTTTGGGGTCATTCAATGATTTTCCTTGTAAAAAAGTAAAAGGTAAAATGAATAGGAAAAAATAAGACTTTAACGTGAAACAATCAATATTCACCCATTACTTCAATTTATTATGGTATACTTTCTTTAGCAGGATTACTTTTTTGTAAAATTTCCAATTGAAAGAGTAGAACACATTGTAATACCGAGCATTATTCGTTTTTATTTATTTTCTTTGATCGCAAAAGTCCAAATTTTATGTTCTAGCGCTAACACAATTAGAATTATGTCCACTGTTTATTAATTATGTAGGTCAAGTGTAACTGCATCACAGTTAGCAAAGGGGCATAGTGATGCCAGAAGAACCTTAGCACACATTCCCTGTTAAAAGTCAGATCCTAAAATAAACAGGACAACAGAACTCACCAAACTTGATAACCAGCACGGCAGTTCAGTCATGCTTTTGGAAAAGCTTGGAAAATAAGAAATAACACCAATGCTAAGATCTTCTGATTAAATGAGTGCAATCTTCTTAGTAATAGTTGCATTACCATGTGGTGATACAAACTCAGTAAACAGTGGTGGCGACAATGAGCGCTATTGCTTCAGCCAATATAACTGCAAGGATAAAGGAAAAATGGACTTGAATGAATAAACTTGTTCGACTTCCATGTGAACTATTTATTTTTGCAACATACAGGAAATATGTGTCATTTGTGACAGGTAGGCATTTTGTGCGGTCATAACCAGTGATGAGAGCATCATTCTCACATGCCAGTTTGATAAGGAAAAGCAGATGTCCACTTTTAGAGAAGTCATAACAGAGTTCAGGCAACGAAGATAATATAGGAGCCACATTGGCCATCTTAAGAAGCATTATTTTGGGTAAGAAAGTTGTTATGATTCAGTTGTTACCCTGGTGGGCGTATCACCAAAACATGTCCAGGGTGCAACAGACCTATGTCCTTGCACCAAATATTTATAGTAGACGCGAGGCAGAGCTATTTATGGTGACAAGGTTTTAACTCCAGATAAACCACACCACTTTGATGGCAACCTACAATGCCATGTTTGACGCATGTATTATCATCATAAGATATCCAGATGCTGATGACCCAAAATCAATCCCGACACATTCCCTCACCCAGCCAATGGGCAGCAAAGTTTATTCTGCTAAATGAATCCAGACAAGCATGCTATTCAGAGTTCATTTACAGGGCAAGAAAGAGATGCTGGTAATAGTATGCATCAGGAGTTTGCAGTGAAACCAATCTGACAATTTCTCAGCATACCTTACCTCGTAAAGTAAAAAGCAAGCAAAAACATCATATGGAAATTGCCAATGAATTGCACGAGTAACATTTGATGAGTGCAGATAAAGAGACTTACTAACTACCACCAGATTCCTTAAGAAAAATCACAACCCAATGGACTACAATGGAAGGACACATCACGATGACAACACTATAACTGAACCATATATTCCCAGTAAGTAACAAAACATTGTGACAAAAGACTCTGAAACGGAGCATGGGGGCTCACTGTTAGCAGGACAAGGAATAGGATAGAAATAGTGAAACCTCCAAGTATTGTGAATACCTCCGATGATGCCAACTTCGTTCTGTACATTTCTTGAGGGGAAGGAACGATGTTAAACAGAAGGAAGGATTATACTATGAAAACTCCCTGACCCTGCCACTGGACTGTAAGAAAAAGGAAACAGAGAACTATCCGCACAGAGGGAGATAGCACCAACAGAAGCGGCGTCCGCAATTGCTACTAACTACAATAAGCAGCTGCATTGAGACAAGCCGCACCAATCTTGAATCCAGAATCAAGAAACAAAGTTTTGTGCGCAATGGCAGGTGTCAGCAAAGCCTGTTCGGTATGAAGAAGACGAACCATTAGCATGCCATTGCAATTAAAAGGAAGATCGTGAGCATTTCACATAAATTTTGAAAAAGCCGTTCAAACCCAATCCCAACGAAGACCCCATAACCAATCCTGCCGAAGTAAAACAACTAAAGAAACAGGGAAGCACCGCAAAGCCAGAGCCCCCTCGAAACACACGAATGCTCGACGCCCGAACGGTGAAGAAGGGTCACGAAAACAGGAAGGGCTGGTCCTTGATTTGCTCGGACGGATCCAGTTCACTGAGAAAGGTACACAACTTTATCGACTGGAAGTTGAACCATTGCCATTACCTGAGAAAGAGTGTCGAGAGACTTCTTGGTCTTAGCACTGAAGCACGAAAATAGACCCGACCCGATATATTTTATAGCGCGTTTTGACCAAATGTCCTTAGTCAATCATTAGTTCTTTTGTCATTCGGCTTTTTAGACAAAAGTTGAGACAATTTTCACGTTCGGCCCAAATTACAAACATGATTATAACGTCTTGACACGAATCATCACTATAAATCGAAGAGAAAATCAATATAGGATTAATGTTATTGTCTCCTAAAGGAGGAGAAGGAAAAGAAACCACAAGTAACACATGCCGCAAGCTAATTTATGATTAATATTGGGTTTATAATCAAGGCTATGGACTATTGGTCAGGTAAGCTTACCATAAAAAAATATTTAGGGATATGTTTATTTGAGTGAAAAAAATTTCACAAATTAGTTTGATAAGATTTTCACGTATTTGGTTTGTTGAACAGTCAAAAAAAAAAAATTACAGTAAAAGAAAATTTAAATGCTTAAATTTAGGGAAATGAATTTCCTAATTTAAAATGTAGAAAATGTTTTTTTCTGGAAAATCATTATCTGATACTTTCATACGGGACTGATTAGGGCCACGAGAACTTGGGCCGGCCCACCTGGGAAGGTGGGTCGAGAATAGAATAAGCGTGATTACGCCCGTTTTGCCCATCGAGGCAATCGGGCTTCATGAACTATTTGAGCCCATGACGTGGTGGACAGCCTTGCATGGTCAATCATTTCAAAGTCGCAATACAACTGCAGTAAAGTGCTCCTGAGTAACATCTATATTTGCTGTTCATCTTACCCATCCGCTTTTCTTTTTATACTTTTTTAGCTAGATTTATAATTCTTTTTGGCCTTTTTGAAATGACTTTCATGATACATTTTCCTGCCTTTTCACTTTTTTCATTGGTTTTAAAATTTGACTTCTATCTGCATGGACTACTTCAAACTTTTCGAAATAAAATAAATGCGAATGCATCAATACAAGGAAAATCATTCATGTTTTTTTTTTGTCAAGAAAAGTCATTGGTTCATCATCATTTCTTTACATTGAAAAATTCTGCCTTTCATTTTCAAATTAGAGTTTGAACCATAGGATATGAATGATTTGTAAGACATTTTCTTAAAAATAATAATTCCATCGATTAGAAAAATTAGTCAACACAAAATATTTTAATCATTAATGACAATATATACCTAAACATTCTCGTTAATTATGAAAATCAGCAATAGAACTATTGGTGAATATAAATGTATGTCAATAAAAACTCAAAAAATTGTACTATCGACACATCGATATAATGAATGATAAGATATCTCATTTTAGGAACGTAATTACTTATATGAATTATTCAATTGTATCTTTGTCGTTTGATCATGTAGGACCCATCATCTCTCGAATATGTCAAATTGATTGTTACAATTCACTTGATACCGAAATTTGGGAGGAAAAAAGAAAGAGGAGAGAAAATCCCACAAGGTCGGTGAAAGACTGAGGGAGGGAAGTAGAGGACTGTTGGTCATGGAACAGCAACAGCATCATCCCATACAGATATCAATAGCAGTTTGGCTGTGGCTTGTCCCTGTCACAACTCCATAGAAAACCCTCCCTTCACTGTACTCTGAGAAAGTCTCCCATCTTCCTAACTCATAATAGATATCTCCTTTCTTCTTACCGCATCTCTCTCTTCTTTAAACCCACCACCATATCTCTCTGGTTAAAGAAGAGAGAGATGCGATAGACGAAAGGCAGATCTCTCTCTCTCTTCTTCAAACCCTCTTCATCTCTCTCTATCTCTCTCCGAGAAGAAGAAGGAGGAAAGAGGGAAAGTTAGGACTCAGGATGGGGAGAGGGAAGATGGAGATCAAGAGGATAGAGAATGCGAACAACAGGCAAGTGACATACTCAAAGAGAAGGAATGGGCTCATCAAGAAGGCCAAGGAGATCTCGGTCTTGTGCAATGCTAAGGTGTCGTTGATCATATTTGGTGGCTCTAAGAAGATGCATGAATATTGCTCCCCTTCCACAAAGTATGCTCTCTCTCTCTCTCTCTCAACCGAGGTATGTACGTATGAGAGTTCTTGTTTGTGTGCAGGTTGACTGATATATTGGATGAGTATCACAGGCAGTGTGGGAAGAGGCTGTGGGATGCTAAGCATGAGGTGCTTTTGTTTTCTTCTGTAGATATTTTCCAAAGTCATGTATGGTTTGATTCTTCTTTGCCAGATTTGTGTTAAGAAAAAGGAATCTTGAATCTTGTGGGCAGATCCATATAGTCTTTTTTCTTGTCAAGAACTATATTTGATTATGCTGAGGAAACAAGACTGTTTACAAATACCAAATGACATTTTTTTAGTAGAAGACTGCTAGCAAACATGGATCCACAGTTTCGTGAGAAAATTAAAGGGGTGATGTTCGCCCTTCTCTGTCCATCTTGAGTATAGGTATCTATTTTTCTACTGCAGAAAGAGGACCAAGAAGATGTCCCTAGAGGCAAGAACAGATCTTGCAACGAGCCTTTCGTTCCTATGACTATTAATGTTTAGCAAGCATAACTATAAATTCAATAATTCACGTGTTCCAAGTTTGGTTTTTTTTTCTAATGTGTTTTTAACGTCTGTCTTTGGTTCTTGATTCATTATCTTGTTTCTATTATCTCAGTACGCTGTTCTCTCCTTTCGACTTGTACGAGTCCTTTTAACATACAGAGTCAACTCCATCCCTGGCATATTTTTTTCTTGATCGGAAACTAACACGCTAACGACTGGAGTTTCTTTTTGGCGAACTCTCAGAATCTCAACAGTGAAATTGACAGAATGAAGAAGGAGAACGACAATCTGCAGATCAAGCTCAGGTGGGTCTCTTCTCTTGTCTTTAATTCTCGCTCCTTTCTTTAGCCTTTAGACACTCTCGAGACCACTCACTCGTGCGCATCTCTCGCAGGCATCTGAATGGCCAAGACATCAACTCCTTGAACCATAAAGAGCTCATTGTTCTAGAGGATATTCTTGAGAATGGCCTTGCTTTCGTCCGAGACCAGAAGGCAAGTCTCGTATCTTTTTTACATGGACCATTAAAAGAAAATAGTTGGTCTAGAAAGATGTGTTCTAACTCTGCTAGCTATTTTGTTTCAGATGGAGGTCATCAACACACACAGGAGGAACGTATGTGCATTTATTGATCCAACATGAACTTTTCTTGTACTAATTGACGATTAAACTTACCTCGAGATATGCTTGATCATCATCTTGATGTTTTCACTAAACAATTTTTTTTTTCATTTTTTTTTTGCATTCTACTTCTTCTTTTGGCATTTTGGGGTGAACTTCATATCCACCAGCACAAGATGTTGGAGGAGGAGAACAAGGAGCTCAATTACTATGCGCAGGTAATTCATCGACTTCCTTCTTATTTCAGCCCAAATCATATCTGTCCTACAGCGCATTCGAGTTTCGCCGCCTCATTTGTGTATAGCCCCACACTTATTTTAAACTTAATTGAAAAAATAATCTTAATTTAGTATCTTACGGTTAAGCTAATCCTTGAAAAAGAGAGAAAAGATGATTATCAAGTAGTAATAAAATAAAATTAAAAAACAGTCAAAGACCTTTATTTATATACACATGATATAAGCTGTAGTATCACAAGGGGTTAGGGCACGAGACATGAGCAATGATGGTTAAATCCATTTTTGTCTCATCCCATTTGTGCGGCAATTCGGATATCTGTTGGAGCGGGTTAGATTGCCTCTCCGACCTTGTTTTCAGAATTTTACTTCTGGAGTGCCCCAAAAAATGCTTGAATCCAAGACCACAAGGAGAAGACCAAAATCCATTTCCATCTAAGCCAACATCTTGTTTAGAGATTTTTATTAAAAAATTTCCATAATTATAAAAAAAAAAATCCACTAAAACACTAACATGAGAACCAAGGTATGTCTTGTAAACTCTTCACTATAAACTTAATAAGAGTGGCCACTGGTTGGTATAATGTACCATATACAGTCATCTTTGAGTATATATATTTAAGTCGCTATAATAAGATAGCATGATAGTATATGAAATTGCTCTCATTCAGAGTGCGAATGTCATCTTTGATAAAAATTGAAGTCTGAAATGGTTTGACTGTCTTTTCGAAAAGATTCGTGGACTCTCGGTTATAAAGGTCAGTCGCCGCAGTGGTTTGACATCCAACTAAAACATTCCTTGTAAACCATCTATTTTGTTCCCTGAAAAAGAAGAGCTCCTGCTACATTATATCGAAAAGTTTTTTCGTTTTATTTCACTTATTGTGAATTTATTTCCCTGTAGATCAAAGAAAACGCTGCATCAACATAATTTTTGTACCCATCAATTTAAGATATAAATTCTTGCTATGTCCATACATAACGCAAATAATTTCTTGGATGGAATTTCGACGAATTAGTAAGTATGTATAGATGCGTGTCTATGTAGATTGATTATTGATATGTAAATCCAATCCTTATAGCCTTCAGGTTTCGATTCTGCCTAAGATTCTGTCTTTATATAATATTTTGTTTTCGCTGTTTCTGGGGAATTTACAGCAACTCCAGGACTATAAGTCTCATCATCACATGCCTTTCACATTTCGCGTGCAGCCTCTTCAGCCCAATTTACAGGAGAGGATTTAAAGAATAATGTTGCCAAATTGCATTTTGGCAAATGATCAATCATGGAACTAAGTTGCTATTTAATTATGTTAATCTGAAAGACCGTTGCACTTGATTAGCAGTGTGTTGCTAGCCTGTCACTATATTACTTGGCTTGGACAATTGTATCCTCTCTCTCTCTCTCTCTCTCTCTCTCTCTCTCTCTCTCTCTCTCCCTGTTTTTTTTTTCTGTTTTTTTGGGCCAATATCTCTTCCTTAGGTCTACTACAATAGATTTGCTTTGTGTGTGTGTCTGACGATGATGGCCTTTGATTTGACGTGCATGATCGAATCCTTACCTGGTCCCTCAACGATCGTCGAACGGTTTATAATTAGCAGAGCTAAATGGTCTGATGGGACAATGTGATTTCCTTTCAGATCTACAGGCACCCTTCGATTAAAACTAGAAAAAGAAAATGAAAACATGGAATCATCTCAGGAACATGAAAATGCATACTAGATTGATGCAATGTAAGTATGCGACAGTACAATTACTAAGGAAAGCAAAGGAACATCAACACAAACATGCGGAGAACAAAAATCAAAAGTTGTCCCTTAGAGACATACATCTATATAAAAACATACCAAAAAGTTGAAAGTTAGGCAGCATAGAAGCGTAAGTATTAGGTGGGAGAAGCAAGGTAGGGTGGCTGAGTGATGCGTGGCATCAAACTTTAGTTTGGTACATGACTCGAGCTTAGGGTTTGAGGTAATAGAGAGAGATCAAAACAAGAAGAATAGGATGACGATGATGATAAAATAATTGCCGAACCTGTAACAGCTATAAAAGTCTAGTTTAGCAATCTATATGTTATACATATGGGCATATTTCTTGTATTTGATTAAACCTGAAAAATGAGAAGGCATGCCTTTCTACACTAGGGGAAATCCTGTTATCTTTTCATTATAAGAATTGTAATGCTATAGAGATATTTGACGTCATGGCTGACGATATTCTTTGAGAGATAAGGAGAGACACCAAACGTGTTGATAACGTAATATCCTCCACCACAAAATGCTTGTATAATTCATTCAAGGAGTTTCAATACATTCGAAGAAAAAACGCCTTTAACAAGAGAATTACTCTTCCGGCCAAGAAGTCAAAAACAAGAGAATTACTCACTGCAATGAACACAATCCTCTTTCACTCATCACTGGGCGTGCCAGCCCTGATTCATTACTCATACGACACCTTGGATTTGTCTCTCACCTTATGGCATGGAACACGTATGCAACATAAACTCGAGCTCTCTTAATTCCATTGGGATAAAGTACTCAATCGTGGACCCTGTGCATCTATGGAGCAGTGCAGTTTAAGGAGTACACTTTCCAATTTGATATAAGGTACAAAGTTTTGCCCTAAGATGTGTATGACATCATTAAATGTGATTTATCATACTTCAACAGTTTCAAAGGGTACCCTACACTATGTAGCCCATGAAACTATTTGTATGTAAAAAAAAAAAAGAAGAAAATAATCTTTTTACATAGACTAGGTACGAATGAAAAAAGCTCATTAATATGTTTTTCCCCAACCTAAGGAGCTGCCAACGTAAAGGATACTTTCTAATCTCTCTTGTATTCAATAAGAATGTGCACATCGGTTCTGATTTGATGGTCACTTGAATTTGACTTTTGGTTTTCGGTTCCACCTACTCAAACCCTAAGCAAAAAGGCCAGAACTAGGCACTCATTATTCATCAAGCTGGGCGCCGCGTGTCCAGTAAGACAAACTAAATGAGGAGAAAATACTACTGGTAAGGTAGCCTATGTTGCGTATGAAAGACACCCAAAGATAGTCCATGGTTTTGATAAGTTCAAACTTTAACATTTGAAAAAGGGACAATGTGATGTAGCTACCGTTGGAACAGGAGAACACCACAGCTAATATCCCGCGTTTAATATTGATAGCTCACGTCAGTGCAGGATGTCTGAAAATGACCGATGGTCACACAAGCGTGACATGGAAGGGAAAAACCAATAACCAGAAAGCCCTAATAATGAACAGTAGACTTTAGCATGAAACCCCTCACCTTCTCTTCTGTGCCGAGAAAGTCGCAGTTCCCCTTAGCCCTAAATGGAATGTTCTCGCTTTACTTCTGTACCACTCCTTTTTTCGGCTCTCTCTCTCTCTCTCTCACAGCTATTCAGCTTTCATTTGCAAACAACAGCAGATAAAGAAGATAACAAGAGAGAAAGAACAAGAGAGAAAGAGAAAGCCAAAATAAGAAAGATGGGGAGAGGGAAGATAGAGATAAAGAGGATAGAGAACTCAAACAACAGGCAGGTGACCTACTCAAAGAGAAGGAACGGGCTCATCAAGAAGGCAAAAGAGATCTCTGTTCTGTGCGATGCTCAAGTGTCTGTGATCATCTTTGGTAGCTCCGGGAAGATGCATGAATATTGCAGCTCTAACACCTCGTATGCATTACTTGTGTTCTTGCCCTTTTTTTGCTTCTTCTTCTTTTTTTAAGAAGATCTATTCGATTGTTTTGCTAGTTTATGGCTCTTCCCTTTTAACTTTTGTTTTGGGGATTTAGATTGGTTGATATATTGGACCAGTATCACACACAGTGTGGGAAGAGGCTTTGGGATGCTAAGCATGAGGTGGGTTTGATTTATCTTCCCAATATTGATCTGCTGGTTACTTTGCAACTTTGCAAAGCTAGCTAATTTTATACCTTCCCAAGAAAGGTTCAAAAAAGAAAAACTTCTGATAAGATGTGATACTGTTTTTCATATAGAAAATTTGCTTAGAAGCAAGAATAGTGAATCTTAATAGCAGATCTGTCATTGGAATGTTGTCTTCTTTTCTTTTCCCTCAACTCAAATTATTATTGTGATCGATGAGAGCTTTAGTAACAGATCTGGCGCTAGATGGTTATTATGTGCCTTTTGTTTTCCATGCAAAACATGTGTTCTCAAATCAGAAGCACATTAATCAGTTTCTAGCTCAGCTTCTTGCATGGGCATAGATGTGGCTCCTTTTCTTGATTTATTTCAATTTTCCTGAAAGAATTCTAATGAAGCTAGGGTTTTGCCAAAATCATATGAAATCTCTCAGAATCTGAGCAATGAACTGGATAGGATCAAAAAGGACAACGATAACTTGCAGATTCAGCTCAGGTTCACCTCTCTCTCTCTCTCTCTCTCTCTCTCTCTCTCTCTCTCTCTCTCTCTCTCTTTCTCAATTGAAAAATATTCAATGATATATTATAAACAGGCACCTGAAAGGAGATGACATAACATCACTGAACCATAGAGAGCTGATAATCCTAGAAGACACTCTTGAAAACGGCCTCGCATGTGTCCGAGACCAGAAGGTGAGTATCTCAAGGAAAAGTTTGATTATGTAAATATATTCACAAATAATACCGAAAAATTATAACATATTTTCTGATCAATCCTCCATTCATGTCGCAGGATGAGGTTCTCATGACGCACAGGAGAAATGTTAGTTCCAATCCAAACATGTTACTGACTCTTTGCTTGAGGCTAAAATTCAGAGGTGCTTTTGCTAAGTTCTTTGTTTGATTTTTTTTTTCTTTTTAATTCTGGTTCAGCATAAGCAGCTGGAGGAGGGCACTAAGGAGCTCCATTTCTATGCGGTAACTCCATCAACTTATAATCATCTTGATGATGCATAAGCATATAAAGATACACAAGCAAATTCCAAGTAAAAAAAGAACAAGAGCAGAAGAGAGTTCTTGATATGACAGTATTCAGAATGCCTAACTTGTAGCTTGATCAAGATTAGGTTTTGAATGGGATTGAGTTTAATGAGAGTAACATTGCTGTCAATTTGGCCAAGATATGAACCTCATTTTCATGGTATCCCAAAAGAGTGTTTTTTGATTCTGGTGATGAGTTTGTTGTATATCATTTTTGTGATCCTGCCTCTATATGTATATGTCTATATAGGTGGTCCGATTCACTATTACTGTCATCTCTCCTACAAACTAGCTAGAAAAGGATTGCCTTTTTCATTAAAGTTCATAGATATAAGGAAGCAAACTATTTTTTTGCCCTTAGCACGTAACCAAGGATTTTTTTCTTGTACAATATTTCTTTATTATATATTCACAATTTCTATATGAAACATGTTATAACCATGAATACTAGCCATAGGTCTAACAAAGAGTTGATAATCAATCAAGTGAAACTATGGATTATATTCCATCGAAACTAATTTGAAATTTATTTGACAAGAAGGTAAATGAAATTAGTAAAATTAAGAAATCTGGAGAGAGCAAGTGATAATAGGGTAATGTTCATTTGTACGGAAATTATACATATAAAATGATAGTGACAACTAAATTCTGATTATGAACTTGAGAAAGTTATCTTGTCTCTAAGATATTAATGCAGCACAGATTTTGTTATTGGTCTCAAATATGCAGTGTTTGTTCAAAAGGTTTTCTACCAAGATATTTTTTTACTGGAATACCGTAATTTCAAATTAGATTCATATCTATGTCATAATAAAGATTAACCCGCTAGTTTCATGTTTTAACAAAAGCAACTCGGAACAAAAAGCGTTTCATGTTAAAGCATGTTCAATACTGATTAACCTTGGACCAAAATTCTTGATCTCCTTCCAGGCTTCCGTATAGGGACTCAAAGGGGGTGTGAGTAGCAAGTTAAAGGAAAATCCATCATATCTACAGCATTAGTGATATCTCTTTATAGCTAGTTTACAAGTTTATCATAGTCTTATGTATACATGCAGAACTACCGACCTAATAAAACCAAATTTAAATTTCACCATATCCCATTCTATAGTTCAATATATTTTGTATCCAGGCTGGTTTTTATTCGTCTTATTTCTTGTTCTTTAGTCCTAAATATTGTTTTTAATCCAAGTTCATTTGTGAGAGGGGAGCATTCAAGTTATCATACATCGCACATTATAGTCTTGTAGTGTTTAGTTTTGCCTTGTAGCTTTCTTCAACTGATAAGTGATGATGCAATTTGAATCAAAATACTCCGCAACATGATACCCAAGTCATGACTACTGATAGTATAAATAACCAATTCGAGGAGATCATGTTATCAGGGAAATTATAGAATTCTAGGGGCGAGTAACTAAGTTCGTTATGATGTCCACATACAAATCATCACAATGAACTGCATTGAGAAATACTAGGTGAACCAGTTTGCCTTACAAACCTGATCTGCTCACGAATACATTATGGACCAGGTGATTATACTACAAAGGAAAGGCTATATATCGATTAATGCCACAACAAAGAGACCTTGATTCATCTTCCTTATTCATTGAGCTAGAAAATGGACCGTGCAGATTCAAATTTAAGTCGACCCTTACTATATGTATAACAGACTTCATGTAACTCTAATCTCTTTCTTTTCATCTGTTCTTTTTTTCGCTTTCAGCAACATAAAGACATGATGATGGCCGAAAATGCTAGAGCTGGGAACGAGTACAATCAAAGAATGAGGGCCGACTTCGGCTCTTCTGCCTACCGTGTGCAACCAATCCAGCCAAACTTACAACGAAGGTTCTAAAAACTCCTCTCTTGAGAGGACTGTCAACGTTCCTATGGGCTTGCTGTAGTACCACCATGCATGTAGTCTCTTATAAGATCAAATTGCGAAACATATAGCAGATATGGAATAAGATATGTGTATGCATTGATACAATTGAAGCGACTCAGCTTGAACCGACTGTTCGGGCGCTTGGGTATCTGCAACATGTCCTAGTGCTTCAGGTTGGCAGTCCCATGAACATGGATGAATTATCTAACTTGTCCACCATATACTTTGTGGAGTTCATCGCTCTACTAGATACCATCAGTTTTGTGTGACCTGGGATTTTATTAGCATGTAGAAAAAGCGAGTCTATATGTGACAGTAAGTACGAGACATCAGAGGATCGGGTTAATATGACGCACTAAAGGAAACTCTAGCATGCTGAAATGATCAGTTAAAATATACACGAGAGTGAAAATTCTTGGTTTAATTGGAAGAATAAGCACGCAGAACTATAAATGATGCGGCTTCACACATGACAATTTTTGGTTAGTACTTAAAGAATGGGATCCCGATGGAACATATAGATGAGTTGACTAGATTTTCCGAGCGCATATCAAATCATTCAGTTAAACAAATTGTTCGTATTCTTTCAGGTATAAAGGGAAGGCAAAGAAATTGGCGTGTGAACGTGTTAGTAAAGTCTTGAATTTGGTAACTAAAATTTGGCGTTAAGTCATTAAATTTCCAATTAATAACAAATTATTAGGTAAAGCACGCGCAAGATCGCACCACATTACCGAATTCCATCCCACAAGTGAGCAAGATCAGATTCTTAGGTTCAATCCGACAATGTTTCTTGAAGTGTCCTGGAGGTTTTACCAGGCTAGCGATTGAGGAAGAATAGTGTTTCCTCAAGTCAGGGATTGTTGTCGCTGCCGAATTATCTACTTCTGGGAGGATTGATGTTTTCAGATTGTGGGATTGCAGTGATTTCACAAGCATTCTCTGATGCATCCCAGTGTTGCTCCAGTGTGGAAGCTGAGCAAAGATGCACAAGATGTTCCTGCGTTTGTCTAGTGTTCTCGGGATCCATTCCACAGCGCCAGCTACTGAAGTCCCCTGAACACCAAGAATTTGTGCTATCCATTGTCATCTGGGAAGTAATATGGAGAACCAGAACAAGGGTCAGGCGTTCAGGTTCGGGAAAGAATGGCAGATTCCTCCAACGAAATGCCGTCCACTGGCCATGTACAAATGACCTTTTGGAGTTAGACACAGCAGTTTCTTGCTTCCCAAAATTATGCTGGAGAAGCTGATACGGACGGCTATCTCAAAAGCTTTCAGGAAATAGAGCCACTTGACAGGGAAACCAGAGGAAGTGCTCTGTCTCTTCAATCCTTGCCTGTCTGTTGGCCTGAGCTATTCGCAAGATTTGTAGCCTGGTTCCTTAGCTGGGACTCAGATACAGGATCGTTACGGTTCGCCAAGGGAGTGCTTTAATCAACTCTTTTTTGTTCATAACCCTTGATATCTAATATAACAGCAGCATTACTCTGCCTTATGATATGTTAACTTGCACCAGCTTTTACTAGAGAGCAGGACTCAAGATCTAGAATACGATGGACTGTGCTCTAAGACTGCAAATTCAATGAAGTTCACTACTGGCAGTCAAAAAATCGAACCTTTACAATTTTTTATTTTCATAGCATGCTTGTTTCTACATAATTATTTCAACCTTAAAAGGGAATTCAGAAGAGAATGCAGTCCAGTGCATGAAAAAATTCAACTGCCTGCTCTTCCAACACGAAGAAAAAGACCCCTTTCACTTATACAGAGAAACAATACAGAACCTATCTTATAGGTAAATATTACCTAAAGATTATTCACAGCTAAAACTTTCCCCAACCCCATTTACAGTTTCAAGATATTCCTAGTCAAGAAGTTAATACTTCTTCAGCATGCTCCTGAGCCTTATGAAGCACCAAGTCTTAGCCAGGGTCTTGTACTTCTTCCAGCCGCCAAAGTATCTTCCTATCACTTTTTTGTAGGAAGGCCTTTGCTGAACCAAACTCCAGTATTCAGCCATGTTTGGCCTGCTGTTTATATACTCATCTTCCAAATTCAAGAGCGCCAAACGAGCTAGCACAGGCATGAACATCACATCTGCCATGCTGAACTCGTCCCCTGCAATATAAGCCATCTTGCTCAACCTGTCTTCGATTTCATCAAGAAGTCGGATTAGATGTTCCTTGCTCCGCCTTACAACCTCTGGGTCTCTCAGCTTCTCTTCAATGTCATATGCTTCTTTTAGCTTGCGGTGGTAGGAACTTGCCAGATCAGGTGACTCAGCCATCCGAGCAATCAAGACTCTCCTCAAAAACTTGGACACCGCTTGCTGATACTTCTCGGGGACATGGAATAATGTGAAAAACTTAGGATTCCACTCCTGTATTTTATGCATCCACTGAATGACTTCGTCACTGCTGAAGGCAATGCCATCGCAACCAACAGAGACAACTGCAATTCTCTCTATATACCTGAAAATTTCTAAATTGTTATAAACTTACACAAGCTTCTACCAGATATTTTGAAGGAAACTTCTAAACAAAAGGACAATCAATGAGAATGACCCTATTCTCACTCCATGACAGTTGTAAGTCGTTGATATGGTTTTTGCTTTTGCCTTCATGCTTTAACTTTAACTGTTGCACTGTGAATTTCAGTTTACTTTCATATCCAACACGTTAGTCTTTGCAGAAGAAAATTCTTGACATTTAGAGTCATTTAAAAGTCCTTCAATTTTCAGAAATTAAAGTGGTATTTTGTTTTGCAGAAATGCAAAGAGATGGCAAAAAGTGCTTATATAAAACCCTTGAGAAAATGAAAACAGGAGCTATTCCAGGATCCACAGTAAAACCTACAGAATTGCCAAAATTGCCGATCAATAATTGTGGTTACTTTCCTGATCAGTACAGCATTTAGAATGCTTCCATCGGAAGAGAAAATTTTGCAGAAGCCACTTACGTAAAGATGTAATAGGAACCATAAGACATACATGAGAACTTGGCCAAAAGAAGAGAATGAAGACAGACAGACAGAAAGATACAAAGAAAGAAGACTCTGAGTTAATAGATCTGCAAAGAATATGGTACACAATAAAGCACAATACTATCCTGTCGACAGACACATTCATTATTAATCCAGAAATACTTTTATTTGGAATGCTTAGCTAGAGAAGCTTTATCACATGCCAAGACATTTGAAAAACACATCAAACAAACATTTGTCATAACCATTTCAAGAGAAAGAACAAGTATGTAGTAAGTATAGGATGAGACTTACTGAATGATTTCAATAGTATCAAAGATGACATGTGAACCATTCTGGAAAACAGGGAGTTTTGCAGTTGGGTTCATTCTGAAGAAGGAAGGCCTCAAATTTTTGCCTGTTATCGGATTCACATGGAAGGATGTGTAATCAATGCCTTTCTCTTCCAAAGCCAGCCTTACCTTTTGGCTGTCCAATGAATATGGGTGATGATACAGTTGCATGATTCTAATCGCCTTTCCTTTTATTGACTTCAACTATGAAGCACAAGCTCCACACAAAATCAAGAGCTCTGCTGCAAGTCAAATTGAAACAATTACATAACCAAAAAAAAAGTTTAATTAGCAGTTAGCACGATTCAAAGGTACAACTTTTCTACCATGCTAACACGCGTCACCGGTTAGAGGTCACAAGTTTGACAAACATCATCCCTCTCAAATGAGACTCTTAAGGTTTTGCTAATCTAAAAGGTCCGCTCCGTACTGTGATGGAACATAGCCAAAATCAAAAGAGAAACCATAGGCCCAAAAAAACTTCCTGGTATCCACAATGAATGAATACACAAGCATTGAAGAACATTTATTGACATACCCAATTCGACTAAAAGAAGAATCCCTGGCATCTCTTAGACTGTTGCCATCAGCAATTACCTCCCAAGGTAAAATTAACGAGACAGTAGTTCAGACAAACGTCAATAGTTAAACCCATTCAACAGTCCTACTTTCAGCAGCCAATGTCCAAAATAGTCGGGTTAGGCCTCACACAATGTCCGGTTCCACAAAAACCAGAAAAACAGCTAAACTGAGAGGCTATCTTTATGAAAGCTCCAAAATGAAAAGGTACATTTTCCAGCAGGAAAGCATTAAAATTTTGCAGCCCGAAGTCACAATTTTAAACAGTAAGATTAGAATAAAGGAAGTATTCCCGATTCAGTTAATAAATACAGAGAAGGGAAGTCACACCAACTCCTGTCGTGCTTAGAACACTATTGACAGCTCAAGAAAAGGGGCCAAAAGAGGTCCTAGCGCTTCTAATTTACCCACCAATTTGACAAGGAATTTCAACGAAGGACTTCACAAGGCGATCAAGAACCGTCCAGACCACACGGCGAAAAGAGCTTCTGCCGACCGGACGATATGCAGAACCAGAACCCGCCACGCCCCCGGACCAATACTCCAACCCCAACTCAAGACACGCCGAAGTCAACGCGCGGAAGCAGAATCAAGTTCACAACAAGAGCTCGCAGCAACCCGAATTGACTAGGAACTCAAAACGAAAACGGAAACAGCACGCGGCATGATAAGGGAACCAAACGAAGGAGGACGACGAATGTAAAGCGCGATCGAGACAGATGGGGGTCAGATGGAACCTTACCCAGAAAAGGTCGACACTTCCAGAGACAACTTCGACTGTAAAGGTCGGGTCTTTGCTGGGATTTGCGTTGTGGGTCGCACGAGAGAGAGAGAGAATCTAATGCTAGAAACGATCGCGAAACGACCGTAAGTAACGTGCCAGAAACTTTCCGAGAGAAGTGCAAGAACCGGTGGAAAAGGAAACTTTTCATTCGCAACAGTTTGCCCGCTCGCTCGTTGTTGGATTCTTTTTGTCTTTTCATCAATCTCAAATCTCAAATTAAAAGATTAACGCCAATCGGAAAGATGTGAGGTTGGAGGTAAGTTCAAGGAACCGAGTTTGGTAACTGCTTATCACAAAGAAAGAAAGATCGCATCATTAAGCACACATTTAATTGAGAAATTATAGCATTTTTAATTTGATGGAACTGACAGATGTCATAAGAGCACTTTTTTTAATAAAATCCCCTCCCAAAAGAAATCCATCTCGACCATTTTTGTAAACTTTGAAAACGCACACGTGTCATGACAATTTATATATCTACCATATGACAAAACATTTGTTTTTTTCTAGTATGAACGACTCGTCAAAGAATTATAATAAAATCTTCAACTCGAGTGAATGTATTTGGCCGGATTGCCTGGGTGGTCATTATGCTTTGACGTGATGAGTGATTGCATCATCAGATGTTGACCTTGGTTACCGAATGCGACGAATTTAATGTGTTCATAATTGACGCACTAGAATTTAATTAGTTTATAATTGACGCACCACTACGGTCGTTTTCACCCATTTTTCTGGCATAGCACTAGTGCGCCTACTTGTACGACAATTTTTGGGGGAGGGCGAGGGCTCACCGACCCATTTGCCGAGCGAAGACAAAAGGGCTCCCAAGCCGAAGGCAGTCCAACTCAAACCAACATGGAAAAGGGGATTGACAGTTGTAATTAATCTTAAAGTAATTTGAAATATTCCTGAAAAATATCCTAAAATAATTTATGTAGAACACATACTTTCATTTCAAATCTCTTCATCCAAAGACTTATACTTACCATAATAGACATACATGTGCAAAGACCGTTATTTGTGTTTCGATACCATATTAAAAAGTCAAATAGAAAATTTAAAGATAATGCACGTATATAAAAAGCATAAAATCAATATTATCAATCGATGCAAGGTATTGCAAAAAATAGAAGTCATTTTGAGTCCACACGGACCTATTTTGTATGTGCTCAAAGGCCCTTCTCCTTGAGATGGTACAAAAAGTATTTTTCACATGGGATGCATCGTTAACTTTGCAAGGAAGCAAACCGGCTTGTCATGGCAAGAGGGAGGGAAACCACTTTCGTCTTTGAATTTTGAGAATGTTTCAAAGCTTAAGTATCTTGTTACATCACTGGCGAACGACGTATGATAGAACATAAGGCATGAGATACCTTGTTTGTCATTCACCATTGTTCTAGCTCGTGGCTAAAGCTTCTTGCACAAGAAAGCCCACGTCCATGCTTAGTTTTGGTTTTTGCCCCAGGGATTCACGAACCCATTTGGATATGTGCGTTTGAGCTACGCTCGACTTTCATCGGCAGCTTTTTTAGCTTTTTTTATTATTATTTTTAGCTGTGGGTTAATAAATATTATTAATCGTAACGCTACAAGTTACGACTCGAATCTTCAAGCATGTTTCTTCTAATTTCCGGGCCGCAATCCTTAATTTCCATCGATGAATTGGGCCAGCAATTGGAGGAAGGGAGAAATATATGGGCCGTATCCATAAAATCCTTTGAAGGCCCAGTTGATTTTTTGATTGACAAAGTGATATTCGAAAGACATGGATGGTGGCTAGTAAAGGTTTTCTGTTCCTTTATTTTTTTTTCTTGGGCATCCAGGTTAAAAGAGGTTTAAAAAATCGGTTTTCAACTGAGCACGCTCTTATCATCGAGGCCCGCGAATATTTGGGCCGACTCAAGAAGACTATTGTTTCTCATGCGGACAGGAGTGCAAATCAAGCTATAGATTGGGTGACTAAAGCCCAGTATTTGAACTTTCTCCCTCATAATTGGATAACCTATTCCCCTCGAACTCTTTGGGATTTACTTTATCGTGATTCCCCACTATTGGATACGTTTGCTTAAGAACTCTTTTATCCAATAAAACTGGTATTTTGACCAAAAAGAAAAACTGAGCTTGTGTCATATGTTTTTTCTTTTTTAAGATATGAATGACCAAATATTTCCAAGATATTTCCTTCTCTACAACTTTTCATGTAAACAAACAAAAAAATGAGAGGAAAAATATGGCATGATTACTTGATCAATTATAAAATTTATTGTATAAATATCAATATAATTCTAAAATTTTTAATTTTGCTAATATAATCATAAACTTTTGCACAAACTCCAATGTAGTCTTTCTGGCAAATTGCCACCGAAAATCAATGATGTGGCCATTCACAAGTTGTTTACCTCAATATGCCATAGAGGATAACCTTGTCAATAATTTATAGCAAAAATTGATTAGAATGACTAAATTGGAGTTTCGCACGAAAATGTAGGATTACATTGACAAGATTAAAAAATCAATAATCAAATCGACATTTATACAATAATTCAAGATTTTGATTGGAAAAATAGGACAAAGGAAGTGAAAAGGGACTGTTGCAATGGCGACCTTTGGTCTGGCAAAACCCGGTACAAAAGAAATATCTATAATTCACGGGCAGAGGGGGGAAGGGATGCACCGACGCCGACACCAATTTTGGTGCCCATCAATTTAATGTGGTTTTTTCAAATGTGACCCATAACTGTCCAATTAATGGTCACATCTTGCATGCTCCTTAGTCCTTCCTTCACCAACAGCTTTTTCCATCGGAGAAAAAAATTGCAAAAAGTAAGATAAACTCCTCATATCTCCTCAGCTCGAATTTTTTATGCTTTGTTTCTTATGCACGTTTAATAATTCTCTCTCTCTCTCTCTCTCTCTCTCTCTCTCTCTCTCTCTGTGTTTTCGAGGCACTTGGGCAGCGGAAATCAATTGATATGAATTTCGAAATAGAGAGGGAAATGAAAAAATTTTAGAGTTGTGTGCCTCAAATTCTTATCAATTGATGTAATAAATGAAAACAATGCCGCAATGCAATGACTGACGGGGCACGCAATTCCGTACTATTAGCTTTTAAGATAGGGGATTAAGGAAGCTTCCAGCTCGTGCAGATCAGCCGGAGATGTCAGGTAGAGCTTGATGGGATCTTGAATCACTGAAGATTCTCACTCACCAACATTATACAAGTCTCATGATTTTCCCAGAGAAAGTTTTCTACAATTTTGGAAGATTCTGAATAATAGATATGTATTGATGTTTACATCTTAGAGATTTTTGAGTTGTTCAGACTCTAACACTAAATAACACTACATATTAATTATAAGTAATGTCGGGATGGTTGAAATACAAAGACACAAATAAGATCAGTTAGAAATTTGTCATCATAAGCCATGCTTTACATTCGCGTTTAATTTTATAGATAAATCTATCATTTCGCAAGAGTTTCACTAATTTGAACATGCATTTAAAATGATGGTACGTTTTATGATTAAGGGGTTATTTTTTAAATTATTTATATAACGTGTTTTACCATCATGCGATTGATTATTATCTATCGATCATGTGTCCATTATCATCGTCAAGACAGATGAAAATGGAAATGCACTCGGCATAACTCTTGAAGAGCAGCAACCCGCAATTGATTGAATCATGAGGAGGATAAGAGTAATCTTTCGAGACCAAATTCAAGATCAAAAGGGGGAGGGGGGAGGAAAGGTAAAGGTCTTCCAGTGGAGATTGAAATAAGATCCAATGCTTCGACACCATCAAGGCTCTTGATCTCTTGGTCCCTAAAGCACCAAAGAGATCAAGAGCCCTAAAGCAGCTTCCATGGAGTCTTCCTCCATGATGCCGCTTCTGGCTCGTGAATGATGATTTGATGCATCTGTCCATGGTGGTGGGGGTGGTGGATTTCTCCACCAGATCATCGAAACCCTAGATTTCGGACTCGACCTTTTTCGGAAGAGGTCAAAGTCAGGTTCACGTTGAAGTCATGATTAGCGCAGCAATGATTCATCACAGCACAGAAAGTTAAAACCACCCTTAAACTAACTCAGATAGAGAAATGCCTTGCGATGGAAAACAAAGCCCCCACCAGCTGGCAAGTTACGTTTCCTTTTCTGTCAGATTAATTTAACATTGGATCGCTAAAACCTTCCTAACGCTGTTGGGTCGAGTTGAAGAAAAGGAGGGAATTAGGCGGGAAACAGGGACTTCGGTTTGCCATTGCAGCTACTGCGGCTGTTTATCTTTCTGGTTAACGTGTCGTTTTTGGTCTCCTGCAAGCACCGTTTTCAACGCCCCCCCGGTGCTGGCCCGCGGGCTTCGGACACCAGCAGCATAGATCATCATTGCAGCTTGCTGGCTGGTAACATTCCCTGCTCAGCTGAACATCTGATTAACTCATGGTTGGTTAGTATGTGGATTAAAGGTGAATGTTGCTTTTCGAGAAGGTGGACAACGTTTGTCCTCCCAAGAGGCTTTCCTCCGGTGTTTCCCTCGTGGGGTCTTCGTGCTGCGAAAGGATCGGCAGAGTTTATGCTGAGGATCCTTGCTAATGAGCAGATTAAGGCTGACACCTACCTAAGAAGAATAATTATTGAGCATACCCTAGTGAGTTAACAACATAAGTACGATGAGTGGCTGAACATCTGATCGACTTATGGTTGGTTAATGGGTGGATTAAAGGTAAATGTTGCTTTTCAAAAAGGCATATACAATGTTGCCCTCCGAAAAGGCAATTCCTCCGGTGTTTCCTCTGGTGTTCCGTCGTGGGGTCTTTGTGCTACGAAAGAATCAGCAAAGTTTATATTAAGGATCTTGCTGATGAGTAGATTAAGGCCGACACTTATCTAAAAGAACCATTATTGAGCATACCCAAGTGGGTTAGCAACATCAGTACCATGAGCGGCATGGCACTTTAATTGGGCATTAGAATACCACTTGCTTACGTGGTCGATCACTTACGGTTTGTCATGTTACTCGGTATATCTACCTAACATTGAAAATACTTATAGTTTAATATGTGATTTTCAAGATACGGCGATGCACATAATGAAAACAAGCATAGTATAGAAAACATTGAAATTTTCGGAGTCGTCAAATTAGAAACTTAATTATTGGTGACACTTATAAGATTACCAATTATTTCATTCATTTTCATCTGCTCAATCTCATCACCACCTCTCCCAATGTTAATGGATCATATGGATAGAGTAACTTGTATTTCCAAATTTTGATATCCATTTTATTTCTAGCGAACAAGAACAGTTAGAAAAAGGAGAAAAGATCCCATTATTATTTCATTATTTTCATTTCCAATAATGGAACAACACGTGAGGGCTCACCTCATATTAGGTTTACTTACTTCCAATTTTGGATTTATAGTGACCAATAGATATGAAATATAGTTGGAGCAATGAAATTTTTGAAAACCTAAATGTAAAAGAATTCATCTTTTATTGGCTCGCATGAATTTGAGAGAAGTCCCTCTAATTAAAGTCGGAGTATCAAGCCTCTTGAAATGTCTCAAGGCATAAATGAGGTCATGACCAAAGAGGATTAACCTCTTCTGAATGTCTTCCATTCTAAGTAGAGGGAGCTTCTATTATTCACTCACCGGTCATATCTGAATAAAATCTCATTTATCAATCATAATCTTTTTGAATTCATCAAGATCTCAACATTATGTATATAATTGTGATAAAATGCGAAGGAGGACATTGAATTAGGATCGGATCAACGTACTTCTCCGATTCCCTTTAAAAAGCGGAATAAAGAAAGGCAGCGGTGAAACTTGGAGAGGACAAGAAAGCCACCTTCCTCCCTTCCTCCCACCCCGACTGCCCTGTTCCTTTCGCTGGCGGTAACTGTCCATAACGACGCCGACGTCTCATCGCTTCACTAGACGACAAAAAAAAAAGTTAAAAAAAGAAGAAGAAGGAGGAGGAGAGACGCCATAAACGAATGGATGGCTTGAATCTCAGAGTCTTTGAGAGGGAGATAGGGACTGGAGGATGGGGTCCTCTCCTCTGCTTTTTTAAGCACATGGTGGTTGGACTCTCCATCATGTGGTCACCCCGCCCCCACTCCGCTCCATGAGCAAGCATTTACTTCTCGGGTCCGGGCCGGTCGGATCCGAACCGGATCGAGTCCTTTTCTCGTGCCGGGATGCCCCCTTTCTTTCTTCTTTTTGGCTATCAATGCTGGTGGGAGGGTCGGTTTGAGATGGAAAGGCTATGAAAGTTTCGGGACATTGAATTTATTAGATCTTTTGATTTTTACATAAGAATTAACGAACCGTATGCATCGAGTTTACTTGTACCAAGGGCATTCCATGATTCGTCCATACATCTTCGATCTTGGGATAAAGGTTTCTGTACTTGTCGTTTTCCACTTAGCCGGAGGAGGACCACTCCACCGTCCGTCCAAAGCCTTCTCGTTGGCCCCCACATGTAAGGCCATGAAATGCAATGTAGCTTGTATAGAATATATGCATAATGTCCCCTTTGTTTATCTAATTTATGTAATTTTACTAAAGTCTGATTTTTGGTCCAGTTAATGAACTTTCATGGGAATTTAGTCAAATTTTTCGACGAAAAAGCCGATGTGATAGTTATTGAACGGAGATCTCAATCATATAACGTATTAAATATTTTCCTTTTTTTCTCACTATAAATACACTTTAATCAGAATCCGATCAATATTTTTAGCAATGATCAAATGCAATGTCATTAATTACCACATAGCTACGAAATATTTGTCATCAAAATATCGGTGAACTTCTGATAATAATCCATTGATTGAAGAAAAAAATTAATAATTCAATTATCAGTTTATTGAAATAAAGATCTTCTAGATCTAATTGGACTAATTATTTTGGGGTCATGACATCATAAGTACTCGAGCTTTTATTTGTTTTGCAACCAAGCATATTTGAAATATAAGTTGATGTGAGGCCTCTATTCACCGAATTGTCATGTCACGTGAGATTAATAGATGTGACTAGCTTAAGGGTAGTTTGGGTTTTCATAAAATTCAAACTGAACCAAATCATTTGAGTGTATATTAGCTTTCAATCAAATTGCAATCGGAATATACAAATGGTTTGGTTCTTTGATTTTATTTTTGTAATATTAAAAAGAGATTTATCAGTGACAAAGAGAGAAATTGTGTAAATCGTAATATTAAGAGGAGATGTGATTTTTAGTCCGATTTGGTGATTGAACCGACTTGAATAAAAAGAACGGTTATTTTTTTTATTATCCTGACCAAAATTTGAATTAAATTAAAAATACATGAAAATTCAATTTAGTTCGATATTGACACTTCTAGCTTATTCAATGAAGTTAAATCTGAATTACCGACCCGACTTGTCTTACCCAATAAAAGAGCATGAATTATTGTCGATCGGAAAACCGACAAAAATCATCGGCATATCCTTCCCTCAATCTAGAAGTGGACAACGTAGCCCTCTGCCATCGTCCGTAGACTCTCAGAAGAAGCATCACCATCCATCTTATTTTCCTCTCGATGTTGTCTTTTCGGAAGTGGGACGTGGCGAGCCCCGCGGCACGTGAAGGGAGCCTATATAGTTGGATCCACCGACAGCAAATCTAGTGCGAGCACTTGATTTATTAATTGAGGGATTACAATAACAAATTACTATAGTTTATAATTTAAGAAATGGGAAAGTGATCCAATCAATTTAAACTTATTGTATAGATATCAATTTGATTATAAATTTTTCAATTTTGTCAATTCAATTCTGAATTTTTGTGTAAAATTTTAATGTAATAAGATTGATCGAGATAACTGTATTAGAATTTCACGAGAAAGTCTTAAAACTAAATCGTTGGAATTGAAAATGTAAAACTGAATTAACATCTACAATATAAATTTAAAGATTGATCAAGTAATTTTCTCCTAAAAGAGTGGTGTCGGGCTTAGTAAAGTTAGATTTAATGATTCTACCGTTTTCCCATAGTTGAACATTGTTGGGTATTAGCTAGCATTGAGCACACCCTCCAGACTTTCGTAAGATGTTGGTGGGTCCAAATGACCCATTTGCGAGGAGCCTCTCACATGGCAGTGCGAGTACTTCTTTTAAGGAAATTTGTTGGTACAACAACGACGTGATGAGATGGGTAGCTACAATACCTTCCACTGATTTTTCACAACCTTATAATGAAAAATATCCAATCTCCTTCAATTTCATTTCTCTTCAATATATATTATGTGGGCATCAATTTTTGAATCCACTTTCCTCATGGCCAAAGCACATGACTTGTCCTATTGAGCACTCTCGATAAAAATTATTCGTGTGAAAAGAGATTGTCCGAGGTGATTTAATGATTCGTGAGAAGATCGAAAGGAAAGAATTATTTACAATGTCGTGTTATTAGTTGGGATTGTATAAGGGCTCTCTCAATGATTTTTGTACTATTATTAATGATAGAAAGTAATTTATTTGTTTTGATTACGTTGGTATGAGTAAATCTGATCGTGCTCAGTAATTGTTAACTATAATTCTTGTGATTCAAAAGTTGTCGTGATCTAGTGAGATGGATCAAGTACTTTACGATGGATAGAAATTAGTCTCAAAATTTACTTAAGAAGTCGAAAATTGTAAAGCCCTTTTTCACTTGAATTAATGGAAAAATGCAATTACAATTTATTAATTCATAACAATTATAAATGGTTATTTTCCTTTTTGACCGGGTAAAGTTCATAAATGTGCTGTTGTTCACCGTAAATGTTGGTAATGATGCATCCTCCACTGGGAGGGGAGACTTTCTTCTTTCTCCGTTGACGTAGAAAACCGCGCGGCCGTCAACTTGGGGCGCACGTGTGCGCCGGCCAATGAACTCAGAGGGATCCGCCAGCTGGACCCGCTCCCCCGAACCGAGGAGCGTCCTCGTATCGACAGGAGCCACGCGTCGAGCGGACAAATCACGTGACGATCATGATTCCGCGAGCCACCTCGGGACGGGGACAGGGACTGGGACGGGGACGAGGAGGAGGGAGATCGAGATCGAGATCGAGATCGAAGGTTGCAGGGGGCGGTCAGTTATGCCCGTCACGAGCGAAACGGACCATCTCCGCCGGTCGTTGTTACCTTCCTCGCCAACCGGATGAACGTGGCGTGGCGCTTCTCTTCTCTTCGTTATGGTCGGCCGTCGTCCGAGGAGCTTTGCCTTTCTGCACTTTCCTGATTTTCGTAGATCTTCTTTTCTACCTTGTCGGAGACGGTAAGGTATGCCGACCCCAAGCAACTTATACGCATAGTTTGTTCCACACTTTTGTTGAAGTTAGGTGAAATAATGCCACACAATTCCCCACCGACCGGAGAAAAACAGATTGATCTCTGTAGCAAGTGCATCTCTCACGACTTAGTAATTTTGTATATTCTTACGACTAGAAAATACTTACATAGGTAGGTCATTTTAAAAGGGAAAAGTAAGAAAAAAAAAAATCTCATGTTATGCTAACTGTAATGTATTTACTCTAAATTATTTTTGCGATATTAAAAACTTCGAACTATACTTATTGTGATATATTTATTTAATTTTTTTTTATTGTGACATAAAAACTCTCAAATTTGTATTTGTGTGACAAATTTTCTCTTCGCCAATATTCCGTTCAATGATATTTTTTATCAAAATAAGGTTTTTATTTCACTTAAGCTACACGGATGCCACATCAACATTATTATTATTTTATTTTTGGCATCATTTAACAGTTTTCATTGACATAACTTTGATGGATGATAAATGTATCACACAGGTATAAGTTTAAAATTTTTTGCATCGCGGAAATAAGTTTAAAGTAAATGTGTTGTAATGAACATGATTTAAAGTTTTTTTGTGACTTTTGTCTAATTTTAAATCCATGAAAATTTCTGGAGCCACATAAGAAGCAAGCAAAAACTTGGGTAAGTGGCCAAACACTAGATTATGTGCCCTTGGTAGCTTGGGGAATAGAACTTATATTGTGTGCCTCCAATTACACAAGCGCATTTATTTCATAATCACTACGTTAATAACGCGAGGTTAAAAAGATTAACCTCCCTAGCTTAGGAGAAAACTGACGAGTGGATAATGAATTTTCACGGAGCAAATAGCTAAAAAGAAATATGGGGCGGAGGATGTCGGAGGATTTTCAACTGTCCCCAATTAGCCTTGATGACTTTGGCTTCCTTAGCGCACTAATCATTCTATAATTCAATTGAAACTTCTTTTCTAATGACGTAATGGTATAATCAAATGGTTGACCAAGGTTTATGCAATACCTATCTAGCGCATGCCTAACATGATGACTCCTAGGAATTGAAAGGTGGATAGTGATAGGACGAAATTGGGTCCATGGACTTTGCAACTGGTATATTCTTTTCGCCTCCTTACACATAAGTAGAACGATTGACGTTCACATCGGCGATTTTTTGTTAATTTTGGCCGGAATGGATTACATTGACAAATTGTCAAAATATTTAGCATTAAATTGGCCAAATCGAAATGTTCACGAATGAAGTAATTATCGTACAGTATGTTTAAAATTTTTGGGACAATTAGCCTGTGGAGAAATTGGCCGTCTTTTGGTCAAAGTCCATCATATGAAAAGGAAAAGAAGGAATAAAAGTCCAGTCTATTGGATTATTGAAATCGAAGTTGAATGATCCGATTGAAATACCACCTAAGTATAGGATAATGACATACGACTAGTGCTTACTAGATTTGACCGAGTATCAACCGCAATGAGTTTCACATTCTTGGCCCCATGCGTTGTCGACAAAGACGAAGAAGAACACGAATCGAGAGTCAAAATTTAGACGCTATGACTATGACCCCGCATAGCTTTATGCAGTGTAATTTCCATTACACGTGGGTTGGCCAGGAAAAAGGGGAACTTACCCTTATCAAGAAACCTAATAATGGTTTAGAGGCTTGTGGTAAACATGTTGTAATTTTAATATTAGAAAAACTTGGAAAGTTAATCTAAAATACTTTAGTTATAAATCCTAAATGCGAACTTGGGAAATACCCTCGAAACTCGACTATGTTATAAACAATATTAAACATTTTGGCATTTGAATTCATTCATTAAGTGAGAAATTTTTTTGATAATATTTGTGGCTATCACATTCTATTTTCCATTCACCCAAAAAAAAAAATCTCTCTTCCTTTAATTAGAGATTAGGTTAATTTGTTTTATGGAAAATTTGATGTTGTCAAAAGATTTTTTGTGGAAGCAAGTCATTATCAAATATAATGATGTTACTTTCCTAGTTTGGATCAATAATGGAAGATAATTTCAAGCTGCTTCTATTTATTAGAGAACCCACACTTTTATTTATGCGTTATGACTTTATGCTTTGAGTAATACTTGTGAATATAGATGTACGTAAGTGATAATTGGACCAAAAGCGAGGCGTGTTTTCGGGTACTTTTGAAAAGAATAAAAAAAAATTAAGGATATGATGAATGTGGCGCAACCTTCCCCACTTCTCTCCTATGTATCTTTGTAAATCACACCTCAATTGATGATGTTACTTAAAATACTCGAGCATCTCGTTTATATAACGAAAGAATAGTGATCAATGTCCCTAGGACACGGGCCCAAGCACACACGCAACCTTAATATGGCACGCTAAACTTATCAAAATACCATGATTAAAAAAAACCAATTAAAATACGAATTAAAAGATGGGCAAGATGTAGTAATCGAAATTAAGCGTGAAGTGACCTGTGGCTGTCTTCAACCGTACCGTTGGGACTAAGCCTATCAATCCTACGTGATCATGCGCCATTTGTACAAACGCTTCCGAGGTCTTAAGTGATACGAAAGCCTTTCAATTAATTACATGGCGGATCACATCGTCTTCGCAAGCAATTAGGAAGACGATTGTGGTCGCTTTCGCAGCACTTCAAAAACCAAAAAGGATAGGGGGGAGGAATTGTTCTTTGAACAGACATAGCTTTCTTGGGTCTAGGGTTATTCAAAAGGAAAGACAAATCGAATGTTGACTTCATAAAAATAACGTTTATGCGTACCGAATAAATGATCTCACGATGTTGATTTACGAAGTGATTCGAATCATTATCTTAACCGAGGCGGATGAAGTCTATCATTTGACGTTAGATGGAGTTTGAAGCTTAAATTTTTTTTAGCAAACTTAGAATTAATCCCTCTCGCTTAATAAATAGGAATTATCTCTAAAATTTTTATTATTTAGTCTAATACAGTTTATTATGGAACCAAAACTGAAGGTAGTCTATAACTTTCATCATATTTTAAACCAAACGTAAATTGTCCAAAAAAGATATATTTAACTTGACATTTATTGCTTATAAAAAAGAATGAATAAATAATATTTTCATCGTTGACAAAATTATTTATATATAAATTATCATTGATGATGAAAATATTTTTTATTGATCAATTACTCAAAATTTTTATCTTGAAAAATTATTATTTTGAAAATCAGTTATTTTTCACGATATAAATAGAATTCAAGTCAAAATTATGGAAAAAAAATAAAAATTCTAACCCATTCTTTAGGTCAAGCAGGTAAAAAAGCAGAGTCGCCTAGCAGCAGCCTAACTCCTCCATTTCCTATATTTCGTCAAATTGACGATGTACGAGAAAACAGTGGAGACAGAACCTTTCTCTCTCTAGTATGGTGGTGGGCGTGCAGTAGAGAGAGAGAGAGAGAGAGAGAGAGCTTGGAAAGCAAACCACCCGGCGGTTAAGCGATAGCTCAAACCAAGCAACTCCTCTCCCCGTCTCTCTCTGTGTGGAGCCATATATACCGATGAGCTCTGCCACGCAAGGCCCTTTCACAGAGCAATGAGCTCACCCCTTCTTCAGCCTCAACGAACCCGCCGCGACGCCGCCGGCGGAATTTGAACCTCCCCCTCTCCCCGCCGGCCCCTCGCCCACGATGAAAATGCAGCGGAGCGAAGCCGCCGAAGTCGAGCCCCCGGCCGAAGCTCCCGGAGACCGGACGGTGGTGGTCGGGGTCAAGCTGGATCCTCAGAGCAGGGAGCTGCTGACGTGGGCTCTGGTCAAGGTCGCCGAGCCCGGCGATCGCGTCGTCGCTCTTCACGTCCTCGGGAGCAACGGTGAGTGAGATAGAGGACGCGCTCGGGGTGAAGATTTTCCGTGAACTTTGAGATGGCGGTGGTGTTGTTTTTCGAGGTTGGTTTGACTGACGAGCCTCTCGTTTGCATTGCAGAGATTGTGGACCGGGATGGGAAGTCGTCGTTGCTCTCGCTGGTCAGGGCGTTCGACTCCGTTCTCGCGGTTTACGAAGGTTTCTGCAACTTGAAGCAGGTCTTTTGAGCTCTCCTTTCTGTTTCATCGTTTTTAACTACCCTCGAGATTTGTCCGCATAGGAAACAGAGGACTGGACGACAAAATGCAATCAAGCTTTGATTTTTTGACTTGCTCTGATTCCTAAATGAACCGTAATATCTCAGGGAGAATTTGCTTGTGAATTTTCACCGCTTATTCGGTCATCTTGTCGGTCACTTCTTTGTTTGCTGCGCGTGTTCATGGGGAGCGAGTATTTCCTGCTTAAGTAAAAGTTTTTGTTCTTGTTTTTGTTTTTTGGGGAGTGCTCAAGTAAAAGTTTGCTTTTCAAAGTTTTGTCTTTTGGCGTGTAATTTCTGTGACTGGGTCAATACTTGGGAGATCAAACTTATATTGAGCTTTTGGTTTCGATTATGAATTTCGCAGGTTGATCTTAAGCTCAAGATCTGCAGGGGCACGTCGATTCGGAAGATTCTTGTTCGCGAGGCGAAATCATACGTCGCGACCAGGGTCATTGTCGGAACCGCGAGGAATCACCACTCGATTCGGTCATCGACCTCTGTGGCCAAATACTGTGCCAAAAAACTGCCGAAAGAATGTTGGGTTCTGGCTGTCAATAATGGGAAAGTTGTCTTCCAGAGAGAGGGCTCTCCTGCAACTTCGCATGTCTCACCAGGTAATTCAATGTCTGATATGTCTAGTATCGATACTAGGGAAACTGGCATTTTAAGGTGACTGAATGGATGGTCAAATGTCTAGTTGCAGGAAAATCCGATAATCTTCGGCCAAACAGCTTGCTTAATGTATTTCATCGATCGATAAGTAAGAACTCTAAAGTTCTCAACGATAGTGATTTCGCAGTATCTCCAAAGTCCACCGGTGATGCAGGTGGGGCAGAGACGCTGGAGCAGGCTTTGCTTAAAGCCTCTGCTGATGTTAAAGAGACTGTTGTAAAGCACGACTGCTCTGTTTGTGCTTCCACCACACGACAGGCTGATAATTCTCGCGACAATGCTTCTGAGGAAACTACCAGTAACCATGACGAAGAAAATTCTTTGGCTATTGTACCATTGCAGACAGATGAAGCAACATCAGGGCCGGTTTCTTCACAGAGTAGAGAAACGCCTGCACTGCAGCCGGGTTGGCCACTGCTTCGTCGTGCAACTTTGGCGGACAGGCAGACCCCTGACCATTCTTCAGGAAGGGATATCTCGGTGGTTCAGTGGGCAATGCGATTACCTAGCAGAAATTTTCTATTTTCGTCCACTAATTCAGAGCAGAAACAAGGGGATTCGACAAAGGGTGAACAAGAAGCCTCGAGTTTAGATGGAGAAAGCGGAGCACTTGTTGTCGTAGGTGATGAGGCTCAGAGAACACATCCTCCTGATGAGAGTCCAAGAAGTTTGCCAAAAGAGTTGGAAGGTCTTCATGAAAAATACTCATCGACATGCAGATTGTTTACTTATGATGAATTACTGGTGGCAACAACTTCTTTCTTGGCAGGTGCGTTCTGCTACTTAACCTCCTTTTCTGAAGAAGCATAGAGATCTACAGCCATACTTTAAAACTAGAAAGCTCTTAGTAAGGGGTTGTCTGTCTATTCTGTTTCAGAAAATCTGATAGGGAAAGGAGGCAGTAGTCAAGTTTACAAGGGTTGCCTTCCTGATGGAAAGGAGCTTGCCGTGAAGATTTTAAAGCCATCTGAAGATGTACTTAAGGAATTTATTCTGGAAATAGAGATTATTACGACATTGCATCACAAGAACATTGTTTCTCTTATTGGTTTCTGCTTTGAAGACAACCATCTTCTGCTGGTTTACGATTTTCTATCAAGAGGAAGTCTTGAAGACAACCTTTACGGTGCATGACTTCTACAATCTTCTGTTACATATAATTTCACCAGAAGTCGAAGACGATTTTGTAGATATTCATCAGGTTTAGATTGTTTATTCGATCTATTTGTTCATATATGGCAGGAACCAAGAAAAATCCAAATGCTTTTGGTTGGAGAGAAAGATACAGGGTGGCTGTTGGAGTAGCTGAGGCCTTGCGGTACCTCCATGAGAGAAGTGCTCGACCAGTAATACATAGGGATGTCAAATCATCAAATATACTGTTGTCTGAAGATTTTGAACCGCAGGTGTTGTATCATGGAACTATCTCACCTTGTTGGTAATTTTTTTTATCTGTTTTGGATGGTGTGTTGATAAATTGTTCTACCTCATTTTCTCAGTTATGTGATTTTGGGCTTGCTAAATGGGCATCAAACTCCTCTACATATATAACATGCACAGATGTTGCAGGAACCTTTGGGTCGGTAATCTCAGCATTGTACCTATTATCTCCCAGCAATAATCATACATTTAAGTCAGAAACTCACATTAGTCATGATTTTTGAGCTGCTGCAGTTATCTGGCTCCTGAATATTTCATGTTTGGCAAAGTCAATGACAAGGTTGATGTCTATGCATTCGGTGTGGTACTGCTCGAGCTTCTTTCTGGCAGAAAGCCCATAAGCAATGACTTTCCGAAAGGCCGAGAGAGCCTGGTTATGTGGGTATGTCTTCTGTCATTTGCTTCAGTAAATATAAACTTTACTCCTATATGTCACTTGTTAGATACTAAAAGAAGATACATATGTTTCTCCAGGCAAGACCTATTCTTCATAGTGGGAAAATATCCGAACTATTAGATCCGACCTTGGGTGAAAATTATGATCATCACCAGTTGGAGCTAATGGTTTTAGCCGCCATGCTTTGTGTCAGACGTGCACCTCGAGCTAGGCCCCAAATGAGCCATGTGAGTCGATTCTATATCTTTGATATTTCCACATTATCTATCTCTTTCTTCTTTGTAACTTGTCTGTGGTATTATGGTCTGGTGGTTTACCTTTGAATTTTCTCAGTCTCTGATTCAAGCTTTAGAGGTTGATAAAGAAATAATGTCTGTACATATCTTTGTCTGCTTGGATTTTCTAAATTTAGTTTGGAAAAAGGCCGAAAAGATGTTCATAGATATTTGTTGCTGAAAATCAAGGAGGTCATTACAGTCACTGTTGGAACATCATATCATGTATCGAAGTTATTGAAGCGATTGTGAATTTTTTGCTTCATGCTATAGCTTCTCCTTATGATGATTTCTGGTTTTTCGGTTTCGTTTTTGGTAAGTACAGGTGGTGAAGCTTCTGCACGGCGATGTCGATGTAGTGAAGTGGGCGCAGCTACAAGTCTCTAGTGACCGGTCTGATGCGGTGGATGACGAAGCTTGCGCTCACCCCAACATCCAGTCCCACCTGAACCTCGCGCTGCACGACTTGGAGGACGATTCGTCGTCTGTGAGCATCATCGAATCCAACGTCTCCCTGGAGGACTATCTGAAAGGCCGATGGAGCCGTTCATCAAGCTTCGACTGATCAATTACTTCACACAGAACGCGAGCACGCTCTGCATTCCTTCCTTCTCTCTCTGTATATGCTTTCAAATCCATGATCATATATCCCCATTGGTCTTCAGTTCGTCTTCCTTTGGGTTTTTTTCACTCGTTAGGTGGGTGTTGGATGAGAGGTAGTTTGTGGGTTAGCCCTCCTCCCTCCCCTTTACATTAGGCAAATTAGTCATAACACATTCCCCCCCTCAATCAAAGGTGGGGAATGATGCTTCTCTTGAGGAAACGAAATGTTCCTCACCATGTTTTTTTTACCAGTTTTGTACTGTATGTGACCGTGTGGGAAGTGAGATAAGTTGACTATACATCCATCTGTATCCGCCGGAAAAGGCCAATAAAAATCAGTTTTTTGACCCGTTTCCGGCAATCTTGATTTGTCGAGCACCCGGTATTACCACGACCCCCTTGCCGGATTCAACTTGTTTTGGTCCGGTGAATGATGAACCGCGAATGGTCAAATTCTGGCGGCACGGGATTAGTGATGACCACTTTTCTTCCTTGTGGATTTCTCATTCAGAGCCGTGAATTGACCCTTTGGTGGCCTAACTTTTGAGCGCATCCCGTCGTTTTCAAAGAGTCTTCGAGTGCACCACTTTTGAACCACAAAGGAGACTACAGTACAGCCACCTCTCTTTCTTTTTACCTTTGCTTGGTGAGGAGTCCTTGTCTTTGACGAGTTCAACCACCCAATTGCCCACCGACGCCCCTTAGCTTAGGAGGATCTTCTTCTTTTCTCCTCTTTTTATGGGGTGAATAATTGCCGCACTGCCGTGAACCTGGATGGCAACCATAGCCTACCCACTTTCCTACTTTTGCATCTGAACGACCATCCTCTGTCGAATCACAGACTCGCAGCAGGACACGGGTCGATTGAATGGGGCGAGATCAGCAATGATCAAAAGATTGGGTTAGGCTCGTATTGGAGTCCATGTATGGTGATGTGCCTACTAATGGCAGGGCAGCACATGGTGCCTGGTGGACTGCAAGTGGGTTCTTCGTCACCTAGATCATCGCCGTAGTCGTCGTGCGGTAGCTGTCGTGGTGGCCATGGGAGCTCGTCTCGCGAGCCGCCTCTTGCCTCTTTCATAGATCTCCGAAATTAGATCTAGAATCGACTGCTACTGCTCAGGGTGCACCCCTGAGCAACTATCGTGAGGTGGTCGCATCCCTCTAGCATGGTGGCTCCCGGGAGAGGTGGTGGCGAGCAGTGGTGCCATAGCCCTCACTTGCCTTTTGAAAACAAAATTATGTTGATTTCGTGACCCCTACTTGACACAACATGAGAAATTCAAAGGAGTTATAATATGATATGTATATCCCATTCTCAAACTCACTCTCCGGCCATTCATATATTTTTTTGCGTTCTAGAAATATTGCATGTATTCAATTAAAATTATAAATTTATGTCTCGTGTTTCTTTTAGTATGAGAATTAACTTACATAATGATTATAAAAAGAAGAAGAAGAAGCTCTATGTGAACTCAAGCTGAAAATTTGATTGATGTGAATCTTTATTTTGTCATTATTTTATGCATATGATTATATTCTTCTTACAAAAATTTCCTTCCACACGAATTTTTGAATTATACCATAAATATAGTTTTAGATCCGTCCAAAGGACAGAGCCTCGTTCTAGTATACAATAAGATGAAAGGGGTGTGAATAGTAAATTGTTGATGTGGCTTCTTCAGAAATTTGCAATGATTTTTTCTTCTCAATTTTAACATTATGCTACTTAAAACCTAACCCGGATCACATCTTCTACTAAAATATATATACTGAAGAAGTAGATGCCCTTTCAAAAGAAGCTATCTAAAAATAAAAGAATGCTTTCTACGTTAGGAACAATGATAGTCCGGATCTAAATAAATCCTTAAATTGCTTCGTATAAATTTTGGGATGTAAAACACAAAGGTATTTCCATCTTATCATGATAGAAAAATATATAACTTGAAACAAGGGATGCAAAGCGTATGGTTACCGGCACATTAAAATAAAGAACATTGTTAAGCTGTACATACTTCCAAACTAACTTTTAACGTTAGTGAAAGTAGCGGGAAAGTGATAAGGCCTTTTGAGGATTTCTTTGCAATTGCTTAGATTTTTTTTCCTATAATTTCACAACATCCTAATTACATTCTTCTTCATATATGTCATGTTAAGTATATATATATATATAGGTTATCTTACCTTTTGATTACTTTCCTATATTATACTCTTTAATTAAAATTTTCTTATTATGCCCTCACCATCCACAACCTAAAGTTCCTATTCCAACGTGTGTTATAAGAAAATAATTTCAATTAAGACGGAATGAAGAGTATGAATTCCATTTTGTTGGAGTCGTCGCCTTAGAACCACAAGTTGATTTTTCCTTTTCTAATTGAAAAAGGTGGACTTATTATATCATTTTATTCAAAAAGAAGTTTGAACAGCATACGATGGCTTGACTTCATCAATTAAAATTTTTCCTTTTGTCTTTTCATATCACATCGGAAGTATGCAAGTGGTGGTGATGCTCTTTTTCATCGTGGCTGTCATTACAAGACAAACAGTAAAAGCTCGAATAATTAACTAAGGTAAAAAGACGATTGGTGTAATTGGGACGCCTCCCACGTGAGAACTTTTATCTCTAATCCTATCTTTATTCTCCTTCTTTTCAATTGGGCATATCACTCTTTTCACTCTCTTGCATGGTAAGAAAAGTCACGTTATATCTATTTTTATAATATTTTAATATCTTGCTTTATTAAAGTTGACTCACTCACGATGCTTTATCACGAATTTTGCCATAGATTCGTTCATTCGATATATTATCAAACACAATTTAAATGAGAAAAGATGATAATTTTATAATTATAATTAATCTTTTTTTCTCTATGGATAGGCACTTTTGTTGTTAATTTTGTGTATTAAGATTATTGAGATAAAAGTAATTACAAGGACGACCGAGTATGTCCGATTGACTTATGTACGCTTTTCTTTAATCAAAATAATTAAAAAAAATTAGAGAAGATATTATTTTATCTTATTATATAATAAGATAATTGGACTTTGTTATTAGGCGATTTAATGTTGATGGCCTCTCTCGATCCACAGCCTGAAACATCATCGTCCGCAAAACATACACGGAGGGTCATCGATGAGTTCTCGCCCACCACTACCCATGGAGGCTGCCCTCTACGCCGGCCACCACCGCCACCAGCGCCGCCGCGGCGAGTCGCCGAGGTACCTTCCTCCGCCTCCTCCTCATCCTCCTCTTCCTCCTCCTCCTCAACATCCCCGCTTCCATGAAGACCCCGGCGTTTATATTCCCCTCCACCGCCACCATCACCACCACCACCACCACCACGATCACCACAAGAACCACCAGCTGCTGCTCCCCCCACAAACGCCGCCGCCGCCGCCGCCGCCGCCACTGCAGCCACATCCGCCGTCGCAGTCCTATCCCCCTCTTCCTTCTCCTGCCCCTCCTCCTCCTCAAACCCTACCTCCCCCGCCGCTGCAATCGCCGTTCCCCTTGCGGGGCTTCAATCCGATCGACGACGATCGCCATCGCCGATTGGTTTGTCACCACAACAACAATCGCCTCAGCGATGCCTGCCACCCGAAATTGGCGCTTGTGGCTGAGAATCACGTTTCGAGTCCGTACGCGCAAGTTGATTTGGATCGGGGCTCTCATTACCGCGTTATGCGCAATGCGGATCCGATTTCTAGATTTAGGGACAATGGCGTGGATGGGTTTGAATCCCGTCGGCAAGATGATTTCTCGCGGGTGCGGTCTGTTGTTTATGATAGCTCTTTCAGGAGCTCTGGATCAAGTCCTTCTAACATTCATAGACTGATTGAGGATGGTGCACTGTTTAGTAATGAAAGGGTGGATCTGTTGAGTGAAAAACACAGGAGGTATAGTCATAGGCAGGTTCCATCTGTAGGTTTGCATGACTCAGTGGTTGAGACTAGGGATCATGAGATTAATGATGTGGATAGTATACCATTTGCTTCTAGAGAATCACAGGTTCATGAGTCTGATTGGAGAAGATATGGCAATAGTACTAGAAGAAGCAGGGTAGATATCCATGACTACAATGTCACGCGTAGGAAACAGGTGCAGAAAAAGAGTGCTTTTCTGAGGCTTCAATTGCCAAGACTTGATCGAAGGAATGGGGATGATGAGAGGTTGCACAGTTATAATCATCGTGACGAGAATGGTTCTGGTTCCTTTAGAGGTAGAGGGCCGCTTGTGTTTCCTGGTCACGGCATGAAAGAAAAGAGAGAAGGAAGCTCAGTTGAGCTTAATGTTTCTTTCAAGTCCAATTCCTTGGTAGCCAAAGCACTTGTTGCCCCTACAAGTTCATTGACTGTTCCTGACAAAGATTCGACTCCAAGGACTAAGAGATTGAAGAGTTATGATGCATCGAATGGTGGTTTTACCAGTTTGCTCATTAACAAACCTGACAAGAGCATGGTAAGTCCGACCAGACCTCCTGAGATTGCCAATTGTAGTTTGATGGATTCAAAACCATCAGAAGAGAGAGTTGTTGCAGTATCTGATACAGGGAGTAAGATTAACTATCAACCCTTTTCCAAGGGAACCTCTAGCTCAGTTGGTAAGAGTAAGGCATATAGGTCTTACTGCACTCCAGCTCTAGATCAAGACAGTTGTCTCGCCCTTCAATCTGGATTTATGGCAGTTTCTGATAGAAAAGTTAATGAGAAACATTCTGAGATGAATATAGATTCAGATAAAGTCGGTACAAGTATGAATGGTGGCAAGGAAATTTCTTTCAAGGCTGGTATAGCTTCTGGATCTGATAGTGGTAACATTCGAGGCAGAGAAAGTGATAACATGCTTGCCAATAGGTCACCTACTGTAAATATTGAAAAGAAGAAAAAGGTCACGAAAAAAGCAGTTAAGAGAATGAGAGTAGTGAAAAAAAATAAGCCTCATTCAGATATGATGACTTCGAAGCATCTGCATGGAAATGATGATCATATAAGAACAGATAGTTCTGGTATGACAGGGTTTGACAAGGGTGCAAATCCTTCAAAAGAGGATACTACTTGTACTGCAATTCAAATGTTTCGTAATGTAGGAGCAAATGATGCTCCCCGTGAAGTGTCTGATCTGCTCCAGACAAATGACGTGGAAGGAACATTACAAGGTTTTCCATTGCAGGAATGTGGCGGTAACCCTGATATTTTGGAAACACCTCTACCACAAGATATTGGAGAGAATCGTGGTGCATCTTGTCCTATCCATTCCGTTGTGGTTGAAGAAATAAAGGCATGTCATACCAATTCTGACAGGTCTTTGGGGTGCCTGCATACCAATTCAAGTTCCTTTGCAAATCTTCCCGCATTGCAATCTAAAAGTACTTTTGAGACTGGTGTAGAGAAGTTCAATTTGATACAAGAGAATGATGGGGCCAGACTATCTTATATGCCGGGCCATGACATTGCTGAATTGTCGACTTTAGAGGACATGAACATTCATGGCGTTTCTACAGGTAATACTGTCCCTTGTGGGAGGGAAATTTTTGCCTCAAGTTCTGACAAATTCCTAGTTAGATCTCAAGGTCCAAGTGCTGCTTCAAGTCTGAGAGTTCTTAATGCTTCTGACAGTAACTCTTATCATAATCAAGTTAGTCCATCAGATATGCGAGAAGCTGGAGGCTATTCTTCAAAATTTGCAGGAAGCAGTACTGGCTGCAATGCTTACACTTCTTTTGCTAATTTAGGTGAAAACATGACCTTCAAGGATAGCACCATTTTTCATGATTTGAGGCAATCATCTTCTGTAGATCTCCCTGCATCACTTGAGATTCATAATAGCAAAGGGAGTTTATCAATAGCTGCATCTCCCATTGAAGTTTCAAAAGAACGTACCACAAATGTAATAGACGTTAGACAAGATGGGGTCTCTAAACTAGATATGCTGAGTTCAAACACAGCAGGAACCTGCAGGGAGACTGTAAATATTTCATGCTGTAGCCCTTCAGATGCTTTAGACACCTGCATAAATCTGCCTGTCAAGGATGGACTCCAAACAGTTGGATGTCTGGACTCTGGCTTACCCTCTGGTTCACGTAGGCATGATGTTTCACATGGAAATAAATCAATAGAAGAACTTTCTGATGCAAAGGATTTAAGTAAGAAGGGGATTGATGCTAATGAATATAAAAATTCATCTACTTATAAAAAGAGAGGAGCTACTTTTCATCCTGGTTTCTCTGATTTGGGGAAGTACCAGAGCAATGATGCGGGTCTGCTGGCTGATAGCCATGCATCTTGCTCAGAGATGCAATTAACTGCTTGGGACAGTTTCAAACAGCCTGGCGTAGAGGCTGCAACATCTCCTATGAATACTCTGCATGATTCTAATTCATCACCAAGCTGGAAAGCAAAGGATGTTTCTTCGATGAAATCTGTGAATGCTGTCAGTTCTGCTGCAAATAGGTCCTTTGATGATGCACTCCAACTTCAGCGATCAGTTTTTGATTCTGGATTGCTTGGTGTCAGGGCATCAAGCATCCGAAATGAATATTCAGTTGGTCAGTTGATGATGGAGGAAAACCAGAAAGATAACTTTCCAGTGAAGCCCACAAGTGATCATCCTGATGGGGTTCTTGATATAGAAAAGAATAAGGGAAAGAAAGTGGATTTACATTCTGTAGAAGCACAAGTGATGGGGGTTGGTGAGATGGCTGACCGCAGATCTTCAGGAACCCATGTTTTGACTCAGGAATCAGGATCATCCAGTGCAGTCAGGAAAACCGATAGTGACATTCATGAAATGGAAGAATCACCCTCCGTGTCAACTTATGTGCCATCATCTGCTGATGGTGATGGAATCTACAATTCTAACTCCAATGATGAAGGGGTAGATTCTGTGCTTCATCCAATATCTGATATTAGTTCTCCAGAAAATATATCTAATTACTTAGTAATGCAGATTCCCAGGTGGAAATCATCTATAGACAAAATTCCTCCTGGAAGGTTAGGTAGCAAGGATGCTCAAGAAAAAGAGAACCTCACGGTTGGTGTTGGTTCAGAGATATCTGTTCTTACTTTGTCTTCGCATAGTACCAAAGTTGATCGGATATCTGATCATGGAATGGAAGTTAATTGCATTAGCCCTGAGAAGGATGTAATTTTGTCACCAGAAGCTTTGAAAAAGACTGAACACAGTCTGAAGAATGCAGAACCACATGGTATGCGGAATCAACCAAATCGTGTTATGCAGAGATCATTCCCAGGTCGTTCATCCTTTGCTTCCAAGACTTCAAAGATGACCTCCTCTGCTAATGGTGCCACAAAATCAAATACATGGCATCGACCTAGCAATTCATCGCTTTCTCTATCAGGAAAGAAGCCAGTTTCTAGCATTCTAGATGTCAAAAGGCAGTTTACGGTAGATACTGGGGAACATTATATCCGAAAAGGTAACAGTCTGGTCAGAAAACTAGGCATAGACACTTGCCAATCCCAGATCCGTCATGTTACAAGCTCAGCTGCACACAGAATAACTTCATCAGGTGAAGATGACTTAAAGAGGAGCATAGGAACTGGAAAAATCGATAATCTTAATCACAATATAGATCTGTTAAAAACAGGAGGAATGAGTGCTCCTCTTGAGAAGCCAAATACTTCCCTATTGCCAAGTGGTCTTAATCTGCCCAATCACACTGCCATGTCTTCAGAATGCACAATTTTAAACTCAGTTGGACCTTCACTCGATGGTTCCTCTGGTAATAGATTAGATTCTGTTGATTGTAGATCAAGCAGTGATCAGCTAAACACCAGCAAGGATGCATTGAAAATTTCTGAAACTCGTGAAGACCAACTTTTTTCGGCAAATAAGTTGGAACATATGAATGAACTGCCCAATGAAAGTTTGATGACTTCTGGTTTGAAGAGGATAACATATGTGAAGCGCAAATCAAATCAGTTGGTTGCAACAACAAAATCATGTGATCTGCCCACCCAGATTGTTCATAAGACCCAAGTCTTATCCTCTGATGGCTACTTCAAACGGAATAAAAATCAGCTTATAAGGACTTCAATCAACAATATAATGAAGCAGATGTCTGCCCTGCCTGAACACGGTCGAAATTCAGAAGATCACGGGGTTCCAGCAGTTTCATGTGGGAGAATTCGTAACAGGGGACTATCTTCTAAAGGTATGTTCAGTGTGTCTTGTTCATAGTATTGATGCTTCCCCGATTGTGCCACTTTTGATCTGCTTTAGACCCTCATTTTTTTCCCCTTCGAAGGCATATCTATGGTAAAGTGCTGGCATTTTAGAGGCTTGATTCATTTTAGTAAGTGGGGCTTATTCTCTTTGGGGAAATGTTAAGATGTTCAGCAATTCTTATCCTTTGATTAAGGCACTTAGGCATGGGTCCTACTAAATCCTATTGACAAGCTCTTGAGAGCATTCCTATCTGAAATGATGCATTGGCTGAAAGATTGGAGCATTCATAGACAAACTCCTTTGTTCTAAATGGAGTTGGCTATTAGGGCACACTATCATAATATTACTGCACTTACAGTTTTACTATCTTAATTGTGCATCATGCTTGTGAAATTTCTTCAGTATTATTTGAAAGAAGTGCTGGATGATGTTGTGTCACAGTCGTCGCCACGTTTTCACTCGTTAGAAGTCTTCTGGTTATCATTCATGTGGAAGATCTAAAATTGCATTTAGATTTGGTTGTTTCCCTGTGGATGCATGCTTGTGTTGCATTTTGCTTTTCTTTAACACTATCTTTTTTTTAGCTTTCTCTTTCATTTACACCGATTCTTAATCTTTTGTTTTCAATGTAATTGATGGAGTGGTTCTGGGAACTTGACTTAGATTAATCGTCTCGTACCATTTCAGATAATTGTCAGATATTTTTATCTAGTTATTATTTTGGCTTGGCCGATATTTATCAGGAATACTTGGCCTTAGCTATTAAAATCACCTCAGAAGCTGCTTATGGTGTCACTAGCTTTTTTAGCTACTATTGCAGAGTATATAGTGTTATTCAAGCAATCTACACATACATACGTTTATATGGAGGTCTAAATATAAAGTGCAGTTATATTTAAGTCATTTGAACCTTCAAAATTTTCTCTAGTGTGGACTTTGTGGGGTTCAAAGCTGTCAAAAAGTTACAGACATCCACTGCATCATCAAAAATGTTACCAAAAGGTCCTTCCTCAGCTGTTCCCTTGGAAAAGAGCAACATACTGGCGTAGATACATGCAGGCAACTTGCAGTCTGGATGATAAATCTTCATCTGCAATCAGGTTTGCTGGCATTCAATGTTTTATTATACTTCTTTAGCTCCAGTTTAATCATAAATATAATTACAACTGCACTTGTTATGGTTCTTTCAGTAGAAGATTAATGCTGTTGAGGAAGAGGGACACTGTCTATGTTAGGTCAGCTCATGGTTTATCACTTAGAAAATCTAAGGTGGTAAGTGTTGGCGGGACAAGTTTAAAGTGGTCGAAGTCCATTGAAAGGCAATCAAAGAAAGCTAATGAGGTCAGTTATATTCCTTTCATATTGCAGTTTGGTCGATTTCATCTAGAATTGTGAGATTATAACACAAAATGTGTCTTCTCTTACCACAGGATGCAACACGAGCTGTTGTTGCGGCTGAGAGAGAGAAAAAAGAACAGAATGGTAGTCTACTGGTGTCCTCCAGAATGAAAAGCAAATTTCGTTCGTCACGTAAGTTGGATTACAAGATGAAATCGATTTGGCCCAATTTGTAATCCTCATGTGAAGATGATTCCCTGGTTCCAGATACAATTATGGATGTTAGTTGTCCGAAATTTCCTTTTTTCTGGTCTGATGTAGAATAGATAATATTGCAGGAGCGGGAGAGCGCATATTTCGGATTGGTTCTGTTCGATACAAAATGGATGCTTCAAGGAGGACACTACAGAGAATTTCAGGTTGCCATCTTTTGCTTTATTTCTATAATGTTCTGTTCTCGGTGCCTGTTGAACACGTTTCTTTTCATGACTTGAAAATGTGACCATTAGCTCCTCCTCCTCCTTTTGGGTAAGTTAAGTGACCTCATCTGATTGAATATACACCAGTAGGGAAACCGAGCCTAAGTCCATTTCACAGACAATTAATCTACTTGTATACCCATCATTGCAAACATGCTTTTGGGAAGAGGTTTGACTGGAAGTGTCTTGAATTTTGATATCATTTGACAAGCTGGCTTATGTGGTATATCTTTTGACTTTCTTGGTTTAGATTGTTCTGTTGATACTTAGGTTCCTCAGATTCCCAATCAATTGCTTTCTGCATTTAGAAATGCTATGGTAATGGCATCCCTCTTGATGGAAACAGTTGCTGCTAGCAGATTATGGATATCTACCCTCTAATGTCAATACTGAAAGTTGCAGTGCTTGGATGGTCAGAGAACTTAGTGTCCTTTAATTTTGAATATCTGAGTGGGTTTTTTTCTATTAGGAAAAACCATGGAAAGTTCTTCTGGCTGGACTTCATTAGAAAGGAAATACGTTGCAGGACATCTGTATTGGAAGTTAAAAAAGAAGTCAGGACTTCACCAATCACTTCCAGTAGTGTTAACCATTTGAAATAACATTAGAATTTAGGTCAGTTCAGTCTATGAAGTGCCTTTCTGATGTAACTGTTTTTGGGGTTGTGTCTGAGTAGCCGTAGCAGTGATGTAGGATAAATGAACCAAGCACAAAGATCTGGATTTGAGGAAATGATTTATATAGTAAAGCTAGCAGTCTGATTTTCTTGGAATCACATCTTAGGAAGGAAAGGACAATTTTCTTAAAGCTGATCATGATATTAATATGTAGGCTTCAGTGCTCTATGTATTTCACCTGTCTGATAAAGGAGAGCAAGTAAAATTATGGCTAGAGCTTATGTTTGGAAATATGCAAAAAAACGTGAATCTTGTGTCATCATCTACTTTTGAATAGCAGATATTTTTTCTTACTTCTATCTCCAAATTTTAGCATTGACAAACTTCTGTTGTGGTGGATAGATCATGCGAGTTTCTTCACGCCATTGATCTCTCTGTCATGCTATCGCGAAAAGATTATCAATCCCTAATGAAACGGATGTAGCCAGTTGTTTGCTGGAAAATGAGCATTTTTATCCAGAGCATGTAGAATCATAGTTTCTTTCTTGTGGGAACTGCTTATTTTTAGTATTCTTTCATGTGATGGTTGCAACCTTGCTTAAGCATTCATCAGAGATAAAGATCTCAAGCCTTTTTAGTTCATTGTTTATTCCATTAGTTCAAAGGTGGGTGCCAAGTTGAGTGACACATTAGGGGCGGCCTTATTTTGTTTTCCATTTGCCTTATTCTGTCTACTGTGAAGTAATATCATTAAAGCGGGAGTTTGTTATCTATTTATGCATTGATTTCTCTTCTTATTGTAGATGATGAATCAGCTTGCTCTTCTGTTTCCCAAGCAAAAGATGATACTAGGAAATCATACGTTCCACGGAGATTAGTGATTGGCAACGATGAGTATGTTACCTCTTCTTTTGGTTGCACAAATGCTGTAATTGCTAAGTTGATGATTTTAGTTGAAGAATTGTTTTACAGTAGGTTTAACTTTGCTGTAGTGCCCAAGGTATTTTTGTAGATGCTCATGATTGTTGGCAGGTATGTAAGGATTGGAAATGGAAACCAGCTAATTCGAGATCCAAAGAAACGAACTCGCCTTTTGGCAAGTGAGAAAGTGCGGTGGAGTTTGCATACTGCTAGATTGCGGTTGACTAAAAAGCGGAAATACTGTCAGTTTTTTACCAGATTTGGGAAATGCAACAAGGATGATGGAAAATGTCCCTATATTCATGATCCCTCCAAAATCGCAGTCTGCACAAAATTTATAAACGGGTCATGTTCAAATAAGGATTGCAAGTTGACTCATGAGGTTGACTACTATCCTGTTTGCTCAAAATTTGGTGGTCGAACATTAAGAGTCCCATGCTTGATTGGCGTTAATTCACCCTTTTCTTATGCAGATCATTCCTGAAAGAATGCCAGATTGTTCTTATTTTCTGCAAGGTATCCATATTTGTCTCCATTTTTAAAATTAGCGGTTTGAGTAATTCTTGCTTAATAGACTAAACAAACACTTTATGACAACTGGCAGGTTTGTGCACAAACAAAAATTGTCCTTATAGGCATGTGAATGTCAATCAGAATTACCCTACATGCCAAGCATTTCTTCGGGGCTATTGTCCTGATGGGAATGAGGTACTGCTTTTCTATCTGGAAGCTTCTATTCCTCAGTGTTATGATTGTGAAATTTTCACATATTTTCAACAGCACAGACCATGCACCTGCACCTTTCCGTGCATAAATGCCTATGCATGCATCATTTTCCTTTACATTAAATTCTTCTTTAAGCCAAAAAAATTCTTCACTTAATAGCTGGACTCGCTACTTTGTGCTAGAGAAAAACGTTCAAATTCTCTTCTAATGTTCGCTCATCTGCAAAAGTTAGTTGAGATAACAGCACTTTCTGCATGCCATTCTTGACTATTTGCTTCATTTGTAATAGATATGTGATGAGATTTCATGGAAAAAAGTTAAATAAGTTCATTTGACTAATAAATTGAGCTTTGCAAACTAACCGATAGTTGATTTTTAGAGCCAATTCATGATTTCTGATTGTTGTTGGTTGCTTCAGTGATTATTAGACTGTCTCTTGTGATTGCTTTCCCTTTCTTTTTTAAGTTCATGAACAGCATAATGATATTGCATTAATCTTAAGAACCACCACCTTTATAAACAAGCCAAAATCTTCTTCCCTCCCTTCTGTTAGACAAGGAGAGAAAAAAAGATGATAAAGAAATTTTCCCTTCCTCCAAACGTAAATTCTCAAAATGGTAGCATGAAGGAAATGAAATGCATCCATCTGCTCTCCCAGTGTCGGAAGAAGCACAGCTACATATGCCCAACTTTTGAAGCAACTGGTAGATGTCAGCAAGGATCCAAATGCAAGCTTCACCACCCGAAAGGCCGTAGTAAGGGAAAGAAAAGAAAACGATCAGGTGAAAAGAGCAGTTTAGGTCGTTACTTTGGGTCCATGACCATGAGATTGTCTAAGCAAGGAACAGCAGCTCCTGAAAGGGTCCGTGTGGAAGATGTTGACAACAATTCTGTCTTTTCTGATTATATTAGTCTTGATGTTAGTGATGATGAAGCAAGAGAAAGTGATGACCCCATGACACTTGATGAAATTGATCCTTTGGATGTACGATTGGATGATCTGGATGAGCAAATTAAGCCAATACGCATCATGGACAAGATGCTGACAATGTAATCCCCTCCAGGCTGGGTAGCTCTCTCTTACCCCTCATCCCTGGACCAAGTGTTTGAGCAAAGCTTACTCATCTTCCAAACATCTCACTTTGACTAATATTCATGGTGGCAAGGAATAATATTTCAGACAATTTCTTGCTCAAGGTGAGACTTGTATGTTGATCCAGGAATTTCATCTTCGAGTGAGGACAGATTTGATGATTAAGCAGAGGATGACTTCAACTTGTCTCTTCTCCTCCTAGGATTTGAAGCTTTTGTTTTCTTCTTTTTGCCCCATTTCCCTTTCCTTTAGAAATCTTTTGATTGCTTTCTGGGGTTATATGGTAAGTGTACATGTGTGTATACAAGAAAATAATATTATGTTAACCGAACAATGAAATTGTTGTAGCAAGTGGCCCTTTTTTTAGTGCCCAGTGATATAGAAGTTGGTGCTTTGGTTTTATCTCTTTATCATTTTAGTTTTCCCTATCACAATGAAATTCTGCTTAGCCAGTCAGCTTTCCAGGAGCAGGTGGAGTTAAATTATTTGTAGCAAAACAATGTGAATTCTCACTGGTTAGAATTGTCTTTTCAGCCCAAGAACAGTTGTTTTCACAAGTACTGTCCACTTGCTGCTATATGCATCACTTGGATCGAAAAGGTTTCCGAGGCATGAGCGTCTTATACTGTAGATTTATGATCCTTAAGAGACTCGAAGGGAGTGAAGACTGAGAAAAGGCGGATTACCATTAGTCCTTACCATGATCTCTTAATGGAATCAGAACCATCTCTTATCAACATCGATTAAGATAAGAGTTGTACGCCTGATAATGCCTTGTGATTCATAAGCCACTTTTATCATGAGACTTGATAGTCCTAGAAGTTAAGAGCCTCTTAGGAGGAGAAACTTACATCTACATGTTTCTAACAAAACGCATCGCTCGTCCTTATCTGTCTATAGCCTATAATAATTCATCAAAGTTTTTAATGCACTGATTGGGTTTCATTATTTTTGTGAAAAATAGTTTAAAGTTGAATTATTCTAAATAAACATGGAGAAATACCTTCAGAGTTTCGGTTAATTTGTATATGGTGAAATTACCCTCAAATGCACATAATAGAAAAAAGAAGGCTTATCCGTGCTCGTAGAATGAGACTTGACAAACTGAATGGCATGATGACCGATCCTCCATTTCTTTGACTGAGGAGACAACAAATTTGTACAGACAAACGAAGACTTCGCAGTATAACAACGTGGGTCCAATCTAAGATTTTGATAACCCCCCAACTTGCAAAACAACCTTATTAAGATTAAAACGAATAGAAAATGCCATTTGACAGACTGGTCGTGTCCAGCTTATTGATCGCATCTCCTTCAATTTTACATGTACTTTACAATTCGGTTAAAAGCGTATGATTTGAGTGGTTTCCTGAGATTTTTGAACCAAAGCTAAACACGTCGGTGTTGCTTTAAACCTGCTTTCCCACATCGAAGCAGAAAAAAGGCACGATTTTAGTTCCCAATACAACTTTTTACTCGTGTCGTTGCATCCCTTCCTTGCTTGCCGCATTCATTGCTTGCCCCATGCTTGTCTTGCGATATGTCGCGAGTTCTCGGTAAAAGCATTAAAATATGCAAGGTAGATGAAGTAAATTTGGTCTTAAATTCAAGCACAGAGAACAACACATTTCGATAAACATGATTTTCACATCACAAAAAGATCCACTTGCATTTGCAAGTGACCGAAATACAGAAGCATGTTCCTTAATATAGTCCCCAAATTCCACTTTGGAGACGAAGAATGATGCACAACCATCAGATTCACTGCCTGTGTCTCGACCAGAATTAGAACATCGACGTACTGAATAAACATTGCAGGAGCAGTCCCAGATTTGCATGCTTTATTGTCAAGGGTCGGAGAAATATTCACATTAGACCCTCTTAATTGCTTGTGCGGGCAACACTTTCAAACAAGTTGGATCCAACCAAGGCTTAAATGCTCCTTCCCTGGGTATGTTCTGTTAAAAAAGGAGACGAGAAGAATTAAGATAAGAAATTATCACCTCAGCTAATTCCAAATAAGAGACTGCAATACTAAGGAACTGAGTGGGATAGGGTTCTGTTTAAAGCCACTATCAATGCATCATCCCTGTGAGCAAGCATGACCAAATATGTATGTGTACCACATACCGATCACAGATGGTCCATGCACAATTAAACAACGTGTAAGGAATAACGGACTGGCTTTACAAATATGGTATACCAAGTAATGTGGCGACCTCCTAATGAGCATCGAAGGTGGCCTATATGCCTCCATGGACCATTTCAAATATACCCATCAACAGTTGTGACTTATCTATGAATCACATCAACATATACTATCTCTTACTTTGTGAGAATAAAAATATGCCATCCGCATATAATGAACAAGCAAACTATAAAGAGGATTAGACTTAGATTTAGAACAAATTGGACCACAAAGGCCAAGCTGACATATGAAACTCACCTCCAGCCAAAAGAAAAATCCACGTAAGAGATTCAAATTCCGGTGACAATCACCCTGAACCAACTTGAGTTCTTTGGCAAAATCTGCAAAAAATGGATAGTAAAACTCAAGGCCTGACGAATCAAATCATATTTGACTTTTCTCTTCTCGCTCTCTCATTTTGCTTTTTCACACGTATAGAGAAAACATCCAACCTTCACGAGTCTTCTCTCACAAAATTAAAACAAAAAGAAAAAAAGGAGCATACCATTTCATATGTGTCAAAATGATTTAAAAAAATGACCTCAAGTAAAACAAAAGACCAAAGACTAAAGTTTGGTGGTAAGGAAACCTAAATAAACCTCCTGAGCAAATATGCGAGAAAAAAACTTGAACGAAATAGACTTGAAGATTTCCAGCCAGCCACTATGTATTGAATTGGCAGTAGAGATCATCAGAAGAAAATCAAGACTTAATAAGGTGAACACAGCATCTGAATGCGAACAATCACAGATTGTCTCATCCTCAGTGGCTGTCTTTTACTCACAACCATTCCCAATCCACAGACATTAAAAACAGTATCCCCCCCCCTTCTTTTTCTCTTTCAGTGTCTTCTACCTTCCACAGTTCAAGAACAAACACCTTGTCTTGTCTGATTCTTTTGAATCCAAGGGCTAATTTTTCATCTCAGAAGAGATCCATTGAAAAAGAAAAAGAGAGACAACTTGACGATGCTTATTCACCGGATTACAGCTTTACGAAGCATAAGAATAGAAATAACAAAACAATTAGTCATGCGAGAAAAGTGGTGCTAAATATCTCGTAATATTCTCCACTATGAATGGTGGTATGAGCAGCACCCACAAGAACTGCTCTTTTAGCTAACGGAAGGTAATCATGATCAAAAAAGGAAAAAAAGAAACCAGGTAACATGCGATGTTGATTATAAGATGTTTTGCCATATAATGCCATCACTTCACTGTACACTGTTTATGCATGTGATAGATACAGAATGCATTTTTTCAGTAACTTGTATCTTTCAGTTATTTTGGAGGGAGGAAACACATGGAGAACTTCTCAATGAAGAGAGCCATGCTCTCTTCCTAGATGGTTCTGTACTTTGCAATAATGCAAAGACACAATACACATAAGAAATCTTAGATCTTGTTGATACCGTCATTAATTTTTCATGGTTTGATACACCAATGATTCACTTAATTCTATGTCTCTCGAAAGGCAGTGCATGGATTCGTGCATCTCCACCAAATTCTTAACTAGAGAAGCATTTGGTCATAGGAAAAAGAACTAGTATTGAGGAACAGTATCGTGATAAAAAGAGAGACTAATGGAGGAAGAGAATAGCATATATGATCTTACCCTTGTACAGCTCAAGATATGATTTGCAGCGTTGCCCCAATGAAGAGGTGAAATCCCGTCCTCGACGCAGACTTTTTTCAACTTTCTTTTGCCTTTTATGTCTTACTCTTTGGGAAAGGTCTTCATGCTCCTTCACATCATAGGGCATTTTAAGTATACCCATGAGTTTCTTCCTGAATACAGTACCACTGCTGCTTCCAGGATCATCAGCAAAGTGCTTGCTGTCAATGGTTATCTTTTTTTTTTTTTTGGGTGGGGAGAAGAAAAATTTAGATAAATATCATTATTGAGATTTAGGAGCCATATGAAACTAATCACATAATAGTAGGGATTGAGCTGGTACATACCGGATCTTTGGATAATTTCGTAGTCACATATTCTTCACATTTAGAAATATCCTCCCCAGTAAGCAATTCCACTTCGCATGGACTTTCCTCATCATCTTCCTCATATCTAATTTGTTTAACAATATCTGATGCAAATTCAATAATGCTACCATCCTCTTTTAAACATTGCAGAAGGGCTACGTAACTTTCATCCCATGTCTCCTCCTCAGGCTCGGGTGCTTGTTGAACCTCTGGACGCAATACCCTAGGGGACAATCTAGTGGCCCGTGTAGAACCTAGATTTGCGGGTTGAGCTTCTATATTTCTTTTATCCATGTTGCAATATCCTTTGCTTGTTGCGGCAGCTTTGGTAGTTTGCAGGCTCTCCTTCTCCCTTCCAGAAACATCTCTTGGAATTCTTCTTTCCTTATCATTTTCTTTCCTCCCCCAAGCAGCAACTTCATCCTTTTCTCTTCCCACAGCATTCCTCAAGCTTCTCACCATTTCCACAGTATTTTTCAATGTTCGACTGTTCAAATCTTCTAAGTTTAATCCTTCATGTGGCTGGTCTTCAATGTCGTACTTGAGAAGTATACTGGTTCCAACATTCACTTGCACCTCAAGCTCGTATGACTTCCTGGTTACTCTAAGACTTTCAAAGAAAATCTTATACTGTGGATCCACTAAATCATTGCTACCACTGCTGCTGCCACATCTATAAGCTTCTGCAGGCACAGAACCACAATTGTCGTGATGACTTTTCAAGAAATTCAAATATCCGTCATCTTCAAAGGAGTCAACCCTATCAGTTCTCTGTGGAACTCTCTCAGGAGAACCAGTCTGTAAAGAAGTATGTGTTTCAATAGGGTCACGCAAGCACCTTCTCTTTAATGGCCTATCCAGTTGCTTTTCTCTATCAGTATCAACCTCCATGCAAGTCACATCCATTTTAACTATCAACCCACAGCACCAAAATTTTTCACTTTACCAATATATGAAGAATCTCTTTCATGAATGCACTCCCTCCCTAAAGTCCACTAACAGACCCTGTTTGCAAGATGCCAATAAAGGTAAGACAACTACATAAGAATTCATTCAAATGGACGTGCTTTTATGTCACATTAAGACCAAACAAGACCAGATTCTAGATAATTAGGGATGCGCTGGGCTAAAAAAAAAATCAGGACTTTGTTAAACCGAAAACACTAAAACTGCAGCATCACAGCAGCATCACAGAGATTTTAACAATGCGGCACGAGAAATTTCTTCCATCTAATCATTCCCCTTCAGTCCAAAATCAAAACTTTGTGCAGAGCATCCACTAAAAACGGGAAAAAGTTGAACTAAAAGACACATTTTCCGACTCGCGAGTCGCTATGAAAAGAGGATCAGACAAACCGGATTTGATAAGAAATTCAAGCAACAGAAAAACAGGGAAGAGCCAAAAAGGGAAGACGCACCAAAGGGTCCTCCTCACCTGACCCGAAACCGGACAATTCCTTCTCTCGGAACAAGAGGAGCCTCAGGGGCCACGCAAGAAGAAGAACAGACGAACGCAAAAGGCTAATCTTGTACGGAACCGGAGGGCTTCTTGGGGCTATGCCCCGCCGGCGTGACGCGACGGCGGGTGGGGGCGCTACAGCCGAGGTTTCATGCCGACCGACGCAGAGACCCCGACCTCGCAAATCTCGGAGAGAGGGAGAGAGCGTGCGAGAGTGTGAGAGTCGAAGAACGGGGGAAAGCTAAGTTATAATAAGCCAAAACGACGGGCCTTGTTTGCCGTTTTGGCTCGGTGATCAGTGTCAGTGTGGAAATTCGCTCCGTAAATTACAACCCCGTTTCTTGTGGAGTCACGAACTTACGAGGGCAGCAATAATTAAAAAAAAAAACAAAAAGTACTTTGAAACTTGACCAACATTCTCTTTGACTTCTTAGTAAGTGTCATAGATGCAAACGATATATAATTTTTTTTTCTATAATTGGAATCTGGTGCGCATCTTGTTAAATGAAATATAATCTCCAATAGCACAATGTCTCGTCTTGCACATATCCATAAAAGTGGGGTGCATCTCTATATAAATAAATATGATAAATTAAATACCTGAAAATGCCAATTATTTTAATAATTCCCCCGTCTCCCTTATATGATAGGGTTAATATCACAAAAAATCCCAAATTAATATATCTGTGATAAATTTACTGTAAACTAATTTTTTTATTATCAAAAATCCCAAATCGATACACCTTTAATAAATTTACCAAAAATTGATATACTTTTAATAAATTTACCTCAATAAGTTGGATGACACGTGACAATGACTGGTGTACTAGTTGATGATTTTACTCTTTATTTGTCACGATTATAAGAAAGGGAGACCAATGTTTATCTACATTTTCGTTTAAGTCATTGTTTGAGCTGTTGTTGTCGAGAACTAGGGACGATCTTGATCTAACGACCAACAGTTGTCTTTTGAGCAAAGTAACGCCTTGTCGCGTGATTTCGGACGGTGGGGAGGGAAATAGGACATGGCTTCCGGTTCTCAGGTAGGTTCATCCCCATGATGTCTACGAGCCATTGCATGGGTGGACCACTCGGAGTCTAAGTATACTTGTGGTCTACCGTATAATGTCAAGCCCACCAAACAATCTTTGAGCATGTCTAGTGTAGGATATCGTTACTAGAGAATGATGGATTTGTTTAGTGAAGAGTGGCGATCTACTTCTTTTAAGGAGAGCCTAGGACAGGATATGCTCGGTCAAATGATACTTGTGGAGCTTCGATCAGGGTGTCTGGAGGATGCTTTAAGCAGTTGAGGCAACGTCAGAAGCTTAGTTGTGTTCTTTCACAATATGCTCATCCTTTTGCATCCATATCTTTTCATTCTGGTGTCCCTTTACTGGATGATTCTATCTCGTCTCATATCAGCATAGCTAGCATAAACAATGCTCAAGTTGACCCAAAAATCATATAATTTGCACAAGATATCTAGTCACAGGTATGCAATTAGGTAATTGTGCTGGTCCGTTGGTTTTCCACATGGAGATGTAGGCGCTGGATGCTCATGACCTTAAGTCAAATTTTGGCAAGTTTACCATAGACACATATATTCATTTGTTGCTGTCTTTGCATCGACATACATGCTCTCCAAATCCATATGATCTTAGTACTAGAAAGAACACTCCTCTTTGCCTCTCTGACTCATTCATTCACTCAGCGATGGAGCAACTGAACACGCATTGCCTGCCTCTGGCAGGAGGACAAAGACTCCTGTACTGAGTTCTTGAGGTGTTGGTCCTGCCATAAACCGCATGGCATGGGCGAGTATTGGTATTGCGGGAATTGCTGGAAGAAGTACCAAGGTAGAATGAAGAGCTGGAGGCCAAGGTTTCTTTCTTGCTTGTGACTGACCATCACCAATTTCCTGCGGATGTCTTCTTGATCGTTGATGACAGTTCCGAGGGGACAGAGGAGTGGATGCTGATCCCAACCCACAAAATCATCCTGGTGACTGGTGAGTTTGCATTTCCATTTTGCGCTATTATGTACTTCGGAATTTTCTATGATTTTGCTACCATCTTTGGAATTTGAGAAACAAATGATCGGGTTTAGTCCACAGCGATTAAGGTTTTTATTGTATTTGTGGTTGAATTCGATTTTCCTGTTTCTTGCTCCAAATTGTTTTGGGAGAGTTATCGTAGATATGGATTGTCTGAAAGGGGATTGATCATAGTGTTAAAAAATCCAGTTGTCCCAACAATAGCACCTATGGCTTAGTAGTTCCTCCTCAGACAAAATGAGTTCTGTTACAAGTTTAGGTGGATTGAATAGTTGTTGAATATAATCGGCATTATCAAATTTCCCGACTTTCTTTTTCGACTTTTTAATAAAACTAGGCTAGTCGGTCCCTAGTTTTTAAAGGGAAGGATCATCCGATGGAAAAGAGCTGGAGTGGCAGGATTATTATAAAGGACGGTTCACGTGAGGCCCTTGAAATCTTCATGGACCATTGTACTCAGCTGAAGTGTCCCTTGATGACCAGCTGGCTTTGAAGCTATTGGCGTTAGATGAGAGGTATGAGATCATGCCGTTGAAGGATTATTTCGAGGATTTCCTAATGTCCAACCTAACTAGAGATAGGAGGTAGGGCAAAGTCTCTAACTAGGGAAAGGAGGCGGGACAAAAATCTGAGAGTGAGAATCATGCCGTTGAAGGATTATTGTGAGGATTTCCTAATGTCCAACCTAACTAGAGAGAGGAGGTCGGGCAAAGTCTCTAACTAGGGAAAGGAGGCGGGACAAAAGTCTGAGAGTGAGAATTAGAATAGAAATAGAGTAGGAATAGAAATAACTTGGGAGAACTTGATGTTGAGTTAGGTGTTTGAGCAGAAACACAACATGAAAGTTCTGCTACTTTTGCTTGAGTACTTGAGGCTGCCATGTTCTTAATTTCGCACAATTTGGGTAAAATGAGAGAACATCCAGACTAATCACAGCCCGTCCCTTGTGTCGGAAGCATGTGTTCTTGCATAGGAGTGAAGGATTGAAGCAGCCAACACTTACTTCTCATCTTGTTGTTGCTGCTGCAATTGTTTTTCATTTTATAGATCAAAGAGTACTAGTAAAAATTTATTCACCTCTTTATGACTCTTCCTATTGTCTTTCTAACTTGGGGTACAAATTGGGTAAGATGAGGGAACATCCTAACTCACTCGCTAATCATAACCCGTCCGATGTTGAAAGCATGTGTTCTTGTAAAAGAGGAAAGGAATGAAGCGGCCAACACTTCTGTATGATATGGGTTGACTAAAACTTCTCATCTTCTTGTTGTAGAGGTTTCCTATGCACAAAGAGCCATGTGCAATAAAAGAGTCAAGTTTCCTAGGGTTTTCACAATATTCTCAATGATGGACAATACAATAAATGTGTCAAGTTCTAGAGCATTCTCGATAAAAATGCTGGTAGTTGGAGAATGAGAAGATGTGATCTTCACCATTAGATCTAGAGTTAATCAACGGTTATAATTAAGAAATTTTTTATATAAATAGGGAGTTCTCTCCTCGTATTAATCTAAACATTTGAGTAATAGAAAGCATTCTCTCTTAGTGATTCAATCTCTAGTTTTCGTTTGTGGAGTTGTGGAGGAAAGAGCCACTAGCCATAGGTACCTTGTGTCTAGACTTGAGCAATTGAAATTCATAATACTCTAACCAATCCGGTTTTCAAACTATGCTTATCTAAATAAGCTCTCCTAAGACAATTTCAACAATTTAAAGTGACAAAGGTGTTGATGGAGTCCGATCATGGGTTTGGATGGTGGTGTGTCTAGATTAGGCTGATTGAATAGCTGTTGAGTGGTATTATCAATGTGTGTGACTATTGCGACTCTATATATAGATTTCCTCTTCGACTTTCCATTTAAAATCAGGTTAACTAGTCCCAACTTTCAAAAAGGAGCATCCAATGAAAGAGAGCTAGAGTGGCTAAGCTTTAATGTAGCTTGGAAGCTGGTGGCGTTAGCTAAGAGGTATGAGGTCATGCAGTTGAAGGATCATTGTGAGGATTTCATGGTGTCTAAGCTAACTTAGGAGAATTCATATTGTGCACGAGCACAATGCAAAGCTTCTCACACCGCGTCATTTATCATGGACAACTTGGGCAAATTGAGAAAACATACTATCAAGTACTTACTATAGATAACCGGTAGTTGCATTGAAGATGTTAGAAGCATGTCTTCTTGCAAAGGAGGAAAAAAATGCATCTTTGCATTATATAAATTGATTGGAATTTTTGTAACAGTTGTTTTTCATTACATAGATAAAAAAGAACTAGTAAAAATTTATTTGCTCATCTTTTCATAGTATTATTTTTCATTGAAGTCTTGCCATTGCCCATCCGACTTGGGTTTTACCTTCTTATTTGCCTGCTTTACTTCCATTAGAAATACACTTGTTTTCTACTAATACTTTGGATCCTAATTTGTGTGATGGTATTATCGATATGAAGCATTGGTTGAGATGGATGTTATCTAAATGTCGCTGCATATATGTTTCTACAACTCATATCATTGAGTAAAGCAATTTCATGGAGTTCATTCTAGCCTTATTAATCAATAGGAAAAGATAACTTAGAATAACTTTTACCAAAAGGCTCTCAGATTAGGTAAGCAATACATGTCACAGGGTCGCAGTTGAATGAACAAGTTTCCTATGGCCGTGGCTCGGTCCGTAGGAGTGCAAGGTGTCATGTGATGGTTTTTATCTTGCTTAGCTCGAACATCTTTTTTGCTTTATGCTTACCATTAAAGCACTTCCAAATTCCTCTTTGCACAATCCTGGAAGGATAGGAAATGAATCTAGAGGGTAAAAAGGTGTTGCATAATGTTGTCATTTTGAATTTTGCTTCTGGACATACTTTTCTACCGGTCTCATCTGTGCGTAGAAGTGTGATGAAATAGAGGTGTTATCGTAACTATCTAAAACTTATCTTCGTTTTTAGAAATCAACCCCTAATATAATTTCATTCTCTCCCTTTTTTTTTAAAGGTAATGATACAAAAAGTTCATGAACTTTATCCAAATATACAATTTGGTTCATAAATTTTTAATTTATTCAATACGATCTTTGAACTTTAGCCGGGAGAATTACCAAAAAAAAGTCATAAACATATCCAATTCAATCATAAACTTTTTTTTTTCTAATTCAGTCCTAAAATAGTTTGTATTTATGCCATTTCAATCTATCCAATCAATTTTAGCCGACTGGCAATAACATGGCATTGATAGTGATGACGTGATATTTTTAAATAATATTTTAATATTTTTTCAACTTTTTATAATTTTATCTTTTCTTTTCTTTAATTTTTCCCCCTTCTCCTTCCCATTCCCCTTCTCTTAGGGCCGGCAAGGGTCCCTGGGCCAGCCATAGGTGAGGGCCTGGACGCCCTCACCGGCATTGGGCAAGGACATCTCGGTCCTCAACGCCTCTAGGTGAGGGCTGTGCACCCTCACTAGATCTAGCTAGGTGAGGATGTCGTGGCCCTCACCCAGATGAGAAACACTTGCATTAACAAAATGATAATAAGTTTCTATCAGCCTATATCATGCATCCTCATAGCTTCTAAATGTCCATTTGAGGATTTCTTCACTAGCATATTGCCTTCTCAAAAAAATATAAGGCAGGAATTCTTTTACTAACAAAAGAACCAGAAGAAAAGAGACAAATAAACTCCGAGCTCAGATATTAAATTTTCAAAGTTTGGTCCCAACCATTCATTAATAAAAGTAACTCAAACGGATGGTACCGAACCTAAATAGCGGCTTTACCTAGTAAACCAGAAAATGCTCCTCAGAGACAAAGCCAATCATAATCATCTGACAATATCCTATTGTTGTAGGAAAAGGATTATTAAAACTTAAAAAGCCCGGACGATACGAAATTCGTTTCCAGACAAGACTATTATTTCGCAGAAGTACCCTTAGCATACATTTTTTTCTGCTTTGCAACAAATGCTTTGTGTATCTTCAACATAAGACGTGGGTCCTTGTTAATGAATTCCCAGTATTCTTGATGTTACTCCATTTTATCCATGTCGTCCAAGATTAAGGACAAAGCAGCCTCAAGAAGAACCTTCGCATTTTGCTGGTGTTCAGCTAGGCTTAGCAAGCCTCATGCAAAAAAGCTTAGGCAATCAAAACTCAGCAAGGCAAGCATCGATTGTCACAACAAAGCTTAACATAGTGTGGTGAAGCTCCATTGAGGTCACACATCCTTAGGCAAGCGACATTGAGATTGCTAGACTTCAAGCTTAGCAGATATGGGCTTTTGAAGATCAAGCTTCCTAGATTTGGCCCTTTGATGCCGTCGCAATCTTAGGCGAGGATTGCTAAGGTTGCGCGACCTTGGGTGAGCCAAATCTCCACTTTGGCATTGCGCGAGCCAAGCGATGGTTTGCCTTAAAGGCTCAAAGTCCTTTGGGAAAACTGAACCAATTACAGTCTTAGAGGTATTCGTTCATAGGTCTAACACCCTAAAAACTCTCAAGTTTAGATCTAGTCTTAATTCTATCTCAATTTAAAAAAAAAAAAAAAAAAACCTTCACTCGAGTCTCAAATATGTTCCCATTGACATGGCATCCAAGTAGCGATAGTTTTCCGACATGATATCCCCACGCACCTGTTGACATGAAATTTACTTGCCACGCAGGCAATGTAAAATAAAAAAAAAAATAAAGGAAAATGAAAAGCTAGGAGAGAGGCAGCCACGGTGGCTTGAGCTTCGCGCTTCAAGCTCGTAATGGGGCCGCTCGTGTGCTCTGCTCAGTTGGTTTGAAGACAAAACCAAATATCGATTTGAAGCTCAAGCTGCCATGGTTGCGAACTTAGAGCTTGAGTAGTCATGGCTGATTTTTCTCAATTTTTTTTTTCTTTTACGTTGTCTGATGTGGCACCAAAATTCCATGTCATCAGATTTGTGTGGATGCCATGTCAGATAGTTATCAGCTATTTGGATGGCATGTTAACGGGGGACAAATTTGAAACTCAAGTAGAATTGGGGTTAGTTTTAAGTTTAGAGTTTTTCTAAACAAGAAAAAATTCAAGTTAGAATTAGGATTGAATCTAAAACCAAGGACTTTTTAGCCCAAAGTATGATCGAGCCAAGTTGAATCAATCTATCTAGTTTACTATTAAAGCAAGCTCAATCAAACTGGAATAGTCCTAGCTCGACGTATAATCCACTCGAGTAAACTGGGACTGAGTAAACTTTTGTCAACTCGAAACGGTGCAATATGAGGTTAGTGTCTTGAATGTAGAAACTATAAAAGGTAAGCCCAATGCGATGTTCAAGAAGGGCCTGAAAAGGCACTTAAGCTACATTAGTCTATTTCGAGCACGATAGTTAGAGTTATTATTTTGGATGGCCTGATTAGAAGCGCTGAAATTCAAATCGTTTGTTAGTCACTTGCTCTCGTTATCATGGTTGAGCAGAACTAGGTGTTTGTCTCAATTAGAATTAAGTCTCACTTTGATATAATGTCATTTTGTGTTTTAATGGAGAGGGACAACTAGCACAGCTATTCCCTTTGACATTATTATGAGGTTATTGCACTATTATGTGATGTCTGATTTGAGGCATAATTACTCAGTTCACCCATGCATGTGTGAGCCTGTCACCGTAATCCTACCTTGATTACTTCAAGGCAAATGGATGAGCTGATTGCTAGATGATAATGACTCTGGTTCTAGCCTTAAATAATATAACCATTCTATAAAAGTACCAAATATCTTGACTTTATGACATGCTTGATTAATTGTCTTGCTCTACCATATTCTAGAATATTGACATGATTAATTGTCTAAGATTGATATGAAGAGTGGCTATAGTCAGAAATTCTTACCACATGAAGCAAATGACCAAAACATAAATGAATTAGAGATTCACTCACCATATGACTCAAACTTGTAATTTCATGAAAGGTATTGTGACCACTTTACTATTGGACTATTGCTTTTGGTGGTGACACTGCTCATGCATTTTGTCCTAATAAGGGTGTCAATAAGCTGCGTGAAGAATTTTTCTTATTAATTTTTGCTTTGGTATAATCGATAGGGACAATCGATCCATAAGCTTCGCAGGAGGGAAAAGGAGCAGCAACTATGAGTTCTCTATAACATCTACCCTTAAGTGTAGGTACAAAGTAGCAAAATTATGCATACCCGCATGTGGAAAATTTACTAAATGCCCCCAATTTCTTGGGGGTTTTCATACGATCCGTCAGGTTATCAAATTTAACAATGTTTCCCCCTACTTTTAATGATCAACTCAATGTCCCCCCTCCTCCCTTCCCGCGACCTACATTCTGATCAATTTTTGTCTGAAGTCGGAGTAGGTGAGCTGACGTGAGACGCTGGATTCAACAAACTGAGGGTAAAAGCGTCCAACAAAAGAGGGCTACAGTCCAAACTCAACTCCATTAGATTGCAAGCGAAAGGTTTCATTGTCACCGTGAAACTTGCTGAACTATTTTCCTCCAAGAGCACCAACTGAAGGTGTGGTGGCGTCCCCGTCAAACTAGGTTTGCATCGGTCGATGAAGTCTTCATTACAACCCTTCTTCCACAATTACAGAGATTGTTCATTTTCCCACTCTCAATTACTTGACCGCAATTGAAAGTTTGGGATATTTGTTGAAAACCCAACTGGGTGGAGAGAGAGAGAGAGGTACAATTTTGTTCAATCTCAAATGATAGGCTTTTTTAAGGATGATAAAAAGAAGAAGAATGGCAGATGAGTTTTGCCCTCAATTTGTTGAATTTGGCATGTCAAGTGAAGTCATTGATCTTTGACGAAAGTCGATCAAGATATTTGTCGGAATGGGAACATCTATTGATTATGAAAGGTCGAGGGTGACATTAAGTGGATTATAAAAAATTAGGAGGAACATTGTCTAATTCGAAAAATCGAGGCATCATATGAAAACCCCCACAAAACCTGGGGGGCAAGTAGTAAGTCTCTCCGCACATATGCTTCTTATGATTGAAGAGTAAAATAATAAATTTACATTCTGCCAAGCGTATGCGTGACTTTGGTTGGATATAATTAGTGAAGCAAGTAAAATACTTCAAACCTGCCTAATATGATGAACAGCAACAAAATCTTGGGATGGGAAAAAATTCAACTTGGAGCCATATAATTGTTGAAGAATTCCTTTTGAGGGCCACTAACTATTTATGGGAGAAATGGTAACTTGTACTCAAAAAATTGCAAGAATAACCACTCCAAAAAAACTTGGTCTGACTAGGCCAAGCGACAAGCAATTAAATATTTTCCCGCACTTACCTAGCTTTGAAACTATGCCATCGGTTCAAATCCGAAGATAATTGTGTCAAAGATGGCATCGAATCGTAATAACAATGTGCGAATAGAAATTGATCCCTATGGTTTGAAGCTATATTCACGATCCCAGACTTTATCCACACAAGCAGTGGAGAACATCCAGGGGAGACCCACAAAGTAAATGCGCCTCTCTGGCATGACATTTACAAGCGTGACAGCAGATATGGGGAGAGATACCTACCAATTGGGTTGTTTGGAGCATTGACATTGTCAATCGTCAATTAGCTCCTCGTAGATGAAGCATCCCTTTTAAAGCAGAAAACCTAGGCATTGAATTTAAGATCACTGAGGTCGAAAAAGCTAATCTTTTTGTTTCGTTTATTCGATTTTCTCAAAGCGATCGTACTAGAATTGATGATACCTTCACATTTTTGCGGGTCAATGTGATTCCAACTGTAGAAGATTTTCTCGTGCAGAGAAAATCTGCACGCGTAGATGAGACGAAACAAAACAGTAATGTGGATGCAATCACCTTTTCGAGACCTCGATCAAAAACCGATGAACCAGGCACAATCCGCAACTGATGATTGCCATCAAGTCAAGCGAATATCCAAGTTCAAATTTTTAAGAGCCCGATACCAACATCAAGGATCCCAGTAAAAAGGTCAGTCATTAGCCATTTCGATGGCGAATCCGAACAAGGGTCGCCAGGGAAATCGAAAAAGAAAACCCTAACCTGACGTAACTAGCGTGTGACAGAAGAAAAAGAGACTGATTTCAGCACTCGTCGCCAACACCAATACTTCCTCGATGCTGCTACCACTAAACGGACTGATTATTGTAGAAACACCACGAAGTTCTTATGCTAATAGTTGCTAATTCGCGATCATCAATTCCATCATCAACAAACTTGACGACCCCCACCGTATCAGTAGTATGTACCCAAAAAGCGCAGGACTAACCATGATCATTCAACATCCTTCAACAGCTTCGTCCCCATCTTGCAAGCCAGGAAGGCGTCGATGCTCGCATGCTTGATCAGCTCGTCGGAGAGCCTAAGTTCATAATCCCACGGGCCTGGGCCATACTTATCTTCAATCCACCACTTCATCTTCCTCGGCCTCGCCACCACCTCTGCTTCCCCTCCCAGCACAATCCGCGCCAGCTGCTGCAGATTCTTCCTCCGGAAGTCAACGTACCCGACCTCTATCTCCTTAGACTTCTCCGCCACCTTCCGGAGCTCCAACGGGCTTCCGCATCGTCAGCCCAAACTCTCTTTCGAGCTCCTTGGCCATCGCCTCCATCCCGACGCCGAAGATCCTCGAATCGTGGATTAAGTCCTTGAGGACTTTGGGGATGGGGTGCGAAGGATCGAGTTCGTAGAGAAGGCACTGGCTCCCGGCGCAGAACTGAAGCAAGTCGTAGGGATTGTCCTTCGAACCAGCTGATTCAATAAAAGAAAAAACAAGAACTGATGAGGAAAACGTCGATCTTTAGGGCCTAGGGTTTCAGGACCGGGACAAGAACTGCAAAATCGAACGGGAAGAAGCCACGTACGCGTCAACTTACAGGGCCTGTAAGGGGCTTTCGCGTAGCTCCGGCTCCGCTCAGCGGAGATGCCGACGACGATGGCCTCCCCCTTCTTCCCTTTGCGGTGCGATTTGTGCACCTGCTGCACCCAGTCCTTGGCGATGGGGTCGCCGCCGGGGCCGCCGGCGACGGTGGCGGAGAGGAAGAACCGATCGCCGATGATGACGTCGAACGCGTGCTTCCGGTTGGGGTCCTTCTCGATCTGCACCTCCATGGCCTTCATCTCCTCCTTCTGCGACTCCATGATCACGCGAGCAAACGAGAGGGACAGAGAGAGTGACAGAATCGTTCGCGGCGTGGGAGACGTGAAGAGTGAAGAGTGAAGAGTGAAAAGTGAGGTGAAAATGCCGGTGACAGAAAAGCTGAAAAACCCTATTTATTTATTGAGGATTTTTTGTTCGGGCGAAAAATTCCAAATAAGGATCGCAAATATCCTTCAATAGGAATTTGAAATTAACTTTATTTCACATAAGGGCACCATATCAGCCACCAAGAATGGCCTAAAATGATTGGTCATCGATGAATATTTTTATTCAAGCATAATTTAAATTTAATTATATTAAAACTTTAAAAAGGGAAAATACATGTGAAAGGGCTCTCTCATCTATGGTCGCGACGACGGCTGATGGGGTCGCCGACGCTTGTTGCCCTTGTCTAGGCGATAGTCACCGACCCTCACCTAGGGTTTCCAACTTCGCCACCCAAGTTCGAGGGCCCGAATTTGGGATAGGGTTGTTGGGTTGGTGGTAGGGCTCCTCTCACTTGCGTTTTTCCTTTATTTTTATTTTTTAATTTTTAGCTTTATTTAGTTTGTTTTATGAAAAATAAAGAAAAAAAGAGAAAAATTTAAAAAGATGAAATTACCTTTCATGACTGGTGAGTTCGGATCCTTATTTGAGATTGATGTAGTTGTTTTAAGTCTTTATTTGAAATAATACCAACTTTAAGCCCTTATTTTCTCAAATAAGGGTATTTTGTGTTGTTATTTGGAATTTTTCTTTTGTTTGGGGGCACTTTTAACTAGATTAATGAATTAAATATTCATTCAAAACTGAAATTTCCCTCTAGAAAATTGGATGTTATGGGCCCTTTCAACTAGTGAAGCCAAACAAATTCTCCAATGTGGCCGTCAATCTTATGACCCATATGAATTCAACGAAAGCGCTACTAACATCTTCTCTGTTTTTCATCGCTCAAAGGAGAAATAACACGAATGATCCATGGACTCTAACTCAATGTACAATGTCGCCTCTTGCTTTTCTTTTTTTTTAAATTTATTCAATATACTCTCTAAATTATTGATAAATGTTCAATGCAGTTCTTCAGTTTGCTTGAATAGTGGCCAAATGTTGTTTGATGACGCAAGCTATTATATGCCAATTTGGATTTTAAAAATTATGAGTTGACACGTTCGTCTTTTTATCTAACTATTTTAGAAAAGGGACAAAAATTGAGATGTTCACATGTCCATAATTACCCAATAACGTTGATTATCATACCATAATTTAAAATGAATATCTTACCACGTGCAACTTTTTCTTTTGTTATCCATCGTTTAAACTCATTGGGTTGGAAGCTACGTCAACAAATTCCATTAACTTGAATTAACAAAATTAACGGAATGAGACATTGAACATTTTCATATATTTTATGAATTAGATTGAATATTCACTAATAATTTAAGGATCACATTGGATAAATAAAAAAATTTAGAGGCTCTTACATGTTTTTTTCCTCTAGATTGAATTGATTTTTACTTTTACTTTTTACTTAATCAAAATCTTGCAGTCAACAACGTTGTACCATTTGCTCAATCCAAAGCACCTAAAAACCTTACGGTGTATAAATTTCCGCACGAAAATGAATACATATATATAAGTAGTGCACGATTGTTTTTCCGTCTTTGTTCAAGTGAATTGAATATGAAATACGGTTGCTTTCTTTCTTTATTGTTTCATATAGGTGGGGATGCTTCTGGGTCTTGCTTATGTATCTAGCAATTTCTGAAAGGTATTTGTCATTTCATGGTAGCCTTCCATTGTAAGTTTCTTTATTATAATTTCTTTTGTTTTCTGCCCTGACTTTATTAGAAACACGAATGAAAATCGAGATGTCACTGAGCAACATATTTTTGTGAAGATGGGAAAAAAGGTAAAGTGGATCGCCTTACAAGTTTGAGCTGCATAGCGTGTAAAACTGAACTCTCTAGGTTGAGGAATTATAAGTCAACTAGCGATTAGGGCATAAATGATAATCATTTTGTTCCACAAGGCAATTTCTATTTTTGAAATAGATTTTTTAATTTTTATTTCCTAGACGAGTTTTTGAGCAAACAAAATTTCTCCCTAGATAGACGGCCAGCTAGTAACGAGGACGAGAAATGTTAAAAGTTTTTATTTCTCACTTTTATTCTAGAGATATAAAACTTTTTGCTTCTCATTTTCGTTCTAAACTTATTTTTAGATTAAAAATTTGTTGCAAAAATAGATCAATGAAATTGTGTTGTGTTACCAAACAATTTTCTGTTCCAAATATTTTCCCAATAATAGTATAATAGTATAATAGTTTTGACCAAAAATAAGATAATTATCATATACACCTTTAACGACTGAATTTTATAATTTGGTCCCTACATGCAACTGCTTGCCAACAATCTTTGATTAGGTTGCTAAAAGGTGAGTATTTATGAATGGAACAATAAATTGGTTGATACCACCAATGATTGTGAACCAGTACACTTGTGCTGCATTTATTGAAAACTAATTTTCACGTCGCAAAACATTTCTACCCAATATGCCCTATATACATCTTATGTCATAAAAATTGACAAAATAGGTACACCCATGATCCTCTTTTTCCCCCAAATTGCGACGGCCTGACTATAGCGGGTCGATCATCTCAGCCTATCTGGGCTAATAAGAAAAGCCCACATAGGCTTCTGTCCCAACTCAGCCCACCAAAATGTCTCAACTTTAATTACGACCTTAATCCCAAAACTTGCGTCAACCGGAATTAAACTTGATCAGTCCGGGGACCAAGCCAGATAGTGGACCAACAACGAAATTACCGGTCCATGCCTGCCCTGACGTGGGCTTTGGCCTTGGCTTGGGCAAGCTGTCAAGCTTATGATCATATCCGATTTGAAGAAGAAATGAGACCGAGCGTTAAGATAATGCCGTGCTCATTAATTTCATTAATTTAATCTGACCATTAGCTGAATTTGATGGATTTCATATTTGAATCCAGATGACTCATGTCCATAGCTGCATCCCTTTGTTGCACGTAATAATTTCTCGCAAAATTCTGGGGATGGTCTCTATTTCGCTTAATCAAAAAAGGTCCAACTATGAATGAAGTATCATGGCATGCATCGATGTAACCTTTCTTGGTCCATCTAGATTGATGAACTTTTGGTGCGATGCGATAAACAACGGCATGTTCCATCTGACCCCTAAATTGATTCTACGGTCTTGCTATACTCGAATAATGCAATAATCTCTCGTGGCTAGTATAGGAGGATCAGAACTAGAAGGTATTTTAAACCAAAAAGAAGAAGAAGAACTAGAAGGTACACTAAGGACCTTGTTTGGTAATTGGTCAAATAATGCTTGATTCTATTTTTTGTCCCTCAGAATTAAAAAAGAAAAAACTCGCTTAGTGAATTTTTTATTCTCGGGAATTTGCTATTGCATTATTCTCGGGAATAAATTTAGAACATAATCAAGACGTTGTTTGTTTGTTCCTAAGAATGACTTTAGAATCAACCTTAAATCATTTTTCTTTTTCTTTTTTTTTCCTTTTCTTCTTAATCTTCCTATAGCTAGGCAACCTTGCCAAAGCGTCGTCACCCTGCGGCGAGGCCAGCAACCGGCTCAAGGAAGAATAAGAAGAAGAAAAGGAAAAAAAAAAAGAAGAAATTTTTTTAAACAAAATTATTAAAAAATGAAAATAAATTCTAAGTTATAAAAGAATTTGAGGTTTGTATTTCTATTTCAGGAATATAAATTTTGAACAGTTTAGAAATCCATCTAGAAAATAGAATTAGAAAAAAACCATTTCTAAGTATAAATTATTTTTGGAAACAGAATGATTATTGCATCTTAATTGACAACCAACTTGGTGACTTCCTTTATATTCCTTTGCTCAATGCAAGACCTTCCATCTAAGCACACGAGGGCTCATTTTATCCCGGAATTTGGCCTTCTTGGTAGAAGACATGAACAATTAGATTAGGAAACGAAATGAAAAAGGAACTTCATCCAGTGCATCGCAAAATTACCCCGGGTCTATACGAACATAGCCGACTCAACTCACGCCGAGCCAGCTATACACCAGCCATTCATCATTGGCACCACTTGATCGTGACTGTCGACACGACGCGGCATACAGTCTGATATGAGCCATGTATGAACCTCGTTTCAAGGACCAGCTACTATATATCGACTGACTTTCATTCGAGCAGCAGTCAATAAGACAATTTGCATCATTCCACAGGTAAAGCCCCCCACATGGATGATTACAAGGGCTTTCGCCCCATTTGATGCAGACCCAAAACAAGCTATTGCTTGATCACGGGCCGCCCAGCCATGACCCACCACCAATTGCTTAAGACACCAAACCAACCCTCCAAAATTTGACGAAGAAATAGCACAAAAGAAACATAGGGAAAAGCTACCAAAAATACCACTATGATATCATGACATATACACTCTAATTTTTATTTGTGACACAAAAAATCTAAACTCAATACTTGTGCCACACATTTCCTTCTAGGCAATCATTAAGGAAATATATTTGATCGAATTGCTCACACACTTTGAAGATATATGATAATAATCAGTCATGGTTTAGTTTTTTTTTAAAATATTATAATCAACGTACCACATATTTTTATACTAAACATCTTTCAATTAAGAGCCTAAAGTAGGATCATTTCCTTAAAAAAGCCCTATGTGGATATTATCTCAAATAATATTCCAGAAATGGCCGATTTAGTCTCAGATGAAGATCTTCAACAGGATCATTTTCGCAAAAGATGGCAAAAGTGGACCTTGTCAAAACAAAGGCTTGAAGTGCCGAACTTAGTCCAGGTTTTGCATGCTTTGTTGTTGAGGCCGGAGAAATATTCACACTAGACCCTCCTAATTGCCTGTCCAGGCAACACTTCCAAGCAAGCTGGATCCAACCAAGGCTTAAACGCTCCTTCCTTGGGTACGTTCTGTTAACAAAGGAGACCATAAGGATCAAGATTACGGATTATCATCTCAGGTAATTCCAGTTGTGTCAATTCAATTCATCTGACTAATTTTGGCAACATGGTTGTAAGCTAACATTAGCCAACGCTAACATAGACCATTTTTAATAATATTTTATTTATTTTTATTTTTCTCTTTCTATGTTTTTTTTAGTCGAATTTTATCTCTTTCTCTTTCTCTTCTTCCTTCTTAATCCTTTTTTCCCAGCCATGGCCGACAAAGGTTGTGGTCCTTGCCCGGCCTCGCCCAAATCTAGGTGAGGCCAGCCTCACCATGGCCTCACTGTGAGCAAAGGGGGGCCTCGCCCAAAGCTATGCGAAGTCGCCTTGCTCACGAGCCCACTTTAGGTGAGGCTGGGTGAGAGCGGCAAAGCCCTTGCTAGGATCTCATTGGCCACTGTGGGGAAAAAGGAAAAAGAAGGAAGAAGATAAAGAGAAAAAGAAAAAGGAAAGAATAAATAAATAAATGAATTCGAAAATATAAATATTATTAAAAATTATCCATGTTAGCATTAGCTGGACGACCGTTGTCGATCAACATCCACATCTATGCCGACCAATCAAAATTGGTTGAATAAATTGAATTGGCACAATTGTAAAATGTTTAGAACTAATTAACAAAACAAAAAATGTTTAAAACTGAATTAGAAAAATTGTAATAGGTTTAAGCCTTTTTTAGTAAATTTTCCTAATATATATAAGCAAGGAAATAAAAGAGAGATTCTACTTTTGTTGAGAACTCAATTTGGTAGAAGGTATAGACCCAAAAATAATAAGTTAATACCACAAAAATCCAAAATTGGTATATCTGTGAAAAATTTACTCAAAACTAATTTTTTTATCACCAAAAAATCAAAGTGATATAGTTTTGATAAATTTACCCCAAATTAATATACTTGTGACAAATTTACCCTCCATTAATTTCTGTTAAATTTATTGTCAAATTACTGAATTGGATAACTCATGCAATTAACTGGTATATCAGTTTGAAATTTTACTCTTCATTTGTCATAGTTGTATCAGTTTTGTGATTTTTTATGATATTAACTCAATCTAACGAAGGGTTGATTTGTCATAAATGTATCGATTTGAGGTTTTTTATGATCAAAAAAGTTGATTTAGTATAAATTTGTCATAAATGTACAAAGTTAAGACTTTTTTGTGGTCATTTGAGGTAAATTTGTCACAATAAATCAATTTGGAAATTTCAATGGTCAAAAAATTAATTTGACGTAAATTTGTCATAGATATATTAGTTTAGAATTTTTTGTGATATTAATCGAAAAATATTTGGTAGAAGGTTTTTTTTTTTTTTGGTAAGGTAAATATGTATAGATTTTCAACTAGCAAGGCTATATAGTAAAAGACTCAGAACCAATCTTGCACTCACCAAGACAACATGTCATGTGAGTGAAAGGGTGCCAAGTTTAGGAAATCGGTAACTATTACATTGCGACTATTTGAAACATACAAAAATCAATTGCTGTCATTGCTGAATATAGTCGGATTAATCCCCCAACCACGTTGAATCCTTCTGTTTGTAGGGGAATCCGCCACGCTATTGAACGCCATTGCCTTGTCTTTGATCACTTTGATGATATGGAGCGTCATGGACATAATGTGTAGAGGTCGGGCCCGGAAGATTATATTATTTCGGGATTTCCAAATAACATGGCATAAAATACCAAAGGAAAATCGGGTAATCTCCTGATGGAATTCATTGCCTATCTTGCCAGGATAGATTACATTTGCCTACCCAGAACATAACAATAGTTCTTGAGACACGACATTCAAAAAATAGATGATTAATAGAGTTCGGTACAGAATTGCAAAAGGCACAAGCCGCTTCCGAGATTCTCCCATATGTCAGCAAAAACATTTGAGTTGGGAGGCGATTTTTGGTAATAACCCACAACAGAAATTGATGCCGAGGAATGATGGTCCTGTCCCAAACAAAAGAAGACCACGGGACTATACGAGATTTATGTCTAATCGCAGCCCATGTAGAGGCGATGGAAAACATACCCGATGTGTGTTCCAGCCAAACAAATCTGTCCAGATTTTGATTCAGGGCCGAGATCGGGAATTGTTGTCCAAGAAGGTCCTGCAATATGCCTTGGCCTGTTGGAGTGTAAAGATTTGCCACATTTGCGTGTCTGGGGAGACCCGAATGATAGATGTAGTTGTTAGAGAAAACTGCACGTAATGACCCATGTTGAAGCCAATGATCGAACCACAGGGACATTGTTAGACCATTCCCAACCCACCGGCTGAAAAACCTTTGGCTTTCACCTCTAAGGCCAAGAATCTTCCTCCACGCCCATGAACACATTGTCGGTGTCGTGGAATCCTGGAATTTTTTTCTTTTCAAGTATTGTCGCATGGATCCACTTGCACCACAGCAATTCTTTATCCATGAAGAGAAGCCATATGTATTTCATCATGGCAGCTTTGTTATCATCACGGAGCTTGCGCAATCCCAATCCTCCTTCATTCTTCGAAAGACATATCGCCTCCCATGAAACTTTTGCTCCTCCTGTGCCAAGGCCAGGCCCTCTCCATAGAAATTGGTGGTAGAAGGTAATTTTTGTCTTCATAGTTATTAAGAATCTTCACGGAAATTAATTGGGATGTGTTATCTTAACAGGATAAAATTAATTAAATCCAAAAAAAGATTTCAGAGTTGTTGTGAGAGATTGCTTTTTCATTATTACAATTATCTTTGGTCATTTTTGTAATGTTTTTACTTGACCGAGCGTTGTAAAAGATTTCTGACTCTTTAGATTTTACTCAATTTGCTTCCTTTTTGGGGAATATGTTCATTAAAAGTCTTAAAACTTGTCACAAAAATGCAATTGAGTCGCAAAACTTGTAGAAAAAACAATTAAGTCCTAAAAATTGTCGAACTGGTTTAATCAAATCCTTTTGTTAACTCCGTCGAATTTGATTAAAGAAATGCCAAGTGCTTTTTAAATATTTTCTCTTTCTTATGTGGCGATGACATGGCTAAATCATGAAGTATATCTAGGATTGTGCAACTGGATCGAGTTTACCCAGAAAATAGATCTGAGAATAGGTTCATGTTAAATCGGTCTAAGAACCGGCTCCATTTTTTGGGAATGCTTGAAACCGGTTCCAAGGGAAGACCCACTTAGGAATTAGGCTAGTTTTGGGACTGGTTCTTACTATAAAAAAAAAAAAAAAAAACCTAATTTTATCTACTTGAACACTAAGTGTTTTCCTAGGAATAAATATTTAACTTTGCAATTTCCTATTCGGACATTTATTTTCTAATACAATCTACAGGAGAAGTAGTCTTAATCTCAATTTATTTTTTTGGTTTATTACATTTGTTTCAGATGGATACCCTTTGATGTTATTTAAGCACCAGCATTACACTATCATAAAGTCATTGGTTGACAAATCATGCTGATTGGATTTATACATTTAATAGAAATTTTTTTTTTGTATGGAGTAATTGACTAGGGACTTTGATTATCCTATTATGCAGCTTACAAGTTTAGGAAAATTAGGCTATTGTTTCCTTGCGTGTTTATGTAAAATAGAAGCCATATAGGACATTGGGCGATTACTTCTTGGTCAAGGCATTTATGAAAAATAGGTTCTCAAGTAAACCTAAAACCGAACCAAAAAAATAAGGTAAGTTCCAAAACTTGTTCTAGTACAAACAGGATAAGATACATGTTCCAAAAATTGAAAATTGGTTATAACAGGCGGGTTCAGTTCCAGGTCTGTAACCTATCCACCCTGAAACTGATCACCTCCAAGTATAACACTAAAATTAAGTTATTTTGGTCTAAACATGATTTTTTATACTAATTTTATATAAATTAATTTTAAAATATAAAGCTAGATTCATTATTAAAAAAACAAAGAAGTCTGGCAGGCAAGGTTGCAAGCCCTCACCCCAACCGTCCCACCATCTCTAGGATGGGTCAATGAGGGTGAGGTGAGCCAGTGGAGTCATTGGGCCTCGACTAGGAGGACGATAGCGGAGGGCCTGCACGTCGCCCTCACCTAGTTAGCAGAGGGTCATAACCCTCCTTGACCTTCGCCCAATCGTAACCCTCACCGGCCATCGATTGAGGTCATTAATGTAGCCTTGGGAGGACTCACTTCCATTCAAGTTGATGTCCAATGTAGAGCCCCTAGTTAGGGCCCAGTGACCCTCGCCAACCGTCATCCTCGCTAGCCCCTCTCAACAATAAAGGGGTAGGGTGAGGGCTTGTAGCCCTACCCACCTAATCTCTCCTATTTTTAAGCTTATTTTTTAAAATTTAATTTAAATTAAATTTGTATAAAATAACTTAAAAAGTCACATCATCACCATGTCAATATTTCTCGTTAACCAAATTAGATAGAGGTAACAAAATGATTCGATTGAACTAATTTGACAAAGTTTAAAGATTTATTACATTTTTTTTTGTAAGTTATGAAAATTTTTAGATTTCAAGTAAACATTTTTTTTTTGGTCATAATTTGATTCACTTCAACTATGCATGACAAAATTTTTATTATAGAAATCACTTTCCGGTCAGAAATTGATTTTCTGTTTTTATTCTTGGACAAATTTTTGAGACAAAATAAGTATTTGATAACGATATTAAATTTCTCTTTCGAAATAGAAATTCATTTGACAAAAATATAAAATTTCTCAATCTCGAGTGGGGCGGGAGGTGACAAGCAACAGTGGGTGAGCAGTGACGGTGATTCGTCGTGGCGGTGGCAATGGCCAACAGCAGGTGACCGGTGACTAGTGATTGGCTGCCGGGTGTGGTGGGTGGGCAGCAAGTGACGATGAGAGTGAGCAACAGTTGGTGGTGACCGGTAACAAGGCGATCGGTGACCCATGGCTAGCGGTGAGGGGTGGGTAGGTGGGCGACAATCGGATGTGGTGGCAGGCACGCAACCAACGGTGAGGGGTAGGCAAGTGGGTGGTGAGTGGTAACAAGAGTGAGCAATAGCGGACGAATGGCGGCGGCGGCCCACAATCGGCAACTAGCTGGGGGTGGGTGGGTCGGTGGGCGGTGGGCGATGATGAAAGTGAGTAATGAGAATAGTTTTTATTTTTTACTCTTGTTTTAGAAATAAAAAGTAAAAATTCTTGGTTTTTGATTTTTTTCCAAATCTATTTCTGAAATAAAAAATTATTTTAAAAATAAAAAAATGAAATTATGACACTCAATAGAATTTTATTTTAAATCTGTTTTTCAAAAAAATAAAAATAGAGAACAGATAAGGAGAAATTTTGTCCGCACACTGGCCGACTCATCTTTGGCTGTTTAAATAGGGATATGCCTTGTCGAGCCCCCTCCACCCGGTCTCTTGCCGTCCCGAGAAAAAGAAATGGAAAAAAAGTCTCAAAGGAGAACCTGCGATCGATTTAGCATGCAGCGACTCTGCAAGGAGGAGACTGACTGCATGCGGTGCACATTCTGCAAGGAGGAGTGCGTCACGCTCGATGCTGGCACGAGCAAGGAGTCCTCGAAGGAGGCCAAACAGACCAAGGAAGAGCTCAAGCAACAGATCGAGGACTTAAAGGCCAAGGTCGCCTTCTTGAGTTTCTGGTCTACGACCGGCAATCACCCCCACCTTAGTAGTTGCCCCCATGACCCCGGATTCACCGACGTCGTCTTGGTCGCCGCCGAGGACGGTCCCAGTGGAGGCCCCTCTATGCCGGTGCCGGCTCACAGGGCCATTCTGGTGAGCATCGGCTTTTGCTCGGTTCGTTGATATTCGTTGCTGGATTTGCTTTGATTTAAATTTTGGGTCTTTCTTTGTATTTTCTCTGATCTCCGTTTGAATTTGGGGATTTTCAGAAGAGGCGACGGTTTAGGGCACGGCGGTTAAAGAATTAATTTTGGGGGGGTGTTTCGTGTGCTCTGTTCCTTACTTCAAGTACCAATAGCGGGCGTGTCTTATAGAGTGGTGATAAATTGTGTTATCAATGGTAAATAAGTCGTCAATTACCTCACGAAGAAGTTTTAGAATAATTTTTGGTGAAAGTGGGGAAGATAAGAGGCGGGAACACGGTTTTTATGAGTTCTCTCAGTCGGCAAATCATGCCAAATCTTTGTTCGATAATAATGCCGGGGAGGGAAGACAAGATACTCTGGGGGTTTGTAGTAAATATAATGGTCTCAAAACAGGGTTGGTAAGAGTGTTAACAAATTCAGTTGTCTGGGTCAGCTATTAAGGTTTCTCACATTTCTGTAGAAGTTTTATTTACCTTTGGCCATCGTGGGCATTCCTACGAACAAGTGATATTGAGAAAGGCCACTGCTTTGATAGTTTGTGCTGATAAGATTTAAGTAAGGGAAACCTACGGTGAATTTTTATTTGGACTTTTAAGATGTTTTTTTTTTTTTTCATGTGTTCATGAGAATTTGGTAATGCGACATTTGGACATGGGATGTGCTAACACAGTGGTACCTATGTCTTCCTAGTGGGCAGCGATCCCTCTTTGCACTCACCACTTAAAAGTCCATGACAGGGTGGTAGCTTCAGTCCGAAAGCAAAGGGTGCCCCCAAAAGTGATTTTACTTGAGGATAATGAGTTAGGGCTTGCATGATTCAATGCGTACATTGCCCCACAGGAAACCTACACAACCCCTTTAACTAGCTCGCCATCTTGAACTTTCATGCTGTTGTATTCTTGAAGAACAGTATTGATATTATTAATAGCCAAATGAAATCCTCTAGCTATCTCCTGCTCATCAGGTTGCGTCAGTTAAGCCCTTCATATTTTTTTGTGCATGAGGATATCAATTAGAAGGCAGCCACTCTAGAATTGGCAACCATTTAATACAACAAACTTCCTTTTGTAAATGACTATGCTTGCTGCAAGATATTCTTCAGAGATGCTTGGATAGAGTCTGGGGTCGCGTGAAGGATCCACATAATTACTATCCTAATTGTTGTCTACTGGAGCAAGGCTAACCAGTTAAAAAGAAACTGCAATTATTCATATTTGATTTATGCCTTTTTGTCCACTTTAAATTTTATCAAGCAGGTCACTAACAAGTTCTCTTAGATTGCTTGTTTCCTCCTCAGACAAGTCTTGACTAAATTGCCAAGAGTTCTAAATATATGCATTCAAAGATCAATCTGTTTGGTGATCCGGCCTCAGAAAAAGATGTTGGACCTCTTCCTTCTTTCATTTCTGCCATCAATATTTGCTTGGAGTGGTCTTGATCTTCTCTCTTCTTCAGCCTAAACTTAACTTTCTTATGTATGATGCAATGCCAAAGCTAGCAGAGTAAGTAGTTGTTGAGTGTGTATAACCAGCATCATCAATCCAATATGAGTTTCTGCAAACTTTATCTGGAGACTTGTGTAAAATTCTGCCACTGTACATGCTAATGGCCTGATATATATGGTGAAAATGGGGGTTGCATTTACATTTAAAACTGCATGCTGCTAAATATGCACCTATGTAAGACATTTCCACTAACAAATTATGTCTTTTACTTCCTAGTCAGTTGTTAAACTCTCTCTTAGGTTGATCTTGAAGTTTTTATATTATCCTTCATCTATTCAGGCATTAGAAGTTCATATTTGTTTGCTTGGACTGAACTTCTAAATCTGAGATTCTCAATCTTTTTTTTTTTTTTTTTTTTTTGCTCAGGTAATTGTTTTTTTTTTTGGCTTGGAATGAGGTTTAGTTAAGTTGAGTGGAATATTAATGTCTATTTGAAGTGACATATATAGTAATTGAGTTGCTGGATAATTCATTCATTATGACTCTTTCACAAGATTTGATTTAAGTGATGCTTGTGCCAGCGGATATGCATTTGGCCTGCTGTGATATGCATTTCATAGGAGTCATCAACTCAAACATCACAAAAGCTTGAGTATGGTTTTTCGCTTGGCATAGGGCACTAATGAGCACAACATAGTTTTTCATAATTTTTGTAATTGATAATGATAGCAAGTACATGTTCAAAAGCTTTTGTCGCATGCTCATAACATTATGTCAGTAGTTTCTTCAATCTAGCAAACTCTGACTCTTAAAGATAAGATGCGTAGACATGTTCTTTTCACACGACAAGAAATGCACTTCCTAAGTGCTCTTTAATTTTCGATTTACTATCAGGCTAGCCAGTCCCCAGTATTTAAAGTGATGCTCGAGAATGAGATGGAAGAAAGCTGAAGCGGAACCATCAAGATAAGTGGCATGTCTTACGATGCCCTCCGAGCTTTTGTTGGCTATCTTTATGCCGAAGCATGCCTCAATGAGCAAATGGCTTCTGAGCTTCTGGTATTGGCTGAAATGTACCAGGTGAAGCCCCTCAAAGCTTATTGTGAGAAGTTCTTGGTATCCAAATTAAGCTGGGACAACTCGATCTTAAACTATGTCTTTGCATGCCAATACAACGCAAAGCTTCTACTTGAGGCCACTGTGTCCTTAATCTCGGACAACTTGGATAAGCTCAAAAAACATCAAGAATACTCGATACTTGTTGAAAAGGACCCACGCCTTGTGTTGGAGTTACTTGAAGCATGTCTTGCAAAGCGGGAGAACAACGCAGCGCCTAAGGATACTCCTGTGAAGTAATAGTCTCCTTTGGAGAAAGGAATTTCGTATCCACAAGAATAGGGGGCTTTGTTAGTTTGAATAATCTTTTTCCTGCAATAATTGGAGATTCTCAGATAATTATGACGACTTTGGCTTTGGGAGTATTTTTTGCTTTACTAGTGAAGACCATTCTTTAGGTTCGGTACCATCCATTTGAGTTACTTTGGTTGACGTATGATAGGGACCAAATCTTGAAACTTTGCCACCTAAGCTCAGAGTCATTTCTCTTTTCTTTTGGTTCTTTTGTTAGTAAAAGAATTGCCTAAGCCCAAAATCCTGCCTCCTACTTCTTCGAGAAGGCAATTGTGCTGGTAAGGAAATCTACTAATGGACATTTAGAGCACGCATGATAAATATTATGTGTCTTTGTTTTTCTATTTTTATACTTCTAGGAACGAATTGGGATAGAAATACATTTGCTAATGTAATTTTATTTTTCTAATTTTGGAATAAATTTTTATTTCAAAAATAGATTTGGAATAGCAATGAGAGGTGAATTTTTTTTACTTTTCTATTTCTAAAACAAAAATAAAATATAAAAAAATTTCTCATCATTCACTTTCACTACTAGTTGACTACCTACCTGTGATCGCTGGTCTTCAGCCATCGACCATTGTCATTTGAAAGGCGAAATTTTGTGAATTTATATTCTAGGAATAAAAATTTTATGTCGTTATTAAATGCATATTTTTGCTTAGAGACTCGTTTGGGAATAAAAAAAAAAAATCTATCTTTGGACATAAATTGATTTTTGGAATAAAATGGTTATCATTCGTGCTTTTTGAATTACCTTTACCAAAGGTTCTCATATTAAGTAAGCATCTATACGTCGCTGAGTCATAGCTAAATGAACAAGTTCCCCATGCCCGTGGCACAGCCTGTAGGAGTGCAGGGTGTCCTGTGTTGGTTTTTATCTTGCTTAGCTCGGACGCCTTTGCTGCTTGATGCTTACCATTAAGGCACTTCCAAATTCCTCTCTGCATAGTGCTTGGCAGGACAGGGAATGAGCCCGAAGGGTAAAAGGTGCTGCCTAATGCTGTCATTTTGAATCTTGCTTCTGGACATACTTTTCTGCTGGTCTCATCTGTGTGCAGAAGTGTGAGGAAATAGTTCATGCGACTCACTTGGGACTAAAGTGTGGTTGGAAAGATCTGTGACTTTGCCTGGTCAGAGTCTGACATATGGAAAGAACTTAAGGCTGTAATTATTTGATATTTACTCTCCCATGGTACCATGGTGCTTATAGGCTCCTTTGAGATGCTTATTTACTTTATTGCAGATGTTAAGAGGACCTATAGTTGGAGCTTCATATTTTCATGTGTCTGAGCGCCTTCATGTTCTCTCTGTGGTTCATCATGCTTTTGAAAATGGTCGTAATGAGCACTCGCGGAGACCATTGCAGTAGCATTGTGGTAGAGCATGTCTTCCAGTCATTGAGTGATGAAGGTGTTACGGGAAAGTTAAGGTTTTTGTGCCGTCAAATCTAGTCTTTACACGTATTCGCACTTCTCACCTAATCATTTTGCTGCTGAGCAAAATGATTTGCCCCAGATGTAACTTACCTGTTCAAGTTATATACTAGAGTTACATTCTCCCATTTCCTGTGTGGACAGGATACAACTGTAATTTAAGACGGAGATTTCATTTGAGTTTCGGTGAGGCATTGTTTTTGTAGCATTAGAATATGACATGTACCCTGCTAAAGTTGTTGCAGAAGTATACTGCAGAATCAGAAATACTTTGATCCAGAAAACCATAAAATGGGCGACTGTTTGTCCTCTCCCTCATTATATGTAGGCAGGCAAGCAGGCTCAGCTGTGCTGATGTCATATACTTTTTGAGTGCCACCAATGGTCACATTCTACCTCAAGACCAAGGATAATCAAGCTTTGCAATAATTTTTGGTTCCTATAGCGCTTGATAGATATGACAATATGTTTGTGGTTTGATATAAGCACGCCAATGTATTTACATGCTAGAAATGGTAAGGCCATTTGTTTCTTTTTAAGAGTTCCATGTCAACCTCACCAAAATAATCCTCAATATGGTGTTTTGAATAACTAACTTGTTTAACCAAGCTTGCTGATTTCCAGTTCTCAAATCAGCAAAGCCAGTGCAAAAGCGACTATTTAAGACTGTTAGAATAGAAAACATTCTCATAGTAGATGTGTATACTAATTACTATAACATGTTGTGATCTTGGGTTTCCTATTTTGTAACAAGTGAATACAGTATAAATACATATGTGGTCTACATGATACTCACGGTTTTTTACTCCAATCTCTAATTCTCACAAAGTCCACATATATTCATTTTCTCCAATAGACACGGTGTCACCCAATTCCTCTCTTTCCCCCATCTTCCAGGTGACATCTCCTTATGGAACAATCTTCACCACAATGAAAATGTGACCCCAAGTCAGTTTGCATTTACAACCTCTGAGGCCAGGAACAACTTGGCATGTTTCTGGATTGGTGGAAAACATCAAGAAGGTGCTGGGTTGACAATTGGCCTTGACTGGAAAATTGGCATCGCAGCTAAGGATTGGGACTCAATTGCAAAAAAGGAAAAGATTCTGGTCAAATATGTGAAATATTGTACTTACCTCTGTGTTCTGAAGATTAGTTTAATCCTCTACTTTCTTTCGTAACATGTTCAACCTATAACCTGTAGGGCATGGAACTGGAGTTGCTGAAGCTTGAGGGGCCTAGCAAGCCATACATGACAATCTGATTTATTTGAAGAACAGGTAATTTGATTTCCTCTTCAAGATATTAATAAGATAAATGAGCAATTCCCCTCTTGGTTGCATTTCTGCTGTACTAGCCTTGAGTCCTTAAAGCTCAGCCTCATGGAGAACATGGTTATAGGATCAGAAGAGGGTGGAGCATCTATAACGAGAATATGATCATACCATTAACTATTGAGTTTCTCCTTTCTTTGTTGCATGAGAATAATCAAGTTTTGACTTATTTTAATATTTCTTTGCATTGGCTACACGTCTAGGGAAGCAGAAATGAGGGAACTAAGTGAAAAAATCAACACCAGAATCACATGGTTCAGTTAAATGTCCCTTGGCATCTGTGTTGTGGTTTCAGTCTTGAAGTTGTGGCACTTGAGGTGCTTTTTCGAGAGGAAGAAGCTTATCTAGGTCCTGCAATTCATCTTGAATGGCTCACAAATGCTCTGAATTGAACACGAGCTGAAAGGTTCCTCTGCCTTTCGCGAAGATTTTTACGTTGAACATTGATTTTTCTTCCCAACAAATCTGGTTTTGGTTAGGATAGGCTACAAACAGATATTACATTCCATACTAGATTTAGAATACACAGAAAATTATGTGGATGGGATGATAATATTGTCAACACGCATTGCAGAAAGCATTGGTGCATCAGAGTCTGAGATTGTTTATCACCCATGACAAAGTTCTGTTTTCTTCCTGATCTTGCAATTGTAAACTCAACATATTCCCGAGCAGCTGCCTCAGCCCCAGATAGGAATTGTTGGTTGTGGAATATGGATGTTATGCTTTCTTTCTTTCAAATGCTAAATGTTTTGTTAAATGTAAATTCTCCTACAGGCTCTCACTTCGCAATCTGCTATGCCAACATTTTAACTAAGAACAGTACACAACTGCATTATAAGTGTGAAGTGTCATTAGCTGCAACGATTCACTTCAGGGTTGTCCTTTTCTTCTGGGTTTTCTATGTCTTCCAGAAGTTGTTTCTGGTAAAAAATGTACATGTTCTAATCCTATGGCTACTGAGATTGCTATTATGTTTTACTGTTCCTAATCGCTTTTCATTAAAAGGTTGGCATTTTGTAACTATCTTAAGTTAAGAGAGCTAGATGGACAAAAACGAAATATTACTGAATCTAACTGACTTTGCTAGTCAATTTTTCAGATGATGTGGAGGGAGAAGAACATTGTTGTCTTCCCATGTTAACATCAGTCATTCGGGATCACAGACAAGTATTTACTTGGAGAATTTGTCATCAGTCATCAGTCATTCCCATCTTAAGTTATTCCCATGAGTTCCCTAGATAAGCCAAGGCAGATCAACATGACCTGTTGACCTAACATGGACATCAAAAGGATCTGTTCCAATGTGGGGAGGAGAGGAAGGATTTGGCGAGTCGTCCTTGCACTCTGGTGGAACACCTTGTTCTTTGACAAAATGTTCAAGGAATTACAAAAGATGAAAGGGGCGTTAATATTCTGGGAGATCGCCAAACAGTTGATTGTCCAAAGAATTTTAATTGACATGTCCTAAACGAGTGCATCATCTCTCTTGATTTTTTTGAATATTTTCTAAATGTTATTCACATCAAAGTTGAATGACAGGAGAACTTTTCTAGGTTGGATGTTTGGCCAGAATATCTAAGATCGAATAAACTAATTGAGATCGAAGTCAAATTTTAGCGATACGATTGAAAAGAACTAAATTGCAACATACCCTTTCCAAAAACAAGAACGAAGTTTGATGACCCAAATGTAACACTCTAAATTGAAATATAGTTCTTATCCACACGCATTTGGTTTGTCTAAAATTTTTTGGACATTTCTGAGATTTCACCTAAATCATAATATAGACAACCGATTTCAACAAAAAAGAAAGCATGTTGGAGCCCGTAAAAAGTTACCGTTACATCCCTCAAGCATTCATGGAGCAAGACCAAGCTGTTGTCATAACAATGCGTGTGCACTTTGCTTCAATTAAGAGATGCTCTTTTGTTTTACAATATTTTTAACTAAACAAGATATTTATAACCTATATTTATTTTACTGCTTGCTTTTTGATTTTATTGTATTATAAATTAAATAGATTGGCATAAACTTTTTGCTGTAATCACTTCGTGCTTGCCTCATACTATGGCATGGTTGAGTGCAAAAAAGCACGCGAATAGAACAAAAAAAAAATTATGTTAAGAGAGGAAGATACTTGCAATTGAAAAATAAATAAATAAATAATTTACAACCAGAAAATGTTTAGTTGATATTTCCATGAAAATCAATAATGAATTTGTTTTAAATACAACATCCCTTTTTCGATACATGAGAATACCTTAATTGTATAAAAGAATGCTTTATTCCTACTAAATAGTTTGAAAAGATCACTCATTTTCTCAAAACAACATCTGATGATAAAATTCAAATTAGTTACAAAATCCCAGAGGTAGAAATTATAAAAGATAATATTCTTATAAAACACAATTTATTCTGGTTAAAAATATTAAATAAAATGTCATACTAGGAATCCCGGTCATAGAATTAATACAACCATTTACTGCTACTGAAAGTGGAATTGAAGCCCAATCTTTGAATAAAAGGTTTATTTTTTAATTTATTAGCAAACCACAAATCTGCAATTTGAATACCCTCCATGAACATTTGATTTTTTGAAATAAATTGTATAATCCAAGACAAAGAAAACCACCTTCAATTTCCAAAAGAAGATCTTGAGTATAAAAGGATTGAGCAAGATCTCTTTGAACCAAACATCCAAAAAAAGATTGCTAATCTTAAGTGTTGTACAGAAAATTCAATCTATTCTACCCTCCTAAATGCTTTCCGGTCAAGAAAATGTCATGTTATCGACTTACCTTATCAACCAGAATATTTTGAGAAAAACATTCCGACCAAGGCACAACCTTTCCAAATGAATCATGAATTTATGAATTTTTGTCAAAAATAAATTCAAGAACTTCTTGATAAAAATTTCATTAGGAAAAACCAATCTCCTTGGAGTTACTCTCCCTTCTATGTCAATAAAAATGCTGAATTAGAAAGAGGAGTTCCCTATCATGTTATTAATTATAAACATTTGAATGATGCCTTAAAATGGATAAGGTATTTCATCTCTAATAAAAAAAAAATTGTTGAACAAACTTCACAATTCAAAGATGTTTTCCGAATTCGATATGAAGTAATAATTTTGGCAAATTCAAATCAGTGAAAATGATAGATATAAAACTGCTTTCATTGTCCCTTTTTGGTAATATGAATGGAATGTAATGCCATTTGATCTAAAAAATGCCCCTTTTGAATTTCAAAGCATTATGAATGATATCTTCAATCCATACTCTGATTACATAATAGTTTACATAGATCATGTTCTTATATTTTCTTCAAATATTGACCAACATTTTAAACATATTGGTCATTTTATTTAACTAGTGAAAAGAAATGATCTAGCTGTTTCTCCTAGCAAAATATTTCTCTTTCAAACCAAAATCAAATTCCTAGGACATCATATCCATTTAAGAACAATTATACCTACTGAAAGATCAATACTTTTTGCTGAAAAATTTCCTAATGAAATTAGAGCCAACAATTAATTGCAAAGGTTTCTTGGAAGTCTGAATTATATCATAGATTTCTTTCCTAATATTAACATAATTTGCAAACCTCTTCATCTAAGGCTCAAGAAAAGATTCTCCTTCACGAACCACTGTCCACACTAATATTGTGAAACAGATCAAAAGGAACATAAAGGAGATTCCTTGTTTACACCTTATCGATGTATCTGTATTCAAAAATGTTGAAACTACTGCTTCTGAAATTGGTTGTGGAGGAGTTCTCAAATAGTCAAAAGACAGTAAGGAACAAATTATCCAATTTGTTTCTAAACATTGGAATAATTGCCAAAAAAATTGCTTCACTATAAAAAAGGAAATTCTTGCCATGGTATTATCTATCTCCAAATTCCAAGGAGACCTTTTGAATTAAAAATTTCTATTGAAAATTGATTGTAAATCTACAAAAGATTGTTTTGCAAAAGGATGTTCAGAATATTGCCTCAAAACAATTTTTTGCTAGATGGCAAGTTATTTTATTTATTTTTGACTTTGATATTGAATTCATAAATAGTTCTTCAAATTCATTACCAAATTTTCCCACATGAGAATTTTTATGGGGAAATTCCTCCCAAACCCACCAAAAAACACAAAGGCAAGGAAATTGCCCAGTCTTTAGAGACAAAGCCCAACAAATGATCAATATCATAAGCTGGTTACAAGTTACTCAACAACCTTTAAATACATCAAGTCAAGTTAATACACCTCCAAAAGAGGAACCTTCATCACTATCTTCAATTTCCCCTTTTCCTATATTAAATCAATCCTATCAGGATGCCATAAAACTTCTTGAAATAACCTTTAGTAAATCCAGCCACGCGGAAGTAAGCTTGAATCCTTCTCCTTTGAATTCCAAAAAATCAAAAAGAAAAATTATCCTTAGTGAGGAGGTAATTCAACCTACTAAGGTAACCTCTCAAAAATCAAAGTTTTTTATAAAAAAAATTTCAAAATATTTGTACAGTTGAAAATGGTTTTTATAATGAAGACCCAATTATATTCACAAAAAATATGTTTTCTAAAAAGTTTAATTATACTTCATATGATCCTTGTAAAACAATGGAATTTTATAAGAAAATTTTAACAGACATCAGATCTGTCACTTTTAAACATTTTTCTCGTAAGATTGATATAAATTATTCCATAGTGATGATATGTAAAATCATTCATCCTTCCATATAGAAACCAACTCCCATAACCATGGTCAAATTTGATACCAAAATTACTGAACCTATATCATATAGTCCTCTTATTCATATTTTGACTATCAACAAGCTTGGTGGAATGCCTTCTTTAGAAAAAATGCCAATAATACTCATACATGGCTAATCTTTTTTGAAGACTTGGAGACCCGGATGATACCCTTCTGGTTCATCCAATGATGAGACTATTTTGGACCCATCAGTGATATTTTGGACCCTTTAGTACAACCTAGTTATAAAATTTTCTTTAGCTAATTTGCACATTTTTCATATGAAGACAAAATTTTCATATATTTCGGAGTATCTTGGATCATGATTTGGAACTTTGATTATAAAAGAATTGCAAAATCAGACAACCTTACCTTAATCAGAAAATCAAGGTAAAGTGGTGGGATGATTTTAAATTTTTTGATAAAATGGATAAACAATCAGTCATAAACTTGTTGAATAAAAGAAATCCACACCAAGCCTGTTTGAATATTGTGATATCCTTAATTCAAACGGGATTAAGATTCGAGATTTTGGAATTAAAGACAATTACGAAGAGATTATTATAGGACGAAGCTCAAATTGACAACGGCAGGCTGCAAATTATCAGAAAATTGGAAATGAGCTGCGAATGCGGAACCACAAGAACCCGAGCCCATGGATGGGCACAATGGACATTTCATCCATAAGATTCGGCCATGGGAAAGCCCAAGAGGAGAGAAACAAGCCCAAGCCCAATTCGAGTCCAAGACCAACTTGAGTCCAAGACCAATTCTAGCCCAAAACTCAAGTCAAGCCCATTTCCACCATTTTAGCACAAGATAGATTTATATAAGCTTGTACATAATTTTGGCCCATGTACATGTATAATATTTTATATTGTACTTTACTTAAATTACCAAATTGCCCCTTTTGGAAGATTTTTTCATTGAATGAGAATTGAGATGGTGGATTTGATGAGGAAGAGAAGGCTTGGCTAGGAGGATTTCAAGGGGGAGTGGTTCATGTTTCTTTAATACTTACAATGATGAAGACTTGCAAGAGGGGAAAAACACCCTTTGTCTCTCACTTTTCGCTCTCTCCCTCTTATTCTCCCCCACCGTTCACGTCCATCCCTCTCTCTTTCTTTCCTTCCCCTTTTCCTTCACGTTCCTCCCTCTCATCTCTCATTTTCTTCCTTTCCTCTCTTCATCTCCCCTCTCATCTAAAGTCTCCTCTCTCTCTCTCTCTCTCTCTCTCTCTCTCTCTCTCTCGCTTGCCTTGACGCCGTGACATTGCCATGCCAAGCCGCCGCCGCCCCTTTGCCGCCTTCATGCCACCATCACCAAGCCACTACCACCGCTATCACCACCGCCTCTCCCGCTCCAATCATCACCGTGAGTCGTCCTCTGCTTCGCTGTTTGTTTTGCCACTCATTGCTCTCATTGTCTCACTGTCACTGCCACGATTGCCATTAGTTTAGTCGCTGGAAGAAAAGTAAGTATTCTTCCTAATCCTTGATTAGGGTGATAATTGTACTTAGGATTAGGATCAAATTAAGTTAATGTGGATTATGTTAATTAATGAGTGATTTACATGATAAGTTATCATTAAGGTTGATAAGCTTAGTGATAGGGTATTGTGAAAGTTGATAGGTTATCGCGATAAGTTATCGTTAGAATTGATAAGCTATTGTGATAAGCTATCGTTAAAGTTGATAAGTTATCATGATAAGCTATCGGAAAGGTTAATGAGTTCTTATGATAAGCTATTGAAAATGATAATAAATTATCGCGATAAGCTATCATTAAGGTTGATAAATACTTGTGAAAGGCTTTTGGAAAGGGTGATAAGCTATTGTTATACATGATAAGTTTCTTGTATATGTGATTAATGGGTATTTATGCTTGAATTATGTGAATTAGTGTATGAATTACCATGAGGTTTGATTATGCTACTAAGCCCCTTAAATTGTAACTTTAAAAGAAGTGTTTAAAGGAATAATAATGGTAATTCTTGAGTTGTCGGCTTGGATGCCACATCTTATGGGTGTACGTTGTTAAGGAAGGGTTAAAATCAAAGTACATTTGATTTGGTAAGAGAATGAATTATGGGTGATCACATGTAATTATTTCATGGCATTTTTGCGTGCATGCAAAAGTTAAAACAATTCATCATGTGAGCATTTAAACACTTTTGCATTAGCTAAATGAGGAAGATAAGAAATGAGCTTGAGTGCTTGAAGTACCTATGTGATCACATAATGAGAACCATCACCAATGGATTTCGAGAGAGGATGCCTGATGGATTTTGGATGCCGAATCGCAATTGAGATTGGACCGATGCTCCTAATAAAATGCCATCTTTGGGGGAGGCCAGGACAATGCCACACCCGATGGGGCGGGACAATATCCGGTCACGCCGTAAGACCGCCAACGCAAATGTTGGTTGTGGCTTTGAGTGGTCGTAATAATTTGGACACGTATGGATATATTGTGCATGGAATTAATTATTATTGTGTCTCTCGGATTATTAAATGCATTTGCCGCATGATGGTTGCAAGCATAGCCTCACTTGTAATTTAATTATGTGAATTTTCATGTGCCGAGGCAAGGTGAGAATGCTTGCGTGGTTTTATGGTTGTGTCCTTAGTTTTAAGGAGGGCTATAGTACCAATGCGAGTATATAGTTGTAGCAAGGTAGAGGCCTTGGTATCAATCTGTCATCGACAATGGGGTCGTATGTTTGGGACATATCCAAGATGAAAAGTCCTAAACGAGGCTTAGGAAGTTTTACTTATTGAGATTTTTTTCACCGCTTGTTGTTTAAATATTTTTGAGGCCTCTAGTTATGGCATTCCGCTTCTTTCGTTTTGGACTTCCTGCCGCCTCCGAGTTGTTTGTGATGGAGTTCATTGTAAAAGGGTGCGCAGTTGTCTTCTAGATGTACACATCTATGGTATGGGTTAACGAGGGGCTGGAGCAGTTGGTTCCCCACTATTATGTGGAATGATTCTTATGATTCGATGGGGACCTCTTGGGTCCTTTCCGAGGGCTCGAGGGGTATCACCTCAACCTAGTGTGAGGAATCACTTTTTATAGTCGTCCTCATAGCATAGAGGAACTAGGCTAACCCCCAACCTTTTCGTTCAACGTAAATTGGAAAGGTCCGTGTAGCAAACTTGTATATATTAAACTTTCAATGTGTGGTTAATGTTAATGAAATGTGTTGTTTTTATGTTTTCTTGACTATCCATGTTGCTATCGTTGGAATGGAGATGTTATACTTCTGCTTGCGTTTAATTGAAAGATAAAAATGAATGGATCAGCAATGTGTTCTGGAATGTCACAACCAAACGACCGCACGTGAGGGGTGTCGCGAGCTCGATGAGGGTTGGGGCATGACAAATATCAATCTTCCAAAAAGCATCACTCCTTTTCTCCATGATAAAGGATTTGTTTTATCAAAATTGGCGTAAGCTCAATCCCAAGAACAATTCATAGGATTTTTAAAATAAGCCATATCTACACTCGAAGAATCAAGCTCTTCTCGTACTCACCATAGTGAAGACACGAACGAAGATGATTGCTATGGTATCAATTTGGCAAGATGAAGACTAAAAGCAATGGTGGGACAACCAAAGCAAGAGTCATCACGTGTTTCGTAATAATTTCATAGCATTTTTTAATATTCCATACAAGGATCAATACTATATCACTACACACTTTCTAACAAATCAATAGTAACCGCTCGTGAACTCATTGTTCACATTTTCACTATAGTCAAATGGTAACCACTCACCTTTTCACTATAGCCTATAGTGATTAGCCACTTTTTAAAATATAACCTACCTCTTTAGAAAGAGGTAGGCTTCCAACTTCCGAGTCCTTCCTCTTTCTCTCCTTCACCTAGAGAAGATCTCTCTCATCCTAAAAGATTTTCCTACATCTACTCTTCTTCCATTCCCGTCAAGATTTCATAAAAAACCTACTTTCTGGATCTAGGACCAAATATTTGGTTCTAGTCATTACTTGATAAGATTTTTATATTTTCATCTTACCATTCTACCCTTCTATATTCCTATCAGAAATAAGGTTGCAAACCCAGTCCATAGTTTGTGCATCATAAGATCTTTTATATATTGCACTTATATTTCATTTCCGCTTTCAATAACAGTACTTATATTTCATTCCTGTAACTTTCAATTGATGTAATATTTCATTTCAAATTTAAGCTTCCAGTCCATTTAAATTCCTACCCATACCCCACAATCAACAAGTTTAACCACATGTGTTTGGTAATTTAATTATCTGCCCATTTAAATTTCTGTTCATACCCTGCAAATGGCAGGTCTCATCGCTTGTGGAAGTTTTCCATTTGATTCTTTACGTACAAGCATTACTTCTTCTTACCGTTTTGCCCTTATGCTTGCAAATTTCATTTATTAATTTCTTCAATATCTATATATTTACTCTAAATATAGATCCCTAGATCCTTGTGGCATATATGGATCTCCTGGATGAATAGGACTAGATGATTCTTTTAAAGAAATTCTCCTTCTATTTCTTTTTGTTTCATGAAATTTGCTTTAATTTCTAAAATCTCTTTTTGCATCTCTATTTGGGCAACTCTGAGATTTTGAATTTCTTGTTTTTGGCTATTGATTTCATGGTTGAGGTCATTCATAGAAATGGTAGAGAAATGAATTTTTTATGTCTTTCCAAAACAAAGGAAAGGTTATAAAGAATATTGGATTGAGGTATGGGTGTCATGGAAGATTGGAGACCATTAAGATATTTTATCGTAGCCTCAGAGTCCGAAATTTGGTCAATTTTTTTGCAAAAGGATCTCTTCATCTTTAGTTAAAACATCTATTTCAAAAGATTCTTGAGTATGTTCTTCTTCTGATTCCAAGAGGTTTTAATGTCATTAACTTGAAGACCATCTTCTCCAATAGATTTATCAAAAAAACTACTTTCTTCTACCATGATTTGTAGAAGACTTTTAAAAGTTTCTTTTTCCAAGTTCAATTCATTTATTTTTTTGTTAACTTTGCAAAATTATGAAGTATGACCATTTTTACTACAATAGCAACATCCAATATTTTTATAAGAATTTTCTTTTATTGACATCTTTTCTAAAGTTCGGTTTTTTATTATCCTTTTTATAAGATTTGTTTTTATTGAAATTTCTCCTAGATTTTTTAGCAGAGCATCGAGGGCAATTTTTTAAACATTTACCTGAACATTTCTATTTAGAAGACTTTGAATTTTTTGAACTTATAAAAAAGGGATCATATTGAGCACAAAAATCTCCTAATCCTTTGTTTGAAGTTTTTTGTTCTTTTTTGAGTTGTTTTTGAAGATGTATGTTGGTACACAATTGTGTTCCAATTTTATAGACATAGGAAGCTGGTTCACCATAAGAAAGGAGATTATATGGGATATGTTCACCATATTCTTCCCTTATTGCAAACTTGTTCTCTTAAAAACGTAGAAAGACTAGCAAGAAATTTTTCTTTCCAAAAGGGTTGGTTGTAATCTGTTTTGAGAATGGCTCTTTTGAAAGAGATATCTTTATATTCTTTGAATTCCCCTAAAGATTTACATTTCATATTGGATAGAAGATCAAGATTTTTATCTCGAGTATGTGAAAGATCCTCTATGAAATGTTGAGAAATGCAATATAGAAGAGCATTGACAGAATCTTGGATAGGCTGGTTATTTTCATCCATTATTTGCATGATCATTATCATCTAACTTATAAGCATTGAGAATTTGTAATCTTTGCTCATCATTAAGATAATTATCTCGCCATTCTTTTAATTGTCCAGTAAAATTGACTATTAAAACATATGCTGCAGATTGATCAGTAGTGCTAATTATGATTTATTAGATATTAGCAAGCATAACCATTTAATTAAGAATATTTAAAAGATTTTGTTCAGAAACATCGTCTATGTTCGACTCTTAGATGGATCCTGAAGAATATTTATGCTGTGTATTGGAAAATGATTCTTCTAAAGCTATATCAGGTGTGACTCTGGTGTAATACAATTTTTGTGGATCCTTCCAAACAATTTTATTTATTTCAAGAATAGATTCAGTGTCTAATTAATCCAAAACATTAATATGATATGGTGTGTCTTTTATAAGGTGTTTCCTATTTTAGGCGTATCCATAGTAATTGAAGGTTTAGAATCATTGTAGGAAGTAGAAATCATTTTTCCTTTTAAAATTATTTTTCTTTCTTCCAATGCATTAGCAAAATTTTTGCTGGGGTTTTTTGATAATTCAATATTTATAAATAGGGGTGTTTTAAAAAATTTTAGTTGGTTTCCTATAGTATGAGCAGAAGATCTATCCTATCCAATTACTTGCCTATAGTATGAAGATGTTGATTAGAATATTATTCTATAATTATTCTACTCGACAATCTTTTTTATCCCTATACCTTCGATTTCTGAAAATGTTTTGAAAGGTGAAGCAATAACTTCGGTATCTTTATGTGGGATTTTTATTTGTCTAAGAGGCGGATGATTAGATTCAACAATTTGGCCATCATTTAATTGCCATTTATAAAACTAATCCAAAGTATATTCTTCTTTATTTTTTAAAATACAACCTTCAAGCAAATCAAAAAAGAGTATTTGAATCTCATGCTTATACATGTATTTGTAATATTCTTCTTTGATTTGTTTTGTTTGATCTTTGAAATTTAGAAAGAACCAATTTCTAATTTTAGTATTTTCAAAAGAATTAAATTCTTGATTTAAAATATTTTTATTGGGAGCAAACTCTTTTTCCAAGACGACGGTTTCTGGATCAACCATATCAGAAGAAGTAGGATTGGGGTAATATGGACTTTGTTCTTACTGGTAGACTGGTCTAAATATTCCTAATCTATTATCAATGCCACTAATATTGGCCAGAGGAGGAGCACTTGGTTGAGTTCCTTCTGGAATGATGGAAGGTATGTTTGGATTTAAATCAACTGATCTTCTAGAAGAAGAAGAGTGAAAAGAAGGAATTGACCTAATATCACAAAATCTCCTAGGAGTATCGAAAGACATTCTTGAGAACTATATGGTCACCTTTTCTTCTAGGTGTTGGACAATATTTGTAGGATCAAAATTATGAACAATTTGTTGAGGAATTGGGTTTTCTAATTCCCATTGTTCAAGAAGGGTAAATTGATTCCATTAAATTATATTAAAGACGGTAATGGGAATTAAGTTATAATGAGGAGGTAGAATTTTTTATTTAGTTGATGAGAGAGAGAGAGAGAGAGAGAGAGAGAGAGAGAGAGAGAGAGAGAGAGAGAGAGAGAGAGAGAGAGAGAGAGAGAGAGAGAGAGAGAGAGAGAGAGAGAGAGCAAAGGAAACAAAAGTGAGATTGCACTTTCCTTGATAACATACTTAAATTGGAAGAGGGTATTTTTGTCTTCACAATTGTTAAAAATTTTCTTGGAAATCAATTGGGAATGAATTATAAGGGTAAATTAATCATATCAAAATAAAGATTTCACTGTTGTTGTGAGAATTTACTTCCCACTATTATAATTATATTCTTGGTCTTTTTTCACCTGGAGAGACCATGTGCTACAAAAAAGATTCTCCGCTCATTTCACGTGAAATGTGGTGTTTCTGGAAAATATTTTTCAAGAAGCCATTTTCCAAGAAAATAACAATAATTTTCAATATTCGACTGAAATCTGAAAATGAAGTGGAAAATATTTTCCACTATTCGGCACCTAATTTGATTTTTTGGAAAAATTTTTTAAAAAAAAAATTCAAAATTTTAAAATTTAATTGTTAATTATTTTTTATTTCTACAAAATCGAATCTTTTACTTTTTTCTTTCTTTCTTTTCCTTCCTCCTCCTTCTATTGCATGCATCAGCAAAAGCTAATAGCCCTACAACTGGCCAAGGCATGGGCGAGTGAGCTCGAGGCTTAACCGAACCGGGCGAGCCTGACTTCCGCCAAGGTCGGCAAGCTTGTGACTCATCAAATTCGGACGAGCTCAAGCTCCCTTGAGCCGGTAGGGCAATCTCCAGCTTCGCTGGATCCAGCGAATTAAGTGATCGCTTGAGGTCGCTAAAGGTTAGTGAGGCTCTAGCGGACCTCCGGCGAGGCCCGAACCTCACCCAGCTCACCAGCCTCAGGCAATCTCGGCTTCGCCGACCCTCACTTGTAGTTAGTGAGGATCGACCCACCATTAATATGGCTTAGCCACTACGCCATTAAAGAGTAAGGAAATAATCGGAGGCAAAGCAATAAGTAATAAACATATCACATATGGCACTAAAATTAAAGGCGTACTAGCTAATGTGGCTAATTATCACAATTAAGGATGACTGATATAGTAAATTCAAATAATGAAACCGTTTAATTTTTAAAATGGAGAAAATGAAAGAAAAATAGATAAATAGAAAAGTTAACTGAAATGAAAATTAAAGAGAAAGAACCTATTTAATTTTAATCTAATTATTTGCATTGCATTTTCCATTTCTTTATCAAATCTTGTATGTAACTGGAGTCTTCTTGACATGATTCGTTATTGTGATCAAAACTTTTCAATGACTTACATTTAGTTATTTCATTAAGTTGGACATTTGACATTGCCTATGTGAAGAAAATTCTAATTTCACTTTTTAGAAGGAAAAATAGGATATTGAATAAATTAGTATACAAGACAATTTGAGGGTCACAATTAACACAAATTAAATAACGATGACTTGATTTGTACTGATTTGAGAGAAATTTGTGGGTAGATTGGATCGCTAAAGTTCGGTATCACAGCCTCATAAATTGCCACAATGCCAAGTGATGTGATTTCAAAACATTAGAATATCCACCAATCACTACATGATTTGATTCTGACTTCGTCCTAATTAACGTGCAAATCAATATTACAATTAGCGAATGCAACAAGGAGGTTAGTGAGATCCGTCAGACCAATAAATAAAAAATACCAATAAAAAAACGAGGAGGAGCATACCAAAGTTGAGTCGGGTCCGTTCTAGATCAGACACATGGCTTGGATCACGTTTCTTAGCGTCGAAAGCGTGGCTTACCAAGGACCAGTCATTCTTTCCAAGAATCATCTCGGAAGATCGATGGCATGATTTATGAAATTGGAGAATAAAAATAATAATACATGTTGATAAAAGCATGTAAGCATTATTGCTATTATCTTCTCCATCTAACAGTCAATAAAATTCCACAACAAGAAAATTTCAATTCAGCTTTTCCAAGGTCATTCCTTCGGCGAAGCTTCTCGCTAACTACCATGAAACCCTAGAATCCACAATCTTCTTCCAAGTTTATGCTGTGCACGAACGTATACAACCGTACAACGGAAGTTCGATGTGCGTATAAATAGACCGCCACTCCCCGTCGGAGTCTTTGAATTCGAACTGTCCTCCTCTCGCTGCGCCACTAGCATTTCCACATACTTCTTCATTAGTTCTACCAATCTGCATGAACATATCAATCATCGATTCATTGTATAACTATGCCTCCCCTCGGAACTGGAGACTTGCGTTGCATTTTCGAGAACCTTGACAAGAACGGGGATGGCCAGGTGAGCCTCCAAGGCTCAATTGGCTACTTGAGAAAATTGGTATACATTATAGCGTGGACAAGCTGGAATCATCTATAGGTAAATAAAGCCTCGACTTTGACGAGTTTTTGTATTTTTACGATTCTATATCATTAGAAGAAACCATGAGGAGCGGTGGATTAGAATCCCGAGAGAGCAATGAAGGAGATGTCGGTCAAGAGACCGGCCTTACTGAGGCGTTCAAAGTGTTTGATTTGAATGACCACGGCTTCATTTCCTGCGACAAACTCCAAAGTGTCCTCTCAAGACTAGAGTTATGGGATGAGAGAAATGGGAGAGGCTATAACAGCAGGAAACTCGATTTTGAGGAATTCAAGAGCATGATGTTGATTACAATTTCTGGATGATATCATAAGAAAGTGACCTGTCTTGGGTCGGATTCGCTTTTATACATCATTCAGATTCTATATACTTTTATGGCTCCATACTTTTGTTTAGTTTCTACCATTACTCTCTTTTCCTACTCTAATTATTGGAAAATTGTCCAAAACATCATAAATTTATTGTATTTTTGCTAATCGAGTTCTAATTTTTTAAAATTTTTGCCAATTGAGTCTTAAATTTTTTTTATTTTTTAATTGAGTTCTAAATATTTTCTTTTTTATTTCATTTTTCTCTTCTTTTTCTTTTCTTCCTTTTTTTTTCTTCTTCTTGACCTGTCACTAGCCACAGTGATAGCTGGCGAGCTCTGGCCACATTAGGTTGAGTGAGCTTGTGGCCTTTGACAGCAAGGCTCAAGCTTGCCCCTCACAACCGTGCCGGGGATGAACTGCCAGAGGAAGCAAATAGGGATGGCACGTGAGGAAGTGGATGAGCGATGGAGAAGAAGAAGGAAAAAGAAAAGAAAAGCAAAAAAATAAAAATAAAAGTAATTTGAAAATTCAAATAATTAAAAAATTCAAATTTTTAAAAATTTAAAAATTTTGATTTTTTTGAAATAAAATCATGAGATTGAAATCATTTTTGAGTGAGATTCAAAACAACAAAAAACATTGTGGATCTTACATCACCAAAGAAAGAAAAATTAACCGTATTCTTGAAAAATCGTTTCTCTTTATTCTTGAGTTTTCCACGAAACAAACACACTCTTAGATTACACTTCAAGTTTCTTAAGGGGTGGTTTTAGCGTCGATGAGTAACCACTACCGGTAAAACTACACACTCAAATGCACAAGATGCCAATTTAGATTCTACTATTATGATGATTATGGAGCTCTAAGGGTATTTTAGGAAATTAATGGGGACATCAAATTCAAAATCAAAAGTTCCCTATATATAGTTTCGGTAAAACTCTATGGGAGTAATCGATTGATTTAATTGTTCACACACAATTAACAATTTCAAATGCACACGTTTGGACCCAATCATAAATGTTTGCTTTTGAGCTAGGCGTGTTAACTTTGCCTAGGTATTTGTAAGGGAAAAAAAGAGAAGCATTGTGATATATATATGCGGATAATTACTTAATCAGTCCAAATATATTATATAATTGTTAATTTAGTTTTCAACTTTTTAATTTGATCAAATGTAAATTAAGATCTTTCGATAATTTGTCTATATATTACATTTGGCCCAAAATTTTTTGATGTGGAGGTATAGTTAAAATTGAACATCATAAATAAATCCAACCTGTCACAACAAGACGTGCATAGTGGAAGGAAACGTGAATAGTGGAAATATTCTCGGGATCATTGTCAATGATTGGGAATCGGAAAGGTCTGATTTTTGAATCGCCAAGTTATCCTGTTTAGAAGCGGTAATGATGATTGTTGACAGATTGAGAGTTACAAAGCGACCGTTCAGATTCATTACATCATCATTGGCTATCATTATCCATCGTGGAAAGCCTTTCAAAAGTGACAGATCGTCCAAGCGAATGTTTTCACTAAGGTGTCGGGTTCTTGGCATGTCTCTTTTCAGCCTTCAACCCCACCACGAGGGAGGACATGCTCTGGTGTGAAACTTCCTCTGCTTGGGCTCGTCAAGCGTGCTTGAGTTTTTGGTGGCCACGCACTTCAGCTATATCTTTTTTGGCGTTTAGATTGGCAGACTTACCTGCTATGACTCGGCAAATATCATCAAAAATTTCAAATTATATCACAGAATGATAATACCATCACACAGTTCAAGATCCAAAGTATTACTAGAAAACAAGCGTACTTTAAATGGAAGAAAAGGAGCGATACAAATGAGAAGGTGAAATCATAAGTTGCCTCAGTCAAAGATACAAGTATGAAGGGACGAGCCGATTTTTACAAGTCATTCTCTGATCAATGAAATTCCGCCAGCCTACATCATGCAGAAGTACTGGCTTCTGCATTGTTTTCCTCCTCCTTTGGCAAAAGACATGCTTCCAACATGTTCAATGCAACAGCCGGGTTATCTTCAGCGAGTCCTTTATAGTCTGGATGTTTTCTCAAATTAGCCAAGTTGTCCATGACTAACGATGCGGCAGCCTCAAGGAGACGCTTCGCGTTGTGCTTGTACGCAAACGCATAATTCCATATCGAGTTTTCCCAAGTTAGCTTGGACAATATGAAATCCTCACAACGATCCTTCAAGTGCATTACCTCATACCTCTAAGCTAACACCAACAGCTTCCAAGCCAATTCCTCATCAAGCAATACTTCAGCTGAGTAAAAGTAGTCGACAAAGGCTTTTAGAACCTCAGGCGACACGTCCCTTATAACAATCCTGCCAGTCTGGCTCTCTTCCACCGGATGCGTGAACATTGCTTTGAAAACTGGGGACCGGCTACCCTAATTTTAAATAGAAAGTCAAAGAAGAAACTCAAACAATTGCAAAACTCTAAACAGAGAGGCAGCACTCAGACATTCATAAAGACGATTATACTCAATAACTATTCAATCCACCTAAACGACAACTGGACTCTGTTTTATTGGATGCTCCTCTTTGAAAGCAGGACTAATTAGCCTGATTTTAAATGGAAAGTCGAAAAGAAAATCTATATAGAGAGTGGCAGTAGTCGCATTGATAATGCCACTCAATAGCTATTCAATCTGCCTAATCTCCCATTACCAGACTCCATCAACACCTTTGTCACTTTAAATTTTTGAAATTGTCTTGGGAGAGTTTATTTAGATATGCTTGAAAACTGGATTGGTTAGAGTATTATGAATTTCAATAAATTGTCTTGGGAGAGTTTATTTAGATATGCTTGAAAACTGGATTGGTTAGAGTATTATGAATTTCAATTGCTCGAGTCTAGACACAAGGTACCTATGGCTAGTGGCTCTTTCCTCCACAAACAAAAACTAGAGAGTGAATTAGAAAGAGTTCCATTACTCAAATGTTTAGATGAATACAAATGAGGAGAGAGCTCCCTATTTATATAAGAAATTCTCTAATTACAACCGTTGATTAACTCTAGCTCTAATGGTGGAGATCACATCTTCTCATTCACCAACTACGAGAATGCTCTAGAACTCGACACATTTATTGTATCATCCATCATTAAGAATATTGTGGAAACCCTAGGAAACTTTGCTCTTTTATTGCACACGGCTCTTTGTGCATAGGAGCAAGAAACAGGAAATTCGAATTCAACCACAAATACAATACAAACCTTAATTGCTGTGGACTAAACCCGATCATTTGTTTCTCAAATTCCAAAGATGGCAGCAAAATCATAGAAAATTCCAAAGTACATGATAGCGCAAAATGGAAATGCAATACTCACCAGGATGATTTTGTGGGTTGGGATCAGCATCCACTCCTCCGTCCCCTCGGAACTGTCATCAACGATGAAGTAGACTCCGGCAGGAAATTGGTGATGGTCAGTCACTAGCAAGAAAGAAACCTTGGCCTCCAGCTCCTTCATCCTACCTTGGTACTTCTTCCAGCAATTCCCGCAATACCAATACTCGCCCGTGCCATGCGGTTTATGGCAGGACCAACACCTCAAGAACTCGGTACAGGAGTCTTTGTCCTCCTGCCAGAGGCAAGCACTGCGTGTTCAGTCGCTCCATCGCTGAGTGAATGAATGAGTCAGAGAGGCGAAGAGGAGTGTTCTTTCTAGTACTAAGATCATTTGGATTTGGAGAGCATGTATAGTTAGACTCCAAGTGGTCCACCCATGCAATGGCTCGTAGACATCATGGGGATGAACCTACCTGAGAACCGGAAGCCATGTCCTATTTCCCTCCCCACCATCCGAAATCACTCGACAACGCGTTGCTAGGCTCAAAAGACAACTGTTGGTTGTTAGATCAAGATCGTCCCTAGTTCTCAACAACAACAGCTCAAACAATGACTTAAAAGCAAACGTAGATAAACATTGGTCTCCCACTCATATAATTGTGACAAATAAAGATTAAAATAATCAACTAGTACACTAGTCGTTGTCACGTGTCATCCAATTTATTGAAATAAATTTATTAGAAGTGTATCAATTTTTGGTAAATTTATTAAAGGTGATCGGTTTGGGATTTTTGGTAATAAAAAAATTAATTTACAGTAAATTTATCATAAATGTATTAATTTGTGAATTTTTGTGATATTAACCCTATCATATAAGGGAGATGTGAAAATTATTAAAATAACTGGCATTTTTGGGTATTTAATTAATCATATTTATTTATATAGAGATGCACCCCACTTTTATGGATATATGTAAGACGAGACATTGTGCTATTGGAGATTATATATCAATTAACAAGATGTGCACCAGATTCCAATTATAGAAAAAAAATTATATATATATTGTTTGCATCTATGACACTTACTAAGAAACCAAAGAGAATGTTGGTCAAGTTTCAAAGTACTTTTTTTTTTTTTTAATTATTGCCGCCCTCGTAAGTTCGTGACTCCACAAGAAACGGGGTTGTAATTTACGGAGCGAATTTCCACGCTGACACTGATCACCGAGCCAAAACGGCAAACAAGGCCCGTCGTTTTGGCTTATTATAACTTAGCTTTCCCCCGTTCTTCGACTCTCACACTCTCGCACGCTCTCTTCCTCTCTCCGAGATTTGCGAGGTCGGGGTCTCTGCGTCGGTCGGCATGGAACCTCGGCTGTAGCGCCCCCACCCGCCGTCGTGTCACGCCGGCTGGGCATAGCCCCAAGAAGCCCTCCGGTTCCGTACAAGATTAGCCTTTTGCGTTCGTCTGTTCTTCTTGCGTGGCCCCTGAGGCTCCTCTTGTTCCGAGAGAAGGAAATTGTCCGGTTTCGGGTCAGGTGAGGAGGACCCTTTGGTGCGTCTTCCCTTTTTGGCTCTTCCCTGTTTTTCTGTCGCTTGAATTTCTTATCAAATCCGGTTTGTCTGATCCTCTTTTCATAGCGACTCGCGAGTCGGAAAATGTGTCTTTGAGTTCAACTTTTTCCCGTTTTTAGTGGATGCTCTGCACAAAGTTTTCATTTTGGACTGAAGGGGAATGATTAGATGGAAGAAATTTCTCGTGCCGCATTGTTAAAATCTCTGTGATGCTGCTGTGATGCTGCTGTGATGCTGCAGTTTTAGTGTTTTCGGTTTAACAAAGTCCTGATTTTTTTTTTTAGCCCAGCGCATTCCTAATTATCTAGAATCTGGTCTTGTTTGGTCTTAATGTGACATAAAAGCACGTCCATTTGAATTCTTATGTAGTTGTCTTACCTTTATTGGCATCTTGCAAACAGGGTCTGTTAGTGGACTTTAGGGAGGGAGTGCATGCATGAAAGAGATTCTTCATATATTGGTAAAGTGAAAAATTTTGGAGCTGTGGTTTGATAGTTAAAATGGATGTGACTTGCATGGAGGTTGATACTGATAGAGAAAAGCAACTGGATAGGCCATTAAAGAGAAGGTGCTTGCGTGACCCTATTGAAACACATACTTCTTTACAGACTGGTTCTCCTGAGAGAGTTCCACAAAGAACTGATAGGGTTGACTCCTTTGAAGATGACGGATATTTGAATTTCTTGAAAAGTTGTCACAACAATTGTGGTTCTGTGCCTGTGGAAGCTTATAGATGTGGCAGCAGCAGTAGCAGCAGTAGTAGCAATGATTTAGCGGATCCACAGTATAAGGTTTTCTTTGAAAGTCTTAGAGTAACCAGGAAGTCATATGAGCTTGAGGTGCAAGTGGATGTTGGAACCAGTATACTTCTCAAGTATGACATTGAAGACCAGCCACATGTAGGATTAAACTTAGAAGATTTGAAGAGTCGAACATTGAAAAATACTGCGGAAATGGTGAGAAGCTTGAGGAATGCTGTGAGAAGAGAAAAGGACGAAGTTGCTGCTTGGGGGAGGAAAGAAAATGATAAGGAAAGAAGAATTCCGAGAGATGTTTCTGGAAAGGAGAAGGAGAGCCTGCAAACTAGCAAAGCTGCCGCAACAAGCAAAGGATATTGCAACATGGATAAAAGAAATATAGAAGCCCAACCCGCAAATCTAGGTTCTACACGGGCCACTAGATTGTCCCCTAGGGTATTGCGTCCAGAGGTTCAACAAACACCCGAGCCTGAGGAGGAGACATGGGATGAAAGTTATGTAGCCCTTCTGCAATGTTTAAAAGAGGATGGTAGCATTATTGAATTTGCATCTGATATTGTTAAACAAATTAGATATGAGGAAGATGATGAGGAAAGTCCATGCGAAGTGGAATTGCTTACTGGGGAGGATATTTCTAAATGTGAAGAATATGTGACTACGAAATTATCCAAAGATCCGGTATGTACCAGCTCAATCCCTACTATTATGTGATTAGTTTCATATGGCTCCTAAATCTCAATAATGATATTTATCTAAACTTTTCTTCTCCCCACCCAAAAAAAAAAAAGATAACCATTGACAGCAAGCACTTTGCTGATGATCCTGGAAGCAGCAGTAGTACTGTATTCAGGAAGAAACTCATGGGTATACTTAAAATGCCCTATGATGAGAAGGAGCATGAAGACCTTTCCCGAAGAGTAAGACATAAAAGGCAAAAGAAAGTTGAAAAAAGTCTGCGTCGAGGACGGGATTTCACCTCTTCATTGGGGCAACGCTGCAAATCATATCTTGAGCTGTACAAGGGTAAGATCATATATGCTATTCTCTTCCTCCATTAGTCTCTCTTTTTTATCACGATACTGTTCCTCAATACTAGTTCTTTTTCCTATGACCAAATGCTTCTCTAGTTAAGAATTTGGTGGAGATGCACGAATCCATGCACTGCCTTTCGAGAGACATAGAATTAAGCGAATCATTGGTGTATCAAACCATGAAAAATTAATGACGGTATCAACAAGATCTAAGATTTCTTATGTGTATTGTGTCTTTGCATTATTGCAAAGTACAGAACCATCTAGGAAGAGAGCATGACTCTCTTCATTGAGAAGTTCTCCATGTGTTTCCTCCCTCCAAAATAACTGAAAGATACAAGTTACTGAAAAAATGCGTTCTGTATCTATCACATGCATAAACAGTGTACAGTGAAGTGATGGCATTATACGGCAAAACATCTTATAATCAACATCACATGTTACCTGGTTTCTTTTTTTCCTTTTTTGATCTTGATTGCCTTCTGTTAGCCAAAAGAGCAGTTCTTGTGGGTACTGCTCATACCACCATTCATAGTGGAGAATATTACGAGATATTTAGCACCACTTTTCTCGCATGACTAATTGTTTTGCTATTTCTATTCTTATGCTTCGTAAAGCTGTAATCCGGTGAATAAGCATCGTCAAGTTGTCTCTCTTTTTCTTTTTCAATGGATCTCTTCTGAGATGAAAAATTAGCCCTTGGATTCAAAAGAATCAGACAAGACAAGGTGTTTGTTCTTGAACTGTGGAAGGTAGAAGACACTGAAAGAGAAAAAGGGGGAGGGGGGGGAGGATACTGTTTTTAATGTCTGTGGATTGGGAATGGTTGTGAGTAAAAGACAGCCACTGAGGATGAGACAATCTGTGATTGTTCGCATTCAGATGCTGTGTTCGCCTTATTAAGTCTTGATTTTCTTCCGATGATCTCTACTGCCAATTCAATGATACATAGTGGCTGGCTGGAAATCGTCAAGTTTTTTTCTCGCATATTTGCTCAGGAGGTTTATTTAGGTTTCCTTACCACCAAACTTTAGTCTTTGGTCTTTTGTTTTACTTGAGGTCATTTTTTGAAATCATTTTGACACATATGAAATGGTATGCTCCTTTTTTTCTTTTTGTTTTAATTTTGTGAGAGAAGACTTGTGAAGGTTGGATATTTTCTCTATACATGTGAAAAAGAAAAAAGAGAAAGCGAGAAGAGAAAAGTCAAATATGATTTGATTCTTCAGGCCTTGAGTTTTACTATCCATTTTTTGCAGATTTTTCCAAAGAACTCAAGTTGGTTCGGGGTGATTGTCACCGGAATTTGAATCTCTTACGTGGATTTTTCTTTTGGCTGGAGGTGAGTTTCATATGTCAGCTTGGCCTTTGTGGTCCAACTTGTTCTAAATCTAAGTCTAATCCTCTTTATAGTTTGCTTGTTCATTATATGTGGATGGCATATTTTTATTCTCACAAAGTAAGAGATAGTATATGTTGATGTAATTCATAGATAAGTCACACTGTTGATGGGTATATTTGAAATGGTCCATGGAGGCATATAGGCCACCTTCGATGCTCATTAGGAGGTCGCCACATTACTTGGTATACCATATTTGTAAAGCCAGTCCGTTATTCCTTACACGTTGTTTAATTGTGCATGGACCATCTGTGATCGGTATGTGGTACACATACATATTTGGTCATGCTTGCTCACAGGGATGATGCATTGATAGTGGCTTTAAACAGAACCCTATCCCACTCATTTCCTTAGTATTGCAGTCTCTTATTTGGAATTAGCTGAGGTGATAATTTCTTATCTTAATTCTTCTCGTCTCCTTTTTTAACAGAACATACCCAGGGAAGGAGCATTTAAGCCTTGGTTGGATCCAACTTGTTTGAAAGTGTTGCCCGCACAAGCAATTAAGAGGGTCTAATGTGAATATTTCTCCGACCCTTGACAATAAAGCATGCAAATCTGGGACTGCTCCTGCAATGTTTATTCAGTATGTCGATGTTCTAATTCTGGTCGAGATTTTGGTAATACACAGGCAGTGAATCTGAAAATTGTGCATTATTCTTCGTCTCCAAAGTGGAATTTGGGGACTATATTAAGGAACATGCTTCTGTATTTCGGTCACTTGCAAATGCAAGTGGATCTTTTTGTGATGTGAAAATCATGTTTATCGAAATGTGTTGTTCTCTGTGCTTGAATTTAAGACCAAATTTACTTCATCTACCTTGCACATTTTAATGCTTTTACCGAGAACTCGCGACATATCGCAAGACAAGCATGGGGCAAGCAATGAATGCGGCAAGCAAGGAAGGGATGCAACGACACGAGTAAAAAGTTGTATTGGGAACTAAAATCGTGCCTTTTTTCTGCTTCGATGTGGGAAAGTAGGTTTAAAGCAACACCGACGTGTTTAGCTTTGGTTCAAAAATCTCAGGAAACCACTCAAATCATACGCTTTTAACCGAATTGTAAAGTACATGTAAAATTGAAGGAGATGCGATCAACAAGCTGGACACGACCAGTCTGTCAAATGGCATTTTCTATTCGTTTTAATCTTAATAAGGTTGTTTTGCAAGTTGGGTTATCAAAATCTTAGATTGGACCCACGTTGTTATACTGTGAAGTCTTCGTTTGTCTGTACAAATTTGTTGTCTCCTCAGTCAAAGAAATGGAGGATCGGTCATCATGCCATTCAGTTTGTCAAGTCTTATTCTACGAGCACGGATAAGCCTTCTTTTTTCTATTCTTTTTTTTCCTTATTCTCTACTGTGCATTTGAGGGTAATTTCACCATATACAAATTAACCGAAACTCTGAAGGTATTTCCCCATGTTTATTTAGAATAATTCAACTTTAAACTATTTTTCACGAAAATAATGGAACCCAATCAGTGCATTAAAAACTTTGATGAATTATTATAGGCTATAGACAGATAAGGACGAGCGATGCATTTTGTTAGAAACATGTAGATGTAAGTTTCTCCTCCTAAGAGGCTCTTAACTTCTAGGACTATCAAGTCTCATGATAAAAGTGGCTTATGAATCACAAGGCATTATCAGGCGTACAACTCTTATATCTTAATCGATGTTGATGAGAGATGGCTCTGATTCCATTAAGAGATCATGGTAAGGACTAATGGTAACCCGCCTTTTCTCAGTCTTCACTCCCTTCGAGTCTCTTAAGGATCATAAATCTACAGTATAAGACGCTCATGCCTTGGAAACCTTTTCGATCCAAGTGATGCATATAGCAGCAAGTGGACAGTACTTGTGAAAACAACTGTTCTTGGGCTGAAAAGACAATTCTAACCAGTGAGAATTCACATTGTTTTGCTACATATAATTTAACTCCACCTGCTCCTGGAAAGCTGACCGGCTAAGCAGAATTCATTGTAATAGGGAAAACTAAAATGATAAAGAGATAAAACCAAAGCACCAACTTCTATATCACTGGGCACTAAAAAAAGGGCCGCTTGCTACAACAATTTCATTGTTCGGTTAACATAATATTATTTTCTTGTATACACACATGTACACTTACCATATAACCCCAGAAAGCAATCAAAAGATTTCTAAAGGAAAGGAAAATGGGGCAAGAAGAAGAAAACAAAAGCTTCAAATCCTAGGAGGAGGAGGAGAGACAAGTTGAAGTCATCCTCTGCTTAATCATCAAATCTGTCCTCACTCGAAAATGAAATTCCTGGATCAACATACAAGTCTCACCTTGAGCAAGAAATTGTCTGAAATATTATTCCTCGCCACCATGAATATTAGTCAAAGTGAGATGTTTGGAAGATGAGTAAGCTTTTCTCAAACACTTGGTCCAGGGATGAGGGGTGAGAGAGAGCTACCCAGTCTGGAGGGGATTACATTGTCAGCATCTTGTCCATGATGCGTATTGGCTTAATTTGCTCATCCAGGTCATCCAATCGTACATCCAAAGGATCAATTTCATCAAATGTCATGGGGTCATCACTTTCTCTTGCTTCATCATCACTAACATCAAGACTAATATAATCAGAAAAGACAGAATTGTTGTCAACATCTTCCACACGGACCCTTTCAGGAGCTGCTGTTCCTTGCTTAGACAATCTCATGGTCATGGACCCAAAGTAACGACCTAAACTGCTCTTTTCACCTGATCGTTTTCTTTTCTTTCCCTTACTACGGCCTTTCGGGTGGTGAAGCTTGCATTTGGATCCTTGCTGACATCTACCAGTAGCTTCAAAAGTTGGGCATATGTAGCTGTGCTTCTTCTGACACTGGGAGAGCAGATGGATGCATTTCATTTCCTTCATGCTACTATTTTGAGAATTTACGTTTGGAGGAAGGGAAAATTTCTTTATCATCTTTTTTTCTCTCCTTGTCTAACAGAAGGGAGGGAAGAAGATTTTGGCTTGTTTATAAAGGTGGTGGTTCTTAAGATTAATGCAATATCATTATGCTGTTCATGAACTTAAAAAACAAAGGGAAAGCAATCACAAGAGACAGTCTAATAATCACTGAAGCAACCAACAACAATCAGAAATCATGAATTGGCTCTAAAAATCAACTATCGGTTAGTTTGCAAAGCTCAATTTATTAGTCAAATGAACTTATTTAACTTTTTTCCATGAAATCTCATCACATATCTATTACAAATGAAGCAAATAGTCAAGAATGGCATGCAGAAAGTGCTGTTATCTCAACTAACTTTTGCAGATGAGCGAACAGTAGAAGAGAATTTGAACGTTTTTCTCTAGCACAAAGTAGCGAGTCCAACTATTAAGTTAAGCATTTTTTTGGCTTAAAAGAAGAATGTATTGTACAGGGAAATGATGCATGCATGGGCATATATGCACAGAAAGGTGCAGGTGCATGGTCTGTGCTGTTGAAAATATGTGAAAATTTCACAATCATAAGACTGAGGAATAGAAGCTTCCAGATAGGAAAGCAGTGCCTCATTCCCATCAGGACAATAGCCCCGAAGAAATGCTTGGCATGTAGGGTAATTCTGATTGACATTCACATGCCTATAAGGACAATTTTTGTTTGTGCACAAACCTGCCAGTTGTCATAAAGTGTTTGTTTTAATCTATAAGCAAGAATTACTCAACCCGCTAATTTTAAAAAAGGAGACAAATATGGATACCTTGCAGAAAATAAGAACAATCTGGCATTCTTTCACGAATGATCTGCACTAGAAAAGGGTAAATTAGCGCCAATCAAGCATGGGACTCTTAATGTTGGACCACCAAATTTTCAGTAAACAGGATAGTAGTCAACCTCATGAGTCAACTTGCAATCCTTATTTGAACATGACCCGTTTATAAATTTTGTGCAGACTGCGATTTTGGAGGGATCATGAATATAGGGACATTTTCCATCATCCTTGTTGCATTTCCCAAATCTGGTAAAAAACTGACAGTATTTCCGCTTTTTAGTCAACCGCAGTCTAGCAGTATGCAAACTCCACCGCACTTTCTCGCTTGCCAAAAGGCGAGTTCGTTTCTTTGGATCTCGAATTAGCTGGTTCCCATTTCCAATCCTTACATACCTGCCAACAATCATGAGCATCTACAAAAATACCTCGGGCACTACAGCAAAGTTAAACCTACTGTAATACAATTCTTCAACTAAAATCATCAACTTAGCAATTATAGCATTTGTGCAACCAAAAGAAGAGGTAACATACTCATCGTTGCCAATCACTAATCTCCGCGGAACGTATGATTTCCTAGTATCATCTTTTGCTTGGGAAACAGAAGAGCAAGCCGATTCATCATCTACAATAAGAAGAGAAATCAATGCATAAATAGATAACAAACTCCCGCTTTAATGATATTACTTCACTGTAGACAGAATAAGGCAAATGGAAAACAAAATAAGACCGCCCCTAATGTGTCACTCAACTTGGCACCCACCTTTGAACTAATGGAACAAACAATGAACTAAAAAGGCTTGAGATCTTTATCTCTGATGAATGCTCAAGCAAGGTTGCAACCATCACATGAAAGAATACTAAAAAAACAGTTCCCACAAGAAAGAAACTATGATTCTACATGCTCTGGATAAAGATGCTGGGTTTCCAGCAAACTACTGCTACATCCGTTTCATTAGGGATTGGTAATCTTTTTGCGATAGCATGACAGAGAGATCAATGGCATGAAGAAACTCGCATGATCTATCCACCACAACAGAAGTTCGTCAATGCTAAAATTTGGAGATAGAAGTAAGAAAAAATATCTGCTATTCAAAAGTAGATGATGACACAAGATTCACGTGTTTTTTGCATATTTCTGAACATAAGCTCTAGCCATAATTATACTTGCTCTCCTTTATCAGACAGGTGAAATACATAGAGCACTGAAGCCTACATATTAATATCATGATCAGCTTTGAGAAAAATAAGATGTGAATCCAAGAAAATCAGACTGCTAGCTTTACTATATAAATCATTTCCTCAAATCCAGATCTTTGTGCTTGGTTCATTTATCCTACATCACTGCTACGGCTACTCAGACACAACCCAAAAAACAGTTACATCAGAAAAGCACTTCATAGACTGAACTGACATAAATTCTAATGTTATTTCAAATGGTTAACACTACTGGAAGTGATTGGTGAAGTCCTGACTTCTTTTTTAACTTCCAATACAGATGTCCTGCAACGTATTTCCTTTCTAATGAAGTCCAGCCAGAAGAACTTTACATGGTTTTTCCTAATAGAAAAAAACCCACTCAGATATTCAAAATTAAAGGACACCAAGGTCTCTGACCATCCAAGCACTGCATCGTGACCAACTTTCAGTATTGATATTAGAGGGGAGACATCCATAATCTGCTAGCAGCAACTGTTTCCATCAAGAGGGATGCCATTACCATAGCATTTCTAAATGCAGAAAGCAATTGATTGGGAATCGGAGGAACCTAAGTATCAACAGAACAATCTAAACCAAGAAGGTCAAAAGATATACCGCATGAGCCAGCTTGTCAAATGATATAAAAATTCAAGACACTTCCAGTGAAACCTCTTCCCAAAAGCATGTTTGCAATAATGGCTATACAAGTAGATTAATTGTCCGTGAAATGGACTTAGGCTCGGTTTCCCTACTGGTGTATATTCAATCAGATGAGGTCACTTAACTTACCCAAAAGGAGGAGGAGCTAATGGTCACATTTTCAAGTCATGAAAAGAAACATGTTCAACAGGCACCGAGAACAGAACATTATAGAAATAAAGCAAAAGGTGGCAACCTGAAATTCTCTGTAGTGTCCTCCTTGAAGCATCCATTTTGTATCGAACAGAACCAATCCGAAATATGCGTTCTCCCGCTCCTGCAATATCATCTATTCTACATCAGACCAGAAATAAGGAAATTTCGGACAACTAACATCCATAATTGTATCTGGAACCAGGGAATCATCTTCGCATGAGGATTAAAAATTGGGCCAAATCGATTTCATCTTGTAATCCAACTTACGTGATGAACGAAATTTGCTTTTCGTTCTGGAGGACGCCAGTAAACTACCATTCTGTTCTTTTTTCTCTCTCTCAGCTGCAACAACGGCTCGTGTTGCATCCTGTGGTAAGAGAAGACAGATTTTGTATTATAATCTCACAATTCTAGATGAAATTGACCAAACTGCAATATGAAAGGAACATAACTGACCTCATTAGCTTTCTTTGATTGCCTTTCAATGGACTTCGACCACTTTAAACTTGTCCCACCAACACTTAGCACCTTAGATTTTCTAAGTGATAAACCATGAGCTGACCTAACATAGACAGTGTCCCTCTTCCTCAACAGCATTAATCTTCTACTGAAAGAACCATAACAAGTGCAGTTGTAATTATATTTATGATTAAACCGGAGCTAAAGAAGTATAATAAAACATTGAATGCCAGCAAACCTGATTGCAGATGAAGATTTATCATCCAGACTGCAAGTTGCCTGCATGTATCTACGCCAGTATGTTGCTCTTTTCCAAGGGAACAGCTGAGGAAGGACCTTTTGGTAACATTTTTGATGATGCAGTGGATGTCTGTAACTTTTTGACAGCTTTGAACCCCACAAAGTCCACACTAGAGAAAATTTTGAAGGTTCAATTGACTTAAATATAACTGCACTTTATATTTAGACCTCCATATAAATGTATGTATGTGTAGATTGCTTGAATAACAGTAAATACTCTGCAATAGTAGCTAAAAAAGCTAGTGACACCATAAGCAGCTTCTGAGGTGATTTTAATAGCTAAGGCCAAGTATTCCCGATAAATATCGGGTAAGCCAAAATAATAACTAGATAAAAATATCTGACAATTATCTGAAATGATACGAGAGAATTAATCTAAGTCAAGTTCCCAGAACCACTCCATCAATTACATTGAAAACAAAAGATTAAGAATCGGTGTAAATGAAAGAGAAAGCTAAAAAAAAGGATAGTGTTAAAGAAAAGCAAAATGCAACACAAGCATGCATCCACAGGGAAACAACCAAATCTAAATGCAATTTTAGATCTTCCACATGAATGATAACCAGAAGACGTGTAATGAGTGAAAATGCGGCGACGACTGTGACACAACATCATCCAGCACTTCTTTCAAATGATACTGAAGAAATTTCAAGAGCATGATGCACAATTAAGATAGTAAAACTGTAAGTGAAGTAATATTATGATAGTGTGCCCTAATAGCCAACTCCATTTAGAACAAAGGAGTTTGTCTATGAATGCTCCAATCTTTCAGCCAATGCATCATTTCAGATAGGAATGCTCTCAAGAGCTTGTTAATAGGATTTAGTAGGACCCATGCCTAAGTGCCTCAATCAAAGGATAAGAATTGCTGAACATCTTAACATTTCCACAAAGAGAATAAGCCCCACTTACTGAAATAAATCAAGCCTCTAAAATACCAGCACTTTACCATAGATATGCCTTCAAAGGGAAAAAAATGAGGGTCTAAAGCAGATCAAAAGTGGCACATTCGGGGAAGCATCAATACTATGAACAAGACACGCACTGAGACAAGAACACACTGAACATACCTTTAGAAGATAGTCCCCTGTTACGAATTCTCCCACATGAAACTGCCGGAACCCCGTGATCTTCTGAATTTCGACTGTGTTCGGGCAGGGCAGACATCTGTTTCATCATATTGCTGATGGAAGTCCTTATAAGCTGATTTTTATTCCGTTTGAAGTAGCCATCAGAGGATAAGACTTGGGTCTTATGAACAATCTGGGTGGGCAGATCACACGATTTTGTTGTTGCAACCAATTGATTTGATTTGCGCTTCACATATGTTATCCTCTTCAAACCAGAAGTCGTCAAACTTTCATTGGGCAGTTCATTCATATGTTCCGACTTATTTGCCGAAAAAATTTGGTCTTCACGAGTTTCAGAAATCTTCAATGCGTCCTTGCTGGTGTTTAGCTGATCACTGCTTGATCTACAATCAACAGAATCTAATCTATCACCAGAGGAACCATCGAGTGAAGGTCCAACTGAGTTTAACATTGTGCATTCTGAAGACATGGCAGTGTGATTGGGCAGATTAAGACCACTTGGTAATAGGGATGTGTTTGGCTTCTCAAGAGGAGCACTCATTTCTCCTGTTTTTAACAGATCTATATTGTGATTAAGATTATCGATTTTTCCAGTTCCTATGCTCCTCTTTAAGTCATCTTCACCTGACGAATTTATTCTGTGTGCAGCTGAGCTTGTAACATGATGGATCTGGGATTGGCAAGTATCTATGCCTGGTTTTCTGACCAGACTGTTACCTTTTCGGATATAAAGTTCCCCAGTATCTACCGTAAACTGCCTTTTGACAGCTAGAATGCTAGAAACCGGCTTCTTTCCTGATAGAGAAAGTGATGAATTGCTAGGTCGATGCCATGTATTTGGTTTTGTGGCACCATTAGCAGAGGAGGTCATCTTTGAAGTCTTGGAAGCAAAGGAGGAACGACCTGGGAATGATCTCTGCATAACTCGATTTGGTTGATTCCGCATACCATATGGTTCTGCATTCTTCAGACTGTGTTCAGTCTTTTTCAAAGCTTCTGATGACAAAATTACATCCTTCTCAGGGCTAATGCAATTAACTTCCATTCCATGATCAGATATCCGATCAACTTTGGTACTATGTGAAGACAAAGTAAGAACAGATATCTCTGAACCTCCACCAACCATGAGGTTCTCTTTTTCTTGAGCATCCTTGCCACCAAACCTTCCAGGAGGAATTTTGTCTATAGATGATTTCCACCTGGGAATCTGCATTACTAAGTAATTAGATATATTTTCTGGAGAACTAATATCAGATATTGGATGAAGCACAGAATCTACCCCTTCATCATTGGAGTTAGAATTGTAGATTCCATCACCATCAGCAGATGATGGCACATAAGTTGACACGGAGGGTGATTCTTCCATTTCATGAATGTCACTATCGGTTTTCCTGACTGCACTGGATGATCCTGATTCCTGAGTCAAAACATGGGTTCCTGAAGATCTGCGGTCAGCCATCTCACCAACCCCAATCACTTGTGCTTCTACAGAATGTAAATCCACTTTCTTTCCCTTATTCTTTTCTATATCAAGAACCCCATCAGGATGATCACTTGTGGGCTTCACTGGAAAGTTATCTTTCTGGTTTTCCTCCCTTATCGACTGACCAACTGAATATTCGTTTCGGATGCTTCATGTCCTGACACCAAGCAATCCAGAATCAAAAACTGATCGCTGAAGTTGGAGTGCATCATCAAAGGACCTATTTGCAGCAGAACTGACAGCATTCACAGATTTCATCAAAGAAACATCCCTTGCTTTCCAGCTTGGTGATGAATTAGAATCATGCAGAGTATTCATAGGAGATGTTGCAGCCCCTACGCCAGGCTGTTTGAAACTGTTGCAAGCAGTTAATTGCATCTCTGAGCAAGATGCATGGATATCAGCCAGCAGACCTGCATCATTGCTCTGGTACTTCCCCGAATCAGAGAAACCAGGATGAAAAGTAGTTCCTCTCTTTTTATAAGTAGATGAATTTTTATATTCATCGGCATCAATCCCCGTCTTACTTAAATCCTTTGCATCAGAAAGTTCTTCTATTGATTTACTTCCATGTGAAACATCATGCCTACGTGAACCAGAGGGTAAGCCAGAGTCCAGACATCCAACTTTTTGGAATCCAAAATCCTTGACAGGCAGATTTATGCAAGTGTCTAAAGCAACTGAAGGGCTACAGCATGAAATATTTACAGTCTCCCTGCAGGTTCCTGCTGTTTTTGAACTCAGCATATCTAGTTTAGAGACCCCATCTTGTCTAACGTCTATTACATTTGTGGTACATTCTTTTGAAACTTCAATGGGAGATGCAGCTATTGATAAACTCCCTTGGCTATTATGAATCTCAAGTGATGCAGGGAGATCTACAGAAGATGATTGCCTCAAATCATGAAAAATGGTGCTATCCTTGAAGGTCATGTTTCAATGCGTGCACCCATCTTAGAAGTCAAACGGACATTAATGAATCGATAACTTCTTTGATTGATCGCCAACTTTCAATGAATTTGGTTTAATTAAAAACACAAAGGTCAATGAAGTGGCGAATATAAAGGAAAGAGCAAAAAAACTCGAAGACATTGACACGAGCAATATAGTGTCAATTTCACTTTGGAGGACGTCTTCTAGAAATGTACTTCATCCACCAGCAGAAGGTAATTGGGAAGAAGCGGGAAATTCCGATGCAGACGATGGTCGTGATGATGATGAGGAAGATGAAGATGAGGTTGATGACACCAATGATGAGAGCCAAAGTGAGGACTTTAGTGAAGGGAAGTGTTCCCCGTGATTCTTCTTTTTGGTATGTTCTTTATTTGGAGATGCTAGATGTTCAGTCCAGTAGAATTACAAGGATATTTTTTGCTTCGTCCATTCCATAGCACCATTTCTTTGTGTTCGTGTTTGTGCACTCTAGCGAACCCTATTGGGCTTACATCTTGGTAGGTTGGACGACCGGGAGAGGAAGAAGAAGAGAGAGAAAAAAAAGAAATTAAAATTATAAAAAATATTTTTAAAAATTAATAAAACTTTTCTATAATTACATTAATCATGTTATTAACATCGGTCATGTCACGTGAGATATCCACGCCAATGAATTCCTGCTAATTTAGAGCCGATGGTCTTAGTTGATAAAATATGAAGTCAATTGACCAGGAATGAATAGATAAAAATATAAAATATATTATTATTTAAATTTTTTTTGGGATTCTGCACGTTCTCTTCGCATTGAAACGCATGCACTCTATAACCCCAGTACCATAAAGAGCTCTTCCGAGGTTTTGCGAAGCGACGTAGATCTCTCATAATCCCTCACCACTCATCTTCGCCTCTCTGCCCCATTCCCTAACTCAGCGGCGATGAGACTGAACGCGCAGCGCATTCGGCGGGAGCAACCCGACTCCATGACCGAGTCCCTGGTCTGCTGCTCCTGCCATAAGCGGTAGGACACGGGGAACGCCTGGTATTGTGGTGATTGCCGCAAGGAGACCGATCTAAGGATAAGGGAACTGGAGGAGAAGATTAACCTTTTGATTGTGACCGACCAGCACCAGTTCCCCGCCGATGTCCACCTGATCATCGAGAATGGTTGCGAAGGGGCTCCGGCGATCCCAACTCACAGAATCATCCTGGTAAGCATTGCGTTGCGAAATGCTAGTTTGCTCTGATTTGGGATTTTTCTTTGTTTTTGCTGCAATCTATGGGGATTTGAGAAACAGACAATCGTCCGTATTGTATTTGTGGTTGAGATCGAATTTTATATTTCTCGCTCTGAAAGAGGAGAGTGGCATGATTATTATGAAGGGCATGTCGCATGAGGGTTCAAGCACTTTGTCAACTACATCTATTCAGCTGAAGTATCGCTTGATCACTACAATTATAAATATAGGATGTACCTCTTGTTGAAATAAAGATAAAATTTTAAAATCAAAGCACCAATCAATCAAGAATTATTTCACAAGAATATAGTAAATTGAAATGAATAAAAAAATCAGGATATACCACGAGCAAATTGATTGATTAGGATTTAGCCTAGCTTGGCAGCTGGTGGCATTGGCTAAGAGGTACGAGGTCAAGTTGAAGGATCATTGTGAGGATTTCATAGTGTCTAAGTTAACTTGGGAGAATTCATATTGTGCACAAGCATAACGCAAAGTTTCTCACGCCGCGTTGTTTATCATGGACAACTTGGGCAAATTGAGAAAACAGACTATCGAGAACTTGCTGTAGGTAACTGGCCGATAGTTACGTTGAAGATGTTAGAAGCATGTCATTCTTGCAAAGGTGAAAAAAAATGCAGCAGCTGTATTTTGCATTATATAGATTACTGGAATTTTTGTAATGGTTGTTTTTCATTACATAGATCTAAAAGAACTATTTTATAGTATTATTTTTTACTGAAGTTTTCCCATTGCCCATCTGACTTGGGTTTCACCTTCTCATTTGCCTGCTTTCCTTCCATTAGAAATACACTTATTTATTTTCTACTAGTGCTTTGGATCCTGATTTGTGTGATGGTATTATCGATACGAAGCATTGGTTGAGATGAATGTTATCTAAATGTTGTTATCTAAATGTTGCTGCATATACGTTTCTACAACCTATGTCATTGAGTAAAGCAATTTCATGGAGTTCATTCTGGCCTTATTAATCAATAGGAAAAGATAACTTAGAATAACTTTTACCAAAAGGCTCTCAGATTAGGTAAGCAATACATGTCACATCACAGCTGAATGAACAAGTTCCCCATGGCCGTGGCTCAGTCCGTAGGAGCGCAAGGTGTTATGTAATGGTTTTTATCTTGCTTAGCTCGAACATCTTTTTTGCTTTATGCTTATCATTAAAGCACTTCCAAATTCCTCTTTGCACAATCCTGGAAGGACAGGGAATGAATCTGGAAGGTAAAAAGGCGTTGCCTAATGCTGTCATTTCGAATTTTGCTTCTGGACATACTTTTCTGCTGGTCTCATCTGTGCGTAGAAGTGTGATTAAATAGAGGTGTTATCATAACTATCTAAAACTTATCTTCGTTTTTAGAAATCAACCACTAATATAATCTCATTATCTCCTTTTTTAAAAAAAAATAATGATACAAACAGTTTATGAACTTTATCCAAATATACAATTTGGTTCCTTAATTTTTAATTTATTCAATACAATTTTTGAACTTTAGCTAGGAGAATTACCAAAAAAAATTATAAATCTATCAAATTCAATCCTAATTTTTGTTTCTTTTTGTCAATTCAGTCCTAAATAGTTTGTATTTATGCCATTTCAATCTATTTGATCAATTTTGGCCGGCTGGCAATAACGTGGCATTAATGGTGATGATGTGATATTTTTAAATAATATTTTAATATTTTTTCAACTTTTTATAATTTTTCTTTTCTTTTCTTTAATTTTCCCCCTTCTCCTTCCCCTTCCCCTTCCCTTAGGGCAGGCCAAGGGCCGGCCATAGGCGAGGGCCTAGATGCCCTCGCCGACATTGGGCAAGGACATCTCAGCCCTCAATGCCTCTAGGCAAGGGATGTGCACCCTTGCTAGATCTAGCCAGGCGAGGATGCCGTGGCTCTTACCCAGATGAGAAACACTTGCATTAACAAAATGATAATAAGTTTCTATCAGCCTATATCATGCATCCTACACAGCTTCTAAACGTCCATTTGAGGGTTTCTTCACTAGCATATTGCCTTCTCAAAAAAATATGAGGCAGGATTTTCAGGCTTAGAAATTTCTTTTACTAACAAAAAAACCAAAAGAAAAGAGATAAATGAACTCCGAGCTCAGACATTAAATTTTCAAAGTTTGGTCGCAACCATTCATTAATAAAAGTAACTCAAACGGATGGTATCGAACCTAAAGAGCGGTTTTACCTAGTAAACCAGATAAATGCTCCTCAGAGACAAAGCCAATCATAATCATTTGACAATATCCTATTGTTGTAGGAAAAAGATTATTAGAACTAAGAAAGCCGGAGGATACGAAAGTCCTTTCCAGACAAGACTATTATTTCGCAGAAGTACCCTTAGCATAGGTCTAATACCCTAAAAACTCTGAAGTTTTGATCTAGTCTTAATTCTATCTCATTTTAAAAATAAATAAATAAAACCCTTCACTCGAGTCTCAAATATGTTCCCATTGACATGGCATCCAAGTAGCAATAGTTTTCCGACATGATATCCACGCGTACCGGTTGACATGAAATTTAGTTGCCATGAGGCAATGTAAAATATAAATAAATAAATAAAGGAAAAAGGAAAAGCTGAGAGAGAGGCAGCCACGGTGGCTTGAGCTTCGCGCTTCAAGCTCGTAATGGGGCCGCTTGTGTGCTCTGCTCAGTTGGTTTGAAGACAAAACCAAATATCGATTTGAAGCTCAAGCTGCCATGGTTGCGAACTTAGAGCTTGAGCGGTCATGGCCGATTTTTCTCATTTTTTTCTTCTTCTTTTTCTTTCACATTGTCTGATGTGGCACCTAAATACCATGTCACCAGATTTGTGTGGATGCCACGTCAGATAGTTATCAGCTATTTGGATGGCATGTTAACGGGAACAAATTTGAAACTCAAGTAGAATTGGGGTTAATTTAAAGTTTAGAGTTTTTCTAAATGAGAAAAAATTCAAGTTAGAATTCGGATTGAATCTAAAACCAAGGATTTTTTAGCCCAAAGTATGATCGAGCCAAGTTGAATCAATCTATCTAGTTTACTATTAGAGCAAACTCAATTAAACTGGAATAGTCTTGGCCTGACGTATAATTTACTCGAGTAAACTGGGACTGAGAAATTTTTTGTCAGCTCAAAACGGCTCAATACGAGGTTACTGTCTTGAATGTAGAAACTATAAAAGGTAAGCCCGATGTGATGTTCAAGAAGGGCCTGAAAAGGCACTTAAGCTTCATTAGTCTATTTCAAGCACAATAGTTAGAGTTATTATTTTGGATGGCCTGATTAGAAGCGCTGAAATTTCAAATCGTTTGTTAGTCACTTGCTCTCGTTATCGTGGTTGAGCAGAACTAGGTGTTTATCTCAATTAGAATTAAGTCTCACTTTGATATGATGACATTTTGTGTGTGTTCTAATGGAGAGGGACAATTAGCATAGCTATTCCCTTTGACATTGTTATGAGGTTATCGCACCTATTATGTGACGTTTGATTTGAAATATAATTACTCAGTTCACCATACATGTATGAGCCTGTCACCGTAATCCTACCTCGATTACTTCAATGCAAATGGATGAGCTGATTGCTAGATAATAATGACTCTGGTTCCAACCTTAAAAAATATAATCATTGTATAAAAGTGCCAAACATCTAGACTTTATGACATGCTCAATTAATTGTCTTGCTCTACCGTATTCTTGAATATTGATATGATTAATTGTTGAAAATTGATACGAAGAGTGGCTATAGTCAAGAATTCTTACCACTTGAAGCAAATGCCCAAAACATAAGTAAATTAGAGATTTGTTCACCACATAACTCAAACTTATAACTTCATGAAAGGCATTGTGATCACTTTACTATTAGACTACTGCTTTAGGTGATGACACTTGCTTATGCATTTCATCCAAATAAGGGTGTCAATAAGCTGCGTGAAGAATTTTTCTAATTAATTTTTGCTTCGAGATAAGTGATAGGGACAATCAATGTATAAGTTTCGCAGAAAGGAGAAAAAGGAGGAGCAATTATGGGTTCTCTATAATATCTATCTACCCTTAAGCGTAGGTACAAAGTAGCAAAATTATGCATACCCGTATGCGCAAATTTACTAAATGCCCCCAAGTTTCTTGGGGGTTTTCATATGATCTTCCAGGTTATCAAATTTAACAATGTTTCCCCTTACTTTTCATGATCAACTAAATGTCCCCCCTCCTCCCTTCCCATGACCTACATTCTGATCAATTTTTGTCGGAAGTCGGAGCAGGTGAGCTGACGTGAGACGCTGGATTCGACAAACTGAGGGTAAAAGCGTCCAACAAAAGATGGCTATAGTCCAAACTCAACTCCTTCATTAGATTGCGAGCGAATGGTTTCATCGTCACTGTGAAACTTGCTGAAATATTTTCCTCCAAGAACACCAACTGAAGGTGTGATGGCGTCCCCGTCAATCTAGGTTTGCATCGGTCGACGAAGTCTTCGTTACAACCCTTCTTCCACGATTACGGAGATTGTTCATTTTCCGACTCACAATTACTTGATCGCAGTATAAAGTTTGGGATATTTTTTGAAAACCTAACCGGGGGGAGAGAGAGGTACAATTTTGTTCAATTTCAAATGATAGGCTTTTTTAAAGATAATAAAGAAAAAGAATGGCAGATGAGTTTTGCCCTTAATCTGTTGAATTTGGCATGTCATGTGAAGTCACTGATCTTAGGCGAAAGTTGATCAAGATATTCGTCAGGATGAGAACATCTATTGATTATGAAAAGTCGAGGGTGACATTGAGTGGATTATAAAAAATTAGGAGGAACATTGTCTAATTTGAAAAATCGAGGCATCATATGAAAATCCCCAAAAAACCTGGGAGGCAAGTAGTAGATCTCTCCGCACATATGCTTTTTATGATTGAAGAGTAAAATAATGAATTCACATTCTGCCATGCGTATGCATGACTTTGCTTGGATATAAGCAAGTAAAATACTTCAAACCAACCTTCCTATATGATGAACAGCAACAAAATCTTGGGATGGGAAAAAATTCAACTTGGAGCCATATAATTGTTGAAGAATTACCTTTAGGGCCACTAACTATTTATGGGAGAAATGGTAACTTGTACTAAAAAAATTGCTAGAATAACCACTCCAAAAACACTTGGGTCTGACTAATCCAAGCGACAAGCAATTAAATAATTTCCCACACTAACTTTGAAACTATGACGTCGGTTCAAATCCGAAGGTAATTGTGTCAAAGATGCATCGAATCATAATAACAATGTGCGAATAGAAATTGATCCTTATAGTTAAAGCTATATTCAAGATACCAGACTTTATCCACCCAAGCAGTGGAGAACATCCATGGGAGACCCACAAAGTAAATGCGCCTCTCTGGCATGTCATTCACAAGCGTGACAGCAGATATATGGAGAGATACCTACCAATTGGGTTGTTTGGAGCATTGACATTGTCAATAATCAATTAGCTCCTCATAGATGAAACATCCCTTTTAAAGCAGAAAACTTAGGCATTGAATTCAAGATCACTGAGGTGAAAAAAGCTAATCTTTTTGCTTCGTTTATTCGATTTTCTCCAAGCGATCTTACCAGAATTGATGATACCTTTGTATTTTTGTGGGTCAATGTGATTTCAACTGTAGAAGATTTTCTCGTCAGAAAATCTGCATGCATACATCAGACAAAACAAAACAGTAATGGGTGCAATCACCTTTTCGAGACCACGATCAAAAGCCGATAACCAGGCACAATCCGCAACTGATAATAGCCATCAAGTCAAGCGAATATCCAAGTTCAAATTTTTAAGAGCCCGATATCAACATAAAGGATCCCAGTAAAAAAGTCACTAATTAGCCATTTCGATGGCGAATCCGAACAAGGGTCGCCAAGGAAATCGAAAAGGAAAAACCCTAACCTGACGTAACTAGCGTGTGACAGAAGAAAAAGAGACTGATTTCAGCACTCGTCGCCAACACCAATACTTCCTCGATGCTGCTACCACTAAACGGACAGATTATTGTAGAAACACCACGAAGTTCTTATGCTAATATATTGCTAATTGGCTATCATCAACAAACTCGACGACCCCCACCGTATCAGTAGTCTGTACCCAAAAAAACGCAGGACTAACCATGATCATTCAACATCCTTCAACAGCTTCGTCCCCATCTTGCAAGCCAGGAAGGCGTCGATGCTCGCATGCTTGATCAGCTCATCGGAGAGCCTAAGTTCATAATCCCAGGGGCCCGGGCCATACTTATCTTCAATCCACCACTTCATCTTCCTCGGCCTCGCCACCACCTCCGCTTCCCCTCCCAGCACAATCCGCGCCAGCTGCTCCAGATTCTTCCTCCGGAAGTCAACGTACCCGACCTCTATCTCCTTAGACTTCTCCGCCACCTTTCGGAGCTCCACGGGCTTCCGCATCGTCAGCCCGAACTCTCTCTCGAGCTCCTTGGCCATCGCCTCCATCCCGACGCCGAAGATCCTCGAATCGTGGATGAAGTCCTTGAGGGCTTTGGGGATGGGGTGCGAAGGATCGAGTTCGTAGAGAAGGCACTGGCTCCCGGCGCAGAGCTGAAGCAAGTCGTAGGGATTGTCCTTCGAACCAGCTGATTCAATAAAAGACAAACAAGAAGAACTGATGAGGAAAACGTCGATCTTTAGGGCCTAGGGTTTCAGGATCGGGACAAGAACTGCAAAATCGAACGGGAAGAAGCCACCTACGCGTCAACTTATAGGGCCTGTAAGGGGCGTTCGCGTAGCTGCGGCTCCGCTCGGCGGAGATGCCGACGATGATGGCCTCCCCCTTCTTCCCTTTGCGGTGCGACTTGTGCACCTGCTGGACCCAGTCCTTGGCGATGGGGTCGCCGCCGGGGCCGCCGACGACGGTGACGGAGAGGAAGAACCGGTCGCCGATGATGACGTCGAACGCGTGCTTCCGGTTGGGGTCCTTCTCGATCTGCACCTCCATGGCCTTCATCTCCTCCTTCTGCGACTCCATGATCACGCGAGCGAGCGAACGAGAGAGAGAATCGTTCGCGGCGTGGGAGACGTGAAGAGTGAAAAGTGAGGTGAAAATCCCGGTGAGCTGAAAAATCCTATTTAGTTATTGAGGATTTTTTGTTCGGGCGAAAAATTCCAAATAACGATCGCAAATATCTTAAATAAGAATTTGAAATTAATTTTATTTCGAATAAAGGCACCATATTAAATTAATCTTCAAAAATGGCCTAAAATGATTGGACAACAAGAGATATTTTTTCCAAACACAATTTAAATTTAAATTTAATTATATTAAAACTTAAAAAAGGGAAAATACGAGCAAGATGGCTCTCTCCCACTTATGGCTGCTGTCCCAATAGCTGGCGGGGGTCACCAACGCTTGTTGCCTTGAGGCAATGGTCATCGGCCATCGCTTACGGTCCCCGACCTTGCCACCCAAGTTCAAGGGCCCTAATTTGGGAGAGGGTCACCGGGTCGGTGGGAGGTCTCCCTCTTGCCTGCCTATGTTTTTTCTTTTATTTTAATTTAGTTTGTTTTTATGAAAATAAAGAAAGAGGGAAACTTTTCATGGCAGGTGAGTTCAAACCCTTACTTGAGACTAATATGGTTATTTTAAACTCTTATTTAAAATAATGTTAATTTCAAATCCTTATTTAAGAAAATAAGGGTATTTCATGCAATTATTTGGAATTTTCCCTTTGCTCGGGTGGCACTTTTAATTGGATTAATGGATTAAATATACATTCAAAACTGAAGTTTCCCTCTAGAAAATTGGATATTATGGGCCTTTTCAACTAGTGAAGCCCAACAAATTCTCCAATGGGCCTGTTAACTCAATGTGCAATGTTGCCTTTTGCTTTTTTTAAATTTGTTGAATGTACTCCCCGAGCTATTGATTAACGTTCAATAAAATTCTTCAGTTTGCTCGAATAGTGACCAAATGTTATTCGACGACGCAGACTATTATATGGCAGGTTGGATTTTTAAAAAGGGTTAATACCACGAAAAACCCTGAACTTTGCCCTCCGTGACAGATTTACCCTAAACTTTTTTTTGTGACACAAAAAACCCCAAACTTTGCCATATGTGACACATTTACCCCAAACTTTGCCTCGTGTGACACATTTACCCTAAACTTTTTTTTCTGCCACAAAAAACCCTAAACTATGCCACTTGTGACAATTTTACCCTGAACTATATTACTTATGACAACTTTACCCCCAAGTTTTTTTTTTTAGTCGAAGGGCATTTTCGTCATTTTTCTATTTTTTCTTTTTTTTTTTTTTTTTTTTTTTTTTGAAGAGGAAGCCGGCGAGGATGGCCTCGCCGGCGCCGGAGAGGATGGCCTCGCCGCGCCGGAGTCCGGCGAGGTCGCCGGGCGCCCTCGCCGGGGGTCGGGCGAGGGCCGCCTGTGCCCGGGCGACCCTCACGGCGTCGGGCAAGGGCGGCCCCCGCCGGATCTTGCGAGGGCGGCCCTCGCCGTCGCCCTGGCCCTAGCAGGCGAGGGCAACCCTCGCCAGATCCGACGGGGGCCGCCCTCGCCGGCGTCGGTCGAGGCCCGCCCTCGCCCGGGCGAGTGAGGCCGTGGCGAGGGCGGCCTCGCCCGCCGGGCGAGGGCGGGCCTCGACCGACGCCGGCGAGGGCGGCCCCCGCCGGATCCGGGCGAGGGCGGCCCCCGTCGGATCGGCGAGGGTTGCCCTCGCCCGCTAGGGCCGGGCGACGGCGAGGGCCGCCCTCGCCGATCCGGCAGGGGCCGCCCTGCCGGCGTCGCCGAGGAGGGTCGCCCGGCTCGGGCGGGCGGCCCCCGCCGGACTCCGGGCGAGGGTTGCCCTCGCCTGCTAGGGCTAGGGCGACGACGAGGGCCGGCCTCGCCGGCGTCGGTCGAGGGCCGGCCTCGCCTGAGCGGGCGAGGCAAACCTCGCCCCGGCCGAGCCCGCCTGGGCGAGGCCGGCCCTTGACCGACGCCGGCGAGGGCGACCCCCGCCGGATCTGGGGAGGGCAGCCCTCGCCGGAGTCGGGCAAGGGCCGACGCCGGCGCTCCTCCGGCGACTCCTCTGGCGGCGGTGGAGGAGGAAAAAAAAGAAAAAGGAAAAAAGAAAGAAAAAAAAGAGTAAAAGAAGAAAATGCCCTTCAGAATAAAAGTTTAGAGTAAATGTGTCACATGAGGTAAAGTTTGGGGTAAATGTGTCACAAGGGGCAAAGTTTGGGGTTTTTTGTATCACAAAAAAAGTTTAGGGTAAATGTGTCACAAGGGGTAAAGTTTGGGGTTTTTCGTGGCACAAAAAAAAGTTTAGGGTAAATGTGTCACAGAGGGCAAAATTCAGGATTTTTCGTGGCATTTTCCCTTTTAAAAATTATGTGTTGACACATTCATCTTTTTATCTAACTATTTGGGAAAGGGACAAAAATTGGGGCGTTCGCATGTCCATAATTACTCAATAACATTGATTATCATATCATGATTTAAAATGCATATCTTACTATGTGAAACTTTTTCTTTTGTCATCCATCATTTAAACTCATTGGGTTAGAAGCCGCATCAACATAATTCGTTAATTTGAACTAACGGATGAGACATCGAACATTTTCATATATGTTATGGATTAGATTGAATATCCACTAATAATTCAAGGATCACATTGGATAAATAAAAAAGTTTAGAGGCTCTTACATGTTTTTTTTTCCTCTAGATCGAATTGATTTTTACTTTACTTTTTACTGAATCAAAATCTTGCTTTCTTTCTTTATTGTTTCGTATAGGTGGGGATGCTTATGGGTCTTGCCCATGTATCTAGCAATTTCTAAAAGTTATTTGTCATTTCATGGTAGCCTTCCATTGCGAGTTTCTTCATTATAATTTCGTTTGTTTTCTGGCCTGACTTTATTAGAAACACGAATGAAAATTGAGGAATTATAAGTCAACGAGCGATTAGGACATAAATGGTAATCACTTTATTTCAAAAGGCAATTTCTGTTTTAGAAATAGTTTTTTCAATTTTTATTTCCTAGATGAGTTTTTGAACAAACAAAATTTCTCCCCAGATAGACGGCCGGTTAGTAGCGAGGGTAATGTTAAAAGTTTTTATTTTTCACTTTTATTCTAGAAATAATTAAATATAAATTTTTTGTACTTCTCATTTTCATCCTAAACCTATTTCTAGACTAAAAATTTGTTGCAAAAATAGATCCATGAAATTGTGTTGCATTATTAAATGGATTTCGGTTCCAAACATTTTCCCAAGAATAGTATAATAGTTCTGGCCAGAAATAAGATAATTATTATATGTGCCCTAAGCGACTAAATCTCATACTTTGGTCCCAAGATGTAATTGCTTGCCAACAATTCCTCTAATTAGGTTGCTAGAAGATGAGTATTTATGACTGGAACAAGAAATGGTTGATACTACCAATGATTGTGAATCGGTACACTCTTGCTGCATTTATTGAATCTAATTTTCGTGTCATGAAACATTTCAATCTGATACGCACCATATACATCTTATGTCATAAAAATTGACAAAATAGGTACACCCATGATCCTCTTTTTCCCCCAAATTGCGACGCCCGACTATTACGGGTCGATCATTTCGGCTTATCTAGGCTAATAAGAAAAGCCCACATAGGTTTCTGTCCCAACTCCAGCCCACCAAAATGTCTCGACTTTAATTACGACCTTAATGCCAAAACTTGCGTCAACCGGAATTAAACTTGATCAGCGGGGGGACCAAGCCAGATAGTGAGCCAACAACGAAATTAAGGGTCCATGCCTGCCCTGACATGGGCTTTGAGCCTTGGTTTGGGCAAGCTGTCAAGCTTATGATCATATTCGATTTGAAGAAGGAGTGAGATCGAGCGTTAAGGTAATCCCGTGCTCATTAATTTAACCCGGCCATTAGCTGAATTTGATGAACTTCATATTTAAATCCAGTTGAAGTCATGTCCATAGCTGCATCCCTTTGTTGCACGTAATAGTTTCTCACAAAATTCTGGGGATGGTCTCTATTTCGCTTAATCAAAAAGGGTCCGACTATGAATGGAGTATCATGGCATGCACGATGTAACCTTTCTTGGTCCATTTAGATTGATGAACTTTTGGTGCGACACAATAAACAACGGCGTGTTCCATCCGACATCTAAATTGATTCTACAATCTTGCTATACTCGAATAATGCAGTAATCTCTCGTGACTAGTTTAGGAGGATCAGAACTAGAAGGTATTTTAAACTAAAAAGAAAAAGAAGAAGAAGTAGGACACTAAGGGTCTGCATGGTAACCATTCTGTGCCCGGGAACAATTTCTGCTCGGAAGTGATTCTTTTTTATTCTGCTCCCGGAAACAATTTATGAGCATTTGAAGGTGTTTGGTAACCGTCCAAAATTTTTATTCGGAAAGGTAAATGCGTTTGGTAAAATCTAAAAATTTCTAGTCCAAAATAATTTCTTTTAATTTTTTAATGATTTAAATATAATTTTCTTTTTGTTTTCCTTTTCATTTTCAATTTTTTTGCTTATAGATCGCCGGCAGCCGGCGACCGGTATCCGGCGACCAGCGACCGGCCAGACGCCCTCGCCGAGAGCCGGCGACGCCCAGCCTCGCCGTGAGCCGGGCGAGGCTCGGCCGAGCCTTGGCCGGGCGAGGTCTCGCCTCGCCAGATCCGGCGAGGCCGAGCTCGCCCCCACCGGTGAGGCTCGGCCTCGCCGGCCCACCGCCATTGCGGCGTTAGCTTGGCCGGGCGACGCCGCCTTGGCGGTGGGCCGGCGAGGCCGACCCTCACCGGTGGGCGCGCGAGCTCGCCGCCGCGGCCTCACCAGATCCGGCCGAGGCCGACTCGCCTGTGCACCGGCAGGCTCGGCCTCGCCGGCCCACCGCCAAGCCGGCGTCGGCTTGGCCGGGCAACGCCGGCCCGGGCGGTGGGCGGCGAGGTCGAGCCTCGCCGGTGCACCGGGTGAGCTCGACCTCGCCGGATCCGGGCGAGGCTCGGCCGCCCGCCCGAGGCGAGGCCGAGGCTCGCCCAGCCACTCGCCGGCGGTGGCCGGCGTCGGCGACGGTGGTGGTGGGCGGTGATGGGCGGCAGTAGGATGAGGGAAGAAGAAGAGAAGAAGAAAGAAAAAAAAAAGAAAGAAAGAAAAAAAGAAACCGATTCTTGAAGTTGTTCCCTTAATCAAGAAGCTACTTTTTTTTTTATTCTTGATTCCATTCCAAATTCGGGGAACAAATTTGTTCCAGGAACAAAAATTTTAACAAACGGATTTGTTCCAAATCTACTCCCGGGAACAAAAGAACAGAAATTATTACTGTTTGGCAAGTTACCATGCAGACCCTAAGACTTTGTTTGGTAATTGGTCAAATAATGTTTGATTCCATTCTTTGTCCCTCGAATAAATAAATAAAAACCATTTAGTAAATTTTTTATTCTTGGGAATAAATTTAGAACATAATCAAGATGTTGTTTGTTTGTTCCTAAAAATACTTTAGAATCAAGCTTAAATCATTTTTCTCTTTTATTTTATTTTTTCCTTTTCTTCTTATTCTTCTTGTAGCTAGGCAACCTCGCCAAAGTGTCGTTGGCCTACAACAAGGCTGGCAACCGGCTCAAGGAAGAAAAAGAAGAAGAAAAGGGAAAAAGAAAAAGAAATTATTATTAAAAAATTAAAATAAATTTTAAGTTATAAAGAATTTGAGAGTTGTATTCTTATTTTGGGAATATAAATTTTGAATAGTTAGCAAACGTTTTCAAATATTCAAAAACCCATCTAAAAAATAAAATTAGAAAAAGTAATCATTTCTAAGCATAAATTATTTTTGAGAACATAATGATTATTAGCGCATCATAATTGACAACCACCTTGGTGACTTTCTTTTCATTCCTTTGCTCAATGCAAGACCTTCCATCTAAGCAAGCGATGGCTCTTCTTATCCCGGAATTTGGCCTTCTTGGTAGAAGACATGAACAATTAGATTAGGAAACGAAATGAAAAAGGAACATCATCGGCGGAACTTCATCCAGTGCATCGCAAAATTACCCCGGGAATATGAACAGAGTCGACTCAACTCACGTCGGGCCAGCTATACACATTAGCCATTCATCATTGGCACCACTTGATCGTGACTGTCGACGCGGCATATAGTCTGATATGAGCCATGAATGAACCTCGTTTCAAGGACATGCTACCATATATTGACCGACTTGCATTCGAGCAGCATTCAATAAGACATTCTGCATCCACAGGTAAAGCCCCCCAAATGGATGATTACGAGGGCTTTCGCCCCATTTGATGCAGACCCAAAACACGCTATTGCTTGATCACGGGCCGCCCAGCCATGACCCACCACCAATCGCTTAAGACACCAAACCAACCCTCCAAAATTTAACGAAGACATAGCACAAAAGAAAAATAGGGAAAAGCTACCAAAAATACCACTATGCTATTATGACATATACACTCTAATTGTTATTTGTAACGCAAAAAATCTAAAACCTGTACTCATGCGACACATTTCCTTCCAGGCAATCATTAAGGAAACATATTTGATCGACCGGTTCACATACTTTGAAGATACACAACAATAATCGGTCATGGTTTAGTTTCCTTTTTTTTTTAATATTATGATAAACCTACCATATATTTTTATACTACACCTTTCAATTAAGAGCCTAAAGAAGGATCATTTCCTTAAAAGAGGCCCCGTGAGGATATTGTCTCAAATAATATTCCAGAAATGGCTGATTTAGTCTCAGATGAAGATCTTCAGCGGGATCGTTTTTGCAAAAGATGGCAAAAGTGGACCTTGTCAAAAACAAAGGCTTGAAGTGCCCAACTTAGTCCAGGTTTTGCATGCTTTCTTGTTGAGGCCGGAGAAATATTCACACTAGACCCTCCTAATTGCCTGTCCAGGCAACACTTCCAAACAAGCTGGATCCAACCAAGGCTTAAACGCTCCTTCCTTGGGTACGTTCTGTTAACAAAGGAGACCAGAAGGATCAAGATTACGAATTATCATCTCAGCTAATTCCAGATGAGAGACTCCAAAATAAAGGAAATGAGTAGGGGCTAGGGTTCTGTCTAAAGCCACTATCAATGCATCATCCTCTCTGAGCATGCATGACCATGTATGTGTACCACAAACCGATTACAAATGGTCGGTGCACAATTAAACAACGTGTAAGGAATGGACTGGTTTACAAATATGGTGTACCCAGTAATGTGGCGGCCTAATGAGCACCGAAGGTGGCTTCTATACCTCCATGGACCATTTCAAATATACCTAATGACTCTTGACTTATCTATGAATTACATCAATAACAATATGCCATCCACATATAATGAACAAGCAAACTAAAAAGTGAATTAGAATTAGATTTGGAACAAATTGGACCAAAAGGGCCAAGCCGACTTATGAAGCTCACCTCCAGCCAAAAGAAAAATCCACGTAACAGATTCAAATTCCGGTGACGATCACCTTGAACCAACTTGAGTTTTTTCGCAAGATCTGCAAAAAAAATGATAATAAAAATCAAGGCCAGGAGTATCAAATTATATTAGACTTTTCTATTCTTATTTTCTCATTTTGCTATATCGCACATAGAGAAAACATCCAACCTTCTTAAGTGTCCCATCACAAAATTAAAACAAAAATAAAAAAAAGGAGCATACCCTTTCATATATGTCAATTGCTTTAAAAAATGACCTCAAGTAAAACAAAAGACCAAAGACTAAAGTTTTATGGTAAGGAAACCTAAAGAAACCTCCCAAGCAAATATGCGAGAAAAAACTCAAAAAACAATAGACATGAAGATTTCCAGCCAGCTACTAATGTATCATTGAATTGGCAGCAGAGATAATGGGAAGAAATTCAAGACTGAATATGGCAAACACAGCATCTGAATGTGAACAATCACAGATTGTCTCATTCTCAGTGGCTGTCTGAGTTTATTCACAACCATTCTCAATCCACAGACATTAAAAACAAGCAGTATCCCTCCACTTTCAGTGTCTTCCCACTTCTACTATTCAAGAACACCTTGTCTTGTCCAATTCTTTTGAATCCAAGGATGAAAAAGAACAAGAGAGACAACTTTAAGGTTCTTATTCACCAGATTACAGATATATGCCAACATAAGAATAGAGATAGCAAAACAATTAGTCATGTGGGAAAAGTGGTGCTAAATATCTCGTGAGATTCTCTGCTATGAAAGATGGTATGAAGTATCCACAGGACTGGCTCTTTTGGATAACAGAAGGTAATCATTATAGAAAAAGATAAAAAGAAGACAGGTAACATGTGATGTGGATTATAAGATGGTTTGCCACATAATGCCATCAATTCCCTGTACACTGCTCATGCATGAGATAGATACAGAATGCATTTTTTCAGTAACCTGTATCTTTCTGTTATTTTGGAGGAAGGAAATACATGGAGAACTTCTCAATGAAGAGAGTCATGCTCTCTCCCTAGATGGCTCTATACTTTGCAGTAATGTAAAGATACTATACACATAAGAAGTCTTAGATCTTGTTGATACCATCATTAATTTTTACACAGTTTGATACACCAATGATTCACTTAATTCTACATTTTTTGAAAGGCAGTGCATGGATTTGTGCATCTCCGCCAAATTCTTAATCAAAGAGCATTTGGTCATAGGAAAGAGAACTAGTATTGAAGAAAAGTATCATAATAAAAAAGAGAGACTGGTGGGGAAGAGAGCAGCATATATAATCTTACCCTTGTACAGCTCAAGATATGATTTGCAGCGCTGCCCCAATGAAGAGGTGAAATCCCGTCCTCGACGGAGACTTTTTTCGACTTTCTTTTGCCTTTTATGTCTTACTCTTCGGGATAGGTCTTCATGCTCCTTCACATCATAGGGCATTTTAAGTATACCCATGAGTTTCTTCCTGAATACAGTACCACTGCTGCTTCCAGAATCATCAGCAAAGTGCTTGCTGTCAATGGTTATCTTTTTTTTTTTGGGTGGGGAGAAGAAAAATTCAGATAAATATCATTATTGAGATTTAGGAGCCATATGAAACTAATCACATAATAGCAGGGAAAGAGCTGGTACATACCGGATCTTTGGATAATTTCATAGTTACAAATTCTTCGCATTTAGAAATATCCTCCCCAGCAAGCATTTCCACTTCGCACGAACTTTCCTCATCATCTTCCTCATATCTAATTTGTTTACCATTATCAGATGTAAATTCAATAATACTGCCATCCTCTTTTACACAATGCAGAAAAGCTAGGTAGCTTTCATCCCAAGTTTCCTCCTCATGCTGGGATGCTTGTCGAACCTCTGGATGCAATACTTTAGGGGACCATCTAGTGGCCCAAGGAGAACCAAGAATTGCAGGTTGGGCATCTATAGTTCTTTTATCCAAGTTGCAATTTCTTTTGCTTGTTGCAGCAACTTTGGAATTTTGTTTACTATTATCACATTCAAATTCAAGAATGTTACCGTCATTTTCTGCACCATTCAGAAAGGCTAGGTAGCTTTCATCGCATGTCTCCTCATGCTCAGGTGCTTGTTGAAACTTTGGACGCAATACCCTAGGGGACCGTCTAATGGCCTGATTAGAACCAACATTTGTGGATCGGGCTTCTATCTTTGTTTTATCGAAGTTGCAATTTCCTTTGTTTGTTGCAGCAGCTTTGGTAGTTTGTGTACCATTATCAGATAAAAATTCAGGAATGTTACCATCATCTTTTGCACTATTCAGAAGAGCTGGGTAGCTTTCACTCTGTGTCTCCTCCTCCTCATGCTCGAGTGCTTGTTGAAGCTCTGGACATAATGCCCCAGGGAACTGTCTAATTGCCCCACTAGAACCAATATTTGTGGGTTGGGCTTCCATATTTCTTTTATCCAAGTTGCAATTTCCTTTGCTAGTTGCGGCAGCTTCGGTAGTTTGTGGGCTCAACTTCTCACTTCCAGAAGCATTTCCTGGAATTCTTCTTTCCTCATCATTTTCTTTCCTCCTCAGAGCAGCAACTTTGTCCTCTTCTCTTCCCGTGAGATTCCTCAAGCTTCTCACCATTTCCACAGTATTTTTCAATGTTCGACTCTTCAAATCTTCTTGAAGGTCTTCAATTTCGTACTTGAGGAGTATACTGGTTCCAACGTCTACTTGTACCTCAAGCTCGTATGACTTCCTGGTTACTCTTAGATTTTCTAAGAAAATCTTATACTGTGGATCCACTAAATCATCACTACCACTGCTGCTACCACATCTACAAGCTTCCGAAGGCACGGAACCATAATTGTCATGATAACTTTCCAAGAAATTTAAATCTCTGCCATCTTTAAAGGAGTCAACCCCATTGGTTCTTTGTGGAGCACTCTCAGGAGCACCATCCCGTAAAGAAGTATGCATTTCAATAGGGTCCCGCAAGCACCTTCTCTTCAATGGCCTTTCCAGTTGCTTTTCTCTATCAGTATCGACCTCCATGCACGTCACACCCATTTCAACTATCAACCAAGAGCTCCAAAATTTTTCACTTTACCAATAAACGAAGAATCTCCTTCACTGAGGCACTCCCTCAGTATATCCCACTATAACAGACTCTGCTTGCAAGATGCCAATAAAGGTAAGAGAACTACATAAGAATGCACCATGGACGTGCTTATATGCCACATTAAGACCAAAACAAGACCAGATTCAAGATAATTAGGGATACACAGGGCCAAAAAAAAAATCAGAACTTTGTTGAAACGAAAAAACTAAAACTACAGCATCACAGATATTCCAACAATGTGGCACGAGAAATTTTTTCCCTGTAATCATTCCCGCTCAGCCCAAAATCAAAACTTGCGCAGAGCATCGACTGAAGTTCAGATAAAAGGTAAAAAAGAAAAGAAAAAAGGACACGCGTCCCGACTCGCGAGTCGCTATGAAAAGAGGATCAGGCAAACCGGATTTCATAAGAAATTCGAGCAAAAAGAAAAACAGAGAACAGCCCATCAGAAATTTCCAGGAACCTGTGTGCTTTTTCTAGTGGGTTCTTCACAGGAAAAGCAAAAAAGGGAAGACGCACCAAAGAGTCCTCCTCACCTGACCCAAAATCGGACGATTCCTTCTCTAGGAACAAGAGGAGCCTCAGGGGCATGCAAGAAGAAGAACAGATGAACGGAAAAAGGCCGATCTGTACGGAACCGAAGGGCTTCTTCGGGCGATGTCCTGCCGGTTTAGCAAATCTTGGGGAGAAGGGGGGAGAGAGGGAGAGAGCGTGAGAGGGAGAGAGTCGAAGAATAAGGAAAGCCAAGTTATACTAGGGCAAAAACGATGGCCTCGTTTGTCGTTTCGGCTTGATGATCCGCGTCGGTGTGGAAATTCCGCCCGTCTCTAATCCCAGGGCAATTCCCCACCTATTTCTTTCTCGAGTCTTTAAAGAGTCGTGTTTCTTATAGATTTACCACTTACGAGGGGCCAATAATAATAATAATAATAATAATAATAATAATAATAAATAGTATTTCAAAAGTTAACCAACTTTCTATTTGACTTCTTAACAATTGTAGTAAATGCAAACAATATATTTTTTTTCTTATAATTTGTTTTGAGCATATTTTAATAATCGATTTATCACATATCAGATGAGTGTCGTGCATCTCCATAAAGGAGATTTTAACTATTGGTGCGAAGTGTAACATGTATCTAGCAAATAAGAATGATTTACGCAAACATTTATGTCGAGAAAAATAGTTCAAGAAATTAGGAGAAAAATTTGATGGTGGATTGAAACTTAAATAGGATAGATAGTAAAAATTATGCCCACCCCAACATAATTGGAAAATAGAAATTTAAACTAGCGGATTACCAACCAGTACATTCTTCCACTGAGTCTGTCAAGGGCTGTTGCTAGGTCTTGCAGCATGAATCGGCTCTTTTATAAATCATTGTAAATTGGATGAAGACAGCATGTTGAGCAGACAGCTGATCAAAGGCCCTCACAGCCTTGGGTGCTTCTTCTGGCCAGATCTCGATGTCAAGTGGGCCATGCGTTGTGTTCAGCACTACCTTCCCCTTTGTCAAAATGCTCGGTTGACATATTCTTCTAGCCAAATTCAACAGGAACTCTGGGTGCAATGAACTTGATGGAGATGAATCTCCGATTTCAGAGAATCCTCCTCGATGCGATGTTCCAAGGTTTTCTGTAGCTCGGTTGAGGAAGAAGAACGCCCAAATGAAGCCATTAGCCAGTGGTACCCAAAATGTTAAATACACAAATTTAGCTAACTTCAACCATTAATGCCCACAGTCAAGACATTAGCTCATCTGACCATCAGGGAGTGCAAAAAAGATTACGAATTTAGAAACCAAATTCCTTTAAATACAGAAATTAAACGATGTTGAAGAGCATGCAATATTACACGCATAACCTTAAGATCGAGGACTTCACTCAATGCAAATTAAGCTCAATTATTGTCCATACAACAGCTCAATTCTACATGACTTCACCACTCCTTGAATATTCCCATTGCCACCGAAAGACCCAATTGACAGAACAAATAGGAAATTTCCTCTTCTCACGACAAAAATTTGTCTTAAGCACAAACCAAATGAAAGATCTAATCATCTTTACAATGCAAGTGCACTCCAAACTGAAGATACCTTAAAAAATTCATAATCTTTGGATAATAAATAAATTGGAAGGCAAGAGTTTCTTAAAAATTGTCATTTTGTGCCACGGTTCTCTAAACATCACCCATTGAACACAAACCCAACCCCTAAGGACCTACACCCTTTTGCAGTCTTGAGAGTGGAATAAGCAATCTTGACCCAATTCACCATTCACTTGTCTTAAAATCCAATAGAAAAGAAGAGAAAAAGGCCACTGCCATCCACACTAGATAGTCACAGACCTGAAATAGAGTTGATGAGTCCGTATCCATCTTATTTAAGAATCTACAGTTCCGCCCCAACACTTCATGCCTAGAGTACCCTACAGAGATTAGAGTACGAAATCCTATGTAAGGTTTTATGCGAACAGTCCATAGAAGTTAGCATAAGTCTGAAGATTCAGACACAAGCTTAATCATGTTGAAAAACACTGTAATGTGTATCTGTTGAAGAATTTAAATCACCTATCAATTTTAGAAAGGCGTCGCTTGCATAAACAATGGGCATGTCCGGTAAGTTCACATCAGTTCTGGAAAGCAAGACATACATATTGCGGCAAAGCCAAAATGAAGGAATCAGTAATGTCAATACAAGAAGGCAATAATGAAATTGAGACAATTAGGTACTTGTAAAAACTCACAATACAAAGCTTTGTTTGATTCTACCAAGAGATATAAATACGGATGAACTGCGAGGACTGGATCCGGTACATAAGCATCTTCCCCCAAAAACCAGTCTGCCAGTTGATTTACTGTAGTTAGTAAGCACCGACATAATTTGACTGATAGCAGAAGCGGCCTTTTGCTTCTCAGAATCACTTGCCTCACAAGGCTCTTCTGCCTCTACTCCTGTCATAGTCAGATGTAGCGCATGAAAACTTGCCAGAAACTACTAGGAAATTAAGACATGAATAAATTGAAGCCAGAATTTTCTTCAATGAAAAACTCAAATTCTGATATGCAGGGACGTATGAATCTGTGATGATATCTTTACAAGGGAATCGACGCTCAAGCATTCAAAAGAATCGTGGTCAAGAAACCATCAAGAAAGTCCAGATGCAAGAAAGAGTATGGCGCAACATCATGGCTTTAACTTAGACGCAGATATAAAACTTCAATTTCAGATAAACTCAATGGATTTGAATTGTCATACACATTAAAATGATGTTTATGCAAACAGCAAGGTACAGCAGCCATTGAAACACAACCACAGATGACCCACCTAAAACCCTTAAGCCCATCCCAGTATCAACTAACGGAGGAGGCCAAGTCATGATGAAACTAAACAGGTGAACATCACAAACTAATCGACATGATGAAACTAGCAAAGCATGTCTGGGTGACTGGAACCAGAACATCACTAAACGAACACTGGGTGACTGGAACCAGAACATCACTAAACTAACCCCCCGGCCAAAGCATATTGGAGTGCTGAACTACAAGAGAACGAATTACAACACTAGTAGTAAGTAAATGCACACAAGAACAATTCAATTCTCAACAAACACGCACCTCTGCTATCCGAATCCAAAACCGAACCAAAGGCCAATATACGACTCAATTCCGCCAGACCGTCCGAACACACTTCCCTCCTACAGGAGCCCAACACAACATCCCTCAACGCACCACCGACCTCCTCACACAAGTTCACTCCATTCCTCCCATTAGCAGAGTAGGACCACCTCCAGCGCCTCAATATCGGCACCTGGACCGCCACGAAATGCGCGACCGCCCCGCTGTCCTGATCGAACATGGGGTTCATGTGGAACAGCATCCACAGCGGCGTCCCGTCCTTGCGGTAGTTGAGCAGACTGATCTGTATTGGCCGTTCCTCGCGTATGGCCTCCCGAATCTCCATCACCGACCGCTGGTCCGTGTAGGGGCCCTAGAAGATCCTACCGTTGCGGCCGATGACCTCGTCCCGGGCGTAGCCGGACATCTTGAGGAAGCCGCCGCGGCTGGTGAAGACGATGGGGGTGGCCGCTGATGCAAGGGTCGGTGATGGTGAAGTTGTCGGGCAAGTCGTCGAGGGCATCGCGAGCCGAGCGGGAGTAGCGGGCATTGAACAAATGCTCTATAAGAGCCGATTGCGACTCCATCTTAACGGCGCACGCGCTCCTTCAGCTCCATCAATGCCTTGTCCCGAGCGTTCTGAGCTCAATCCCATGTACGCGTCCCCTCTGATTGCTCGAAAAGGAGCGAAATTGAGAGAGAGAGAGAGAGAGAGAGAGAGAGAGAGAGAGTGAGTGTGATGAATGGGGTTTAAAAAAGGAAAGGGAGGGAGGGACGGCGCGGATCTAAGCAGCAGCGGTAGCGATGATCGGCGGGGGCTTTGGGGAAGGGGAGGGGGAGGCGGACGCAGAGGCGGTGGGGGCGTGCCGGAGAAAAGCGCGAGAAGTGTCGACATTTCGGTGGAGCCACATAGGAACATGCGCGCCACATAAGACGATGACGCGGCTAACTTTTTCCCCACTCCTTTTTCTCCTTTTGGGTTGTTTTTGCATTTCACAACGCCCAGGGATTTTCTTAGGCAAGTTTCATTTTCAGTTTTAGCCCCAAAAAATGAAAAAAAAAAAAATGGAATTCTTTCCATTTAGCCGTTATGGCATTTGGCACTCGGACTTGATATTGATTTTTTTTTGGAGGAAAAAAATGTTTGGATCGGAATTGAAATTTAAGTTAAAGTTGATATTTTTTGTGAGAAAAAAGAATTGAGTCGGAATTGAGATTTGAGTTATATTAAATATTTTTTATGAAGGAAAAAAATATAAGATATAATTGAGACTACATTAAAATTGATATTTTTTTAAAGCAATTAAGCGGGTATCATTTGAAAATTTTTAAACAGGTTTCATTTTCAATGGTCAAGAAAGGAAGGAAAAAAACAATTGAATTCTCTAGTTAGGGAGAAAATATTGAGTATGTCTTGTGTGCCAGTGTGGTAAACGAGAAGAACCTTTGAGAACGTGACATGTGTTGCATGTGGGATCTAAATTCTTAGGCCAAATTTTGAATTGAGCAGGCTCTCTCTTCTTTCCTCCTCTCTCTCTCTCTCTTCTCTCGCCCGACTCTCTTTTTGCCACCCCCCTCCCATCGAGCCCTCATTTGACCAACGAACCACCGTGTTGTCCCTCTAGCTTAGCCCCCTCCTAATGTATGGAATATCTGTCGATGGAAAAGGAAGAAGATAGTCTTGAATTCCTTCACACTTGTTTTCTAACTTCTTTCTCTATAATTCTTGGGCCAGACCTTATAAAGAGTTAGCTTTTTTTTTTTTTTGGCTTTTGGGGGTCAAAATATGAGTGATATTACTAATGGGTACGTTCCATCGTTTGTATGGAAAAAAAATTGTTATTAGGCTGAAATCGGCAATTTTATGTTGTGCAGCACGGACCTTTTGCTTATGTTTGACAAATTACTTGTTTAACTTAAATTTCTACTTCCCTTATATAATGAAGCTTTACACGCGTTGCTCTCCTTATCATCCCGTCTTACCAAAATAATTAACGCCATCGTTGATGGCATATCTGAAATTTAGTGTGCACTCATTGAAGATTAAAAAATAATAATAATAAAATATTCATTCTTAGTCTCCTCGTCAGGGCGAAGCGGGTGGGACCCACCACCACACCCAGAAAGCCCTAAGCCATTCCCAGAGAATTTTACGTCCGCTTTGGGATTGGTTTTGTGTGACCAAGTCGTGACGAGATGAGACTCTGTCCTTACCTTGCCAATCGTGTTACTCGGTCGAAGAAAAACGGGTTACATCTATCCAAGGAATTTAGGCTCGACTACAGTAGAACCATTGAATCTACCCTTTGACAATAAGTTAAACAGAACTTTTTTTTCTTTCTTTATAATTGAAATTTGAACATTGTTACTTAGATCGGATACTGTGCACTTGGGTATGGGAATCTAAACATCCATTTTCTATTATTTGGTAGCAGGTCAGTTGTAAAGATCAGGGCCAAATCGAATGTTAAGGTAAATATGTCACAGTATATATAATTTAAGGTTTTTGATAGTTTTTATCCATAATTTTAAAACTTAACTAAGCTTTTCAATAATTGTGTTAATTGGCTTTTGTCTTGAAAACTCAATTAAGTTATGTGCAATTAGAGGTCTTCAAACGCATGCATCAAGTGCTAAAAAGCTTAGTTTTCTACGCTTAATGTGATTATCAAACAAGCCATTTTACATTACGTAGAAAAAGTAATTGATGGCAACTAAAGTCTTGCCAATTATAAAAATAAAACCTACCAATAATAATCACTATCGAACTACCCATTATTTCTATTCTTCAAACTTAAAATTGCCCACAATTAATATTCAATACTTAGTTTTTCGACACTTGTTTTCAATTTTATCAAATGAGCTCTAAGTGATGTAACAAATCCTTATTGGATAATTAAAGAAGTCAGTAATTAAATTCCTTGGTACAGTCTCAGGGACATCACCAGGGCTTGTTTGACAACCCAATCAAGGTTGAAAATTTCAAAGTTCATCCATTTGGTGAGAATGACCATTATTTATTTATTAATATCGATAGTATTGACTTGAAAAATTCATTCGACTCAGAAATCGCTTGATAGAATAAGCAAGGAAGGAATTGCCTAGGGCTCGTTTGATAAAACAGAAAAATAAGTGCTAAAAAATGTAAGTATTAAATATTAAAATGTTTTACTTTCTTTACCAAAAGTGCACTAGAAGTTCTTAATCTTATATGTGCATGACAATCGAGTATTAAACTTTTTGATCCACTCAATTAAGTGCTAAACCTTTTTTCAATAGTATAGTCAAGTCCTTTTGACAAAGAATACATTAATTGGCCAAGGTAAAACTTAGAAGTTGGCTATGCGATGTCTTTAAATTATACTTTTCAACATAAATTTCAAGCCCCAATTGCAATTTCTAATCAAATTTTAAGACTTCAATTGATCTATTGAAAGTTTTAGAACTTGATTGCATTTCTTAGTTAAAGTTTAGAAATTTTCTCCGTGGAGTTGAAAAATATGAAATTCGTTGCGCTTAAGACAAAGATTTGTTAATTTCATCAGTCCACTAACGAAAACATGAAAAATTCATTATCATTATTGCACAAAATGCAGTAAATATTCTTTCACACGCATGGAGAGAGAGACGAAAACTTATAATATCTCCATAGAGATTCAACGTGAATCTTGCCCGTCCTTCGCAAGGATAGATACATTGTCTCCAAGCATTAGCCATGGTCAAAGATTATGTCGACCTCACAAATTGGCTGAAATCTCAACTCAGACTAAATGTCCCCCACACGACTCGACCGAGAGCGACGTGTGCACGTCTCATCTTCTCGCCTCCAATAGGCGTGCCGTGCATACAAAACAAAGGCTACAAAGAGATTCCCAAAATTACCCGGACGCATCTGCCCATAGCAATTCCCAAAGTCCCTCCCTGCACAATTAGATTCCTGCCTTGTCCAAACGAACTTGCCAATCAACGTTCCAATCTATTGAAAGAACGAACCCCGGCAAAGACGCTAGCGAGACCCACGGAGCCAATCCAAACATCGGGAAGGAGCACGGCAGAATTTACTAGGACTTGGCTCCAGACCTTAGACCCGTGGCTTGGATCACGTTTTTCAGAGTCAAAAGCGCGGCCACGAAGGACGAACCTTCTTTCCAAGAATCATCTCGGAAGGTAAATCGCGTGGCGTGATTAATCAGATTAGAGAATAATAATAGTATATGTTAATGGTAGCATGCGAAGACCCAAGAGAGAAAAATACCCAAAAGCATATCAATTTTGCTATTATATTCTCTTGTCTAAAGTCAAGAACGTTCCAGATCAAGAAAATATCAAGTCAGCTTTTGCAATGTTGTTCTTCGACGAAGCTTCTTCCCAACTTCCATGAACCCCTAAAAGCCCCGAGCTTCTTCAAAGTCATGCTACCGCACGCCCGTAAAGATCCGTACCACGCAAGTTCGACGCGTTCTATAAATACGAGGAAGCTCCACCATGCAGTCTCTGGATTCAAATTGTCCTCCTCCCGTCCGGCGCCATTAGCATTTGCGCATATTTCTTCATTAGTTTCCCCAATCTGCTGCACGTACATATCCCACCATCGCATATGATGTCTCGCCTCAGAGCTAGAGAATTGCGTCGGATTTTCGAGAACCTCGACAAGAACGGCGATGGCCAGGTAAGCCTCGAGGAGCTCAACTGGTTGCTCGAGAAAATCGGTGTCCATCACAGCGCGGACGAGCTCGAATTTTCTGTAGGTAAACCGAGCCTCAACTTTGACGAGTTCTTGTACTTTTACAACTCTATATCGTCCGAAGGAACGATAGGGAGCAGCGGATTAGTATCACCAGAGGGCAACAAAGGAGATGGCGATCAAGAGACTGACCTTGCCGAGGCCTTTAAAGTGTTCGATTTGAACGACGATGGCTTCATTTCTTGTGAGGAGCTCCAAAGCGTCCTCTCAAGACTAGGGTTATGGGACGAGAGAAGCGGGAGAGACTGCAATAGCATGATACGTGCGTACGACACTAATAGCGATGGGAGGCTCGATTTTGAGGAATTCAAGAGCATGATGTTGATTACAATTTCTTGATTATATCTTGGATAACGTGATATGTCTTGAGTCAGATTTGCTTGCATACATCTTACTGTTTCTATATACATTTATTGCTCCATTCTTTTATGTAGCTTCTACCATCTCTCTCTCTCTATTCTTTAGCCGGTGTTTTGACCATCTCTACATTCCTATTGTCAATACTATTTCTAGTTTAAAATATGCGAGGCTAATATTACATGCACGGATGCGGGCGAGTCCAATACATATTTTTCCATTCAACAATATTAGTCCTTGCGCACGCACGTGCCTAACTTTACAGTCTACACTCTTATACATTTCCGAGTGATATTCAAGAGATCAACGTGGGTAAATTTGGAAAGAGAAAGTGAGATGAAAGTGACTTTCGTCTTAGATAGACCAGCCTGTTGTACACGCATTATGTTTGTGCCTGAGAATGAAGAGAATCAGATTATAATGTATTGTCTTCGGGGAGTGATTTTAGAAAAAGTGATCAAACAGGGCCAATAAAACTACCCCTCAAATGCATAGAATGGCCGATTTAGATTTTGGTATTATAAGAATCATGGAATTTTAAGGGTGTTCTAATGAACTTGATGATAGACCCCAAATTCAAAAGTTCCTTATATGTAGCCTACTTAAAGCCACACGAGTCAATTGATTCAATCGCTCACACACAACAAACGGCTCAAATGCATACGTTTGGTGCCAGCAATAATTGTTTGCTTTATAGCCTGGGACATTAGTTTATCCTCGGGAAAAAAGAGACAAAACATATTTTGTACTGGGGGCACGTTTTTGTGCATGAAATAACGGTAGAATGTTGGATGTGTCATTAGATATGGCTCCAAGAAAGAATTATTGACGAGTTGCCATAACGCAAACAATCATTTACTTATTATCTTTTCACCAAGAAAGGAGAAAAATTCTGGGTAGATTCATTCAGCATACATGCACCGGATATCATCTGATGAAAGTCTATTGCATAATTGTATATATCAATTTCGTAAATGAGTGTTAGTACATCTTTACTTAACTCGCCTTAGTCTTGAGAACTCTCAAGCAATGCCCTTTAGCATGTTTGCAAAGCAATGGTTGAGGGTTCGCAAATGGACTTTTGGAATATGATTAACTTAATTAACATCTTCAATGGAGTCTAGAGAGCCAAATCATATTGACATTTGGAGGAAAACGGGGAGTAAGTTGCATCTCACTCTGCCGATGAAATAGAAAATGTGGGCATCATGTTTTCAAACGTTTAAACAAGTTGGACTTTGATTAATGATAGGAGATGTGTATGATGAATGAGATACTTTTTTTCTTATGTGATAGATGATCTTAACCTATCGATCCATTCAAAACACGAACTAAGCATGCATGTGCAGGACTCTCAAATGTTGCATGTCACCCTCATGTTAACAAATTACAAAGATAGGCCACTTGCCAAAATGGTTATGACCTTGAAAAGAGGAAATTAAAGTGATCTCGTCAAACATCATGTTATTTACACAGTTGTTCAAGAAATTATGAAAGATGAAAGGGGCGTTGACGTTAATAGACCCCCGAACAATTGAAATGTATTATTTGTCTTGACTTTTTTGAATGTCCTAAACTGCATATAGTCTCTCTTATCCGCAAGCATTTGATTTGTCTAAAAATTCCTGAGCAATGCTCAAATTTCACCTAGATCATAATATAGATGAATCTCATGATGGATTTCAGCATAGATCATTTATTCCCATAAAAAAGAAAGCATATTGGAACCTATAAAAGCCATAATTACATCCGCTAAGCATTTATCGAATATGAGCAAGCGACTGCCATGATACTACCTGCGCATTTTGCTTCAATAAAAGTTCACTGTTGAATTTGACAACACTTTAAATTGCATCCCTGAATAAGAAAAAGGCAATGAGATCTATCGACAAACCAGGAAAAAAGGTTCGTGAAACTCAAAATTCCATCAGTTGGGAACAAAAAATTTGAAAACTCACCAACTGATTTTATTTGTCGTTCCAATTAAACAGCTCCAGAAGAATTGCTTCGTATATCTCCGTCACAAGGCGTGAGTCCTTTTTAACGAGTTTTGAATATTTAGGATGTTTTGAGAATTTATCCATGTTGTCCATGATTAAGGACAAGGCAGCCTCAGGGAGATGCTTCGCTCGTGCGCACAAGCATAGATTATGATCAAGTTGTCCTAGTTTAATTTGGATACTGAGATCATCTCACAAAAAGCTTTGATGCTCCACCCAGTACTTTTCAGCCGATACTAGAAGCTCATAAGCCATTTGCTCATCGAGCCATGCTTCAACAGAAATACAGTCTACAAATGCTCGGAGGGCATCATATGATGTGTCACTTATCTTAATGGTGTTGCTTCCATCTCATTCTCGGGCATTGCTGTAAATATTGGGGACCAGCTAGGCTGATTGTAAATAGAAAATCAAAGAGGACTTAGCAACGCAATTCTTGCAGTGTGAAAACTCAGGAGTTTGATAGGAGATGTTTATGCATCATGGCTATGGGTGTTAAGAGTTTGCTAAATTGAAGTAACTCTGAATATGAATATTATAAGCATGCAAGCAAAGCTTCTGAAACATGTCCTCGCTATCGTTATCAATTACAAAAATTATGAAAACTATGTTATGCTCCGAAGTCCCGTATGCCCAGGGGAAGACCATAACTCAAGCTTGTGTAACGTTTTGAGTTGATAGTCCAATGAAAAATGTACATGGCAGCAGGCAAAATGCATATTCGGTGGCTCAAGTGTCACTTAAATCAAATCTTGTGAAAGAGTCATGATGAATGAAGTATCCAGCAACTCAATTATTAAACATGTCAATTCAAATTGAGATTAACATTCCATTCAACTCAACAAAGCGTCATTGCAGGCAAATAAAAGGAACACCTGCAAAATAAAATTGAGAGCCTCTCTGATTTAGAAATTCAGTCCAAGCAAACAAATATGTAATTCTAATGCTTGAATAGATAAAAGCTAATAAAAAAACTTCAAGATCAACCTAAGAGAGAGTATAACATCAGACTAGGAAGTAAAATACATAATCTGTTAGTGAAAATGTCATATATAGGTGCATCTTAGCAGCATGCATTTCCAAAAGTAAATACAACCCCCATTATCACCATATATATCCGGCCACAAACGTGTACAGTGGCAGAATTTTACAGCAAGTCTCTAAACAAAGAGTCGCAGGAATTCATATTGAGTTGATAATGCTGGTTAGCTCAACAACTATTTAATCCACCAAAACTTCAGCATTACATCTTGAAAATTCAAGTAAACATAAGTTAAGGCTCAAGAATGGAGAAGATAAAGACCACCATAAACAATTATTGAGGCCAGAAGCGAAAGAAGAAAGTGGTCTAACATTCTTTTTTTAAGGCAGGACCACCAAAATATTGATCATCGAATGCTTATGTTTAGAACTCCTGGTGATTTAATGAGGACTAGTTAGAAGAGGAAAGAAGAGATCTAACAGCACTTGTTTGGTAGCGGCCTGCTTGATAAAATTTGAAGGCTGGCTTAACTGACAAGCAGGAGATAGCTAGAGGAATTTTTGTTTGTTTTTTGGTTGATGATAGCTAGAGGAATTTATTCAGCTATTAGTGATATAATTAGTGTTCTTTAAGAATATCGCATGCAAGCAAAGCTTCTGAAACATGTCCTTGCTATCCTTATCAATAAATTTACATACGTCTAATTGTCAACTAATCATTAAAAAAATTAGAGAGATGTATTTCAGTAGAGTAAATTGAAAATAAAACAATTTTAGAACTTACCTTATTATTAAAACGCTTATTCATAGTTTTAAGTGTGGCTTATTTGAGCATTGAACAAATCATGCTTACCGACAAAAAAAAAATCATACTTAATAAATTTATTCTTATCAATGAAGAATGCAAGTTAAAAATAAGCATAAGACCAGTAAAATGAGTCATTTTTTTTTTCAATTTAAATGGAAAAATGGAAAACTAAGTATATATTACTCATAAAACACGTAGCTGATAATTTAAAGCACATGTCATTTTAATTAAGTAATAAATATCAAGGAATAAAGATATTCGATTGATTTTACAAATAAACTGAGTGAAAAATATAGACGATCATGCTGATTAATAGTTAATTGGACTAAATTGCCCTTAAAGCTCACGCACACCAAATTTAGCCAATAGTCAAAAGATGTATAAACATGCTTTTATTTTTTGTTTCTACCATTTTTTATTGTACATATTTTGCTTCTTTAATCTTGTTGCAATATAAGAGTAATAATATATAAGGTCAATACCACTAATAACCCCAAATCAGTGCACGTGTTATCCAAAACTAAGTTTTTGAAAAATTCTATACTTGGACACTTGTGACAAATTTATTCTCTATTTATTTCGATTAAATTTTTACTATTAAATTGTTAAATTAGATAATACGTGATAGTTGATAATTATACCAATTTGAATTTGGGAAAATGTCACCAAAAATCATAAACTATGTCCTCTATGACAATTTTATCTTGAACTTTTTTTATGTCACCAAAAACCCCAAATTATGTCACTTGTGACAATTTTACTATAAATTTTTTTTTGTGTCATTAATTCTCAAACTATGCTACTTGTGATAAATTTATCCCAAACTTTTTGACTAAGGGGCATTTTTGTCATTTTCTATTTTTTTCCTTTTTTTTTTTTTCTCTCGATTGAGAGAAGCCGGCTAGGTTGCCCTCGCTAGCGTCAGAGTCTGGCGAGGCTCCGACGACCCTCACCTGACGCCGGCAAGGGCCGCCCACTCCTAGGTGAGCCTCGCCGGTGTCGGGCAAGGGCCACCTAGGCATGGGTGGCCAAATCCGGCAAGGGTGTTGGTGAGGGCAACCCTTGTCGAATTTGGCTTAGGCGGCCCTTGCCCTCGCCGGATCTGACAAGGGCGACCCTCGCTTGGGTCGGGCAATGCGAGGGAGGCCCTTGCCCAACGTCGGCGGCCTCCCTCGCCCAACGTCGGCGAGGGCCGCCCGAGCCTCACCGGCAAGGGCCTCCTAGGCCAAATTCGGCAAGGGCGACCCTTGCTAGTGTCCGGCGAGGGCCGCCCTTGCCGAATTTGGCTTGGGCGGCCCTCGCCTGACGCTGATGAGGGTCGCCTAGGCCTGGGCCGCTCCTGCTTGATGCCAGCGAGGGCCGTCTCGCCGGCTTCCTCCTATCAAGTGAAAAAAAAGTAGAAAAAGAAGAAAATGTCCTTCCACCCAAAAAACCTTGAGGTAAATTTGTCATAAATAGCACAGTTTAGGGTTTTTTGTAGCACAAAAAAAAGTTCGGAGTAAAATTGTTACAAGGTAATATAGTTCGGGGTAAAATTGTCATAAGTAGCATAGTTTGGGATTTTTAGTGACACCAAAAAAAGTTCAAGATAAAATTGTCATAGAAGGTATAGTTTAGGGTTTTTTGTGACATTTTCCTTTTAAATTTTTACCATTTGTTTGTCACAAGTGTACCAGTTTGTGATTTTGTAATACTAATTCAATTTAACAAAAATTAAAGGAGATTAAATTTGTAATAAATATACAAGTTTGAGGATTTTGATGGTCGAAAAATTAGTTTATGATAAATTTTTCATAGGTGTACTAATTTGGGTTTTTTGTGGTAAAAAAACTAATTTGTGATAAATTTGTCCCAAGTGGATTGTTTGATGTTTATCATGATATTAACCCTAATGTTTTTTTCATCTAGATAATACTATCATAAGTTATTAGGGAAAAAAAAAAAGAAATCCATATTCTTCAATAGCGATTTAATTTAAGCATAAATTATTCAAATTAAAGGAAAAATTATAAACCGATACAACAACCTATATATGTCATTCACTTTATTTGTAAAACCAATTAAATGTCTTTACTACTCGATATTTATTACTTAATTAAAGCGACCTATTCTTGATATGATAAGTAATGTGCTTCATGAGTAATGTATATTTAGTTTTTCCATTTCTCCATTAAAATTAAAATTTAACGGTCATACATTTACTATTAATTGCACTTTCTTCATTGATAAGATATTTAGTACAACTTTAGTTAGTCAAATAGGCCATACTCAAAATTGTAAATTAAGCGGTTCCAGTAAAAAGATGAGTTTTTCATTATTTTTATCTTCACTTTTACTCTAGCAAGATAAACATTTCCAGTTTTCTTCAATGATTAAATTTTTTTATAATAATTAAACTTATGTGAAATTTATTTACATAAGCAATCCTTCTAACTAGACATTTTATATATAAAAGCCATATGTCTTTTATTGCTTGCGTTTTCATTTCGTGCTATCACATGATTGAGTGCAAAAAGCGCACAAATAAAACCAGAGAAAAGACAATTATGTCAAGAAAATACTTAGAATGAAGAAGGAAAGTATGGAAGAAACTATAAGACAAAATTGAGATTGCAATATTTTTGAGGAGATACTCAATTTAGCAACGGGTATTTTTGTCTTTATAGTTGTTTGGATACTCAATAGCAATTAATTGTAGGGGTGTGCAATCGGACTGGGTTTACCCGGAACCCGGACCTCGGACCAGGCCACCTGAAAAACAGAGTCAGGAACCAGTTTCCAGTTAAACCGGTTCCAATTTTTAGGAACCGAGTCCAAGTAAAGATCCACCTGAAACCAGATCGGTTTTGGAACTGGTTTTTATCATGTTAAAAAAAATAAAATCGTCTTTGTATAATATCTTTGAGTCTCTTTGTCTTCAAAGAATTCTTAAAAAAAGAAAACCTATTTTTGAATCAAGTTAAAGGGGAATTGTTTTCAAAGAATTGTTAAAAAGAACCGTTCTCATGCATTATTTTTCTTTTTTAATGGTCTCACCTTTAACTATTACTATAGTCGCAAGACAAGTGCTATTAATTATTATAGCACTAATTAAAGCATTCTTAGTTCAACTCAAGAAAGATATCATTTTAATAACAACTTCGTCGCATACACATGAGCATGCGCAGCATTTGTAGGAATTACACTAATATTAGATCTATACTTGTTACTAATATTTATGCATTGTTAAGATTTTTGATTTATCTTATGATGTTAGAAGGACTACGTTGTTGTTTTTTCGTGAATTAATGTAAAATTCAAAGTCATATAGGATATTGAACAGTTGTAACACGGGTTTTAATGAAAATAGAGTGGAACAGGATCGGAAAAATTGGATCGAGTCCAAAACATAGTCTATTAGAAACATGGAGGGTACAGGGTCCAAAAAATGAGAACTAGTTATAACATGATCGAGTACAAGATTCAGGTTTGGATCCTACCCACCCTGGAACCGATCACCCCTAATTAATTGAGGACGCATTACGAGGAAAAATTAATCAAATCCAATTAGAGATTTTCTAAGCAGTTGTGCTTTTGAGTCAACAGGAAATATCAATTTCCAAAATGACTGATACTTTTGGTCATTTTGCTTAGGCATGGGGAAGCCGTGCGCTGCAGGTGAGATAAAAGAGGTTCGCGGGCTATCGTCAAAAAAGACGGTTCGGGTAATCACATAAAATTCCGGATATGATGAAGATTTCACTTCATTTGGGTCGGGTTGCAATCGAAACATATGATGAAAGTCAAAATCAAAAAGTTTGCCAAACTGACTCTTTACCTTTGCAAAACCCTAAAAGTTCACTAAGCTCGTCTCTCCATCTGTCTCCACCTCGATCTGCTAGCGCCTGTTTCTTCCGCCGTCTCCTTCGCAAAGTCCGTCTCTGTCTTGTCTCTTGCATACGCTCTCTTTACATTGGTCGCAGAAGGGGTTTTCAAAGGCTTGATTTCGTGTCTGTTTTCTTCAGGGTTTTCAAAATGCTGCTCTAGTGTTGCTCTGGTTTGGACCTATTTCGTTCTTTCAAGCTCATTTTTGTGTTTGTAGTTTGCTAATCCGTAGATTCATCCTGTGCTGACATCCGTAGATGGAGAGAAGTTATTTTTATTCTCTCCATTTGTTTTTTTGTGTGGCTTTCTTTTATCTTTTATCATTTTAATCTTGATTTTGTAGAATGATGTTCGCTGCATGTTAGCCGGCTCGATTTTTTTTTTTCCTTCTATAGTTCACTGATGGTCTATAAATTCACCCTGTTGACATCCGAAGATGGAGAGAAGATTTTTTGTACTGGGCTCGATTTTTTTTTTCTTTTGTAATTCGCTAATGGCCTGTAGATTCACTCTTTGTTGAGATACGAATATGGAAAGAAGATTTTTTTTTTCTCTGTTTGATTTTTTTTGTGCGGTTTTCTTTTATTTTTAAAATTTTAAGCTCGATTTTGTGGAATATTGTTCATTGTATGCTACCTGTACTGGGCTTTTTTTTTCTTCTTCCGCTTGTTTTCTTTTTGTGCGGCTTTCTTATATTCTCTATTTTGAAAATTCGATTTTTCCAAGTGATATTTTCTTTAATGTGGATTATTTGCAAGTAGAAAATAGGACAACGAGTCCATGCGGTGTAAGTTCTACAAGATGGAGTGCCTCATACAAGACGCTTGGCTTTGCTAGGCATGCTACAACAACTTTAGCAAGCATGCACAAGTGCTCAAGCGGAAGATGGATGACTTGTACGCCAAGAATTCCTTTTTGAGTTGCTGGATTGGGATTGACCATGATTCCCCTAGTGCTAGGTTCAGTGATGTCATTTTAGTTGCTGTCGAGAAAGGTCCTAGATAGATTTCATTGACGTTGGTTCTAGCTCACAAGTTCATACTAGTTAGTATTGTGTTGTTTATTTTGTTTGATTTGAATTTTAGGTTCTTCTCTACTTTCACTTGATCACTGTATGAATATGGGAATAGTTTGCATTCAATGTCCTTGGAAACATCTCTTATGAAATTTCTCGAACTATGAGAAATGCGTTTTTAAGTCCTATTGACTTTGAATTTATAGGTTAGTCGATCTGAAGTGTTTAAAGCAATGTCAGACAATGAGATGGAAGAAAGCCAAAATAGCATTATTAGCATCAGCAATGCATCACTTGATGCCTTTTGGCTTTCTTTTATCTTACTGTACAAATTACTTTAATAATTTCAGATTAGCTAGCCTATAAACACACAAAGTCGAAGAGTACTCAAAAATGCAATTCTCGCATTATGAGAAATCTCAATAGTTTGATAAGAGATGTTTTCAAGGCTAGATTGTTGCATCTATTACTATTTGCATATTCATATGGAGATTGCAATAAAAACAGAGAAAAAACCAAAATTCAAATTAAAGCAAAATAAACAACTCACTAGTATGAACCTGCAAGACGGAATCAGTCTCGACAATACTTTGTTAAGACCTTTCTCGATAGCAACCAAAGATGAAACTGCTGAACCCACTATGAGGGTCATGGTCGATCCTAATTTAACAACTTCAAAAGTAATTCTTCACTTATGAACCATCTATCCTTCATTTAAGCCTTTACGCATGCTCATTAAAATTATCCTAGCACATCCGGCAAAACAAGTGTCTTGACACTCCATTTTGCAAGACTTACGTCACATGGATCCGTTGTCCTCTTTTTTTGAAAATTTTCTTGATTTTTAGGAATTTTAATATTTTTGAATTTTCTAAAAAAGATTTTATTTTTAGATTTTTTATTTTCCATGGATTTTCTGAATTTCTAAATTTTTTAAAATTTCTGAATTTTAATATTTTTATGATTTTCTGAGTTTTTAATGTTTTTTTAGAATTTTCCAAATTTTTAATACTTTTAATAACTTTTTAATGAATATATTTTTATGATTTTCAATATTAGGAAAAAAAGGTTCGGGCCGGGTCTTCGACTAAACCGACGCGGACCCTATCGGTCCGGGTTGAACTATGAACCGGGCCTTCTCTAGGGCCCACTCGGAATTAACTAAACTGGCCTATGAAATTTTTTGAAGATAGTCCACACCTCCAGCCCACTTCCAATTTCTATTCACAGCCCAAACAGCCCTAAATGGCCCGAGGAAACCTTTTGTACACTAAGCTCATTCACGGCCCAACCTAGAAAACCAAAGCCCTTTTCTATTTCTATTTTTAGGGTTTTTTTGGCCTTTTTTCTTTTTAATTTTTAATTTCTTTCCTTTCACTTCTGGTCGTCTTCTTCCCGAACCAACACCGACACGGCGGTGAGCCTCCGCCGACGTTCGGGCCGCCGCCTGACCATCGTCGGCGTAGGTCGGACTGTCCAACCGACGCCTGTCACCGTCGGCCACTAGCTGGCCAGCGGTTTCTAGTATCGCCGGTGCACACGGCAAACAACTGAAAGGAAACCGGCGTTACTCTCAGCCGAGCTGAGTCAAACGTTTACAAACCGGCAAACCAGACACCGAACCCAGACAAGCAGTGACGACTCGGTTTCTACCAAAAGAACAGGATTCGAAGCCGGATCTCGCTTTGGCCTTTCGTCAAACAGTTGGAGTGTGCTACAAAAAACCAAGGTTTCCGACTCAACTGAGACTCGAATGTGCATCTGGGGGTCTCAACACACGAAATTCAGGGAATATGAGAAAGAAATGCAAGGGCGACGAGGGCCGGAGCTTGCGCGAGCCGGACGGCCACGAGCTCCGGCCCGGCGTCCGAAGACAAGGCGAAAACAGAACACAAAGAAGGGCCTACCGGGTTCAGCCTGAGGACGCCGACCGAGGGACCGTCAGGCGAAGCTCGGGGGCGGCCGAGGCGTAGCCTAAAGCTTTCTCGCTCCTCCTCAGTCGCCACCACGCTCGGACTCTCCCTCTGGCTCATTCTCCGGCTCACTCTAGCTCTCTCCCTCCCCGAAGAACCTCGCCTAATCCCCCCTTTCTCTCTACCTCTGGTCCCTTTTAATGACCACCTGCGACGCTAGCTGTCGTTGCCGGTCTGCACCCGACCACCCACTCCCGCCCCTCTGCTCTCGTCTCCTCTGCCACCGTACGAGCGTCTTTCATGCAGAACGTGTGAAGAGAGAGAGGAGAGGAAAAGAAGGCTGGGCCGGTCTTGCGGAAAAAGAAAGGAAAAGTGGGCGGAGCCCAAACGGGAAAGAGGGAGGGAAAAGGAAGAAGGCCGGGCCGGCCTGCCCCCGGCCCGGTCTTGCTTTTTTTTAATAATAATAATCTTTCCTCTCCTTGATCTTTTGTACGAATCTTACCTCTTCTTGTTTTGGGTTGGGTGGGAGGGGAGAGCCACTATGCATGAGGTGAAGGCTTTCGAGTACCTTAGGCATTGAATGAAGATGACGGCATTTGGATGAGTATAGAAATTTAGATGTTTGAAAAATCTTGAATTATCAAAGCAGTCGTGTCGTGTATTTGTCAATCATTCATCAAAATATTAGCATCCCGTGCGTTAAGGAGGGAGGCAGGGAGAGAGAGAACGAAATTACGTGAGGGGTTAATTTCTAAAAGTGAAAATAAGTTTTAGGTAGTGTTGATAAAAATGATATGACTGACAAATCAATTACACAGTAAATTATTGGTAAGTTGCCAATAAATGATGAGTTTGTCAATTTTAAAATTTACCCAGCTGCAACAAAATATTACCGTCAAATTGTTAACTTTATAATTTAGCAATGTGTATTCAATTACTATCCAAGAGTAATTGGCAAATCATACGAGCTTAAGGTACAATAAGACGATGGAACCAATATATGCCAAGAAGTGTTTCTAGAAGGGAAAAAGGAGAGCCTGTAAAACAGCCAAAGCTTCTGCAATAAACAAAAGATATTGCAACTTGGAAAATAAATATAAAGGCTCAACCTGCAAATCTCGGTTCTAATCGGGAAAAATTAGACGGTCCCCTACGGGATTGAATCTAGAGGTTCGACAAGCACCCTGAGCATGAGGAGGAGACATATGATGTAGGGGTGTCAATGGGTCAGGTCAGGTCGGGTCTTGATGTTACCCAACCTGACCCGAACAATAAGGGCTATGTTATTTGACTCGACCTGAAATGCATAAAACATGAAGCAAAAAAATGGGTCGGTTCGGGTTTTAGGTTTTTTATTTAAAAAAAGCTTATAATTTATGACAAAGGGAATTCGAAATGCTTTTACGTGACGCCGCAAGGTCTCGTCCAATACGTCCATGACCATCTCCATAAACAAATAATTTTTTAATAAAAAATATGACAACGGGAATTTGAAATGCTCTTACGTGACGCCGCGAGGTCTCGTCCAATTTGTCCGTAAACATTTTCGCAGACAGATAATTTTTTAATAAAAAATATGACAAAGGGAATTTGAAATGTTCTTACGTGAGCCGCGATGCCTCGTCCAACCCATTCGTGAATATCTCTATAGACAGATAATTTTATAATAAGAAATATGACAAAGGGAATTTGAAATGCTTTTACGCGACGCCGCGATGCCTCGTCTAATTCATCATGAACATCTATGCAAACAGATAATACTCTTTTCTCTAAAGTTCTATGTCAGCCGCGAAAAAGAAGCAAGTCATATGAAAGATGGGGAGAGAGAGGGAGAGGGAGAGAGATTGATGGGGGTCCACCTAAGGGGCGATGATGACGAACCCGTGAGACGAGATGTGCTAGATGAGTTGCAAGTAGAAGGAGTTGTAGATCGATAGCTTAAGTTGGTGTCTTTGGGTTGAAACTTTTAATGTGTTTGGATGGAAATAATATTCTAACCCTAACTTAACCCAAAACATGTATTTCATTTGTGTTTATAATTGTTACCCGAACAATATTAAGACCTGAAACATGTATCATGCTTATTTCGTGTTTGGGTTGTGTTCGGGTCATGTTCGAATTGGGTTGGATGGGTTTTTTTGACACTCCTAATATGATGAATGCTGCCTAGCCTTTCTGCATCATGGAAAACAGGACGGTAACATTCTTGAATTTACATCAGATAATGGAAAACAAACTTCAAAGCAGCGAAGGAAACTGCAACATGGACAAAAGAAATGTAAAAGCCCAACCTGCAAATCTTGGTTTCAATCAAATTAGAAAGTCCCGTGGGTGTAACATCCCAAATTTTCGGTAAGCCCGGAAATTGCTCGAGTTGGATTAATGGGCCGAGATTAGGACCGGATTTTTGGGAATTGTGCTTCAGGGGTAAAAAGACCAAAATACCCCTCTCTAGAAGCTTGTTTGAATTTTGTTTTGTTTTGTTTTCTTTTTCTTTTTTTCTTTTCTTTCCCCTTCTTATCCGCACGTTTCTCTCTCCTCCCCCTTTTCTTTTTTTTCTCACGCTTCCCCCTCTCGTCGACAACCCATCCCACTTGCCCATCTTTTCCCCTATTTTCCTCTCTTATCTTTGACTAGTCTTCTTCCTTATCTCTCTTCTTCCCCACTTGTCGACACCCATCTCTCTCTCTCTCTCTCTCTCTCTCTCATCGGGCAGCTTCTTCGCACGTCCCCCCACCGCAACAACTTCTTCTTCTTCTTCTTCCTTGCCGGTCGACGTCCTTGGTGGCTCGTTGCTGTGTTTTCTTGCTGCCGCCACGTAACCGACCGCCACCGCAGCTCCTCCACCGCCCCTGTTCTCCGCCCGGTCGCCGGTGAGCCGCCATCCGCCGGCCTTGAGCCGAACTAGCCCGCCCAGCTTCTGCCCTTCTTTCTTCCTCTTCATCGCCCGCGGAGCCGCTGTCCCGCTCCGGTTCGGTCGCGCGCCGCCGCCGCATCGCCGCCGCCGCCCGCCGAGACGCCGGAGTCGCGGGCGAGCCGCCCGAACCGTTGCCGCCACCCCGCGAACCAGCCTGCCACCTCCATCTTTCCCTCATTCTTCGGTTCGGATCTAGGGTCGAGATAGCCGAGCTCGCCGTCCAGCCGTCCTCCGCCACCATCCGGCCACCTTGGACCGCCGCCGCAAGCCACCGCCTTCGCGACCACCCCGAGCCGCGTCGCCGCCCTCCTATCCTTCTTCTTCCTCTCGGTTTGGCCGAACCGGACTGGCCAGCCAACCGCCCGACGCCGGAGCGGCGAGTTCTTTGCCTCGCCGCCGCGCCGCCGCCGCTCGCCGTCCGCCCAAAGACCGGAGCCGCCCTTCGCCGGTTGCCCCCCCCCCAAACCAGCTGGCCGCACGCCTCCCTTTTCCCTCTCCAGCTTCTGTTTTCCCTTCGCCGGAGCCGTTTCCTGGTCGCCGGAGTTGCTGGCCGCCGTCCGGAGTCGCCGGGCCGCCCACCAGCCAGCCTCGTGCCGCCGGTTCCTCCGTTTCTCAGCCCCTTGCCGCATGGACAGCCGCCCTCGGCCGCCGAGACCCGGCCCCGGCCGCCTCGTCCCGACGCGCCGGAAGTTCCGGGCGTTCCCCTCGCCGCCGCCGTCGCGCTCGTGTCGTCGGAATCGCTAAACCGTGAGTCGATTTTCTAATCCTTATTTAGGGGCTAATCTTGCTTAGGAGTAGTTTGATTAGTTTAATTATTGATTAGTGTTTTGGATGATGATTATTAGTGTTTTTATACTATTTGATGAAGCTTGCTTAGTGTTAATCATGGTTAGTATTAATAAATATTATTATTATTATTTTTGGAATAATAATAATTATTTATTATTTTCGGAATTATTAATTAATTAAATTAATTTATAATTTCGAATTATTAATAGTAATATTTTTATTAATATTCATTGCTGAAAATTAATTATTTTTGGAGAAAATAATTAATTGGTGATTATTTATTGGAAATGGTTTTAATTGGTGATTATTTATTGGAAATGGTTTCAATTGGTGATTATTTATTGGAAATGGTTTTAATTGTGATTATTTATTGGAAATGGTTTTAATTGGTGATTATTCATTGGAAATGGTTTTTATTGGTGATTATTTATTGGAAATGGTTTTTAATTGAGAAATTTTGGGGGAAAATTACTATGGTTTATTTTTCCAAAGTCAATAGTATTTATATACTATTTTATTAAATGACATTGGTTTATTAAAGAATGATTTTTATTAAATGGAATTATTTGGGTTGGATAATTAATTATGGGATTGAAAAATAATTATAAGTATTTTGTGGGACTTGAATTATTTTATCGGAAAAATCGACTATAGTATTATATGTTTCTTAAATGAGTATCTTTGAATATAATTATATTTTATACTTATTTGGGATAACTGAATATTGTTGGAAATAGTTGATTGGTGTCATCGTGAGGACATGTATTTATTTATTATTAAATATACGTGATTATTTGGAAAAGTGTGCAAGTATCGTGAGGTTGATTGGTCGGAATTGATTAACCGACTGTGACTTGAATTGTTGGTTGTTCCCAAGAGTTGGGGAATGGGCGTGATTGAATGCTGATTGAAAATTGGATTTTGGAAATTGTCGAGTGAGATCGCATGACATATTGCGTGGGTTATCGAAATGGCATGTCGCATGAGCATGAGTGATATTTCATTCACGACGAGCAAAGAAAAGAACGAATTGATTGATGATGTGTTGCATGATCACATTAAGAGGAGAGCCCGGCGTTGCCGGAAGACCGCCAATCCCTATGGGGTTGTGCCGTGGCGATGGGTCGCCCGACTTCGGTCGGATGCCCGACGGGGAGGGGTTCTATGTGGGATCGCGGTATGGGGGCGGGTCCCGGGCCTCTGTCGTCGCAGCGGGACTGCGGTAGTGGGCGAGTCTTGTGCTCCTTCGGGAATGCCGTCTTGGGAGTGAGCCCTTGACGTCGCCGTGCCTCGAGGTAAAGAGGACGAAGCTGGTTTAGCCAGGAACCGCCAACCATAAGGTTGTGCCGTGGCCCAGGAGGAGGGGTCGTAATAATCGGAGCATGTGTGGGTGTGAGACATGAGAAAGTCGTGTGAGATGCTCTGATTATTCGTATGCTCTTAATGTCGTGATGATTGAATTGACGGTTTCGCGGGTTGCGTGTGCCAAGGCCGAGGTAGGGTCGCTTGTGTTTGCAATCGCTTATTGAACTGTCGTCCGATAATGTTGCTTGAGGTGTGGTATGTGTTGTTTGCCGGAACTAGGTTGCATGGTTAGATTGCTCCCAAGGCGAGCGAAGTTCCTAACCGGGGCTTAGGACTTTGACTTGCTGAGTTTATCTCAACCCGTCGTGGTTAACATTTTTCAGGTCCATAAGATGGAGGATCGACGCGTGTTACGGCTCGTGGCCGTCTTTGAAGGGAATAGATTAACCTTGACTCGCTAGTTTCACTAGTTCGATAGGAAGATGCCCGTGGTAAGGGCTTGTACTTGTAAACTTCCTAGGGTTAATCAGTAGATGAATAAAGCAATTCTTTTGAATGTGTTCTTGTTGCGTTTTCCTGCTATCCCTGTTTTTGTAATTGACCGGGGATTGTGTTTTGCTTCCGCATGCGTTTAATCAAAAGATAAAAATAACGGTCGGCGACGGATCCTGGGGAGTCGCAAATCAAATGACCGCAAGAGAACAGGGGTTGCCGCGTGCTCGAGGGTCGGGGCGTGACAGTGGGGTTATGCTTTCAAAAGTTCGACATGCACCTAAACACGAGGACCAGACATAGGATGAAAGCTACCTAGCCTTTCTGCATTGTGCAAAAGAGGATGGTAACTTTCTTGAATTTATATCTGATAATTGTAAGCAAATTGATTAAGAGGAGGATGATGAGGAAAGTTTAGGCGAAGCAGAAATGCTAGCTGGGAAGGATGTTTCTAAATGTGAAGAAATTTGTGGCTGTGAAATTATGGAAAGATCCGTGTTTAGCAGCTCTTATTCTGTTATTATGTGATTATTTTCATATGTTTCCTAAATTTTGCCTGTTCCCAACAAAAAGAAAGAGAGCCAAAGATAAGCATTGACGGTAAGCACTGTGCTGATTTTCTTGAAAGCAGCAGTGTTACGTTATTCGAAAAGAAACTGGCGGGGTACTTAAAATGCCCTATGACGAGAAGCAGCACGAGGACCTTTTCCGAGGAGCAAAACACAAAAGGCGGAAGATGGTGGAGAGAAATCTGCATCGAGGACAGGATTTCACCTCTTGGTTAGGGCAGCGCTGCACATGATATCTCGAGCTGCACAATGGCAAAAGATCATGTATGCTACTTTCTTCCCCCGTCTGTCTCCCTTTTCTTTTTCATGATATTTCACAATACTCTAGTTCTATTCCAAATGAACAAACGATTCTTTATCTAAGTAATTCGCAGTGTTGAGCAAATCCATGCCCTGCCTTTTGATAGATATAGAATCAAGTGAATCGGTGGTGTATCAGACCATGTAGAGATAATTTTGATGATTATTTCAAATGAAGGCACCAATGAGATCCAGAACTTCATCCATGTAGTCTATCTTTGCATTATTTTAAATGGTAGTACCATCTTGGGAGAGAAAACCGCGACTCTCATCATTTAGAAGTTCTCCATGTATTTGCCCCGTCCAAAATAACCAAAAGATATGCATTCTCTATCTATCGCATGCATGAATAGTGTACAGGGAAGTGAATGTGATGGCCTTATGCAGCAAAGTTTCTTATAATCAATATCGCGTCGTTGCCTGTTTTTCTTTTTTACCTTTTTCCAATTACGATTACCTTTTTGTTAGCCAAAAGAGCAATTGATTTGTGCATTCCACATTTTGAAACATTTTCCCGTCAGTATTCAAGGGAACAATTAACTTGAATATGAAAGTGAAGAAGTTTGTCTTAAATACATATACAAGTTGTTGGGCATCTGCGTGCCTGAGAATGAAGAGAATTAGATACTTGGAATGAAAAAGGATAGCATGGAAGAAAGAAAGGAACAAAAGTAAATTTGTACTTTTTTGATAGCATATTCAATTTGTCAAAAGGGTATTTTTGCCTTCATTGTGGATGAGTTTTAAAGATAAATTAATCATATAAAACAAAGAGAATCCTTTTAGCTGGGGAAAAATTATTTCCAAAATTATGATTATATATTTCCTTTCCTTTTTACACGTATTTACTTGCATACGTTTCCAGTACAAGAAAAAGAAGTAAAGAGGTTTAGCAAAAGAATTTGCTCTATCAATTTACTCTAAACGGAAAGGGGATTAACCATAGTGTCGGCCGTTGTGGATGTGGCATCAAGTGATAGCCTCAAAGATATGTTATCATTTGATGACCCAAAGTGAAAGGACGACTCTCGCCAAGTCCTTCCTCTTCTCCCCACATTGGAACACATTCTTTTGATGTTCATGTCGGTGTGCCAAATAAAAGGTCTATAGGCCATGTTGATCTGCCTTGGGCGATCTTGGGAAGTCATGGGACCAAGCCCGGTGACAATTTCACGTCTCTCCAAGTAAGTATTTGTCTGTGATTCCGAATGACTGATGTTAACACGAGAAGAAACTAATGTTCTTTTCTAAGAAACTAATAGTCAGGCATGTATATCCCTCCACATCATCTGAAAGACTATCAAAGCTAGTTATATTTAGTAATATTTTATTTTTGTTCACCTAGCTCTCTTCTTAACTTGAGATAGTTACAGGATGAGAACCTTTTAGTGAAAAGCGATTGGGAACGGTACAACATAACAATCTTAGTAGCCATAGGATAAGAACATATTGTTAGGTGAATTGCAAGTGCATAATATCAACAAGTAATAAAGTGATGAGTGAGTATCGTTCTCATAGGGATTGTTTTTTATTTTATCCAATTACTTACTGAAAGTGATCAATTCACAAATTTAGCTAACCAAATCGAAAAGATGAGTAAAAAGTAAACTAAACCAATTAAAATACTAAAATATAGAAAAAGTCAACACTTAAAGAATTAAAAGCTAATTAAAATTGTAAAGTAAAAATAATCTAAAGCAAACTGAAAATTAATAATTATTAAGATCACAAGGTATTAGAGCATCCAACGTCACTTAATCATTCATAATTAATTTTCTTAACTTTTCATGCAACAAATTAATTTCCAATTGTGTTGGCAAAATTTCCCTAAGATGAATTAAAAGCCGACCTCGGTCTAATAATCCCTAATTAGGTATGTTAACCCACACTAACCTTAGGTGAATTTAAACTACCTAAAAGCATTAAGTTCTTGTGGAAATTTTCGGATTCAATCTAAGTAGTCCCAACCTAAATCTACTACCGCAGCCACATAAATAACCTAGTGTACCTTGACCTAGATTTAATTTACGGTTCTATATCATTATTGCGCATGCACACAATCTCCACCCGGTATCGTGCATACATCAAAAATCATTCAAAAGTTGATCAGACTTCTAAAAGTATTAAGATCATGATAAAGAACGACACAATCAAAATAATTCTATTGCATGAAAGTCTTTGAAAATTAATCAATCATGATTAAGATCCATTGTAGCTCTAACAAAAGAAATTTAGAACATAGTAAAAATTAAACCGACAAGAATTAAAGAAAACATAATAAAAAGAAGTTCACCGAATTGAGAAATAAGGAGTTTTAGGTTTGTCTCCTCCTTCTCTCCTTGACACGCCAACTCTACTAAAATAGAAGAACAAAATCTAACTAAGAAAACTCAAATTTTTCTGCAAAGATGGTAGCTCCAAGGATTCTCTCATTTCTTTTGCGGCATAATAGCAGTTTATATAGCCTCCACAAATTTGCCCTAAGTCGACTCCTATTAGGAAATCAAAAAGATTCCTCCTTGATTTTCTTTGAACCTTATCTTCAATCATGGTCAGATTTTTCAAATATCTGATTTAGGCTGCCTTTTTCTTCAAGATGAAATATTCTGAAAGATATTGCAATATTTTGAAAGATCTGAAAATATTTCATACAAAATAAAATTACGTGAGTAGCAATTAAATTCACCCAAAAATTTCTCAAAATTTAGCAAATATCAAGTCTAAATAAGCAAGAATACTCTATAAAAAATAGAGTTATCAATTACCCCCAACTTAGAAATTTTCTAGTCCTCGAGCAAATAATAAATAAACTTCATCTCAAATTATCAATATCCATTTATAATTACGTGAAATCACAACTCAAAGGAAAAAATAAATCACATCAACCCAAAATTAATACATAAGCTATGTCTAACCTTAAACATGCAATCCGTGTGTATGTGTGCCCCTTGACTTTCCAAATCATGTATGCTCAAATAAATCAAGTTGATATGCAACACTCTAAACTCAAGATCCACTAACCAAGTTTCATAGATTTGTTTTTCAATTCTCTCTTCACTATTGAAAACTAATACTCATTCAAAAATCAATAGGTCTTTAAGGCTTATAATGTGGCTTGGCTAAGAGGAGGATATAAAGGATTTTTAAGTTCAATAAACCCCATAAACATATCAATTCTCAAAGCATTTGAATTAAATAGGATTCAAGACACATCATCCATATGCTTACACTATTATAGTCATGCAATTCACAAACATTCAACACTTTAAAGCTTTCATTATTTCTCTTTCCACACTATATGGTGAAGTTCCTTCCTAAGTCCCTTACATAGTGCAATGCTAACCCATTGAGTATCCAAAAGGCTCACTCAAGTTGAAAGTTAGCAGTAGGGATCCGTATGAGTTGTACTAGAGTAAACAACTTTCACTTCATAACTTGCACTTTTTTTCTTTTCTTTTTTTTCATGACTATTTCAAGCTTTAGCAACTTCAGACATATCAAGAATCCATAACTATTAAAGTAGCTTTAAGGATAAACATGCTTATGAGGTATAAGGTAAAGTAATACATTTGGATCAGCATTATAAGGTCATCAAAGAAAAATAGGCTAATTAAGCTCAAAAGGGTACTATGAATCGAGTAATAAGGTAGGCTTGAAAGGCTCAAACGATCCAAAGAATGCCTATATCACCTTCTTGATTGAGTATAGCATATTAATTTCAAGAGAATATCAAACAAATTTTAAGACTTAGGTGAGTTCTAAGGAATCACATACTTCCCATTGATCTTTTCTAAACACACATAACTCAAAAGGTAGGGATAAGTGCTCAAAATATGGATTGCAAAATCAAGATTAAGACTAACTCATATATCAATAACCAATTGAACAAGATTTATATCCCCCTAAAAATCGCAACAACTCATAACCATGAAAAAGATATCAATCTTGTAGATTACGGTTCAAAATCATTATCTCCTATACAATTTGCTTCAATATATTTCAAAAATTTTAAATAAGCGCAAATATTTTCAAGAATGGCAAAAGTTTTAGCAAAGAAATTTCAAAATTTTCGATCCCCTACCCCCAACTTAAAATGAAGCATTGTCCTCAATGCGTAAAAATAAAAAATTAAATACAGGCAATGAGACAAATAAATTAGAGTAAAGTTCGAAATACTCCCCTGGAGATGTGAATGTGGCAATTGTCCATACGTCCCTAATCCCTCTTCTGCCTGCTGTGCACACTACTATCTCTGCAAAATAGAAAATTCATCACCACAAAAATTCTTCTTTTTTCTTTTTTTCAATTTTTTTAAAACAAATGCAAACCAAGAAAAATAAAAATAAAAGCTTAAAAACTTGGGTTGCCTCCCAAGAAGTGCTTGCTTTATAGTTCGCAGCCAAACTCTTCCCATGCTTCTAAGTAGGTGGAACCAAAGTGATGGCGGATGTTTGAGCATCGAAACCTCCTCCGTAGTAGTACTTGAGCCTATGACCATTTACTTTGAAAGTCCCCTTATTATCATTGATAATCTCAACAACTCCAAAAGGAAATACTTTGGTGATGGTGTAAGGACCGGTTCGTCTAGACTTCAACTTTCCTGGAAACAAACGAAGACGAGAGTTATATAACAAAACTTTTTCACTCACATGAAACTCTTTTCTTAGGATGTGTCGATCGTGCCATCTCTTCGTTTTCTCTTTGTAAATTCTTGCACTTTCGTATGCATCATTGCGCATCTCTTCCAATTCATCTAACTGAAGCAATCTTTTCTCACCTATTGCCTGCATATGAAAGTTCAGATTTTGCAAAGCTCAATATGCTTTATGCTCCAACTCAACAGGTAAATGGCATGCTTTACCATACAAAAGTTGAAAAGGTGACATACCAATAGGAGTTTTGAAAGCAGTTCTATAAGCCCATAAAGCATCATCAAGTTTCCTTGCCCAATCCTTCCTATTAGTATTCACAGTCTTTTCCAAAATTCTTTTTATCTCTCTATTAGATATCTCAGTTTGACCACTAGTTTGGGGATGATAAGCAGTAGCTACTTTATGAGTGACTCCATATTTATGCAAAAGTGACTCAAATTGTTTATTCATAAAGTGTATGCCCTGGTCACTTATAATAGCCTTGGGTGTGCCAAATCGAGTAAAGATATACTTTTTCAAGAAATTACAAACAACCCTAGCATCGTTAGAGTGCAAAGCCACGGCCTCTACCCATTTAGACACACACTCGCAAGCAACCAATATATAAGTGTTACCAAAAGAAGGTGGAAACGGACCCATGAAGTCAATGCCCCAAACATCAAATAATTCACACACCATGATATTGTTTAAGGGCATCTCATGCCTTCTAGATATATTTCTAGTCCTTTGACACCTATCACAATGGGAAACATAAGCATGTGCATCCTTAAAAAGAGTAGGCCAATAAAATCCACATTGTAAAATTTTAGCAGTAGTTTTGGTGGCACTATAGTGACCACCTGCCTCTCCATCATGGCAATGAAAAAGAATATTATGAATTTCTTCCTTAGCAACACAATGTCTAATTATTCAGTCAGCACATACCTTAAACAAGTAAAGATCCTCCCAAAAGTAGTGTCTAATATCGGAGAGAAACTTTTTCCTTTGTTGATAATTCAAGTCAGGGGAAAATATGTCACCTACCAAATAGTTCACAATATTTGCATACCATGGAATTTCAATTTTCAAGGAAAATAGCGCTTCATCAGGAAAGTAATCCAAAATTGGTACCTCATCGCTAGGGGCATTCGGCAACCTAGATAGGTGATCGGCTACAAGATTCTCGGTTCCTTTCTTGTCTTTAATCTCTAAATCAAACTCTTGAAGCAACAAGATCCAACGAATTAACCTTGGTTTTGCATCCTTCTTTGCCAACAAATACTTTAAAGCTGCATGATCAGTATAGACAATTACTTTAGAGCCAATTAAATAAGAACGTAATTTATCAAAAGCAAAAAAAATTGCTAAAAACTCCTTCTCGGTAGTGGCATAATTCAATTGGGCTCCATTAAGGGTTCGGCTAGCATAATATATGACTCGAAAAATTTGATCCTTCCTTTGACCAAGCACAACTCCAATGGCGTAATCGCTAGCATCACATATCAACTCAAAAGGCAAACTCCAATCTGGTGGTGTCATTATAGGAGCCGAAATCAGCTTTTCCTTTAATGTCTCAAATGCCTACAAACACTTAGAATTAAAATCAAATTTAACATCTTTTTCAAGCAATTTTGTGATTAGTCTTGCAATTTTTGAAAAGTCCTTTATGAATAGCCTATAAAACCCTGCATGTCCTAAAAATCCTCGAAGTAATTTTACAGAAGTAGGAGGTGGTAATTTGGAGATAACTTCAATTTTGGCTTGATCCAACTTAATACCTCTAGCAGATATTTTATGACCCAACACTATTCCTTCCTGCACCAGAAAATGACACTTCTCCCAATTTAACACAATGTTAGTCTCTTCGCATTTTTGTAACACCAAAGCTAAATTATGCAAGCATGAATCAAAAGATGTACCAAAAACAGAGAAATCATCCATGAAAATCTCAATATATTTCTCTATCATGTCAGAAAAAATAGCCATCATGCATCGTTGAAAAGTAGCAGATGCATTACGAAGACCAAAAGGCATCATTCTATATGCAAATGTATCATAAGGACAAGTAAATGTAGTCTTTTCTTGATCATTAGGTGCAATAGGGATTTGGTTATACCCTGAATATCCATTCAAAAAACAATAATATTCATGTCCTGCAAGTTTTTCTAACAATTGATCAATAAAAGGTAAAGGAAAGTGATCTTTACAAGTGACATCATTCAATTTTCTATAATCCATACAAACTCGCCAACCTATAACTGTCCTAGTTGGAATTAATTCATTCTTTTCATTAGTTAGAACAGTCATACCTCCCTTTTTTGGCACTACTTGTATGGGACTTACCCAATCACTATCAGAAATTGGATAAATAATACATGTATCAAGTAACTTAATTACTTCAACCTTCACAACTTCTTGCATTTTCGGATTAAGCCTCCTTTGTGGTTGGATGATTGGTTTGTATTGCTCCTTCATCAGTATTTTGTGCATGCAAATTGAAGGGCTTATTCCTTTTATATCTGCAATGGTCTATCCAATTGCACTCTTATGCTCTCTAAGCACTCTAAGTAACTTTTCCTCCATTACCCCTGTCAAAGAAGAAAAAATAATCACTGAATAAGAAACACCATCAAGAAAAGTATATTTTAAATAAAAAGGTAAATGTTTAAGCTCAAGAGTTGGTGGTTCTTCAATGGAAGGCTTGGGCTTCTTTGCACTTGACTCCAATTCTTCAAATTTTTGTGATTTCCATCTCGGACATAGTGGACTTGCTTCTAAAAACTCAACGGCCTCTCTAATTTCTTCATGCTCAGTTTCTTTCTCTTTTGGTTGAACCAAACATGCCTCTATAGGATCTTGAGTTGTGGTCAATTCAAGCACGGTCTTTACTTCATTATCTATGGTATCTATCTTCAAGCAATCACTTGGTCCCTCGGGATTTTTCATGGCTTTGAGGACATTGAAAGTGACTTGATCTTCTCCCACTCTAAGGATCAATTTTCCTTGTTGTACATCAATGAGAGCTCTTCCCATGACTAGGAATGGTCGGCCTAAAATAATAGGAACTTCATAATCCTCCTCCATCTCTAGCACGACAAAATCCGCTGGGAAGATAAATTTATCAACTTTTATTAAAACATTCTCTACCATGCCTCTTGGATATTTGATAGATCTATCTGCCAATTGTAAAGACACGGTGGTCGATTTTACTTCTCCTACACCTAGTTTTACAAACACCGAATAAGGCATTAGATTTATACTGGCATCAAGATCACATAAAGCTTTATTAAAGTAAGCATCACCAATATTGCATGGAATAGTAAAACTCGTTGGATCTTTTAATTTTAGTGGTAGCTTATTTTGAAGTATGGCTGAACATTCCTCATTCAACTTTACAGTCTCATACTCCTCTAACTTCCTTTTGTTAGCTAGGATCTCCTTCAAAAACTTAGCATAGCTTGGCATTTGAGCTAGAGCATCTACAAAAGGAATATTAATGTGCAACTGTTTAAGATAATCAAAAAATTTTAAATATTGCTTATCTTGCTTGTGTTTGGCTAACCTCTCCGGAAAAGGAATAGGTGGAATGTGGCTTGTCCTTTTGTTTGATCTCGGTGGAAGATTTGACCCTGTTCTCTTCTTCTACATCCACATCTTGATCTTGCTTTCCAACTTTTTTCCCACTTCTCAATGTAATTACCTTTGCATTTTTTATGGGGTTCCTCTCGGTATCACTTGGCAAGGCACCACTTTGTCTCTCATTAATTCTCTGAGCTAATTGCCCCACTTGCTTCTCTATGTTTCGAATTGATGCTTCTTGATTGTGAAGTCTTACATCTGTACTTCTCATGAAATCTTGAGTGGTTTGAGCTTATTTTTCTGCAACTTGAGCTTGCCTTTCCATAGTTTGGGCTAGCTTGGCAACCAAATCCTCCAAGTTGGAATTATGCTTCTCCATGGATGGTGGTGGTGCTCTCGGTCCTTGTTGATTTTGACCTCCCCAAGATAGATTAGGGTGATTCCTCCATCCTGGGTTGTAAGTGTTGGAGTAAGGATTGTTTTGAGGGCCCCTGTTAAAATTTGAAACAAAGTTAGCATGTTTAGAAGAACTAGCATAAGGGTTACCTATTTGACAATCAGTGCTAATATGATTTCCACCACAAAATTCACAATATACTTCTTGAGTTTTTAAAGAAGCAATCATATTGCTTAATGCATCAAGTTTTGCATTCAAAGTTCTATTGGTGTCAACTTCATGAACTCCACTTGGCTTTCGGGCTTGGTATCTCTCAGTTGGCCATTGGTAGCTATTGCTTGCCATCTCCTTAAGTAGATGAAAAGCTTCTTCGGGTGACTTGTTTTGTAAAGTGCCTCCAGCTGCCGCATCTAGACTAGCTCGAACGGTAAGATGCGCTCCGTTATAGAATGTATGTACTTGCATCCAAATTGGCAATCCATGGTGCGGGCATCTCCTTAACAGCTCCTTAAACCTCTCCCATGCTTTATAAAGGGCTCACCATCCATCTGCATAAATGTAGTAATATCATTACGTATTTTGGCAGATTTTGCAGGAGGAAAATATTTACTTAGGAATTTTTTAGCCAAGTCTTCCCAAGTAGTGATAGAGCCTGCAAGAAGAGAAGTCAACCAAGTCTTAACTTTATCACGAAGAGAAAATGGGAACAATCTTAATTTAAGAGCATCATCAGTAACGCCATTAAATTTAACAGTGTCACAAATTTCAAGGAATGCTTCTAAGTGTAAATTTGGATAATCATTAGGAGATCCACTGAATTGCCCTGCATTTTGAAGCATTTGAATTAAGGATGGCTTGATCTCAAAATTATTGGCTTGCACTATCGGCCTCCTTATACTTGATTGTGCTCCTTGAATTGTTGGTGTAGTATAATCTTTCAAAGTCCTCCTTGGAGGTGCGACTTCTTGATTTTCAGCCATTGCAATGTGAATTGCTTGTGATTGTTCTCTTCTTCTCCTATGAAAGGTTTTTTCAATCTCAGGATCAAACTGTTCAAGGTCTCCTTGTTGGCTTCGGGTTATGCGATGCTCCTCCACCTTTTAGTGAGTTTGGCCTGCAAAAGAAATAAATAAAAAATAATATAAAGGCTAGTCTAAACTAAGAATTGCTCGATATCAATAATGATTGGAAAATTGTCAAAACAATCCTCGGCAACGGCACCAAAAACTTGTTAGGTGAATTGCAAGTGCACAATATCAATAAATAATAAAGTGATGAGTGAGTATCGTTTCCACAGGGATTGTTTTTTATTTTATCCAATTACTTACTGAAAGTGATCAATTCACAAATTTAGCTAACCAAATCGAAAAGATAAGTAAAAAGTAAACTAAATCAATTAAAATACTAAAATATAGAAAAAGTCAACACTTAAAGAATTATTAATTTCCAATTGTGTTGGCAAAATTTCCCTAAGATGAATTAAAAGCCGACCTCGGTCTAATGATCCCTAATTATGTATATTAACCAACACTAACCTTAGGTGAATTTAAACTACCTAAAAGCATTAAATTCTTGTGGAAATTTTCGGATTCAATCTAAGTAGTCCCAACCTAGATCTACTACCGCAGCCACATAAATAACCTAGTGTACCTTGACCTACATTTAATTTACGGTTCAATATCACTATTGCGCATGCACACAATTTCCACCCGGTATCGTGCATACATCAAAAATCATTCAAAAGTTGGCCAAACTTCTAAAAGCATTAAGATCATGATAAAGAACGACACAATCAAAATAATTCTATTGCATGAAAGTCTTTGAAAATTAATTAATCATGATTAAGATCCATTGTAGCTCTAACAAAAGAAATTTAGAACATAGTAAAAATTAAACCGACAAGAATTAAAGAAAACATAATAAAAAGAAGTTCACCGAATTGAGAAATAAGGAGCTTCAGGTTTGTCTCCTCCTTCTCTCCTTGACACGCCAACTCTACTAAAATAGAAGAACAAAATCTAACTAAGAAAACTCACATTTTTCTATAAAGATGGTGGCTCCAAGGATTCTCTCATTTCTTTTGCGGCACAATAGCAGTTTATATAGCCTCCAAAAATCTGCCCTAAGTCGACTCCTATTAGGAAATCAAAAAGATTCCTCCTTGATTTTCTTTGAACCTTATCTTCAATCATGATCAGATTTTTCAAATATCTGATTTGGGTTGCCTTTTTCTTCAAGATGAAATATTCTGAAAGATATTGCAATATTTTGGAAGATCTAAAAATATTTCATACAAAATAAAATTACGTGAGTAGCAATTAAATTCACCCAAAAATTCCTCAAAATTTAGCAAATATCAAGTCTAAATAAGCAAGAATACTCTATAAAAAATAGAGTTATCACATATCAATCTTCAACCGGAATAACTTCTAGAAGACATGGAAAACCTAGAAGAAAATGACAATCCCAAAGTGAATTGATGCAGCTAATGACACTTCACACTTAGGGTGCGAATTGTAATTATTATGTTCTCGGGAACAATTACTTTTCAAAAATAAAATTTTTTATTATGTTCCTAAGAATAATTCCTAAATATTTGAAAGAGTTTGTTAATTGTCTACATGAGTGTTGGCCGTGCCACGTAGGATGGCATGCCGGCAAGAATTGCGGCCCTTGCCCAGCGGCTGACAAGGGCTACTGGCACTTGCTCATGATTGGCAAGTAAGGAAATAATCAAAGGGCAAGCACAATAGACATATTGCATATGGCGCTAAAATTAAAGGCATAGTGGCTAATGGGGGTAATTATCATAATTGAAGATGACTAATATAGTAAATTTAAATAATGAAACCGTTTAATTTTTAAAAATGGAAAAGAATTTAAAGAAAAATACATAAATAGAAAAGTTAACTTAAATGAAAATTAAAGAGAAATGAACAATTTAATTGTGATGTTCTCATTTGCATTGCATTTTCATTTCTTTATCAATCCTTGTATGTAACCGGAGTCCTCCCGACATGATTCGTTGTTGTGATCAAAACTTTTCAATGACTTGCATTAATTTCACTTTTTAGAAGCAAAAATAGGAAATGTAATAAATTGGTATACTAGATAATTTGAGAGTCCCAATTAACACAAATTAAATAATGATTACTCGATTTACACTGAATTGAAAGAAATTAGCGACCAAATTGGATTGCTAAAGTTTGGTATCACGGTGTTCTGAATTGCCATGAAGAAAAATGATTTTGATTTCAAAACAACAGAATGTGAAGGATCGCTGAAGTTTGGAATTTTAACGAGATTAATCTCCCCCAAATAAATCGGTCCAAGATTTGGGTGTGCGAATCTCGTCTCTTCACATCTCCAATACGAGTGGCATACATAACAAAAAAAAAAAAAGAATACACGAAAATTCCCCCATAAACCCCCCTACAATATTTGTTCATAACAAGTCACAATAATATCCATCATTCACTACATAGTTTGGTTCTGGCTTCGTCCTAATTAGCGTGCTAATTAATATTCCAATTAGTGAACGAACCCAACCAAGAAGCTAGTGAGATTCGTCAGATCAATAAATGAATTAAAAAAATAAACGAGAAGGAGCATGCCAAAGTTGAGTCGGATTCGTTCCAGATCAGACCCATGGCTTCTTGGATCACGTTTCACCGCGTCAAAAGCGTGGCTTACCAAGGACCGGTCTTCTTTCCAAGAATCATCTCGGAAGATCAATGGCATGATTTTTGAAATTAGAGAATAATAACGTTCCAAAACAAGAAAGTTTACCAAAAATTAAAAACATTCCAAAACAAAAAAAAAAATCAGTTCAGCTTTCTAAGGTAGTTTCTTCGGCGAAGCTTCTCGGTAACTTCCAAGAAACCCTCAAAAGCCACAGATATCCTTCCAAATTCCTGCTGTGCACATACGTACACAATCGTAAAACTCCCCCTCGATGTGTGCATAAATAGACCGCAATTCCCCTTCGGAGTCCTCGAATTCGACTCGTCCTCCTCTCGCAGCGCCATAAGCATTTCTACATATTTCTTCATTAGTTCCCCCAATCTGCACGTGCACATCAAGCATCGATTCATTGTATAACTATGTCTCCCCTCGGAACCGGAGACTTGCGTCGCGTTTTCGAGAACCTCGACAAGAATGGGGATGGCCAAGTGAACCTCGAGGAGCTCAATTGGCTACTCGAGAAAATCGGTATCCATTATAGCGTGAACGAGCTGGAATCATCTATAGGTAAATCGAGTCTCGACTTTGACGAGTTTTTGTATTTTTATGATTCTATATCATCAGAAGAAACCATGAGGACCGGTGGATCAGAATCCCGAGAGAGCAATGAAGGAGATGTTGATCAAGAGACTGACCTTGCTGAGGCGTTCAAAGTGTTCGATTTGAACGATGACGGCTTCATTTCATGGGATGAGCTCCAAAGTGTCCTCTCAAAATTACAGTTATGGGACAAGAGAAGCGGGAGAGACTGTAACAGCATGATTCGTGCATATGATACTAATAATGATGGGAAAATCGATTTTGAGGAATTCAAGAGCATGATGTTGTTTACAATTTCTTGATATGTTAAAAAACATGACATGTCTCGAGTCAAATTTGCTTTTATACATCGGATCGATTCTATGTACTTTTATTACTCTATATTTTTGTTTAGCTTCTATCATTACTCTATGTTCCTACTCTCTCTCTCTCTCTCTCTCTCTCTCTCTCTCTCATGCTATTGTTCTAATTAGGAGAAAATCATCTAAAAAATCATAAAATTATTGTAATTTTGCAAATTATTTTTCAAATTTTTTAATTTTGTTAATTAAGTTCTAAACCTGTTCAAATTTTGTTAATTGAGTCCATATAATCATTTGATAATTTTTAATGATAGATTAATTTTTTTTAATTTTTTTAATTGTTTATTTATTCTTTTCTTTTCTTTTTCCTTTTCATCTACTTTCTTTGTTTTTTTTTTACCAAGGCCGGTGAAAGTTGTTGGGCCCTTGCCAGCCACTAGGCAACGGCCACGAAACTTGCTCGTAGCCAACAAGGGCTTCTAGCCCTTGCCTAGACCATCATAGCCATGGGCAAGAGTTGTTTAAAAAAGAAAAATAAATAAATGAACAATTTGAAAAAAATTATGAACAATTCAAAAAAAAATTAAAAAAATTATAAAAAATTATCTACATCAACATTGGTGATGCCACGTGAAATAACTGGCATATATATTAGTGATTTCCGACCAGAATTGTTTAGATTGACTCAATTGGTAAATTATCAAAAGTTTTAAGACTTGATTGGCAAAATTAAAAAATTTAGGATTAAATTAGCATAAATGCAATATGTTTAAAATCATTTGGACAATTTTCCCTTCTAGCTAGTATTTTGGTCATCTCTATGCTAATTCTACCTTTTAAACATGCAATGGTAACATTACATTACATGTGCCTGATGCGGGCGAGTCCTACACATACTTTTCATTTAACAATACTAATCCTCAATGCCAACACATGCCTCATATTTACTTGCGCATTTTAATCACACGATTATGGAAATGAATTGATTTTTCTTTTTACAATTTTAGACATTTTCCTTGTAGGAGATCATTTAATTCTCATGTCATAGTTAGGGGTAAATATTCAATTTGAGTGGGAGTAGTTAATTTTCAAGAGATTTTTCTTAAAATAAGATAATTGCCAAGACACATGGTGTTAAACAAGTTGTGACACATGTGCTACGTGCGTGACTAAGAAGAGGTAATTTTAGCATTGGTGGTAGTAACCACTACCGGTAAAACTGCATACTCAAATGCTCAAGATGACCAATTTAGATTTTACTATTAACATATCAGTAAATTAATGAGGACATCAAATTCAAAAGTTCCCTATATATAGTTCGGATAAAACTCTACGGGATTAGCCAATTGATTCAATTGCTCACACACAATTAACAAGCTCAATTGCACACGTTTGGGGCCAGCCATAAATGTTTATTTGCTTTTGACCTAGGGATGTTAACTTTTCCTAGGTATATATGCGAATAATTACTCAATCAATCCTATATATATTATACAATTGCTAATATAGTATTAAACTTTTCAGTTTAATCAATAAAATTTTAAATCTTTTGCTAATTATCCTATATAATACATTAGCTTAAAAAATTATGATGTCATTGTCTAGCCAACGTTGAACACTGTAAATAAATTCGACGTTCCAAGGCAAGAATTACATACCGGAAGGAAACATGGATAGTGGAAAAATTCTTGAGGATCATTGTTAGTTATTGGGAATCGGAAAGGTACTTTGATTGAATCGCCAAGTTCTCCCGTTTAGAAGTAGTAATGACGATTGCTCCGAGATTTAGATTTATAAAGCGACTATTCGAATTCATTACGGCCTGTTTGATTCGGCTTTGTGAAAGAACTTTGGGCTCCTAAATGATTTTAGCTAAATACAAACCCTTTTGTTCGATTTTTTTGGGGAGTTTGGCCAGATGCAATTACATCTCTAAATGGCTCTAAAAGCCTTTTAGCTCAAGGCAGGTTCAGAGCTCTTTTGGGAAGTTATATCTTCAAAATTTAAGTTGATATTGTTCATGCGGGTGGTACTGCTCATAAGCCAACAACCACTAGCCAAGAGGTCCTCGGCGTCGACAATCATTGCCTGAGGGGTCGCCCAACCTTGGCAACTGTCGCTTGAGGTCGCGCAACCTAGGTGTTGCCTGAGGTCCAATGACCTCAGGCGATGGTCGCTTGGGGTTGCATGAACCCAAGTGATTGTCTAACTGGGCCGCTCGACCTCTGGTCGCTGGAGGTTGAGCAACAAGTAGATTTGGCCACGGATGAGTAAATTAAAAAATTATATTTAAAATTTTTTTATATAAAAATTTAGCAAAGTCATTTGCAAAACGTAGTATTTTTCAAATGGCAGTTAGTTTAACATTATTTCGTAATGCAATTTAAAATTATAATTTATCAAACACTTTTTACATTTCGAAAAAATCCTTTAATCCAAAGATATTTATATTTTTTTAAGGATTTTTATTCAAAACCGTACCAAACGGGGCTACGTCATTATTGGCTGCCGTTATGGATCGTCGAAAGCCTTTCAGAAGTGACAAGCGAATGTTTTCATTGAGGTATCGGGTTCTTGGCCCGTCTCTTTTCAACCTACGGCCCCACCACGAGGGAGGTCATGCTCTGGTTTGAAATTTCCTCTGCTTGGGCTCGCTGAGCGTGCTCGAGTTTTTGCCGGCCACGCACTTCAGCTAAATCTTCTTTCGCGTTTAGATTGGCCGACTCATCTGTTATGACTTGCAAAGCAGTCTGATTGACTTTCAAACACTGGGTGGCCTCTTCAATGGCGTGATCAGGGTGCGGATGATCTCCTCACGAAATAGTCAATGGGAGATTTGTCTCATGGCTGCGTCGGTAGATCCTCCACCTCATCAGAAAAGCAGTTCAGGAAAATATTCGCACTTTTGCCTGAGCTCCGAAGGTATGGTAGAAGAGACACCACTGCTGCATCCCTCAAGGAGTTGAGATTTGAGTCTCGGAACAACCAATGAATGATTTACAATCATCGGAAGACCGCCACACGGGAGAGTTCAAGAAGTTCCAACGGTTCATTTTTCACCATTTCATCAAAATGACCTCCTAAGAAGAGGAACTTTCGGAAGTTGGGTCCATGGAGTCCACTATTGGCTTAGTTTGAAAGCTTTGTGGCATTTTTTTCCAAAATAAGCTTCGGCCCCAGCCAAAATGTTTGAAGGGTTTCCTGCTTCGGCTTTGATTCGACTGTTCAGTCGAAGGAGAAGATGGCAAAGGCATTGCTGAAGGGGAAAATGAACCTCCAGCGGGAGCTGAGGCTAGAAGAAGATCAGGAGCACTGACAGCAGCAGCAGGAGTGACGATGAGATTAATAAAGAAAACTCTACGTTGCCTGATGAGAACAAATATGCTGCCAATTAGTTTGGCCTACTTTACAGGATTAAATATAGGAAAGAAATGGCGGATGCATACCTTGTTCTGGTGCTGGCAGAAGTGAAAGAGGAAGTTTCGATTAATAAGGCTGCTTTGAAGCGTCGGTGGTATCCACTAGCATAGTTTGATTATTGAAGCAGGAAGTACATTTGTTTAAAATAATTCAAAATCCTCTCAATTCTTTTAAAAAGAGGCATATGTTTACACCGAAAGTAACTTAATTCAGAAAGGAACACACTTTTGGCATGAGTGTAAATGGTCATATGAAAGACATGTGATTAAGGGCCTATTTAGTGGTGCGCATGTTTATGCTTTTGTTCCTAGGAATAATTTCTACTTAGAAATGATTCTTTTTCCAATAAATGATGAGTTTATCAATTTTAAAATTTACCCAACTGCAACAAAATAAATATTACCGTCAAATTGTTAACTTTATAATTTAGCAATGTGTATTCAATTACTATCCAAGAGTAATCGGCAAGTCATACGAGCTTGAGGTATGAGAAGACAACGGAACCAATATACGCCGATAAGTGTTTCTAGAATAGAAAAGGAGAGCCTGTAAAACAGCCAGAGCTTCTGCAATAAACACCTGCAAATCTCGGTTCTAATCAGGAAAAATTAGATGGTCCCCTAAGGGATCGCATTCAGAGGTTCGACAAGTACCTTGAGGATGAGGAGGAGACATGTGATGAATGCTACCTAGCCTTTCTGCATCGTGGAAAACAGGACGGTAACATTCTTGAATTTACATCAGATAATGGCAAACAAACTTCCAAAGCAGCAAAGGAAACTGCAACATAGATAAAAGATATGTAAAAGCCCAACCTGCAAATCTTGGTTTCAATCAAATTAGACGGTCCCGTGGGGTAGTGCATTCAGAAGTTTGACATACACCTGAGCACGAGGACCAGCCATAGGATGAAAGCTACCTAGCCTTTCTGCTTTGTGCAAAAGAGGATGGTAACTTTCTTAAATTTGTAAGCAAATTGATTAAGAGGAGGATGATGAGGAAAGTTTAGGCGAAGCAGAAATGCTAGCTGGGAAGGATGTTTCTAAATGTGAAGAAATTCGTGGCTATGAAATTATGGAAAGATTCGTGTGTAGTAGCTCTTATTATGCTATTATGTGATTAGTTTCATATGTTTCCTAAATTTTGTCTGTTCCCAACAAAAAGAAAGAGAGCCAAAGATAAGCATTGACGGTAAGCGTTGTGCTGACGTTCTTGGAAGCAGCAGTGTTACATTATTCGAAAAGAAACTGGCGGGGTACTTAAAATGCCTTATGACGAGAAGCAGCACGAGGAACTTTTCCAGGGAGCAAAACACGAAAGGCAGAATATGGTGGAGAGAAGTATGCATCGAGGACCGGATTTCACCTCTTCGTTAGGGCAGCGCTGTACATGATATCTCAAGCTGCACAATGGCAAAAGATCATGTATGCTACTTTCTTCCCCTGTCTGTCTCCCTTTTCTTTTTCATGATATTACACGATACTCTAGTTCTATTCCAAATGATCAAACGATTCTATATCTAAGTACTTCGCAGTGTTGCGCAAATCCATGCCTTGCCTTTTGATAGATATAGAATCAAGTGAATCGGTGGCGTATCAGACCACGTAGAGATAATTTTGATGATTATTTCAAATGACAGCACCAATGAGATCCATAACTTCATCTTTGTAGTCCTATCCGTGCATTATTTTAAATGGCAGTACCATCTTGGGAGAGAACTGCGACACTCATCATTTAGAAGTTCTCCATGTATTTGCCCCGTCCAAAATAACCAAAATATATGCATTCTCTATCTATCGCATGCATGAATAGTGAACAGGGAAGTGAATGTGATGACCTTATGCAGCAAAGTTTCTTATAATCAATATCGCGTCGCTGCCTGCTTTTCTTTTTTACCTTTTTCCGATTACGATTACCTTTTTGTTAGCCAAAAGAGTAACTGATTTGTGCATTCCACACTTTGAAACATTTTCCCGTTGGTATTCAAGGGAACAATTAACTTGAATATGAAAGTGAAGAAGTTTGTCTTAAATACATATACAAGTTGTTGGGCATATGCGTAACTGAGAATGAAGAGAATTAGATACTTGGAATGAAAAAGGATAGCATGGAAGAAAGAAAGGAACAAAAGTAAATTTGTACTTTTTTGATAGCATATTCAATTTGTCAAAAGGGTATTTTTGCCTTCATTGTGGATGAGTTTTAAAGATAAATTAATCATATAAAATATAGAGAATCCTTTTAGCTGGGCAAATATTATTTCCCAAATTATGATTATATATTTCCTTTCCTTTTTACATGTATTTATTTGCATACGATTTGAGTACAAGAAAAAGAAGTGAAGAGGTTTCGCAGAAGAATTTGCTTTGTCAATTTACTCTAAATAGAAAGAGGATTAACCTTAGTGTCGGACATTATGGATGTGGCATCAAGCGATAGCCTCAAAGATATTTTATCATTTCATGACTCAGAGTGAAAGGACTACTCTCGCCAAATCCTTCCTCTTCACCCCACATTGGAACACATCCTTTTGATGTTCATGTCAGTGTGCCAGATAAAAGGTCAATAGGCCGCGTTGATCTACCTTGGGCGATCTTGGGAAGTCATGGGACCAAGCCTGGTGACAATTTCACGTCTCTCCAAGTAAATATTTGTCTGTGATTATGAATGATTGATGTTAACATGAGAAGAAACTAATGTTTTTTTTCCAAGAAACTAACACTCAGGCATGTATATCCCTCCACATCATCTAAAAGACTATCAAAGCTAGTTATATTCAGTAATATTTCGTTTTTGTCCACCTATCTCTCTTCTTAACTTGAGATAGTTACAAGATGCGAACCTTTTAGTGAAAAGCGATTGGGAATAGTACAACATAATAGCAATCTCAGTAGCCATAGGATAAGAACATATCAATCTTCAACCAGAATAACTTTTGGGAGACATAGAAAACCCAAAAGAAAAGGACAACCCCAAAGTGAATTGATGCAGCTAATGACACTTCGCACTTAGGGTGCGAATTTTAACTATTATGTTCTCGGGAACAATTACTATTCAAAAATAATTTTTTTTTATTCTGTACCCAAAAATAATTCTTGAACATTTAAAAGTGTTTCTTAATTGTTCACTTTAATGTTGCCCATGCCACATAGGATGGCATGCGGGCAAGAATTGCGACCCCTGCCCAGTGGTTGACAAGGGCTGCTGGCACTTGCTCATGGTTGGCAAGTAAGGAAATAATCAAAGGGCAAGTAATGAGCAATAGACATATTGCATATGGCACTAAAATTAAAGGTGTAGTGGTTAATGGGGGTAATTATCATAATTGAAGATGACTAATATAGTAAATTTAAATAATGAAACCGTTTAATTATTAAAAATGGAAAAGAATTTAAAGAAAAATACATAAATAGAAAAGTTAACTTAAATGAAAATTAAAGAGAAAGGAACAATTTAATTGTGATCTTCTTATTTGCATTGCATTTTCATTTCTTTATCAACTCTTGTATGTAATCGGAGTCCTCCAGACATGATTCATTGTTGTGATCAAAGCTTTTCAATGACTTGCATTAATTTCACTTTTTAGAAGAAAAAATAGGAAATTTAATAAATTAGTATACTAGATAATTTGAGGGTCCCAATTAACACAAATTAAATAATGATTACTCGATTTACACTGAATTGAAAGAAATTTGTGACCAAATTGGATTGCTAAAGTTCAGTATCACGGTGTTCTAAATTGCCACAAAGAAAAATGATTTTGATTTCAAAACAATAGAATGTGAAGGATCACTAAAGTTTGGAATTTTAACGAGATTAATCCTCCAAATAAATCGGTCCGAGATTTGGGTGTGCGAATCTCGTCTCTCCACATCTCCAATACGAGCGGCATACATAACAAAAAAAAAGAATACACAAAAATTCCCCCATAAACCCCCCTACAATATTTGTTCATAACAAGTCACAATAATATCCATCATTCACTACATAATTTGATTCCGGCTTTGTCCTAATTAGCGTGCTAATTAATATTCCAATTAGTGAACGAACCCACCCAAGAAGCTAGTGAGATTTGTCATATCAATAAATAAATTAAAAAAATAAACGAGAAGCAGCATGCCAAAGTTGAGTCGGATTCGTTCCAGATCAGACCCATGGCTTCTTGGATCACGTTTCTCTGCGTCAAAAGCATGGCTTACCAAGGACCCGTCTTCTTTCAAATAATCATCTCGGAAGATCAATGGCATGATTTTTGAAATTAGAGAATAATAACATTCCAAAACAAGAAAAAAATCAATTTAGCTTTCTAAGGTAATTTCTTCGGCGTAGCTTCTCGGTAACTTCCAAGAAACCCTTAAAGCCACAGATATCCTTCCAAATTCATATTGTGCACATACGTACACAATCGTAAAACTCCCCCTCGATGTGTGCATAAATAGACCGCAACTCCCCTTCGGAGTCCTCGAATTCGACTTGTCCTCCTCTCGCAGCGCCATAAGCATTTCTACATATTTCTTCATTAGTTCCCCCAATCTGTACGTGCACATCAAGCATCGATTCATTGTATAACTATGTCCCCCCTTGGAACCGGAGACTTGCGTCGCGTTTTCGAGAACCTCGACAAGAACGGGGATGGTCAGGTGAACCTTGAGGAGCTCAATTGGCTACTCGAGAAAATCGGTATCCATTATAGCATGAACGAGCTGGAATCATCTATAGGTAAATCGAGTCTCGACTTTGACGAGTTTTTGTATTTTTATGATTCTATATCATCAGAAGAAACCATGAGGACCGGTGGATCAGAATCCCGAGAGAGCAATGAAGGAGATGTCGATCAAGAGACTGACCTTGCTGAGGCGTTCAAAGTGTTTGATTTGAACGACGACGGCTTCATTTCATGGGAGGAGCTCCAAAGTGTCCTCTCAAAACTAGAGTTATGGGACAAGAGAAGTGGGAGAGACTGTAACAGCATGATTCGTGCATATGATACTAATAATGATGGGAAAATCGATTTTGAGGAATTCAAGAGCATGATGTTGTTTACAATTTCTTGATGATATATTAAAAAACATGACATGTCTTGAGTCAAATTTGCTTTTATACATCAGATCAATTCTATGTACTTTTATTACTCTATACTTTTGTTTAGCTTCTATCATTACTCTCTGTTCCTACTCTCTCTCTCTCTCTCTCTCTCTCTCTCTCTCTCTCTCTCTCTCTCGCTATTGTTCTAATTAGGGGAAAATCATCTAAAAAATCATAAAATTATTGTAATTTTGCTAATTGAGTTATAAACCTGTTCAAGTTTTTTTAATTGAGTCCATATAATCAATTTTGGTTGAAAATTACTGATACAGATATTAGCACTTCTAAGTGATACAGTCGGTATTGACATGGATAATTTTAATAATAGATTAATTTTATAAAATTTTTAAAATTGTTTATTTATTCTTTTCTTTTTTTTTCCTTTTCATCTATTTTCTTTGTTTTTTTTACCAAGGCCGGTGAAAGTTGTTGGGCCCTTGCCAGCCACTAGGCAATGGCCACGACACTCGCTGGTAGCCAACAAGGGCTTCTTTAGCTCCTTAACATAGTTATAGTTGTAGTTTCCGATTAGTGTTGTTTATTAGATTCTAGAGTGTAATCACTTCCCTAAGTGCTTTGCCGTCGATTAAATTATGGTATAGTATCTCTATTTTGGCTATATTTGCCTTTTGTCGTTAATTAAATTCTGGTAAAGTTTGTCTACATTCTATCTTACTAGCATCTACGGTACTTCCCATAGACATCATCAGAATAACAAAATTGAGTCCTTTGCTGTGAGATATTTTCTATATAGAGTCACTACATAATCTATAATTGGAGGAAATATTTTTCTTCCCTTTCTCCGAGCAAAGTTTCGTATTTTTACGTCCCAAAATTCAGATAAAACATTTAAGGATTTACTTAAGTCTGACAATTTCTTAACAATTGTAAACAAAAAAAATTACCTTACAAGAAAAGTACATTCTCACTTTTGTTTCCTTACTTCCCCGCGTGTAGCATATTTTATTTTTATTTTTCAATTCTAAATTTCTTCTTCTCTTAAAATAATTTTTTTCCCATTCGTGTGCCAAAAAAATTATTTTATATCTTATATCTGCCAAAAAAAAATCAGGAAATCTTTTGTAGCTCATAGTAAAGTAAAGACATGCAAAATGACTAGAAATATAATTATAATTATAAAAAGAAATCTCTCACGACCACTCTGAAATCTTTATTTGGATTTGATTAATTTATCGTCATAATCCATCTCCAATTAATTTCCGTGCAGATTCTTAACAATTGTGAAGACAAAAATACCCTCTTTCAACCCAACCATAGGCAGCTGCGTTTATATTCGTTCTCTCTCTCACCATCGAGGTCAAGGGTTCAAATTCCCGCGTTGCTAACATGACTTAAGATAGGGGTCATAAGTGTTGGGTTCCTGTGCTAGCCTTCCCCCAGGTATTGATGCTTGGTCCAGGGTGCACCGCGCATTGTACGGGCCGTGGGTTGGCGAGCGTTAGCTCATCGAACCCGGTGGATCTGGGTATAAAAAAAAAAAAAAAAACCCTCTTTCAAATTGAATATATCATGAAGAAAGTAAAATCTCACTTTTGTTTTCTTGCTTCTCCTGTATTTTTTTTTTCAACTCCAAATATTTTCTTCTCTTAACATAATTTTCATTTTTTTTTCTTGTTCCATACGTGTGCTTTTTTGCACTCAACCATGCGATGCTAGGCTCATGTCACGGAAAGAACCTCGATAACCTCTAATTATTTGTGGCGAGCTTTTGTTAATTTTCTCAAATTGGATCCTTTCTTAATTTTTCTAATTTATTCCATTATCTACTCATTTTTAATTCTAAGCAAACAAATATGTACTTCTAATGCTTGAATAGATGAAAGCTAACAAAAAACTTCCAGATCAACCTAAGAGAGAGAATAACATCTGACTAGGAAGTAGAAGACATAATCTGTCAGTGGAAATGTCTGATATAGGTGCATCTTTAGCAGCATGCACTTCTGAAAGTAAATACAACCCCCATTATCACCATATATATCCGGCCACAAACAAGTGCAGTGGCAGATTTTACAGCACGTCTCCAGACAAAGAGTCAAATTCATATTGAGTTAATAATGCTGCTTAGCTCAACAGCTGTTTAATCCACCTAATCTTTGGCATTACATCTTGAAAATTCAAGTAAACATAAGTTAAGGCTCAAGAAGAGAGAAGACCAAGACCATCATAGGCAATTATTGAGGCCAGAAGCGAACATCCTTTTTTTAAGGCAGGATCACCAAAATATTGATCATCAAATGCTTGTGTTTAGAACTCATGGTGATTTAATGAGGAGTGGTTTGAAGAGGAAAGAAGAGACCTAACAACACTTGTTTGGTAGCGGCCCGACTTGATAAAATATGAAGGCTGGCTTAACTGACGCAACCGGACGAGCAGGAGATAGCTAGAGGATTTTATTCAGCTATTAATGTTATAATTATTGTTATTGAAGAAAATGGCATGCAAGCAAAGCTTCTGAAACGTGTCCTTGCTCTCCTCATCCACAAATTTCCGTAAGTCTAATTGTTAACTAATAATTAAAAAAAAATTAGAGATATGTATTTCACTAGAGTAAATTGAAAATAAAAGAAATTTAGAACTTTACCTTATTATTAAAATTCTTAATCATAGTTTTAAGTGTGGCTTATTTGAGTATTGAACAAATCGTACTTAATAAATTTATTCTTATCAATGAAGAATGCACCGTTAAAAATAAGGAAAAAACTGTTAAATGACTCTTTTTTTCACTTTAAATGGAAAAATGGAAAAAACTAAGTAAATATTACTCACAAAACACGTTGTTTATCATTTAAAGAACATGCCATTTTATTTAAGTAATAAATATCAAGTAACAAAAATATTCATTGATTTTACAAATGAACCGAATAAAAAAAGTGCGTTTGGTACAGCTTTCCCAAGGGGCTTTCTGAAAACCCTTGGGAAAATCTTTGAATCGTTTGGTTGGTTTTGAAGCCCAGAACTTTCAAGGCGAAAGGCGCCTTCAAAATATTGAAAGCTCAAGGCTAGTAGGGACTAGCCTTGGGCTTTTAGCATTCCGGAATGCTGAAATCACTTTTTTTTCTTCCAAAATTACCCTCACTTATTGTTCATATTTTTGATTTTACCCCTAAATATTTTTTTTTAATTAAAAAATAAGGCAGCCCTACGCCGGACCGGCGAAGGACTACGGCCGCCGGCGAGCCAGATCTGGTGCCGACGGTCGTCGGGCGACCTCCGGCGAGGGTCGCGCGACCCCCGAGAGTCGCCGGAGGTCGCCCGACCTTGGGCGACCCGGGGCCGCGTGACCCGGGCGACCGCCGCCCGGGTCTCGCGGCCGTAGGTGGCCCTCGCACGGGTCTCGTGAGGGTCGCACGACCACCGGCCGCCGTCGAGCGACCCTCGCGAGACCCAGGCGGCGGTCGCCTGGGTCGCGCGACCCTCATCGAGGGTTGCCCGAGGTCGGGCGACCTCTGGTGGCCTCGGCTGGGTCGCGCAACCCTCGCTGGCGGCCGTAGCCCTTCGCTGGTCCGACGAAGGGTTTAGGTCATTTAAACATATATATATTTACACATATTATACCCATTATACCAATCAAAGCCCATTGTGAAAGTTTTTTTTACCAAACGCACATTCAACTCAAAGTCCATTTGTAAAAAAATTTTATAAAACACAATTGCATTTCCCCAAGTAGCTTTGAGCTTTCAGCATTTGCATTGGACTGAAAGCCCATTGCAAATGCTGTACCAAACGCACCCAATATAGATGGCCATACTGGTTAATAATTGATTGGACTAAATTGCCCTTGAAGCTCATGCACACCAACTCGAGCCAACAGTCAAAAGAAGTATAAACTTACTTTTAATTTTTGTTTCTACCATTTCTTATTGTGCATATTTTGCTTATTTATTCTTGTCATAATATAAGAGTACTAATATTTATTCATCTAATGTTAATTTTCGTTAAATTTATACTATTAAATTATTGAATTAGATGGTACATGACATTTGATTGTTATACTAATTTGAGGTTTTATAATATGTTTTCACAGATGTATCATTTTATGATTTTATATTAATTCAATTTAACGAGAACTAAAAGAGGGTAAATTTATTAGAAATATATCAGTTCATAGATTTTGGTGGTAAAAAAATTAGTTTGAGGTAAATTTGTTATAATGTATCAATTTGAGATTTTTAGTGATAAAAATAATTATTTTGTCATAAATTTATCTTAGGTATATTGTTTGGGATTTTTTTATGGTATCAACTATAATATTTTTTTCATCTAGATATTACTGTTATAAGTTATTAAGGAAAAAAAAAGAGACCAATATTCTTAAATATTGATTTAATTTAGGCATAAATTATTCAAAAGGCAAACTATAAAACAATACGAAAATGTATATATTTTATTCAATTTATTTGTAAAACTAGTCGAATATCTTTATTACTTGATATTCATTACTTAATTAAAATGAACTATTCTTTAAATTATAAGTAATGTGCTATGTGAGTAATTTAGTTTTTCTGTATCTCCATTTAAATTAAAAAGGCGAGTCTTTTTAACAGTCGTACAATTTGTTCAATTAGTCAAATAAACCATGCTTAAAATTGCAAATGAATGTGGGTGTAGTAACAAGACAAGTTTTTCTTGATTTTTGTCTTCACTATTAGTATTTAGCAAAATAAATATTTCTAATTTACTTCAATGACTAAATTTTTTTAATAATAATATTTAAATGCATGCGAATTTTTTTTACATAAGAGGTCCTTCTAACTAGACAATATATTTATAAGCTATATGTGTTTTATTGTTTATATTTTCCTTTGATGCCATCACATGGTTGAGTGCAAAGAAGCGCACAAATAAAACAAAGAAGACGATTATGTCAAGAAAAGAAGATACTTAGAATGAAAAAAAAGGAAAGTATGGAAGAAACAAGGAAATAAAGTGAGACTACTTGTCTTGTTAGATACTCAATTTGGCAAAGGGTATTCTTGTCTTTATACTCGTTAGATACTCAACTGAAAATTAATTGCGGTTGCGGACTAATTACGAGGGAAATTTAATCAATGTGCGAAAAAAGGCGGTTCGGATAATCAAACCCAATTAGCTTCACACCGCCGGACCCGAATGGAGGTCCAGATTCATTCGGGTCGCATCGCAATCTTAAAACCGTGGCAGCCGGAAAAGGAAACCCTATAAAATTTCGATCGGCTCGTATCTCCGTCGTCTCCCCCTCGATCTGCAACTCCGTCGCCCGCCTCCGTCGCCCGCCCGCCTCCGTCGCGTCTCTTTTCCCTTCCTCACGATCTAAGTAAGCCATCTCCATCGCTCTATCTTAGTTTTTTCGTTCTGAGCTGTTCGATTCAGCGTTTGTGGTTTGAGAATCCAGAAAAGGTGTGGGTTTCATTGAGTTCGCCGCGGCTCTGAAACTGATTTGGGCGTTTTTTCTGCTCTGAGATGTTCGATTCTGCGTTTGCGGGTTTGAATCTAGATTTCTCATGAGGTTGTGGGTTTCATTGAGCTCGCCGCGGTTCTGAAACTGATTTTGGGCGTCGATTCAGCGTGTGGGTTTGAATCTAGGGTTTCTGATGAGGGTGTGGGTTTTAGGTTTATGCTGAAGGAGGAAAGTACGATTTTAGTTTTTGAAGCTGCCTGAGTGGTTGCAATGTAGTAACACGCAAGACTATGGTTGACCTGTAACATACCATTCATATCATTTGGATAAGGGAAGAACTGCAAGTAACGAAATGCAGCAATGATTGATCCTGCATTAGAAAATATTGAAAATTTAGCGAATAAAAGGTATGTTTTTCATCTTTAAAGAGGATTCACTTGATCTTTGCTGTCTGAGTGGTTGCAATTTTGGGCGTGTAATGGTATCACGCAGACCATGGTTACTTGTGACTGTGATTTTGTGTTCCTTTAGCTGGAATCGTTATGTTGATTTGTTGATTTCAGTTTTAGTTGAATCAACTCCAGTTGAATTCAGATATACATGCTGTTGAGGAAGTTAATTCGAATTACTAAATTGTGAAATATTCAATATGGGGTGCTAATGGATCTTAACTTTGCAAGCAGCCTGCATTTTAGCGAAATGCTGCCACCGCCACGACTGAGTGGGATGTAATTCATTCGGAGGATACCGAGTCCATGCGGTGTATGTCTTGTCCTGTGAGAAAGAGGGCCACGCGTCTTGCGTGGTTTTGCCAGGCGTGCTATGACAAGTTTACCACGCACGCACTGGGGCTGAAGCGGAAGATAGACAATTTGGAGGCCAAGAAATCTTTCCTAAGTTCTTGGATTGGGACTGGGACTGATGACACACTCCCAGTGGATTCAGCAACATCACCTTGGTTGCTGTATGGTCCCGATGGAGTCCTGTCGACGTCGGTCTTGGTTCATAGGATCATACTGGTTAGTATCGTGTTGCTGTTCTTGTTTTGATTTGAATTTTGGGTTTTTTCTGCTTTTACTGTAGTCTCTTATGATTATGAGAATTTGAGAAGAGATGATAGGTTACTTTGTATTTCCAGGCTAGCCGGTCCAAAATCTTTAAAGTGATGCTTGAGAGCGAGATGGAAGAAAGCTGAAAGGGCATAATCAACATTGTGACACATCACATAATATTCTTCAAGCATTTTGTGAAGTTTCTCTACACTGCAGAGGTGTCCTGAAGAGAAGGCTTGCCAGCTTCTAGCGTTGGCAGAGAAGTACCAAGTGATGTCCCCCAAAGCCCCTTGTGAAGATTTCATCATCTCCAATATAAATTGGGACAACTCGCTCTCCAACTATGTCTTTGCGCATCAGCATAATGCAAAGGCTGTCCTTCAGGCTTCTTTGTCTTCTTTGTCGATAATCTTGGATAACATAGATGACTTCTATGAACACTCTAAATATTCAGAAATGGAAGCGCAATATATGAAGCACATTTTCGGAAGCGGAAAGCAGCTGCAGTAGCCAATGGTAACAGCGGATGAATTAGTTTTTCTAGATTTGCTAGTCATGAGATTTTCTAGTTTGTAAGATGATCTAGTCATGAGATTTTCTAGTTTGCAGGATGCAGGATGATGGGTCAAATGATCATTGCCCTTTTGTTGATCTGGGCGATACAACAACCCTGTTTTCTTTTTTCTTGATCAGGGGATACAGTCTCCTTCGGAATGAAAGTTGAAAAACAATGTGCCGAAGGAGACTGTATCCCCTGATCAAGAAAAAAGGAAACAAGGTTGTTATATCGCTTAAATCAACAAAAGGGCAACGGTCATTTGACCTATCATCCTGCAAACTAGAAAATCTCATGCAGCGACATCATGTAAGCACTTACACTACAATGTAAGTTCATTGTTAAACAGTTGAAAAACAAGTACTTACACGATGTCGTTGCCTGAGATTTTCTAGTTTGCAGGATGATGGGTCAAATGATCGTTGCTCTTTTGTTGATCTAGACAATACAACAACCCCGTTTTCTTTTTTCTTGATTAGGGGATACAGTCTCTTTCGGCACAATTTTTCAACTTGAAACAATGAACTTTCATTGTAGTGTAAGTGCTTACACGATATCGCTACCTGATTTCAAAATGGATCTGGATGGATATAACTGTAGTTTTTTCAGGTTGCTGAATGCTTTTTTTCCCCTTAAAAACAAACTATATATATTATATTCGGTCATTGCGTTCCTCTGCACTATGATTTAGGTGAAATGTCAGCCTTGTACAGGAAATTTTGGACGAATTAATTTCTCACGGATAAAGAGATTTTAATTCAGTTCGGGTTTTACTTATATTTGGGGTTATCAAATTTTGTTTTATTTCTCACATAAGGTCTATTGCATTCCATTTTTTTTTTTCAATTGTAGCCCTAAATTTAGGCTTCGCTTACAAATTTACTTATTATCTTTTCACCGAGAAAGGAGAAGAATTCTGGGTAGGCTCATTCAGCATACATGCAGTGGATGCGTTGAAAGTCTATCGGGTGCTTTTATATTTCAATTTTGTAAATCAGTGTTGGTACATCTTACTTAACTCGCTTTACTTTCAAGAACTCTCAAGCAATGCCTTTAGCATGTTAAAAAAATAACATTTTCGTGGTTGAGGCTTTCGCAAATGGACTATTGGAATATGATTAACTTAATCAACAACTTGAATGGAGTCTAGAGAGCCAAATCATGTAGACATTTGGAGGAAAGAGGGGGAATAATTTGCATCTTATTCTGCCGGGGAAATAGAAAATGTGGGCACCATATTTTCAAATGTTTAAACAAGTTGAACTTTAATTAATGATAGGAGATGTGTGACGAATGAGATACTTTTTGGTATGTGATCAATGATCTCAACCTATTGATTCATTCAAAACACAAACTAAGCATGCATGTGCAGGAATCTCAAGTTGCATGTCAACCTCATGTTGACAAATTACAAAGGCCAATTGCCAAATTCTATTTCAAATGGGAAAGCCAATTTTATACAATGGTGATGACCCGGACAGGAGCAAATAAAATTGATTACCATGTCATTCACACAATTGTTCAAGAAATTACAAAAGATGAAAGGGGCGTTGGTGTCAGTATTCTGGGACCAAATAATTGAAATGTATTATCTGTCTTGGCCTTTTTAAATGTCTTATGCACCTTACTCACATCAAAGTTAGATGACCAAATAAATTATTGGGTTATTGGCCATCAAATAAACTGACTGGGAGCGACGTCAAAATTTAGCGATACTTTTGGAAATATTAAATTGCAACATACCTTAGATGAAAATAGAATAAAGTTTGGTAACCCCAAATGTAAAGAGCCTAAACTACATCTGCAAGAATTATTCTAAAATTTCTTATTGACCACTTATTTACCATTGATCAGACACGCCCACTATTGGAACTTGGAGCAAGAACAGAGAATTCGAACCAAGCCCACAAACTATTTTCTCTGTGGAGTAGACCTCGCGCCTCTTCTTATGTTCGCAAATTTCAAACCAATATCCGAGAAAAACAAACAAAACCCCAAAATTTACAAGGAGATCATAGAAAAACAAGAAAAATCCGAAATTTAAATGGAGATCAGCAAAACCAAAAAAAAAACCAAAATTTAAACGGAGAACAAAGAAGAACAACGAAAGATCCAAAATTTAGATCAAAGCAAAATCAGCAAGGATATCAATGAACCAAGCAAAAGCCAACACTCTCCAGAATGGCTCTGTGAGCCGGCACCGGCGTTGAGGAGCCTCCGTTGTTGGAAATATCCTCGGTGGCGACCAAGAAGATATCGGTGAACCCGGGGCCGGAGCCATGGGAGTGACCACTGAGGTGGTTGGGGCCGGTCGGAGACCAGAAACTCAAGAAGGCTACTTTGTCCTTTAAGCTGTCGATCTCTCGCTTGAGCTCTTCCTCGGTCTCGCTGGCCTCCCCAGAGCACTCATCGCCCGTGCCAGCATCGAGGGCGACGCAGTCCCCCTCCTCCTTGCAAGATGTGCACCGCATGGAATCGGTCTGCTCCATGCAGAGTCGCTGCATTTGCAGAGACAGAAAATTTGCTTTGGGAAACCTCTCGACTTCTGAGATGGAAAGGGATTCTGTAAAAGACAGCCACCAAGTGAATCAAATTAAATCCAAAAGGGATAATGGTTAAACAGTCTTTAACTTTGATCCAACATGTAATTCAATTCATGAACTTTTTATTTATAATTTTAGCTTAATTTAGAAGGTGATCCTTGAACTTTTAATTTTTTAATGTAATCTATGAACTTTTGGTACATAATTAATAGAGTTCCTGAACCATATGAAATTATTCAATACAATCTGTAGTTTTGAATTAATGGAAAAAATTACATATAATATTTTCAAATAGTTCAATGACCATATTGTCTATGTACCAAAAATTTATGGACTACATTGAATAAATTAAAAGCTTAGGGACCACAAGTTCAGGCCAAATTGAACAAATAAAAAGTGTAGGAACTAAATTATATATTAAGTCGAAGTTCAGAAACTGATTGTGTCATTTTCCCAATATAAAAACTTGTTAGCCAATGTGGGCACAATGAAGCTTGTAGGTATTATGTTCTACTTGTAACCTCCTAGAAAATTATCTCATATTTTACTTAGTGATAAAATTGAAATTGTAGATTTTAGATGTTAATTTTTCTTAATTTTATATCTTATATCTGCCAAAAAAATTAAAAAAATCAGGAAATCTTTTGTAGCTCATAGTAAAGTAAAGAGATGCAAAACGACCATAAATATAATTATAATTATGGAAAGCAATCTCTCATTACCACTTTGAAATCTCTATCTTAATTTATCATTATAATCCATCTCCAATTAATTTCCGTGTAGATTCTTAACAATTGTGAAGACAAAAATACCCTCTTTCAAATTGAATATATCATCAAGAAAAGTAAAAACTCACTTTTGTTTTCTTGCTTCTCCCGTAATTTTTTTTCAACTCCAAATATCTTCTTCTCTTAACATAATTTTCGTTTTTGCTTTTTCTTGTTCCATTCGTGTGCTTTTTTGCACTCAACCATGCGATGCTAGGCTCATGTCACGGAAAGAACCTCGATAACCTCTAATTATTTGTGGCAAACTTTGTGTTAATTTTCTCAAATTGGATCCTTTCTTAATTTTTCTAATTTATTCCATTATCTACTAATTTTTAATTCTATGTGGAAAATTATTTGTATTTGAAATGCATCTCTCCATCTGTCGTTATTCCCCGTTTACTGCTAGTGATTGTGCTTTGAATCACAAACTTATTAGTTCGATGTTCTATGAACAGACTAGCTGCTTTGTCCGGGAACTGATGAGCTTGATTTTTGTATCTTGGATAACCTAATGAGACTGAATTGGAATGTAGATACTTTTCTAAATACAGCTCTTTGACCGATGAGGGCGTGTGGAGATTGATAGAGGACTTAAGCCTGGAGACGCATGCATTGGATGTTCATAACAGATTTATAATGAAATGTCTACCGGAGGTAACATTTGAAATTTGATTTTCTTGCTCCTGTTGTGGCACCCCATTATGAAATTCGCAATGATTATTGCTCATCCTCTTCGGCATAGTGTTTCAAGCCAGCTTCAAGTGTGTAATTTAAACTTTAAATTAACGAAACTTAAATGCAATGATGATTGAACTGAAATTTAGGGTGCGTTTGTTTCGCAAAAACCGTATCACTTTTGGAAAATATTTTCTAGGAAATCATTTTGATGAAAAATGATTAGTTTTCTCATGTTTGATAATATATGATTAAAAATATTTTCAAGCATTTGGATCGCATTTGAAAAATGATTGAATAACATTTAAACTAACAATTTACACTAGTGTAAAAAAAAAAAAAGAGAGATTTTGGAGAGTAAAAGAAAACGATAGAGATGACCTAATAAAAAGGGAATGACCTAAAGACCTGATAAAGAGAGGGAAAGTGTTTTCCCCTTCTTATGTATAGGAATTCATTTTCCCAAAATAATACATAATATTTATGTTGACTGAAAAGTATTTTCCATTGACCAAATCGTTTTTGGAAAAACAAACAGTGGAAAGTCCGAAAAACACTTTCCGGGAAATTACTTTTATTGAAACAAACGCACCCTTGATTGAAGGCCCATGTCCACCCTCAAGTTCATTATAACATCCTAAAAATTCCCATGATTCTTATAATCCTAAAATCTAAATAGGTCATTCTATGCATTTGAGTGGGTAGTTTTTTTTGGTAATGACGAAGTATGCCAGACAACACTAGGCAACGCCTTTTTGCCCTCCAGGCTTTCCGTCATATAACGCACCGTGTGAAGAGTAATTTGGAAGTGCCACAATGGTAAGCATAAAGCAACAAACACGACCACTTGCTCAAGGCGACCGTCCCATCTAAACATGATGAAAACCAATCCAGGACACCATGCGTTCCTAAAGACTGAGCCACATGCGTTCCTAAAGGTGGAGCCATGGGCATGGAGACCTTGGTCATTTAGCCATGAATCAGTGGCGCATAGATGCTTAACTAATCTGAAACTTTTGTTTGGTAAAAGTTATTCGAGTTATATTTTTCTATGGATTAACAAGGCCAGAACTAACTTCATCAAATTGCTTTACTCAATGGTATAGGTTGTAGAGACATAAATCAAGTTTATAAGCATAAACCTTTAAGATAACATCCATCTCAACCAATGCTTCAAATCAAAAAATGATAATACCATCACCCAGATTAAGATCCAAAGTACTATTACAAGAAAACAAATTATCAAAGAAGTTAGTTTAAATGAAAGGAAAGCAGGAGTACAAATAAGAAGTTGCCACCCCAAGCAAGAATGGCAATAGGAAGTCATAAGTTGTCTCAATCAAAAATTCGTACTAGTTCTTCTTGATCTATGAAATAAAAAAATTGGACCTAACTACTTGCATCATCAACAAGTTTCCATCAGCCTATATCATGCACCCCTACATAACTTCTACATGTCCAAAAGAGGATTTCTTCACTATAACATAATTGCCTTATCAACGAAGTAGAAGGCAGGATTTTCAGGAAGACACTTCTTTTACTAACAAAAGAACCACAAGAAAAGAGAAATAAACTCCAAGCTCAGACGGCAAAGTTTCAAAGTTTGGTCCCTATCATACATCAACCAAAGAAACTCAAACGCATGGGACCGAACTTAAAGAATGGCTTCCACTGGTAAACCAAGAAATGCTCCCCAAAGCCATAGTCGTCACAATCATCTGAGAATCTCCTTCCTGTAGGAAAAATATCATTAAAACTAAGAAAGCCCCCTTCTTGTGGATACGAAATTCCTTTCTCCAGACAAGACTATTATTTCGCACGAGTATCCTTAGGTGCTGCATTTTTTTTCTGCTTTGCATGACATGCTTCATATAGCTCCACCACGAAGTGTGGATCCTTTTCAACAAGTTCCGAGTATTCTTGATGATTTCTGAGTTTATCCAAGTTGTCCATGATTAACGACAAGGCGGCCTCAAGGAGAAGTTTCGCGTTGTGCTGGTGCGCAAAGACATAGCATATGATTGAGTTATCCCAATTTAATTTGGATACCAGGAACTTCTCACAATAAGCTTTAAGGTGTTCCACCTGGTACTTTTCGGCCAATACCAGAAGCTCACACGCCATTTGCTCATCGAGGCATGCTTCGGCATAAAGATAGCCAACAAAAGCTCGGAGGGCATCGTGTGACACGTCACTTATCTTGATGGTGCCATTTCGGCTATCTTCCTTCTCATTCTCAAGCATTGCTTTAAATACTGCAGACCGGTCAGCCTGATAGTAAAAAGAAAATTGAAGAGCACTTAGAAATGCAGTTCTTGCAGGGAGAAAACTCAGTAGATTGATAGGAGATGTTTATGCGTCTTATTAATATGAGTCGGAGTATGCTAAATTGAAGAAACTCCTGAAATGAATATCATGAGCAGGCAAGCAAAGCTTTTGAACATGTCCTTGCTATTGTTATCATCTACAAAAATTATGTAAATTATGTTATGCTCATAAACCCTGTATGCCATGCGAAAAGCCATAACTCAAACTTTTGTGATTTTTGAGTTGAAAAGTCCAATGAAATGCACCTAGCAGCAGGCAAAATGCATATTCAAGCATCGGTTAAATCATATCTTGTGAAAGAGTCATAATGAATGAAGTATCCAGCAACTCAATTACTAAACATGTCACTTCAGATAGGGATTAACATTCCACTCAACTCAGCAAAGCCACATTCCAGGCAAATAAAAGGAAAACCTGAAAAATATAATTGAGAATCTCTCTGATTTATAAAGCCAGTCCAAGCAAACAAATATGTACTTCTAATGCCTGAATAGATGAAAGCTAATATAAAAACTTCAAGATCAACCTAAGAGAGAGTTCAACATCAGACTAAAAAGTAAAAGACAATCTGTTAGTAAAAATGTCTGATGTACGTGCATCTTTAGCACAATGCAGTTCCAAATGTAAATGCGACCCCCATTTTCATCCTATATATCAGGCCACAAGCATGTAAAGTGGCAGAATTTTACGGCAAGTCTCTAGATATAGAGTCGCAGAAATTAATAGTGAGTTGATAATGCTGATTATTCATGCTTAACAACTATTTACTCTGCTAACTTTGGCATTATGTCTTGAAAACTCAAGTAAACACAAAAAAATCAAGTTTATGTGAAGAAGAGAGAAGACTAAGACCAGTCCAAGCAATTATTGAGGCCAGAAAAGAAAGAAGAGGTCCAACATTTTTTTTGAGGCTGGATCACCAAAAATATCAATCATTGAATGCATATGTTTAGAACTCTTGGTGATTTAGTCGAGACTTTTTTGTGGAGGAAAGAAGTGATCTAACTGAACTAGTTTGCTATTGACCCACTAAATAAAATTTAAAGTGGACTAAAGGCATAAATCTAAGATGAATAATTGCAGTTTCATTTTAATTGTTTAGCTTTGCTCCAGTACACAACAATGAGGATAGTAATTATGCGAATCTTTTATGCGACCCCTATCCAAGCATCTCTGAAGACTATCTTGCAGCAAGCACAGTCATTTCCGAAGCAAAGTTTGTTACATTATGTTGTTGCCAATTCTAGAGTGGCTGCTTCTAATTGATATTCTCATGCACAAGAAATATGAAGGCTGGCTTAACCGACCAGTAGGAGATAGCTAGGGGATTCCATTAAGCTACTAATAACATAAGTACTGTTCTTCAAGAATATGACAGCATGAAAGTTCAAGATGGCGAGCTTGTTAAAGGGTCACTTAGACCTCCTCTGGGGCATCAGAAGGATTTAATCATGCAAACCCTAACTCAATATCCTCAAGTAATATAACTTTTGGGGCACTCTTTGCTTTCAGACTGAAGCTACCACCCAGTCAGAGACTTCCAAGGGGCGAGGGCAGAGAGTGATCGCTGTCGACTAGTAAGCCATAGGTACCACTGTGCGAGCAACATCCCATGTTACCAAATTCTCATGACAACATAAAAGTCATCTTAAAAGTCCCACTGCAAATACACCACAGGTTCCTCTAAATCTATCAGTATGAACCATCATTACTCGTGTGCAGGAATGCCACGAGAGCCAAATGAAGATAAAACTTCTAAAGAAATCCTATATGAGCATTGCTCTTTCCCTCTCTTATAACTCCTCTCTGCCTCAACTAAGATCTGAGAAACCTTAGTAGCTTGACCCAGACAACTGAATTCATAACACTATGACCAAAGACCATTGTATATCCACTATAAGCTATCCCACATGAGTATGTCTTCCTTCCTTGGCATTATTTCACAATGAAGCCCATTAATTTTGCAGAAATTAAGACTATCGAACAAAGATTCAGGATACAATGACCAAACCTTCGTTGTCCAATGACTAAGGGAATTCATAAAGAAAGTGTTCCCGCATCCTATCTTCCCCACTCGGGGATTATTCTAAAATTTCTTTGTGACGTAATTGACCGCTTGTTTACCATTGATCACACAACTAATCACCACCCTATGAGACACGCTGGCTGTTGGAACTTGAAGCAAGGAACAGAGCATTCGAACCCACCCAAAAATCAACCCCAAACTAACCGAAGCTCAGCGGCGCTTCTCCTTAAGTTCTACAATTCAAAAGGAGATCAGAGAGAGGCTGAAGAAAAACCCAAAATTTAAATGGAGATAAGAGCAAAAACAAAGAAAAACACAAACTTTCGGTCAAAGCAAAATCAGCAATTCATCCTCACCAGAATAGCCCTACGAGCCGGCACCGGCATAGACGGCTCTCCGTCGGTACCGTCCTCTGCGGCGACCAAGACTACGTCGGTGAACCCGGGGCCCTGGGAGCGACCGATGAGCTGGTGGTGGCGGCCGCCGGTCGGATACCAGAAACTCAAGAAGGCGACTTCGGCCTTTAAATCCTCGATCTCTCGCTTGAGCTCTTCCTTGGTCTGTTTGGTCTTCTCGTAGCACTCCTCGGACGTGCTAGCATCGAGAGCGACGCAGTCCTTCTTACAGGATGTGCACCGCATGGAATCGGTCTCCTCCTCCTCGCTGGCTCGCTGCATTTGCTGAGGGAAAGCTAGCTAGCTACGCTTGCGAAACCTCTCTCTACTTCTGAGACGAAGAGGTTCTGCTGTAAAAAACTCGAGTCAGGAGTTGAAGGAAAAGAAATTCTAAGGTCGGATATCTTTTGCAGCGCACGGTCTCTCTCCAGTTGGAAAAAAGTCCTGGAATATAATTTATAATAATGGGAAGTGAATTCTCAGAACAACAATAATGATTAATTTACCCTTTATAATTCATCCCCCATCAATTTCCGTGAAGACTTTTAACAATTATGAAATATAAAAATACCCTCCTCCAAATTGAGTATGTTATCAGGGAAAGTACAGAATTCCAAATATCTTGTTCTCTTAACATAATTTTTATTTTCTATTCGCGTGCCTTTTTGCACTCAACCAAGCGTTAGTATGAGGCAAACGCGAAGCGTCACAGCAAAAGGTTTATGGCAATCTATTTGATTGATGATAAATAAAGTGAAAAGGCAAACAATAAAATACATATTGGTATATATTATTTGATGAAAAATATTGTCAAAAACAAACGGTTGTTGAAGCGAAGTGCACACGCATTGTCGTGATAGCAACTTGGTTTTGCTCGATGAATGCTTGACGGATGTAACAATAGCTTTTTAGGGGTTCCAATGTACTTTATTTTTTTGTTGAAATGGGTCGCCTAATTATGATTTAGGCGAAATCTCAGCAATGTCCAGAAAATTTTAGACAAACCAAATGCAATCCTATCCCAACTTTTCTTTTGCTAGGCCCATAGCTAAAAAGATCTAATTAAATTCAAAAAAATCCCGACAAATACCTGCGGATAAGAAAGACTATATTTCAATTTAGAGTGGTTACATTTAAGGTCATCAAACTTTGTTCTTATTTTTGGCAAGGGCATGTTGCAATTTAATTCTTTTCAATCGTATAGCTAAATTTTGACTTCTTTCTCAATTAATTTATTCAATTTTAGATATTCCAGCCAAACACCCAACCTAGGAAACTTTGTCTTGCCATTGAAATTTGACATGAATAACATGTAGAAAACGTTCAAAAAAGTCGAGAGATGATCCAAGCGTTATCCTCAAAGATAATTCTACTCTTCAAAGTACAAAACTTGTGCATAAAACTTTAGCAGCTATCTTCCCAAGATACAAACGTTATGTATATAACCCAGCAATGAAAGGAAATATAAGAACAAGATAAGAAAAAAAGAAAAACATATTCAAGTTTTGATATATCAATGTCACTTTTCAATTATGTTCAAAGTAGCCACTTATATTTATATGTAAAAGAAAGAGAGAACCATTTGGAAATCATTATAAATCAATTGATAATTAAAGGAGAGGATGACAATTGAAAGTAACAAATTATATGTAGAAGAAAGAAAAGGCCATTTGAAAACCGTTGTAAAGAAATTGATAATTAAAGAATAAGATGACCGTTATATAGCCGTTATAAAATAATAAGTGTTCATGAATAAATAAATTAAATATTATAAAGCCATTAGAAAGCTATTATATGGCCGTTAAAAAGTTATTATATGGCCATTGCAAACCCATTATAAAAATGATGACTTTCATGGCGGTGATGACTTTTAACAAATATTTCAAAATTGTCGAAACATTCAATGTTTTACTCGTTTATGCATTGGATATGTTAGATATCATTAATCACAGTTAAACTGGTTTACACATCTGAAAACGCAACTCACATATTTGAAAACATGGTACAAGCAACATAGGATTTAGGTGTAAAGCCACGATAAGTTAAGACTAGATTTGATGGCACAAAAACCTTGACTTTCGTATCATCAATATCTCTAGGATGAAGTGCCAGGACATTTTGGATACACCATCTTCATCACTCAATGGACCGGAAGTGCTCCAACTGAAGCTTGTACAATGGCTCGGTGAGTGCTCATTGCGACCATTTCAAGAGCGCGATGAACCACAGGAGGAACATGAAGCCACTCGACACATGAAAATCTGAAGCTCCAACTATCGGTTCTCTCAGCATCTACAATAAAGCAAATAAGCATCTGAGAGGAGAGACTATAAGCATCATGTTACCGTGGGGGAGGATCACATAATTACAGCCTTAAGTTCTTTCCATGTATCAGACTCTGCCCAGGCAAAGCCATGGATCCTTTAACCGCACTTTAATACCGATTGAGTTTCATGAACTAATTCCTCACACTTCAACGCATATGAGACCGGGAGAAAATTATGTCCAGAAGCAAAATTCGAAATGACAACAACAGGCAGCACCTTTTTACCCTCTAGACTAATTCCCTGTCCTTCCAGGCACCGTGCAAAGAGGAATTTGGAAGTGTCTTAATGGTAAGCATAAAGCAACAAAGGTGTCCTAGCTAAGTCTAATAAAAATCAACACGGGACACCCTGCGCCCCTACGGACTAAGCTATGGGCACGGTAACCTTACTCATTTAGCTGTGACTTTTGTGACGTGTGGATGCTTATCTAATATGGGAACCTTTGGCAAAAGTTATTCAAGTTATCTTTTTCTAATGATTAATGAGACCAGAACTAGCTTAACTTAATTTAATAATCAGTGACGTTGACCATTACGTTGGTAATTTGACTGTTGTAGGTGATATGTCTATTGGTCATTGTTTGCACCTAATTTTGTTATGGCTATATCTTATACTCGTGTAAAAATGCAAATTTACACGTGAAATTTAAGAGATGTGTTGAGCTATATGCCAGATTATATATCGTGCATACATTTTGCAACTCCTTAAACTTTTGCAAAAGAATTTTTTAATCTACAAAAGACCTATAAAAAGGCAAATTCTTGTTGTCGAATCAAACTTTTACTGATTTTCAAATGGATCACTCAAAATTAATTTCAACCACTTAATATTTGGAAAACTTTTAGGGATTTTTCAAATTGATCACTCAAAATTAATTTTAACCCCTTAATATTTGAAAACTTTCTTCTTCTTCTTCGTATTAATGGGGCATCTTCATGAAGCATCACACAATGCTGAGTTCAAAAAATTTGCCACTTGTATATGATATGAGTAGATCGCTCACAAAATCGATCATGGTTCCACTTAAGGTGCATCGATTGCAAAATGTTAAATAGTATAACAAAATATTAGAAATTACAATTTGGTCACTAATTTTAGACTTTAGCTGATTTACCTTATCTTGCTATAAGAAAATCTTTTGCATTTAACAATATCTATTTGATGGGACTAAATTCCCTTTAAAACTCGTGCACCTCGAAAGATTCTTGAAAATTGCAAAGAAAAAAAATATCCTACACCGAATCGAGTAAATAGTCAGAGAGCCCAAACTGATCTTTTTTATTCTTTGTTTCTACCATATTTCATCACACATCTTCTGTTTATCTAATCTCGCTGTAATCTAAAGGTAATAATATATGTTCCTAAAAATCACTGAGCAATTTTTTTATTTTAAGAACCCCATATATTTTCACTTCCAATTTATTTTAAACATAAATAATTCAAAACATAATATAAGCTACAAACCAATACGAACATCTATATTTTATGCTCAATTTTTTTGTGAAGTCAATCAAATATCTTTGTTGCTTGATATTTATTAATTAAAATCCATTCTTTAAATTATAAGCAACATGATTTGGGCGATTAATATATACATAGAAGTATACCAGCAATTGCACCTCCCGGCTCACCCTCGACGACAGACCACCGACATTCAGCTTAAAGGCGGCATCTTTAGGCGGTATCCACCGGGCAGGTTTGATATCCTTCTCTTTCCTCTTTGAATTTTCCGTGGGGTTCCGGAGAAGGTAACTATTATTTGCGGCCAAAGCTGCCTCTAGGGTAGAGCTTGGATTCGGTTTCGAGGCTCGGATGAGTAATGCATTCCGTGATTTCCAGATCTCCCCCTAGAAACAAACCATGATCTCCCACAGCAGTGGGTTGTCTTTTCGCTCCATTACTCCCGGTAGCCATTCATCGATTCTTGTTATTCTGTATCTAGAAATCAGGATGTTCGGGGGCAAATCTAATCATATTTCTTTTGGCTATCGACATAGCAGGAACAGGTGTAGAGGTTTTGTAAACAAATTAGCTCTCTCGCTCAGCAAATGCGGCGACTGTGCGCGAGGGAGGAACACCAGGAGGAGACCAAGTCCATGCGCTGCATATCGGAGGGGCACGTCATGTGTGACGCCAGCGTGCGCAAGGAGTGCTACGAGGAGGCAAGCGATACCGCGGAAGAGCTCAAGCGAGAGATTGAGGACTTGAAGGCCGAGGTCGCGTTCTTGAGGTCACGCTCTCCAACCGACCACCAACACCAACTCAGTGGTCGCTCCCATGGCCCCAGGTTCACCGATGCCGTCTTAGTTGCTGCCGTGGATGGTTGCGAAGGAGGCCCATCGATGACGGTGCCTGTTCACAGTGCCATTCTAGTGAGCATTGCCTTTTTCTTGGATCATTGATTTGGTTGCTGGTTTTTCTTTGACTTGAATTTTGGGTTTTTCTTTGTTTTTCTCTGATCTCTGATTGAATTTGGGAATTTATGAAGAGATGATTAAGCTTCGATTTTATTAGTTAATTTGTGGGCGGGTTCAAGAGTTCTATTCCTTGCTTCAAAAGTTCTCATAGTGGGCGTGTCTCATAGGTTGGTGATAAATTACTGTAAAATTCTGCCACTGCACACGTTTGTGGTCAGATATATATGGTGATAATGGGGATTGCATTTACTTTTGGTACTGCATGCTGCTAAACATGCACCTATATAAGACTTTTTTCTTGACAAATTATGCCTTTTACGTCCTAGTCTGATTTTGAACTCTCTCTTAGGTTGATCGTGAATCTTTTTTTTTTTAGCTTTCAACTATTCAGGCATTAGAAGTACGTATTTGTTTGCTTGGACTGGATTTCTAAATCAGAGAGATTCTCAATTTTGTTTTGCAGGTGTTCTTTTATTTGCTTGGAATGTGGCTTTTTTGAGTTGAGTGGAATGTTAATCTCTATTTGAATTGACATGTTTAGTAATTCAGTTGCTCGATACTTCATTCATCATGACTCTTTCACACGATTTGATTTAAGCAATGGTTGAGCAACTGTGTATGCATTTTGCCTGCTGCCATGTACATATTTCATTAAAATATCAACTCAAAACATTACACAAGCCTGAGTTATGGTCTTCCCCTTGGCATAGGGGACTTCTGAGCATACATGGTTTTCATATTTTTGTTTGATAACGATAGCAAGGACATGTTTTAGAAGCCTTGTTTGCATGCTTATAATATTCATATCCAGATTTACTTCAATTTAGCAAACTCTGACTTACGTAGATACGATGCATAAACGTACTATCAAACTATTGAGTTTTCACACTGCAAGAATTGAGTTGCTGAGTCCTCTTCAATTTTCTATTTATTATCAGGCTAGCCAGTCGCCGGTATTTAAAGCAATGCTTGAGAATGATATGGAAGAAAGCCAAAGTGGCACCATTAAGATAAGTGATGCGTCCTATGATGCCCTCCAAGCATTTGTCGACTTTCTTTCTGTTGAAGCATTGCTTGATGAGCAAATGGCTTACGAGCTTCTAGTATTGGCCGAAAAGTACCAGGTGGAGCACCTCAAAGCTTATTGTGAAATGATCTTGGTATCCAAATTAAACTGGGACAACTCGATCATAAACTATGCGTTTGCGCACCAGCACAATGCGAAGCATCTCCTTGAGGCCGCCTTGTCCTTAATCATGGACAACATGTTTGAATTCTCGGAACATCCTAAATATTCAGAACTTGCTAAAAAGGACCCAAGCCTTGTGAGCGAGATATACGAAGCACTTATTGCAAAGCAGTTTAATCGGTACGGCAAATAGAATCAATTGGTGAGTTTTCAATTTTTTTCTCCCAACACTATGGAATTTTGAGTTTCATCCCATTATTTTGCCTGGTTTGTTGATAGATCCCATTGCCTTTTTCTTATTCAGGGATGCAATTTGAAGTGTTGTCATATTCAACAGTGAAATTTTATTGAAGTAAATTGCGCATGCGATGTCATGGCTATCTCTTGGTCTTACTCAATAAATGTTTGATGGATGTAATGATGGCTTATATGGGTTCTAATATGCTTTTTTTTTTTTTTATATAGGAATAGTTTATCAATGCTGCAATAGGTCATGAGATTTATCTATGTTATGATTTTGGCGAAATTTGAGCGTTGTTCAGGAATTTTTAGACAAACCAAATGCTTGTGGATGTAGTTTAGGGTCTTTACATTTGGGGTTATCAAACTTTATTCTTATTTTCATCTAATGCATGCGTCTAGAAAGGATTCAAAGCAGAAATTTAAACATTGCATTATAAATCTGTTATGAACATCCAATGCATGCGTCTCCAGGCCTAAGTCCTCTATCAATTTCCACACGCCCTTAAAGGTCAGAGCTGCATTTAGAAAAGTATTTACATTCCAATTCAGTCTTATTAGATTATCCAAGATATAAAAACCAATCTCATCAGTAGTCAGTGAATCAGCTAGTTTGTTTGTAGGACACATCGAACTAATAAGTTCGTAATTCAAAGCTCAATCACTAGTGGAAAACGGGGAATAAGGATAGAGAGGTGCATTTCAAATGCGAATGATTTTCCACAGAGAATTAAAAATGAGTAGATAATGGAATAAATTAGAAAAACTAGGAAAGGTTCCAATTTGATAAAATTAGCAAAAGCTCGCCACAAATAATTTGAGGTTATGAGTAGATAATGGAATAAATTAGAAAAACGAAGAAAGGTTCCAATTAGAAAATTAACAAAAGCTTGATGCTAGCACGGGCGAGGAGTGACCAGGAGAAAATTATGTCCAGAAGCAAAATTCGAAATGACAACAACAGGCAGCACCTTTTTACCCTCTGGACTAATTCCTTGTCCTTCCAGGCACCGTGCAAAGAGGAATTTGGAAGTGTCTTAATGGTAAGCATAAAGCAACAAAGGCGTCCTAGCTAAGTCTGATAAAAATTAACACGGGACACCCTGCGCTCCTATGGATTGAGCTATGGGCATGGTAACCTTACTCATTTAGCCGTGACTTTTGTGACGTGTGGATGCTTATCGAATATGGGAACCTTTTGCAAAAGTTATTCAAGTTAGCTTTTTCTAATAATTAATGAGACTAGAACTAACTTACCTTAATTTAATAATCAGTGGCGTTGACCATTATGTCGTTAATTTGACCGTTGTAGGTGATATGTCTATTGGTCATTGTTTGCACCTAATTTTGTTATGGCTATATCTTATACTCGTGCAAAAATGCAAATTTACACGCGAGATGTAAGAGAGGTGCTGAGCTATGTGCTGGATTATATATCGTGCATACATTTTGCGACTCCTTAAACTTCTGCAAAAGAATTTTTTTTTAATCTACAAAAGACCTATAAAAAGGCAAATTCTTGTTGTTGAATCAAACTTTTACTGATTTTTCAAATGGGTCACTCAAAATTAATTTCAGCTACTTAATATTTGAAAAACTTTTAGTGATTTTTACACAATGCTGAGTTCAAAAGATTTGCCACTTGTATATGATATGAGTAGATCACTCACAAAATCGATCATGGTTCCACTTAAGGTGCATCGATTGCAAAATGTTAAATATTATATAACAAGATATTAGAATTACAATTCGGTCACCTAATTTTAGACTTTAGCTGATTTACCTTATCATGCTATAAGAAAATATTTTGCATTTAACAGTAGCTATTTGATGGGACTAAATTCCCCTTAAAACTCATGCACCTTGAAAGATTCTTGAAAATTGCAAAGAAAAAAAATATCCCACACCGAATCGAGTAAATGGTCAAAGCACCCAAACTGACCTTTTTTTTCTTTGTTTCCACCATATTTCATCGCACATCTTCTGTTTATCTAATCTTGCTATAATCTAAAGGTAATAATATATGTTCCTAAAAATCACTAACCGATTTTTTTATTTTAAGAACCCCATATGTTTTCACTTCCAATTTATTTTAAACATAAATAATTCAAAACATAATACAAGCTACAGACCAATACGGACATCTATATTTTCTGCTCAATTTTTTTGTGAAGTCAATCAAATATCTTTGTTGCTTGATATTTATTAATTAAAATCCATTCTTTCAATTATAAGCAACATGATTTGTGTGAGCGATTGAATCGATTGTCTTCGGGGAGTGATTTTACAAAAAGTGATCAAACAGGGCCAATAAAACTACCCCTCAAATGCATAGAATGGCCGATTTAGATTTTAGTATTATAAGAATCATGGAAGTTTAAGGGTGTTCTAATGAACTTGATGATAGACTCCAAATTCAAAAGTTCCCTATATATAGTGTACTTAAAGCCACATGAGTCAATTGATTCAATCGCTCACACACAACAAATGACTCAAATGCATACGTTTGGTGCCAGCAATATTTGTTTGCTTTATAGCCTGGGACATTAGTTTATCCTAGGGAAAAAAGAGACAAAACATATTTTGTACCGGGGGCACCTATTTGTGCATGACATAACGATAGAATGTTGGATGTGTCATTAGTTATATGGACATCAGCCTTCAATTAAATTTCAGCTCAATTTGGCTCCAAGAAAGAATTATTGACGAGTTGCCATAATGCAAGCAATCATTTACTTATTATCTTTTCACCAAGAAAGGAGAAAAATTCTGGGTAGATTCATTCAGCGTACATGCACTGGATATCATCTGATGAAAGTCTATTGCGTAATTGTATATATCAGTTTCATAAATGAGTGTTAGTACATCTTTACTTAACTCGCCTTAGTCTTGAGAACTCTCAAGCAATGCCCTTTAGCATGTTTGCAAAGCAAGATTATCGTTGTTGAGGGTTCGCAAATGGACTTTTGGAATATGATTAACTTAATTAATATCTTAAATGGAGTCTGAAGAGCCAAATCATATTGACATTTGGAGGAAAACGGGGAGTAAGTTGCATCTCACTCTGCCAATGAAATAGAAAATGTGGGCATCATGTTTTCAAATGTTTAAACAAGTTGGACTTTGATTAATGATAGGAGATGCGTATGATGAAAGAGATACTTTTCTCATATGTGATAGATGATCTTAACCTATCGATCCATTCAAAACACGAACTAAGCCTGTGCGGGACTCTCAAGAATTGCATGTCACCCTCCTGTTAACAAATTACAAAGATAGGCCAATTGCCAAATTGTATTTCAAAATGGAAGAGCCAATTTTATAAGATGGTTATAACCCGAAAAAGAGCAAATTAAAGTGATCTTGTCAAACATCATGTTATTCACACATCTGTTCAAGAAATTACAAAAAGATGAAAAGGGCGTTGGCGTTAATATTCTAGGAAACTCCCAAACAATCGAAATGTATTATCTGTCGTGACATTTTTGAATGTCCTAAACTACATATAGTCTCTCTATCCGGAAGCATTTGATTTGTTTAAAAATTCTTGAACAGGGCTCGAATTTCACCTAAATCATAATATAGATGAATCTCATGACGGATTTCAGCATAAATATTTTATTCCCATAAAAAAAAGAAAGCATATTGAAATCTATTAAAGCCATTATTACATCCATCAAGCATTTATTGAGTGCAATCAAGCGACTGTCATGACATTGTGTGTGCACTTTGCTTCAATAAAATTTCGCTATTGAATCTGACAACACTTCAAATTGCATCCCTGAATAAGAAAAAGGCAATGAGATCTATAAACAAACCAAGCAGAAAAGGTTAGATGAAACTCAAAATTCCATCAATTGGGAACCAAAAATTGAAAATTCACCAACTGATTTTATTTGCCGTTCCAATTAAACAGCTTTGCAATAATTGCTTTGTATATCTCCATCACAAGGCGTGAGTCCTTTTTAATGAGTTAATATAGAGGATGTTTTGAGAATTTATCCATGTTGTCCATGATTAAGGATGGGGCAGCCTCAAGGAGATGCTTTGCGTTGTGTTGATGCGTAAAAGCATAGATTATCATCGAGTTGTCCTACTTTAATTTGAATGCCAAGATCATCTCACAATAAGCTTTAGGTGATCCACCTCGTATTTTTCAGCCAATACTAGAAGCTCAAAAGCCATTAGCTCATCGAGCCATGCTTCAACAGAAAGATGGTCCACAAATGCTTGGAGGGCATCACACGATGTGTCACTTATCGTAATGGTGTTACTTTGGCTTTCTTCCATCTCATTCTCGGGCATTGCTGCAAATACTGGGAACCAGCTAGCCTAATTGTAAATAAAAAATCAAAGAGGACCCGGCAACCCAATTCTTGCAGCCTGAAAACTGAGTAGTTTGATAGGAGATGTTTATGCATCAAATCTATGTGAGTCACAGTTTGCTAAATCGAAGCAACTCTGGACATGAATATTATGAGCATGCATGCAAAGCTTCTGAAACATGTGCTTGCTATCGTTATCAATTATATGAAAACTATGTTATGCTCGAAAGTCCCGTATGCCAAGGGGAAGACCATAACTCAAGCTTGTGTAATGTTTTGTGTCGATTCTCCAATGAAAAATGTACATGGCAGCAAGCAAAATGCGTATGCGGTGGCTCAAGCGTCGCTTAAGTCAAATTTCGTGAAAGAGTCATGATGATGACTGAAGTATCTAGCAACTCAATTACTCAATATGTCAATTCAAATAGAGATTAACATTCCATTCAACTCAACAAAGCCACATTCCAGGCAAATAAAAGGAACACCTGCAAAATAAATTTGAGAATCTCTCTGATTTAGAAATTCAGTCTAAGCAAACAAATATGTACTTCTAATGCTTGAATAGGTGAAAGCTAACAAAAAACTTCCAGATCAACCTAAGAGAGATTATAACATCTGACTAGGAAGTAGAAGACATAATCTGTCAGTGGAAATGTCTTATATAGGTGCATCTTTAGCAGCATGCACTTCTGAAAGTAAATACAACCCCCATTATCGCCATATATATCCGGCCACAAACAAGCACAATGGCAGATTTTTACAGCGCACGTCTCTAGACAAAGAGTCGCAGAAATTCATATTGAGTTAATAATGCTGCTTAGCTCAACAACTGTTTAATCCACCTAATCTTCGGCATTACATCTTGAAAATTCAAGTAAACATAAGTTAAGGCTCAAGAAGAGAGAAGACCAAGACCATCATAGGCAATTATTGAGGCCAGAAGCGAAAGAAGAAAGCAGTCTAACATCCTTTTTTGATCACCAAAATATTGATCATCGAATGCTTGTGTTTAGAACTCATGGTGATTTAATGAGGAGTAGTTTGAAGAGGAAAGAAGAGACCTAACAACACTTGTTTGGTAGCGGCCGACTTGATAAAATATGAAGGCTGGCTTAACTGATGCAACCCGAAGAGCAGGAAATAGCTAGAGGATTTTATTCAGCTACTAATGATATAATTATTGTTATTTAAGAAAATGGCATGCAAGCAAAGCTTCTGAAATGTGTCCTTGCTCTCCTTATCTACAAATTTCCGTAAGTCTAATTGTTAACTAATAATTTAAAAAAATTAGAGATATGTATTTCACTAGAGTAAATTGAAAATAAAAGAAATTTAGAACTTTACCTTATTATTAAAGTTCTTAATCATAGTTTTAAGTGTGGCTTATTTGAGTATTGAACAAATCGTACTTAATAAACTTATTCTTATCAATGAAGAATGCACCGTTAAAAATAAGGAAAAAAACTGTTAAAATGACTCTTTTTTTCACTTTAAATGGAAAAATGGAAAAAACTAAGTAAATATTACTCACAAAACACGTTGTTTATCATTTAAAGAACATGCCATTTTATTTAAGTAATAAATATCAAGTAACAAAAATATTCGATTGATTTTACAAATGAACCGAATAAAAAATATAGATGGTCATACTGGTTAATAGTTGATTGGACTAAATTGCCCTTGAAGCTCATGCACACCAACTCGAGTCAACAGTCAAAAGAAGTATAGACTTACTTTTAATTTTTGTTTCTACCATTTCTTATTGTGCATATTTTGCATATTTATTCTTGTCGTAATATAAGAGTACTAATATTTATTCATCTAGATGTTAATTTTCGTTAAATTTATACTATTAAATTATTGAATTAGATGGTACGTGACATTTAATTGTTATACTAATTTGAGGTTTTATAATATGTTTTCACAGATGTATCAGTTTGTGATTTTTTTTTTATTAATTCAATTTAACGAAAACTAAAAGAAGGTAAATTTATCAAAAATATATCAGTTAATAGATTTTGGTGGTAAAAAAATTAGTTTGAGGCAAATATGTCATAATGTATCAACTTGAGATTTTTGGTGATAAAAAGAATTATTTTGTCATAAATTTATTCTGGTATAGTGTTTGGGATTTTTCATGGTATTAACTATAATATTTTTTTCATCTGGATATTATTGTCATAAGTTATTAAGGAAAAAAACCAATATTCTTAAATATTGATTTAATTTAGGCATAAATTATTCAAAAGGAAAACTATAAAACAATACGACAATGTATATATTTTATTCAATTTATTTGTAAAACCAGTCGAATATCTTTATTACTTGATGTTCATTACTTAATTAAAATAAATCATTCTTTAAATTATAAGTAATGTGCTATGTGAGTAATTTAGTTTTTCCATATCTCCATTTAAATTAAAAAGACAAGTCTTTTTAACGGTCGTACAATTCATTCAATCGGTCAAATAAACCATGCTTAAATTTGCAAATGAATGCGGGTGTAGTAACAAGACAAGTTTTTTTTTTTTATCTTCACTTTTAGTATTTAGCAAAATAAATATTTCTAATTTTCTTCAATGACTAAATTTTTTTAATAATAATATTTAAATGCATGCAAAATTTATTTACATAAGAGCTCCTTCTTACTAGACAATATATTTATAAGCTATATGTGTTTCATTGTTTACATTTTCCTTTCATGCCATCGCATGGTTGAGTGCAAAGAAACGCACAAATAAAACAAAAATGAAGAAAAGGAAAGTATGGAAGAAACAAGGAAACAAAAGTGAGACTACTTGTCTTTATACTTGTCAGGATACTCAATTTGGCAGAGGGTATTCTTGTCTTTATACTCGTTAGGATACTTAACTGGAAATGAATCGCGGTTCCGAACGAGTTACGAGGGAAATTTAATCAATATCCGAAGAAAAAAGGCGATTCGGGTAATCAAACCCAATTAGCTTCACACCGCCAGACCCGAATGGAGGTCCAGATTCATTCGGGTCGCATCGCAATCTTAAAACCGTGACAGCCGGAAAAGGAAACCTATAAAATTTCCATCGGCTCGTCTCTCCGCCGTCGCCCGCCCGCCTCCGTCGCGTCTCTTTTCCCTTCCTCACGATCTAAGTAAGCCATCTCCATCGCTCTATCTTAGTTTTTTCGTTCAGCGTTTGTGGTTTGAGAATCCAGAAAAGGTGTAGGTTTCATTGAGCTGGCCGCGGCTCTGAAACTGATTTGGGAGTTTCTTCTGCTCTGAGATGTTTGATTCTGCGTTTGCGGTTTGAATCTAGATTTCTGATGAGGGTGTGGGTTTCATTGAGCTTGCCGCGGTTCTGAAACTGATTTTGGGCGTCGATTCAGCGTGTGTGGGTTTGAATCTAGGGTTTAGGGTTTCTGATGAGGGTGTGGGTTTTAGGTTTAGGCTGACGGAGGAAAGTACGATTTTAGTTTTTGAAGCTGCCTGAGTGGTTGCAATGTAGTAACAGGCAGACCATGGTTGACCTGTAACATACCATTCGTATCATTTGGATAAGGGAAGAACTGCAAGTGACGAAATGCAGCAATGATTGATCCTGCATTAGAAAATATTAAAAAGTTAGTGAATAAAAGTTATGTTTTTCATCTGTAAAGAGGATTCACTTGATCTTTGCTGCCTGAGTGCTTGCAATTTTGGGCGTGTGATGGAATCACACAGACCTTGGTTACTTGTGACTGTGATTTTGTGTTCGTTTGGCTGGAATCGTTATGTTGATTTGTTGATTTCAGTTTTAGTTGAATCAACTCCAGTTGAATTCAGATATACATGCTGTTGAGGAAGTTAATTCAAATTACTAAATTGTGAAATATTCAATATGGGGAGCTAATGGATTTTAACTTTGCAAGCAGCCTGCATTTTAGCGAAATGCCACCGCCGCCACGACTGAGTGGGATGCAATTCCTTCGAGAGGATACTGAGTCCATGCGGTGTATGTCTTGTGAGAAGGAGGGCCTCATGCAAGATGTGTGGTTTTGCCAGGCGTGCCATGACAAGTTTACCAGGCATGCACTGGGGGACAAGTTTACCACGCACGCATTGGGGCTGAAGCGGAAGATAGACAATTTGGAGGTCAAGAAATCTTTTCTAAGTTCTTAGATTGGGACTTGGACTGGGACTGGGACTGATGATAACTAGGATGTTCATGGAAGTCATCTATGTTATCCAAGATTATCGACAAAGCAGCCTGAAGGACAGCCTTCGCATTATGCTGATGTACAAAGACATAGTTGGAGAGTGAGTTGTCTCAATTTAAATTGGAGATGATGAAATCTTCACAAAGTGCTTTGAGGGACGTCACTTGGTATTTTTCTGCTAATGCTAGAAGCTGCCAAGCCTTCTCTTCATCCAAGGACACCTCTGCAGTGTAGAGAAACTTCACAAATGCTTGAAGAATATTGCTTGAAGAATAGCTTGAAGAATATTATTGACATCACGTTGCTGTCGAGTACGGTCTAGATGATCGGTTACTTTGTATTTCCAAGCATGATAGGTTACTTTGTATTTTTAGGCTAGTTGGTCCAAAGTCTTTAAGTATTTGTGAAGTTTTCTATACTGCAGAGGAGGTATCCTTGGATGAAGAGAAGGCTTGCCAACTTATAAGGTTGACAGAGAAGTATCTCAAAGTGCTTTTGTGAAGATTTCATCATCTCCAATTTAAATTGGGAGAATTTGCTCTCCAACTATGTCTTTGCGCATCAGCATAATACGAAGGTTGTCCTTCAGGCTGTTTTGTGGATAATCTTGGATAACATAGATGACTTCCATGAACATCCTAAATATTTAGAAATGGATTTGCAACTCGCAAATGAGATATTTGTAGCACATTTTCGGAAGTGGAAAACAGCTGCAGCACCCAAGGGTAACAACGGACGAATCAGTTTCTATGAACCGGCACCGGCATAGACGGGTCTCCGTCGGTACCGTCCTCGGTGGTGACCAAGACTATGTCGGTGAACCCTGGACCCTGGGAGCGACCGATGAGCTGGTGGTGGCAGCCGCCAAGTCAGATACCAGAAACTCAAGAAGGCGACTTCGACCTTTAAATCCTCGATCTCTCGGTTGATCTCTTCCTTGGTCTGTTTGGTCTTCTCGTAGCACTCCTCGTACGTGCTAGCATCGAGAGCGACGCAGTCCTTACGGGATGTGCGCCTCATGGACTCGGTCTCATCCTCGCTGGGTCGCTGCATTTGCTGAGGGAATGCTAGCTAGCTACGCTTGCAAAACCTCTCTACTTCTGAGACGAAGAGGTTAGTCTGTGAAAAGACTCCGAGTCAGAGTCGAAGGAAAAGAAAATCTAAGGTCGGATATCTTTTGCGGGTGGAAAAAAGACCAGGAATATAATTTATAATAAGTGAATTCTCAGAACAACATTGAAATCTTTAGTTTGATTTGATTAATTTGCCCTTTATAATTCATTCCCCATCAATTTTCGTGAAGATTTTTAACAATTGTGAAATATAAAAATGCCCTCTTCCAAATTGAGTATGTTATCAAGAAAAGTACAAAATTCCAAATATCTTGTTCTCTCAACATAATTTTTATTTCCTATTCGCGTGCCTTTTTGCACTCAACCAAGCGATGGTACGAGGCAAACGCGAAGCGTTACAGCAAAAGGTTTATGGCAATCTATTTGATTTAGAATAAATAAAATGAAAAGACAAACAATAAAATTCATATTGGTATATATTGTTTGGTGAAAAATATTGTAAAAAACAAATGGTTGTTGAAGCGAAGTGCACACGCATTGTCATGATAGCAGCTTGGTCTTGCTTAGTGAATGCTTGGCGGATGTAACAATAGCTTATTAGGGGTTCCAACGTACTTATGGGCCGCCTAATTATGATTTAGGTGAAATCTCAGCAATGTCCAGAAAATTTTTAGACAAACCAAATGCGATCCTATCCCAATTTTTCTTTTGCTAGGCCCATAGCTAAAGAGATCTAATTAAATTAAAAAAAAATCCCGACAAATACCTGCAGATAAGAAAGACTATATTTCAATTTATAGTGGTTAGATTAAGGTCATCAAACTTTGTTCTTATTTTTGGCTAGGGCATGTTGCAATTTAATTCTTTTCAATCGTGTAGCTAAATTTTGACTTTGTTCTCAATTAATTTATTCAATTTTCGATATTCCGGCCAAACACCAAACCTTGGAAACGTCGTCTTGCCATTGAAATTTGACATGAATAACATGTAGAAAACGTTCAAAAAAGTCGAGAAATAATGCAAGCATTATCCTCAAAAATAATTCTACTCTTCAATGTACAAAACTCGTGCGTAAAGCTTTAGCGGCTATCTTCCCAAGATACAAACGTTATTGTATATAACCCAGCAATGAAAGGAAATATACGTAACAAGATAAGAAAAAAAGAAAAAGATATTCAGGTTTTGATGTATCGATATTACTTTCCAATTATATTCAAAGTAGCCACTTATATTTAAATGTAAAAGAAAGAGAGAACCATTTGGAAATCATTATAAATCAAGTGATAATTAAAGGAGAGGATGACCATTGAAAGTAACTAATTATATGTGGAAGAAAGAAAAAGCCATTTGAAAACCGTTGTAAATAAATTAATAATTAAAGAATAAGATGATCGTTGTATAGCTGTTATAAAATAATAAAAGTGTTCATGAATAAATAAATTAAACATTATAAAGCCATTAGAAAGCTATTATATGGCTGTTAAAAAGTTATTATATGGCCATTGCAAACCCATTATAAAAATGATGACTTTCATGGTGGTGATGACTTTTAACAAATATTTCAAAATTGTTGAAATATCCAATGTTTTACTTGTTTATGCAATGGATATATTAGATATCATTAATCACAGTTAAACTGGTTTACACATCTGAAAACACAACTCACACATTTGAAAACATGGTACAAGCAACATAGAATTTAGATGTAAAGCGACTATAAGTTAAGACTAGATTTGATGGCGAAAAACCCTGACTTTCGTATCATCAATATCTTTAGGATGAAGTGCCGGGACATTTTGGATGCACCGTCTTCATCACTCAAATGACTGGAAGTGCTCCGACCGAAGCTAGTACAATGGCTCGGTGAGTGCTCATTGCGACCATTTCAAGAGCGCGATGAACCACAGAAGGAACATGAAGCCACTCGACACATGAAAATCTGAAGCTCCAACCATCGGTTCTCTCAACATCTGCAATAAAGCAAATAAGCATCTGAGAGGAAAGACTATAAGCATCATGTTACCCTGGGGGAGGATCGCATAATTACAACCTTAAGTTCTTTCCATGTATCAGACTTTGCCCAGGCAAAGGCACGGATCCTTTAACCGCACTTTAATACTGATTGAGTTTCATGAACTAATTCCTCACACTTCTGCACAGATGAGACCAGGAGAAAATTATGTCCAGAAGCAAAATTCAAAATAACAACAACAGACAGCACCTTTTTACCCTCTGGACTAATTCCCTGTCCTTCCAAGCGCCGTGCGAAGAGGAATTTTGGAAGTGTCTTAATGGTAAGCATGAAGCAACAAAGGTGTCCTAGCTAAGTCTGATCAAAATCAACACGGGACACCCTGCGCCCCTACGGACTAAGCTATGGGCATGGAAAATTACTCATTTAACTGTGACTTTTGTGACGTGTGGATGCTTATTTAATATGGGAACCTTTGGCAAAAGTTATTCAAGTTATCTTTTTCTAATGATTAATGAGACCAGAACTAGTTTAACTTAATTTAATAATCAGTGACGTTGACCATTATTTCATTAATTTGACCGTTGTAGGTGATATGTCTATTGGTCATTGTTTGCACCTAATTTTGTTATGGCTATATCTTATACTCTTGTAAAAATGCAAATTTACATGCGAGATTTAAGAGAGGTGTTGAGTTATGTGCCGGATTATATATCGTGCATACATTTTGCGACTCCTTAAACTTTTGCAAAAGAATTTTTTAATCTACAAAAGACCTACAAAAAGGCAAATTCTTGTTGTTGGATCAAACTTTTACTAATTTTTCAAATGGGTCACTCAAAATTAATTTCAGCCACTTAATATTTGGAAAAATTTTAGTGATTTTTCAAATTGGTCACTCAAAATTAATTTTAACCCCTTAATATTTGGAAACTTTCTTCTTCTTCTTCTTCTTCATATTAATGGGGCATCTCCATGAAGCATTTTACACAATGCTGAGTTCAAAAAATTTGCCACTTGTATATGATATGAGTAGATCACTCACAAAATCGATCATGGTTTCACTTAAGGTGCATCAATTGCAAAATGTTAAATAGTATAACAAGATATTAGAATTATAATCCGGTCACCTAATTTTAGACTTTAGATGATTCACCTTATCTTGCTATAAGAAAATCTTTTGCATTTAACAGTAGCTATTTGATGGGACTAAATTCCCCTTAAAACTCGTGCACGTTGAAAGATTCTAGAAAATTGCAAAGAAAAAAAAAATCCTACACCAAATCGAGTAACTAGTTAGAACGCCCAAATTGACCTTTTTTATTATTTGTTTCTATCATATTTCATCGCACATCTTCTGTTTATCTCATCTTGCTATAATCTAAAGGTAATAATATATGTTCCTAAAAATCACTGAGCAATTTTTTTAATTTAAAAACCCCATATATTTTCACTTCCAATTTATTTTAAACATAAATAATTCAAAACATAATACAAGTTACAGGCCAATATGAACATCTATATTTTCTGCTCAAATTTTTTGTGGAGTCAATCGAATATCTTTGTTGCTTGATATTTATTAATTAAAATCCATTCTTTAAATTATAAGCAACGTGATTTGGGCGATTAATATATACTTAGTCTTTCCATAATTCCAATGTTTTTTTTTTTGGTCGAAAAGGATATCCCCGTGAGTTCAGGCTGCAGGTCGGGGGGCTTCGTCACTTCCGGTTCGTGCGCTCGGATCAGGGAGTTTCTCGGAGAGAGAGAGAGAGAGTTCTTCGTGAAGAGCTGGGCTTCAGCTTCTTGAATCTCCATGTATACCAGCAATTGCACCTCCCGGCTCACCCTCGACGACAGACAACCGACATTCAGCTTAAAGGCGGCATCTTTAGGCGGTATCCACCGGGCAGGTTTGATATCCTTCTCTTTCCTCTTTGAATTTTCCGTGGGGTTCCGGAGAAGGTAACTATTATTTGCATTGCGGCCAAAGCTGCCTCTAGGGTTGAGCTTGGATTCGGTTTCGAGGCTCGGATGACTAATGCATTCCGTGATTTCCAGATCTCCCCCTAGAAACAAGCCATAATATCCCACATCAGTGGGTTGTCTTTTTGCTCCATTACTCCCGGTAGCCATTCATCGATTCTTGTTATTCTGTATCTAGAAATCAGGATGTTCAGGGGCAAATCTAATCATATTTCTTTTGGCTATCGACATAGCAGGAACAGGTGTAGAGGTTTTGTAAACAAATTAGCTCTCTCGCTCAGCAAATGCGGCGACTGTGCGCGAGGGAGGAACACCAGGAGGAGACCAAGTCCATGCGCTGCATATCGGAGGGGCACGTCATGTGTGACGCCAGCGTGCGCAGGGAGTGCTACGAGGAGGTAAGCGAGACCGTGGAAGAGCTCAAGCGAGAGATTGAGGACTTGAAGGCCAAGGTGGCCTTCTTGAGGTCACGCTCTCCAACCGACCACCAACACCAACTCAGTGGTCGCTCCCATGGCCCCAGGTTCACCGATGTCGTCTTAGTTGCAGCCGTGGATGGTTGTGAAGGAGGCCCATTGATGACGGTGCCTGTTCACAGTGCCATTCTAGTGAGCATTGCCTTTTTCTTGGATCATTGATTTGGTTGCTGGTTTTTCTTTGATTTGAATTTTGGGTTTTTCTTTGTTTTTCTCTGATCTCTGATTGAATTTGGGAATTTCAGAAGATATGATTAAGCTTCGATTTTATTAGTTAATTTGTGGGTGGGTTCAAAAGTTCTATTCCTTGCTTCAAGTTCTCATAGTGGGCGTGTCTCATAGGTTGGTGATAAATTGCGTCTCGATGGTAAATAATTCTTCTCGAAGGGGTAGATTAGATGTTGAAACACTTCATTTATGAGTTTTCTTTCATTGGACAACACAGGTGCGGAGAACCACTGTATGCTGAACCTTTGTTCGATAGTCTAGATTTATGTAAAGTCGAGGCACTTGATTTTGAAGCGATGCCCGAGTGAAGCAAGAAATGGAAGGAAAGATACTCTTTTGAGAGAGCTTATAGTGGATATGGATAGTCTGAAAACAGGGTTGGTCAGAGTGTTATGGAATTTAGTTCTCAATTTTGTTTTGCAGGTGTTCTTTTATTTGCCTGGAATGTGGCTTTTTTGAGTGGAGTGGAATGTTAATATCTATTTGTATTGACATGTTTAGTAATTCAGTTGCTCGATACTTCATTCATCTTGACGTTTTCACACGATTTGATTTAAGCAATGGTTGAGCCACTGTATATGCATTTTGCCTGCTGCCATGTACATTTTTCCATTGAAATATCAACTCAAAACATTACACAAGCTTGAGTTATGGTCTTCCCCTTGGCATAGGGGACTTCTGAGCATACATGGTTTTCATATTTTTGTTTGATAACGATAGCAAGGACATGTTTTAGAAGCCTTGCTTGCATGCTTATAATATTCATATCCAGATTTACTTCAATTTAGCAAACTCTGACTTACGTAGATACGATGCATAAACATCCTATCAAACTATTGAGTTTTCACACTGCAAGAATTGAGTTGCTGAGTCCTCTTCAATTTTCTATTTATTATCAGGCTAGCCAGTCACCGGTATTTAAAGCAATGCTTGAGAATGATATGGAAGAAAGCCAAAGTGGCACCATTAAGATAAGTGATGCATCATATGATGCCCTCCAAGCATTTGTCAACTTTCTTTCTGTTGAAGAATTGCTTGATGAGCAAATGGCTTATGAGCTTCTAGTATTGGCTGAAAAGTACCAGGTGGAGTACCTCAAAGCTTATTGTGAGATGATCTTGGTATCCAAATTAAACTGGGACAACTCGATCATAAACTATGCCTTTGCGCACCAGCACAATGCGAAGCATCTCCTTGAGGCCGCCTTGTCCTTAATCATGGACAACATGTTTGAATTCCCGGAACATCCTAAATATTCAGAACTTGCTAAAAAGGACGCAAGCCTTGTGAGCGAGATATACGAAGCACTTATTGCAAAGCAGTTTAATCGGTACGGCAAATAGAATCAATTGGTGAGTTTTCAATTTTTTTTTCTCCCAACTATGGAATTTTGAGTTTCATCCAATTATTTTGCCTGGTTTGTTGATAGATCCCATTGCCTTTTTTCTTATTCAGGGATGCAATTTGTAGTGTTGTCATATTCAACAGTGAAATTTTATTGAAGCAAATTGCGCATGCAATGTCATGGCAATCGCTTGGTCTTACTCGATAAATGCTTGACAGATGTAATAATGGCTTCTATGTGTTCTAATATGCTTTCTTTTTTATAGGAATAGTTTATCAATGCTGCAATAGGTCATGAGATTTATCTATGTTATGATTTAGGCGAAATTTGAGCGTTGTTCAGGAATTTTTAGACAAACCAAATGCTTGAGGATGTAGTTTAGGGTCTTTACATTTGGGGTTATCAAACTTTATTCTTATTTTTATCTAATGCATGCGTCTAGGAAGGATTCAAAGCAGAAATTTCAAATGTTACCTCCAGTAAACATTGCATTATAAATCTGTTATGAACATCCAATGCATGCGTCTCGAGGCCTAAGTCCTCTATCAATTTCCACACGCCCTTAAAGGTTAGAGCTGCATTTAGAAAAGTATTTACATTCCAATTCAGTATTATTAGATTATCCAAGATATAAAAACCAATCTCATCAGTAGTCCATGAATCCGGTAGTTTGTTTGTAGGACACATCGAACTAATAAGTTCGTAATTCAAAGCTCAATCACTAGCAGAAAACGGGGAATAAGGACAGAGGTGCGTTTCAAATGCGAATGATTTTCCACATAGAATGAAAAATGAGTAGATAATGGAATAAATTAGAAAAAACTAGGAAAGGTTCCAATTTGATAAAATTAGCAAAAGCTCGCCACAAATAATTTGAGGTTATGAGTAGATAATGGAATAAATTAGAAAAACTAAGAAAGGTTCCAATTTGAGAAAATTAACAAAAGCTTGATGCTGGCACGGGCGAGGAGTGCTCTGGGGAGGCCAGCGACAGCGATAAAGAGCTCAAGCGAGAGATTGACAGTTTGAAGGACAAAGTAGCCTTCTTGAGTTTCTGGTCTCTGACCGGCCCCAACCACCTCAGTGGTCGCTCCCATGGCTCCAGCCCTGGGTTCACCGATACCGTCTTGGTCGCTGCCGAGGACAGTTCCAACAATGGAGGCTCCTCTACGCCAGTGCTGGCTCACGAAGCCATTCTGGTGAGCGTTGGCTTTTGCTTGGTCCGTTGATATCGTTGCTGATTTTGCTTTGATCGAAATTTTGGACTTTCTTTGATTTTTCTCCCATCTTCATTTAAATTTTGGGTTTTTCCTTTGATTTTGCTCTGACCTCCATTTAAATTTCGGATTTTGCTTGTTTTTCTCTGATCTCCGTCTAAATTTTGGGTTTTTCTTTGTTTTTCTCTGATATCGGTTTGGAGTTTGGGAACTTCAGAAGAGGCGCGAGGTCTACTTCACAGCGAAAATAGTTTGTAGGCTGGGTTCGAATTCTCTGTTCTTGCTCCAAGTTCCAAGAGCGGGCGTGTCTGATCAATGGTAAAAGTGGCCAATAAGAAGTTTTAGAATAATTCTTGGTAAAAGTGCGGAAGATAATATTCGGGAACACGGTCTCTATCAGTTCTCTTGGTCATTGGACGACGAAGATGTGGTAAACCATTGTATCCTGTATCTTTGTTCGATAGTCTTAATTTCTGCTAAGTTAACGGGCTTGACTGTGAGATAATGCATACTCATTTGGGAGAGCTAATAGTGGATATATGATGGTCTAAAAACGGGAGGGGCAGAGCGTTAATGAAATTCAGTTGTCTTGGTCAAGCTTTTTAGGTGACACATATCAAAGATTCGAGTTTCAGTTTGGAGAATCGAGTTTGGCTCTTCATTGAAACATTTCATGGAATACTTGACATACATTAAGGAAATGAAGGACCTCTGGCTCATCCGTGGCTCAAGCTCGAGCCGAGACTCTTAACAGGCATATCAGAACAGAATGAGCGAACTAAAGCGCACAGCACAATGACCTTAACGGGGGTTAGGTGGGGCCGAAGTTTGCGTGAGCCAAATGGCCACAAACTCTAGCCCGGCGTACCCTAAAACAGTATGCCTACAGATGAGGAGAGGCCTACCTGGTTCGGGCAAGGTGTTGTGGCAGCCGACGACTAGTGAGCTTGCCCCTAACGAGCGTGAATGCCTCTCTCTTTTCTCGCTTTCTTACTCTGCTCACTCTCCCGGTCAGTTAACTCTCTTATTCTGCTCACTTTCTCGGCCCAACTCTCTAAATCGAGCCGAAGAACCTCCCGAAAGCATTCCCTTGGCGCGAGCAGCTCTCTCTCTCTCTTTCTCTCTCTCTCTCTCTCTCTCTCTCTCTCTCTCTCTCTCTCTCTCTCTCTCTCTCACTTTCTACCCTCCATTCTGCCCTCCATTCTTACTCCCTTTCTGTCATTTCTTTGTGTTCGAGAAAGACCGCCTGACATACCATCCGAACCCTCCTATTAAGCATGCCCGGCAGGCGATCATGGCCTCTGCCATTGCTAACTCACCATGTTGGCCTGGCCCCGACCCAAGAGTTGTGCTCCTCTCTCCCCGTCTTACCATTGCCCTCTGCTTTTATCCTTCGACCTCTCTTCCCTTTTCTGCAAAACGTGTGAGAGCATGAGAGACTAGCAGGGATGAGTGTGGTTTTATGGTAGAACCTATAACTTAAGAGCCTGCCATGCCTCGGACTCTCTTAGCTGTGGGAATGTGACCAGTGAGGGTTATTTTGTGACGTCTCAAGAGGCATTGCCGTTCGGTTATTTTTATCTTTCAATTAAATACATGTAGAAGTGTTCAACTACGTCTCCCAAATAACAATAATCAGCTAGTAAGGAAAACACATACACCGACATACGAGTCATGTTATACTTTATGCTTATCGAAAGTTATATTTACAAGCCCGTTGGTTCTAGGCCGTTTCCGACTACATCAAAAGCGAAGGTCGGGGTTAGTCCTAACTCCTCTACAATCTCCAACATGTTCACTTTCACTTTTCCAAGCGCACCAAAGTGGACGAGAGTGGTACTCATACCTACACACCAGGAAAAATAGGGAAATAACAACAAATGAGTTGAAAACTTAATAAATAAATTACCTAATTCTCGTACAGGAGGAAGCCTGATATTGGAAACATGCAAATCTTGGCACCTAATATGTTGATGGCAGGTAATAGCAAAGCTCTTGCTTTGCCTTGATTATATACAAGAAAAGGGCTCTCAAGTACCCAAAGTACATATATATATTACTGAATGATTGACAAATACATGAGACAACTGCTTTAGTAATTCTAGATTTTTCAGACGTTTAAATTTCTATACTCTCTCGTTCAAACCCAATCATCTTCATTTCAAATGACTGATGTTAACACAGGAAGAAACTAATGTTCTTTTCCAAGAAACTAATAGTCAGGCATGTATATTCCTCCACATCATCTGAAAGACTATCAAAGCTAGTTATATTCAGTGATACTTTGTTTTTGTCCATCTAGCTCTCTTCTTAACTTGAGATAGTTACAAGATGCGAACCTTTTAGTGAAAAGCGATTGGGAACAGTACAACATAATAGCAATCTCAGTAGCCATAGGATTAGAACATATCAATCTTCGACCAGAATAACTTCTGGAAGACATAGAAAAACTAAAAGAAAAAGACAACCCTGAAGTGAATTGATGCAGCTAATGACACTTCACACTTAGGGTGCAAATTGTAACTATTATGTTCTCGGAAACAATTTATTTGCAGAAATGATTTTTTTTTTATTTTGTTCCCTAGAACAATTTTTGAACATTTGAAAGTATTTAATAATTGTCTAAATTTTTTGTTTCCGGGATAGAAATGCATCTAGTAAAACTTTATATTCTTTTGTGACTTATAATTTTACCCAAATGTTTCGATAAATACAAATGAGAAGAGAGCTCCTCTATTTATATAAGAAATTCCCTAATTACAACTGTTAATTAACTCTAGATCTAATGGTAGAGATCACATCTCCACATTCACCAACTATGCACTTCCAAATTCCTCTTTGCACAGTGCCGGGAAGGATAGGGAATAAATCTGGAGGGTAAAGAGGTGTTGCCTGATGTTGTTATTTTGAATTTACATAACATCCATCGCAACGAAAGCTTTATATCGCAAAATGAAAATAACATCACACAGATTAGGATCCAAAGTATTACTAGAAAATAAATGTCCCCACTAGAATTTGCAGTTAAGTTACTTTAAATGAAAGGAAAGCAGGAGTAAAAATAAGAAGTTGCAACCCTAAGTCGGAAAGGTAGTGGGAAGAGTTAATCGAAAATACAATAATGAAGAGAATTTTTACTAGTTCTCTTTGATCTCTGAAATAAAAAAACATGTCCATTAACAACAAGATAATAATTTCGATATATCATGCTTCCTACATAACTCCCAAATGTCCATTAGAGGATTTATTCACTAGCATTATTGCCTTCTCAAAGAAGTAGAAGGCAGGTCTTTCAGGATTAAGAACTTCTTTTACTAACAAAAAAAAAAAAAACCAAAAGAAAAGAGATAAATGAACTCCGAGCTGAGATGGCAAATTTTCGAAGCTTGGTCCTTATCATACATCAACCAAAGTAACCCAAATAAATGATACCATTCCTAAAGATTGGCTTTCATTAGTAAATCAAAAGATGCTCTCGAAAGCCATAGTCGTCATGATCATTTGAGAATCTTCAATTGCCGTCGGAAAAAGATCATTAAAACTAAGAAAGGCCCCCCCCCCCTTTCCTTGTGTGTACGAAATTATTTCTTCCAGATGCAGCAGTAACTTAAATCATACTAAGATCTACCAACCTAAAACACTAAGCAGCACGCACCATTATCATATTCAGCTTGAAGAAATTTTCCTCAAAATCATCCCATCCCTGTCCAGGACTAAGGATAAGCTTCCAAAACCCACTCGTATTGCCCGATAGATAACCCCTTTGGAGAACAATGCTATGCAATGATCATTCATCAGAATAGCAAATGAAACAAAAAAATTCAAAATATAGATTTGATCTGTAATGTACAAACTAAGTTCCAACTCTCTGCCCTGACAACTAAACTTTCAAACAATGACAGCATGCGCATCATTTTTACTTGATAGCAAGAAAGCAATTCAAGTACAAATACTGGCAAATTTAGCTGAAATATTCCATGTCCAGAACAAACCCATTGCTCATTTTCCCACTCCTCGGACAAGAAATCTTCCTCATCATGGTACAGGTTTACCTTTCTCTATGCCAATGTCTTTACCCATCAGAACCCTTAGGATTGCAACTCATAGACTAGTCAACAATACCGAATCATGTCAGAATTCAATATGTTGAAATAACTAAATGCAAATCATAGAAAACTTTTGATCACGAGGCGGACTTAATTACATACAACAACTGATACGGAAATGACAATGCAATGCAAATAACAAGATCAAAATCCCTTTTTCTTTAACTTTCATTTCAGTCAACTTTTCTATATATCTGTTTTTCTTCACATTCTTTTTGCTTTTATGTAAACCTCAAACGTTTTTTTTTTTTTTTTAATTTAGATTTACTATAAATCATCCTCGATTGTGATAATTAGTCGCGATAGCCACTACACCATTAATTTAAGTGCCATATGTGATATGTCTATTGATCATTGTTTACCCCGTTGATTATCACCTAAGTTTATTATGGCTCTGTCTTATGTTCATATGTAAAAATAAAATTTTACATCGTGGGATGTAAGAGAAGGTGTCTGCTACATGCTAGACAAATCTTGTGGAAACATTTTCTGATGACTTCTATAAAAGAAACTAAAAATAATTTTTTAAATTGTGAAGTATCAACAAAAACTATCTTGCTAGGCAAATTCTGGTATATTACCAAAAGAATCCACAACTTATTGTACAAACCTTTTAATATTGTCAATTGAGTCCTAAACATTTTCACCTTTTATCAGTTGAGATTATCCAATCAATTTTAATTGGAATTCACCACGCCTGCCATGGTCGGCACTAACATGAACAATTTTTATTATTAATTTTCTTCTTTTTTATTTTCTTTCTTTTTTCTCTTCCAAGCCCCGTTAAGGTTACTAGCCAACCTTGGCCAAATCTCACAAAGGCCATCAAGCCTTTGCTGGTTGCGGGCAGGAGTTGTGGCTTCGTCTAGTGGCTGATGAGGGCTGCTGGCCCTTGCTCGTGGTCAGCAAAGATCAGCCAACCATTAATATGGCTTAGCCACTACACCACAAAAGAGTAAGGAAATAATCAGAGGGCAAGCAATGAGCAATAGACATTTCGCATATGGCAATAAAATTAAAGGCGTAGTGACTAATGGGGGTAATTATCATAATTGAAGATGACTTATATAGTAAATTAAAATAATGAAGCCGTTTAATTTACAAAAATGGAAAACAATTTAATTTTGATTTTTTTATTTGCATTGCATTTTCATTTCTTTATCAATTCTTGTGTGTAACTAGACTCCTCCTGACATGATTCATTGTTGTGATCAAAACTTTTCAATGCCTTGCATTAATTTCACTTTTTAGAAGAAAAAAATAGGATAATTAATAAATTAGTATACGAGATAATTAGAGGATCCCAATTAACACAAATCAAATAATGATGACTCGATTTACACTGAATTGAAAGAAATTTGTGACAATTTGGATCACTAAAGACCGGTATCATAGTGTTGTAAATTGCCACAAAGAAAAATGATTCTGATTTCAAAACAATAGAATGTGAAGGATCGCTTTTGGAATTTTGATGCGATTAATCTCCCCCAAACAAATGGGTCCGAGATTTGGGTGTGCAAATCTCGTCTCTCCACATCTCCAATACAAGCGGCATACGTACAAAACAAAGAATACACAGAGATTCCCCCATAAACCCCCCTACAATATTCGTACAATATCCATCAATCACTAGATAATTTGATTCTGGCTTCGTCCTAATTAGCGTGCTAATTAATATTCCAATTAGAGAACGAACCCAACCAAGAAGCTAGTGAGATCCATCAGACCAATAAATTAATTAAAAAAATAAACGAGAAGGAACATGCCAAAGTTGAGTCGGATTCGTTCCAGATCAGACCCATGGCTTCTTGGATCACGTTTCTCCGTGTCAAAAGCGTGGCTTACCAAGGACCGGTCTTCTTTCCAAGAATCATCTCGGAAGATCAATGGCATGATTTTTGAAATTAGAGAATAATAACATTCCAAAACAAGAAACTTTACCAAAAAAAAAAACATTCCAAAACAAGAAAAAAGTCAATTCGGCTTTCTAAGGTAGTTTCTTCGGCGAAGCTTCTCGGTAACTTCCAAGAAACCCTTAAAGCCACAGATATCCTTCCAAATTCATGCTGTGCACATACGTACACAATCGTACAACTCCCCCTCGATGTGTGCATAAATAGACCACAACTCCCCTTCGGAGTACTCGAATTCGACTTGTCCTCCTCTCGCAACGCCTTAAGCATTTCTACATATTTCTTCATTAGTTCCCCCAATCTGCACGTGCACATCAAGCATCGATTCATTGTATAACTATGTCTCCCCTCGGAACCGGAGACTTGCGTCGCATTTTTGAGAACCTCGACAAGAACGGGGATGGCCAAGTGAGCCTCGAGGAGCTCAATTGGCTACTCGAGAAAATCGGTATCCATTATAGTGTGGATGAGCTGGAATCATCTATGGGTAAATCGAGCTTCGACTTTGATGAGTTTTTGTATTTTTATGATTCTATATCATCAGAAGAAACCATGAGAAGTGGTGGATTAGAATCCCGAGAGAGCAATGAAGGAGATGCCGATCAAGAGACTGACCTTGCTGAGGCATTCAAAGTGTTTGATTTGAACGACGACGGCTTCATTTCATGGGACGAACTCCAAAGTGTCCTCTCAAAACTAGAGTTATGGGACAAGAGAAGCGGGGGAGACTGTAACAACATGATTCGTGCATATGATACTAATAATGATGGGAAACTCAATTTTGAGGAATTCAAGAGCATGATGTTTACAATTTCTGGATGATATGTTAAAAAACGTGACATGTCTTGAGTCAAATTTGTTTTTATACATCATAGCGATCTATGTACTTTTATTACTCTATACTTTTGTTTAGTATCTATCATTACTCTCTGTTCCTACTTTAGCTCTCTCTCTCTCTCTCTCTCTCTCTCTCTCTCTCTCTCTCTCTCTCTCTCTCTCTCGTTCTAATTAGGGGAAAATCATCTAAAAAGTCATAAAATTATTGTAATTTTGCCAATTATTTTTCAAAATTTTTAATTTTGCTAATTGAGTTCTAAACATGTTCGAGTTTTGTTAATTGAGTCCATATAATCAATTTTGGTTGAAAATCACTAATATGGATATTAGTACTCCTACGTGGTACAATCAACACTGATATGAATAATTTTTAATAATGCTTTAATATTTTTTGAATTATTTTTTTATTTTTTTATTTTTTTTATTTTTTTTTCCTTTTCTTTTATTTTTTTATTTTTTTACCATAGCCGGTGAAACTTGTTGGCCCTCGCCGGCCACTAGGTGAGGGCCACGACACTTGCTCGTAGCCAACAAGGGCTTCTAGCCCTTGCCTAGACCATCATAGCCATGGGCAAGAGTTGTTAATAAAAGGAAAATAAATTAATGAACAATTCAAAAAAATTAAATAAATTATAAAATTTCTACATCAACATTGGTGATACCACGTGGAACAACTGGCATATATATTAGTGATTTCCGGCCAAAATTGTTTAAATTGACTCAATTGATAAATTGTCAAAAGTTTTATGACTCGATTGGCAAAATTAAAAAATTTAGAATTAAATTAGCGTAAATGCAATATATTTAAAATTATTTGGACAATTTTCCCTTCTAGCTAGTATTTTAGTAATCTCTATGCTAATTCTACCTTTTAAACATGCAATGGTAACATTACATTACATGTGCCTAATGTGGGCGAGTCTACACATACTTTTCATTTAGCAATACTAATCCTCAACACCCACGCATGCCTCATATTTACTTACGCATTTTAATCGCACGATTATGGAAATGAATTGATTTCACTTTTTACAATTTTGGACATTTTCCTGGTAGGAAATCATTTAATTCTCAGGTCATAGTTAGAGGTAAATATTCGATTTGAGCGGATGTAGTTAATTTTCAAGGGATTTTTATCAAAATAAGATAATTGCCAAGACACAGGGTGTTAAACAAGTCGTTACACATGCGCTATGTGCATGACTGAGAAGGGATAATTTTAGCTTGGTGGTAGTAACCACTACCAATAAAACCGCATACTCAAATGCTCAAGATGACCAATTTAGATTTTACTATTAGCGTATTAGTAAATTAATGAGGACATCAAATTCAAAAGTTCCCTATATATAGTTCGGATAAAACTCTACGGGATTAGCCAATTGATTCAATTGCTCACACACAATTAACAAGCTCAATTGCACACGTTTGGGCCAGCCATAAATGTTTGTTTGCTTTTGACCTAGGGATGTTAACTTTTCCCAGGCATATATAAGGACAAAAAAGAGACATATGATGGCATATATATGCGAACAATTACTCAATCAATCCTATACATATTATACAATTGCAATTTAATATTAAACTTTTCAATTTAATCAATGCAATTTCAAATCTTTTGCTAATTATCCTATATAATACATTTAGCTTAAAAAATTATGGTTTCATTGTCTAGCCAACGTTGAACACCGTAAATAAATTCAACGTTCCACGGCAAGAATTACATACCAGAAGGAAACGTGGGTAGTGGAAAAATTCATGAGGATCATTATCGGTTATTGGGAATGGGAAAGGTACTTTGGTTGAATCGCCAAGTTCTCCTGTTTAGAAGTAGTAATGACGATAGTTCCTGGATTTAGATTTACAAAACGATCGATCGAATTCATCACTGCCCATTTGATTCAGCTTTGCGAAAGAACTTTGGGCTCCTAAAGGACTTTAGCAAAATACAAACCCTTTTGTTCGATTTTTTTGGGGAGTTTGGCCGGATGCAATTACATCTCTAAATGGCTTTAAAAGCCTTTTAGCCCAAAGCAGGTTCAAATCTCCTTTGGCTCAAAATGTAAATTGGTATTGTTCATGCGGCCGGTACTACTCATAAGCCAACAGCTGCTGGCCAATAGGTCCCCCGCGTCGATGACCGCTGCCTAAGGGGTTGCCCAACCCTGGCAACCGTTGCCTAAGGTCGCACAACCCAAGTGTCGCCTGAGGTCACCAAACCTCAGGCGATGGTCACTTGGGGTCGGATGAACTCAAGTGATCGTCTAATTGGGCCGCCCGACCTCTGGCCGCTAGAGGTTGAGCAAAGGTCAATTTGGCCGCCAATGAGTAAATTAAAAAAATATATTTAAAAATTTTTTATATAAAAAATTTAGCAAAAGTCATTTGCAAAATTTAATATTTTTTAAATGGAATTTAGGCCAAAATTATTTCGCTATGCAATTGAAAATTACAATTTACCAAACACTATTTACATTTTGAAAAATCCTTTAATCCAAAGATATTTATATTTTTTTAAGGATATTTATTTAAACCCGTACCTAACAAGGCTACGTCATTATTGGCTGTCCTTATGGATCATGGAAAGCCTTTCAAAAGTGACAGGTCGTCCAAGCGAATGTTTTCATTGAGATATCGGGTTCTTGGCCCGTCTCTTTTAGACCTACGGCCCCAACACGAGGGAGGTCATGCTCTGGTTTGAAATTTCGTCTGCTTGGGCTCGTTGAGCGTGCTCGAGTTTTTGCCGGCCACGCACTTCAGCTAAATCTTCTTTCGCGTTTAGATTGGCCGACTCATCTGCTATGACTTGCAAAGCAGTCTGATTGACTTTGAAATAGTGGGTGGCCTCTTCAATGGCGTGATCAGGGTGCGGATGATCTCCTCACGAAATAGTCAATGGGAGACTTGTCTCATGGCTGCGTCGGTAGAACCTCCACCTCATCAGAAAAGCCTTTCAGGAAAATATTCCCACTTTTGCCTGAGCTCCGAAGGTATGGTAGAAGACACCACTGCTGCATCCCTCAACGAGTTGAGATTTGAGTCTCGGAACAACCAATGAATGATTTACAATCATCAGAAGACCGCCACACGAGAGAGTCCAAGAAATTCCAACGTTTCATTTTTCACCATTTCATCAAAATGACCTCCTAAGAAGAGGAACCTTCGGAAGTTGGGTCCATGAGTCCACTATTGGCTGAGTTTAAAAGCTTTGTGGCATTTTTTTCCAAAATAAGCTTTGGCCCCGGCCAAAATGTTTGAAGGGTTTCCTGCTTTGGCTTTGATTCGACTGTTCAGTCGAAGGAGAAGATGGCAATGGCATTGCTGAAGGGGAAAATGAACCTCCAGCGGGAGCTGAGGCTAGAAGACGATCAGGAGCACTGACAGCAGCAGGAGTGACGATGAGGTTAATAAAGAAAACTCTACGTTGCCTGATGAGAACAAATATGCTGCCAATTAGTTTGGCCTACTTTACAGGATTAAATACGGGAAAGAAATGGCAGATGCATACCTTGTTCTGGTGCTGGCAGAAGTGAAAGAGGAAGTTTCGATTAATAAGGCTGCTTTGAAGCGTCGGTGGTATCCACTAGCATAGTTTGATTATTGAAGCAGGAAGCACATTTGTTTAAAAGAATTCAAAATCCTTTCAATTCTGTTAAAAAGAGGCATATGTTTACACCGAAAGTAACTTAATTCAGAAAGGAACATACTTTTGGCATGAGCATAAATGGTCATATGAAAGACATGTGATTAAGGGCTTGTTTAATGGTGCGCATGTTAACACTTCTGTTCCTGGGAATAATTTCTGCTGAGAAATTATTCTTTTTCCAATAAATGATGAGTTTATCAATTTTAAAATTTACCCAACTGCAACAAAATAAATATTACCGTCAAATTGTTAACTTTATAATTTAGCAATGTGTATTCAATTACTATCCAAGAGTAATCGGCAGGTTATACAAGCTTGAGGTACGAGAAGACAATGGAACCAATATACGCCAAGAAGTGTTTCTAGAATAGAAAAGGAGAGCCTGTAAAACAGCCAGAATTTCTGCAATAAACAACTGCAAATCTTGGTTCTAATCTGGAAAAATTAGACGGTCCCCTAAGGAATCGCATTCAAAGGTTCGACAAGCACCCTGAGTATGAGGAGGAGACATGTGATGAATGCTACCTAGCCTTCCTGCATCGTGGAAAACAGGATGGTAACATTCTTGAATTTACATCAGATAATGGTAAACAAACTTCCAAAGCAGCAAAGGAAACTGCAACATGATATGTAGAAGCCCAACCTACAAATCTTGGTTTCAATCAAATTAGACGGTCCCGCAGGGTAATGCGTTCAAAAGTTTGACATGCACCTGAGCACGAGAACCAGACATAGGATGAAAGCTACCTAGCCTTTCTGCATTGTGCAAAAGAAGATGGTAACTTTCTTGAATTTGTAAGCAAATTGATTAAGAGGAGGATGATGAGGAAAGTTTAGGCGAAGCAGAAATGCTAGCTGGGAAGGATGTTTCTAAATGTGAAAAAAATTTGTGGCTATGAAATTATGGAAAGATCCGTGTGTAGCAGCTCTTATTATGCTATTATGTGATTAGTTTCATTTGTTTCCTAAATTTTGTCTGTTCCCAACAAAAAGAAAGAGAGCCAAAGATAAGCATTGACGGTAAGCACTGTGCTGACGTTCTTGGAGGCAGCAGTGTTACGTTATTCGAAAAGAAACTGGCGGGGTACTTAAAATGTCCTATGACGAGAAGCAGCACGAGGAACTTTTCCGGGGAGCAAAACACAAAAGGCGGAAGATGGTGGAGAGAAGTATGCATCGACGTCAGGATTTCACCTCTTCGTTGGGGCAGCGCTGTACATGATATCTCGAGCTGCACAATGGCAAAAGATCATGTATGCTACTTTCTTCCCCCGTCTATCTCCCTTTTCTTTTTCATGATATTACACGATACTCTAGTTCTATTCCAAATGATTAAACGATTCTTTATCTAAGTACTTCGCAGTGTTGCGCAAATCCACGCCCTGCCTTTTGATAGATATAGAATCAAGTGAATCGGTGGCGTATCAGACCACGTAGAGATAATTTTGATGATTATTTCAAATGACAGCACCAATGAGATCCAGAACTTCATCTTTGTAGTCCTATCTTTGCATTATTTTAAATGGCAGTACCATCTTGGGAGAGAAAATCGCGACTCTCATCATTTAGAAGTTCTCCATGTATTTGCCCCATCCAAAATAACCAAAAGACATACATTCTCTATCTATCGCATGCATGAATAGTGTACAGGGAAGTGAATGTGATGGCCTTATGCAGCAAAGCTTCTTATAATCAATATCGCGTCGCTGCCTGCTTTTCTTTCTAACCTTTTTCCAATTACGATGACCTTTTTGTTAGCCAAAAGAGCAATTGATTTGTGCATTCCACACTTTGAAACATTTTCCCGTTGGTATTCAAGGGAACAATTAACTTGAATATGAAAGTGAAGAAGTTTGTCTTAAATACATATACAAGTTGTTGGGCATATGCGTGCCTGAGAATGAAGAGACTTAGATACTTGGAATGAAAAAGGATAGCATGGAAGAAAGAAAGGAACAAAAGTAAATTTGTACTTTTTTTTATAGCATATTCAATTTGTCAAAAGGGTATTTTTGCCTTCATTGTGGATGAGTTTTAAAGATAAATTAATCATATAAAATATAGAGAATCCTTTTAGCTGGGCAAATATTATTTCCCAAATTATGATTATATATTTCCTTTCATTTTTACACATATTTACTTGCATACAATCTGAGTACGAGAAAAAGAAGTGAAGAGGTTTTGCAAAAGAATTTGCTCTATCAGTTTACTCTAAATGGAAAGAGGATTAACCATAGTGCCGGACATTATGGATGTGGCATCAAGCGACAGCCTCAAAGATATTTTATCATTTCATGACCAAGAGTGAAAGGACTACTCTTGCCAAATCCTTCCTCTGCTCCCCACATTGGAACACATCCTTTTGATGTTCATGTTGGTGTGCTAGATAAAAGGTCAATAGGCCATGTTGATCTGCCTTGGGCGATCTTGGGAAGTCATGGGACCAAGCCCGGTGACAATTTCACGTCTCTCCAAGTAAATATTTGCCTGTGATTCTGAAGGATTGATATTAACACGGGAAGAAACTAATGTTTCTTTTCCGAGAAACTAACAGTCAGGCATGTATATCCCTCCACATCATCTAAAAGACTATCAAAGCTAGTTATATTCAGTAATATTTCATTTTTGTCCACCTATCTCTCTTCTTAACTTGAGATAGTTATAAGATGCGAACCTTTTAGTGAAAAGCGATTGAGAATAGTACAACATAATAGCAATCTCAGTAGCCATAGGATAAGAACATATCAATCTTCAACCAGAATAACTTCTGGGAGACATAGAAAACCCAAAAGAAAAGGACAACCCAAAGTGAATTGATGCAGCTAATGACACTTCGCACTTAGGGTGCGGATTTTAACTATTATGTTCTTGGGAACAATTACTTTTCAAAAATAATTTTTTTTATTCTGTTCCCAAAAATAATTCTTGAACATTTAAAAGTGTTTCTTAATTGTCCACTTTAATGTTGCCCGTGCCACGTAGGATGGCATGCGGGCAAGAATTGCGACCCCTACCCAGTGGTTGATAAGGGCTACTGGCACTTGCTCATGGTTGGCAAGTAAGGAAATAATCAGAGCGCAAGCAATGAGCAATAGACATATAGCATATGGCACTAAAATTTAAGATGTAGTGGTTAATGGGGGTAATTATCATAATTGAAGATGACTAATATAGTAAATTTAAATAATGAAACAGTTTAATTTTTAAAAATGGAAAAGAATTTAAAGAAAAATACATAAATAGAAAAGTTAACTTAAATGAAAATTAAAGAGAAAGGAACAATTTAATTGTGATCTTCTTATTTGCATTGCATTTTCATTTCTTTATCAATTCTTGTAGGTAATCGGAGTCCTCCAGACATGATTCATTGTTGTGATCAAAACTTTTCAATGACTTGCATTAATTTCACTTTTTAGAAGAAAAAATAGGAAATTTAATAAATTAGTATACTAGATAATTTGAGGGTCCCAATTAACACAAATTAAATAATGATTACTCAATTTACACTGAATTGAAAGAAATTTGTGACCAAATTGGATTGCTAAAGTTCGGTATCACGGTGTTCTAAATTGCCACAAAGAAAAATGATTTTGATTTCAAAACAACAGAATGTGAAGGATCGCTAAAGTTTGGAATTTTCACGAGATTAATCTCCCCCAACTAAATCGGTCCAAGATTTGGGTGTACAAATCTCGTCTCTCCACATCTCCAATACGAGCGGCATATGTAACAAAAAAAAAAAGAATACACAAAAATTCCCCCCATAAATCTCCCTACAATATTCGTTCATAACAAGTCACAAGAATATCCATCAATCACTACATAATTTGATTCCGGCTTTGTCCTAATTAGCGTGCTAATTAATATTCCAATTAGTGAACGAACCCAACCAAGAAGCTAGTGAAATCCGTCAAACCAATAAATAAATTAAAAAAATAAACGAGAAGGAGCATGCCAGAGCTGAGTCACCCATGGCTTCTTGGATCACGTTTCTCCGCGTCAAAAGCGTGGCTTACCAAGGACCGGTCTTCTTTCCAAGAATCATCTCGGAAGATCAATGGCATGATTTTTGAAATTAGAGAATAATAACATTCCAAAACAAGAAACTTTACCACAAAAAAAAACATTCCAAAACAAGAAAAAAAGTCAATTCAGCTTTCTAAGGTAGTTTCTTCGGCGAAGCTTCTCGGTAACTTCCAAGAAACCCTTAAAGCCACAGATATCCTTCCAAATTCATGCTGTGCACATACGTACACAATCGTACAACTCCCCCTCGATGTGTGCATAAATAGACCATAACTCCCCTTCGAAGTCCTCGAATTCGACTTGTCCTCCTCTCGCAGCGCCATAAGCATTTCTACATATTTCTTCATTAGTTCCCCCAATCTGCACGTGCAAATCAAGCATCAATTCATTGTATAACTATGTCTCCCCTCGGAACTGGAGACTTGCGTTGCATTTTCGAGAACCTCGACAAGAACAAGGATGGCCAGGTGAACCTCGAGGAGCTTAATTGGCTACTCGAGAAAATTGGTATCCATTATAGCGTGAACGAGCTGGAATCATTTATAGGTAAATCGAGTCTTGACTTTGACGAGTTTTTGTATTTTTATGATTCTATATCATCAGAAGAAACCATGAGGAACAGTGGATCAAAATCCCGAGAGAGTAATGAAGGAGATGTCAATCAAGAGACTGACCTTGCTGAGACGTTCAAAGTGTTTGATTTGAACGACGATGGCTTCATTTCATGGGACGAGCTCCAAAGTGTCCTCTCAAAACTAGAGTTATGGGACAAGAGAAGCGGGAGAGACTGTAACAGCATGATTCGTGCATATGATACTAATAACGATGGGAAACTCGATTTTGAGGAATTCAAGAGCATGATGTTGTTTACAATTTCTTGATGATATGTTAAAAAACGCGATATGTCTTGAGTCAAATTTGCTTTTGTACATCAGATCGACTCTATGTACTTTTATTACTCTATACTTTTGTTTAGCTTCTATCATTACTCTCTCTCTCTAAAAAATCATAAATTTATTGTAATTTTGCAAATTATTTTTCAAAATTTTTAATTTTGCTAATTGAATTCTAAACATGTTCAAGTTTTGTTAATTGAGTCCATATAATCAATTTTGGTTGAAAATCATTGATATGGATATTAGCACTCCTACGTGGTACAGTCAATACAGACATGAATAATTTTTAATAATGCTTTAATATTTTTCTAATTATTTTATTTATTTATTTATTTTTCTTTTCTTTTTATATTTTTTTTACCGTGGCTGGTGAAAGTTGTTGGGCTCTCGCCGGCCACTAGACGAGGGCCATGACACTTGCTTGTAGCCAACAAGGGCTTTTAGCCCTTGCCTAGACCATCGTAGCCATGGACAAGAGTTGTTAATAGGCATAAGTACCTCGGGAATGTTAAAACTTGGTACCGACAGATACTTAAGTGCCAAAGTTACAAAAGATACATTTAAGTATCAAAATTGGAGCAAAAAGAATCAGTTAAGTGCCAACGACGAAAAATTTCGACTAAACCGCCACGTGTTTATTTTTCAACAAGTTTATTTGCTAATGGAGCATTTTTTTCAAAATAAAAAATGCACATGACAATTTTAATAAAAAAAAATTGCTACGTTAGATTAACAAAAATTTTAAAATCGATTTTAAAAAAAGGGTTCCCCCTTCCCCTTTTTTTTTGTAATTAATTAATTTTATAATAATATATTTTTTTAATTATTTAATATTATTGAATTAATAATTTTTAAAATCTACGTCAACGCAAAACGACATCATTTTGCACTAATTTTTTGTCGATTCAGTTTCCGACGAGCTACATAGGTAAAAAAAATTAATAAAAAATTGCCAGATAAGATTTCCGGTAAGGTTCTAACGACTTGACACTGAAGTAATTCATTTATTTTAAAAAATGGCACTTAAGTGTACATTTTATAACTTTTGGCATTTAAGTGTCCTTCAGTGCTAAGTTTTGGCACTCCTAGGGTATTTATGCTGTTGTTAATAAAAGGAAAATAAATTAATGAACAATTCAAAAAAATTAAATAAATTATAAAATTTCTACATGAACATCAATGATGCCACATGGAACAACTAGCATACATATCAATGATTTCCGGCCAAAATTATTTATATTGACTCAATTGGTAAATTGTCAAAAGTTTTAAGACTCGATTGGAAAAATTAAAAAATTTAGAATTAAATTAGTGTAAATGCAATATGTTTAAAATCATTTGGACAATTTTCCCTTCTAGCTTGTATTTTGGTCATCTCTATGCTAATTCTACCTTTTAAACATGCAATGGTGACATTACATTACATGTGTCTAATGCGGGCGAGTCCTACACATACTTTTCATTTAACAATACTAATCCTCAACGCCCATGCATGCCTCATTTTTACTTACGCATTTTAATCACATGATTAAGGAAATGAACTGATTTTGCTTTTTACAATTTTAGACATTTTCCTGGTAGGAGATCATTTAATTCTCAGGTCATAGTTAGAGGTAAATATTCAATTCAAGCAAGAGTAGTTAATTTTTAAGAGATTTTTCTCAAAATAAGATAATTGCCAAGACATGGGGTATTAAACAAGTTGTTACACATGCGCTACGTGCGTGACTAAGAATGAAGAGAATTAGATTACACTTTTTAAGTGTTCTTAGGGGTAATTTTAGCATTGGTGGTAGTAACCACTACCGGTATAACTGCACACTCAAATGCTCAAGATGACCAATTTAGATTTTACTATTAGTATTTCAGTAAATTAATGAGGACATCAAATTCAAAAGCTCCCTGTATATAGTTCGTATAAAACTCTACGGAATTAGCCAATTGATTGAATTGCTCACACACAATTAACAAGCTCAAATGCACATATTTGGGGCTAACCGTAAATGTTTGTTTGCTTTTGAGCTTGGGATGTTAACTTTTCCTAGGTGTATACAAGGACGAAAAAAAGAGACATATCATGGCATATATATGTGAATAATTACTCAATCAATCCTATACATATTATACAGTTGCTTATTTAGTTTTAAACTTTTTAATGTGATCAATGTAATTTTCAATCTTTTGTTAATTCTCCTATATAATACATTTAGCATGATGTAAATGTCTAGTCAACGTTGAACACCATAAATAAATTTGATGTTCCACGGCAAGAATTACTTATTGGAAGGAAACGTGGATGGTGGAAAAATTCTTGAGGATCATTGTCAGTTATTAGGAATCGGAAAGGTACTTTTGTTGAATCGCCAAGTTCTCCTGTTTAGAAGTACTAATGATGATTGTTCTCGGATTAAGACTTGCGAAGCAACCATTTGGATTCATTGCACTCCATTTAGTTCAGCTTTGCGAAATGGCTTTGGGCTCTTAAAGGACCTTAGTCAAATACAAATCCATTAGTTCAATTTTTTCGGGGAGTTTGGCTAGATGCAATTGCATCTTTAAAGGGTTTTAAAGGTCTTTAAAGGCCTTTTAGCCTAAGACAGGTCTGGAGTTTTTTTGGGAAGTTACACATTCAAAATGCAAGTTAGTACTGCTCACGCAAACAATACTATTCATCTTCTCCAAGAAATGAATGACCACTGGCCAAGATGTCCTTGGCGCCAATGACCGTCGCCTGAGGGGTTGCCCGACCCTAGCGATCGTTGCCTAAGATCACGCAACCCAGGTGTCGCCTGAGATCCAGCGACCTTAGGTAGTGGTCGCCTGGGTCGTGAACCTAGGCAACAGTTCTGTCACTTGGGTCGCTCGACCTTTGGCCACCAGATGTTGACCAACGGCTAGATCTGGCTGTCATTGGGTATATTTAAAAAAATATTTAAAACTTTTGTTTATAAAAAAATTAGCAAAACTCATGTGCAAAATATAATATTTTCTAAATGGTATTTAAGCCAAAGTTGTTTCGCAATGTAATTTAAAATTGCAATTTACTAGAAATATTTGTATTTCGGAAAACCCTTTAACCCAAAGGTATTTGTATTTTCTTAAGAGCATTTGCCCAAAACTGTATCAAACAGGCCTATGTCATCATTGGCTATTGTTGTGGATCATCGAAAGCCTTCCAAAAGTGACCAATCGCCCAAGCGAATGTTTTCATTGAGGTATCGGATTTTTGGCATGTCTCTTTTCAACATTCGGCCCCGCCACGAGGAAGGTCATGCTCTGGTTTGAAATTTCTGTCTGCTTGGGCTCGTTGAGCGTGCTTGAGTTTTTGCCGGCCACGCACTTCAGCTAAATCTTCTTTCGCGTTTAGATTGGCCGACTCGTCTGCTATGACTTGCAAAGCAGTCTGATTGACTTTGAAACAGTGGGTGGCCTCTTCAATGGCGTGATCAGGGTGCGGATGATCTCCTCACGAAATAGTCAATGGGAGACTTGTCTCATGGCTGCGTCGGTAGAACCTCCACCTCATCAGAAAAGCCGTTCAGGAAAATATTCCCACTTTTGCCTGAGCTCCGAAGGTATGGTAGAAGAGACACCACTGCTGTATCCCTCAACGAGTTGAGATTTGAGTCTCGGAACAACCAATGAATGATTTACAATCATCGGAAGACCGCCACACGAGAGAGTTCAAGAAATTCCAACGTTCCATTTTTCACCATTTCATCAAAATGACCTCCTAAGAAGAAGAGTCACTACATAATTTATAATTGGAGTCCACTGTTGGCTGAGTTTAAAAGCTTTGTGGCATTTTTTTCCAAAATAAGCTTTGGCCCCGGCCAAAATGTTTGAAGGGTTTCCTGCTTCGGCTTTGATTCGGCTGTTCAGTCGAAGGAGAAGATGGCAACGGCATTGCTGAAGGGGAAAATGAACCTCCAGCGGGAGCTGAGGCTAGAAGACGATCAGGAGCACTGACAGCAGCAGGAGTGACTATGAGGTTAATAAAGAAACTCTACGTTGCCTGATGAGAACAAATATGCTGCCAATAATTTTGGCCTACTTTACAGAATTAAATACAGGAAAGAAATGGCAGATGCATTCCTTGTTCTGCTGCTGGAAGAAGTGAAAGAGGAAGTTTCGATTAATAAGGCTGCTTTGAAGCGTTGGAGGTATCCACTATCATAGTTTAATTATTGAAGCAGGAAGTACATTTGTTTAAAAGAATTCAAAATCCTTTCAATTTTTTTAAAAAGAGGCATATGTTTACTTTGAAAGTAACTCAATTCAGAAAGAAACATACTTTTGGCATGAGCATAAATGGTCATATGAAAGACATGTGATTAAAAGTGTTGATTTAATGGCAAGCAGAGGTTGAAGTTTCAAAAATAGGGAACGTGAAGATTCATCATAGAAATCGTTCGAAGAGGCAGTTACCTTTGGAGTCACTATAAATACCACGAGCTATTTAACAAGGGACTCCCTTGAAATAAAAATCAAGCAAGTTGCATTATTGTTTTGTATCACTCTTTATTCTTTGACATAGTTATAGTTGTAGTTTCCAATAAGCGCTGTCTATTAGATTTTGGCTATATTCGCCTTTTGTCGTTAATTAAATTCCGGCAAAGTTTGTCTATATTCTATCTTACTAGCATCTACGTTACTTCCCATGGACAACATCAAAATAACATAATTGAGTCATTCGCTTTCTATATGGAGTCACTACATAATCTATAATTGGAGGAAATATTCTTCTTCCCTCTCCCCAGCCAAAAATCCATATTTCTATAGTTCTAAAATTCAGACGAAATATTTAAGAACTTACTTAAGTCCAACAATTCCTTAACAACTATAAAGGAAAAAAAATTACCTTATGCCAAATTGAGTATGTTATCAAGAAAAGTACATTCTCACTTTTGTTTCCTTGCTTCTCCCGCATTTAGTATATTTTATTTTTAATTTTCAATTCTAAATATCTTCTTCTCTTAAAATAATTTCTTTTCCTTTTTTTCCTTTTTTGCACCCTACCATGCAACAATATGCTCGTGCCGCGGAAAGAACCGAGAGAACCTCTAATTATAAGTGGCAAGCTTTTGTTAATTTTCTCAAATTGGAACCTTTCTTAATTTCTCCGGTTTATTATATTATATACTCATTTTCAATTCTACGTGGAAGATTACTTGTATTTGAAATGCATCTCTCCGTGCTCGTTATTTCACAATTTTATGCTAGTAATTATGCTTTGACTCCAAACTTATTTATTTGATTTTGTTTCGCTGGAAATGCCTCTCACGATAAAACATTTTTCTACCAAAAATAATTCTTCAGCTTTTAATCAAAAAAGACCAGATCTAGTTATTTGATGACTCGAGACAGAAATTAATTGAGGATGACCGGATGAGTTATAAGGATAAATTAATCATAATCTAGATAGAGATTTTAGAGTCGGCGTGAAAGATTACTTTTCATAATTATAATTATATGTCCTTGGTCGTCTTTGCACGTTTTTACTTGGAAAAAAATTTCCGAATTTTAGATTTTTATGTAATTTCCCCTGCAAGCGAACTAGCTCTCCGCAGAAGAGATGACGATGCAGCGACCGTGCGAGGCGGCGGGGACCGACTCGGTTCCTTGCACGGCCCGCCGCACGGAGGAGGAGTGCGTCCCGCACGCTGCCGGCGCGAGCGAGGATTGCTACGAGGAGGCCCGAAAGACCATGGAAGAGCTCAAGCGAGAGATCGAGGACGCCAAGGAAGAGCTCAAAGAGCTCAATCACTTAAAGGCCAAAGCCGCCTTCTCGAGTCTCTGGTCTCCGGCCGGCCACCACCCCCACCACCCAAGTGGTGGTGGTTGCTCTCGTGATCCCGACGTCGTCCTGATCGCCGCCACGGGCGGTCCCGAGGGAGGCCCCTCTATGCCGTTGCCGGCTCACTGGGATATTCTGGTGAGCATCGGTTCGTTGATATTTCGTTGCTGGTTTTGCTTTGATTTAAATTTTGGGTTTTTCTTTGTTTTTGTTTTTCCTCTGATCTCCGTTTGAATTTGGGGATTTTCAGAAGAGGCGAGAGGGTTTAGGGCAAGGATTAGTTTGGAGTTAATTTTTTTGGGAGAGGGATCGTGTACTCTGTTCCTTGCTTCAAGTTCCAATAGCGGGCGTCTCTCATAGGGTGGCGATATTGATAAATTGTGTGATCAATGGTCAATAAGGGGTCAAATATTTCTCGGTGAAAGTGGGGAAGACAGGTTGCGGGAACGCGGTCTTTATGTGTTCTCTCAGTCGGCAAACCATTGTATGCTGAGTCTTTGTTCAACGGTCTTAATTTCTGCAAAGTTGACGTGCTTGACTGTGAAATAATGCCGGGAGGAAGACAAGATACTCTGGAGGGCTTGTGGTGGATATACGATGGTGTCTGAACGGGGTTTGGTCAGATTGTTATCAAATTCAGTTGTCTGGGTCAGTTATTAAGCTTTCTCAGATTTCTTTAGAAGTTTTATCTACCTTTGGCTTTCGTGGGCATTCCTACGAACAATTGTTATTGAGAAAAAAGGCCACTGCATTGGTAGTGGGCATTCCTACAAACAGTTGTTATTGAGAAAAGGCCACTGCATTGGTAGTTTATGCTGATAGATTTAAGAAGGGAAACCTACGGTGAACTTGTATTTGGATTTTTAAGATGTTTTTTTTTTCTTATGTGTTCATTAGAATTTGGTGCAGCATTTGGACATGGGATGTGCTAACATAGTGGTACCTATGTCTTACTAGTGGAAAGCGATCCCTCTTTGCACTCACCACTTGGAAGTCCGTGACAGGGTGTTAGTTTCAGTTCGAAAGCAAAGAGTGCTCCCAAAAGTGATTTCCTTGAAGATAATGAGTTAGGGCTTGCGTGATTCAATGCCTACATTGCCCTACAGGAAACCTACATGACCCCTTTGGCTAGCCCACCATCTTGAACTTTTATGCTGTCATATTCTCGAAGAACAGTACTTATATTATTAATAGCCAAATGAGATCCTCTAGCTATCTCCTGCTTGTTGGGTTGCATCAGTTAAGCCATGCTTCATATTTTCTTGTGCATGAGGATATCGATTAGAACGCAGCCACTCTAGAATTGGCAACCATGTAATGCAACAAACTTCCTTTTGTAAATGACTACGCTTTCCGCAAGATACTCTTCAGAGATGCTTGGATAGAGTTTGGGGTCACGTAAAGGATTTACATAATTATTATCCCAATTGTTGTGTACTGGAGCAAACCTAACCAATTAAAAAGAAACTGCAATTATTCATATTAGATTTATGCCTTTTTGTCCATTTGAAATTTTATCAAGCGGGTCACTACCATACAAGTTCTCTTAGATCGCTGCTTTCCTCCTCAGACAAGTCTTGACTAAATCACCAAGAGTTCTGAACATGTGCATTCAAGGATCAGTCTTTTTGGTGATCTGGCCTCAAAAAAAGAATGTTGAACCTCTTCCTTCTTTCGTTTCTGTCCTCAATAATTGCTTGGAGTGGTCTTGATCTTCTCTCTTCTTCAGCCTAAACTTAACTTTCTTATATAAAATTCAATGCCAAAGTTAGTGGAGTAAATATTTGTTGAGGGTGTATCGGCAATATCAACTCAATATGAATTTCTGCAATGCTTTATCAAAAGTCTTGCTGTAAAATTCTGCTACTGCACATGCTTGTGGCTGGATATATATGGTGAAAATGGGGGTTGCATTTTCATCTAAAACTGCATGCTGCTAAATATGCACCTACGTAAGACATTTCCACTTCTTAGGTTGATCTTGTAGGTTATTTTTTTAGCTTTCATCTATTCAGGCATTAGAAGTTCAAATTTGTTTGCTTGGACTGGATTTCTACATCAGAGATTCTCGATTTTTTTTTTTTTTGCAGGTAATTGTTTTCTTTTATTTGCTTGGAATGAGGCTTAGTTGAGTTGAGTGATATTTTAATCTCTATTTGAAGTGACATATTTACTAATTGAGTTGCTGGATACTCCATTCATTATGACTCCTTCACAAGATTTGATTTAAGCAATGCTTGTGCCAGCGGATATGCATTTTGCCTGCTGCTATGTGCATTTCGTTGGAGTTATCAACTCAAACATCACAAAAGCTTGAGTATGGTTTTTCGCTTGGCATAAGGCACTTATGAACACAACATAGTTTTTCATAATTTTGGTAATTAATAACGATAGCAAGGACATGTTCAAAAGCTTTACTCACATGCTCATAATACAATATCTTCGATCTAGCAAACTTCAACTCTTATAGATAAGATGCATAAACCTCTGTCAAACTACTCAGCTTTCACACTGCAAGAAACGCACTTTCTAAGTGCTCTTCAATTTTCTTTTTACTATCAGGCTAGCCGGTCCCCAGTATTTAAAGCAATGCTCGAGAATGAGATGGAAGAAAGCCGAAGTGGCACCATCAAGATAACTGACATGTCGTATGATGGCCTCCGAGCATTTGTCAGCAGTCTTTATGCCGAAGCATACCTCGATGAGCAAATGGCTTGTGAGCTCCTGGTGTTGGCCGACATGTACCAGGCGAAGCCCCTCAAAGCTTATTGTGAGCTGTTCTTAGTATCCAAGTTAAACTGGGACAAGTCGATCATATATTATGCCTTTGCGCGCCTGTACAACGCGAAGCTTCTACTTGAGGCTGCCTTGTCCTTAATCTCAGAGAACAGGAAAAAGCTCAGAGAACATCAAGAATACTCGATACTCGAAAATGACCCACTCCTTGGGTTGGAGATATTTGAGGCATGTCTTGCAAAACGAGACAGCACCTGAGGATGCTTCTGCGAAGTGAGAGTCTTGTTTGGAGAAAGGAATTTCATATCCACAAGAAAAGGGGCCATTGTTAGTTTGTTAGTTTTAATAATCCTTTTCCTGCAGCAATTGGAGGTTCTCAGATGATTATGATGACTTTGGCTTTGGGGAGCATTTTTTGATTTACTAGTCAAAGCCATTCTTTAGGTTCGAGACCATCCTTTTGATTTACTTTGCTTAATGTACTCGGAGTTCATTTGTCCCTTTTCTTTTGGCTCTTTCGCTAGTAAAAGAAGTGTCTAAGCCCGAAAGTCCTGCCTCCTACTTCTTTGAGAGGGCAAATATGCTGATGAAGAAATCCTCTAATGGACATTTAGAAGTTATGCAGGACCCATGATACAGGCTGACAAAAACTTATTATCTTGTTGTTGATGCAAGTGTTTTTTTTATTTCATGGATCAAAGAAAACTAGCAATATTCTCTTCATTCTCGTATCCTCATTTGAGACAACTTATGACTTTTCCCATTGCCTTTCCGACTTGTGGTTGCAACTTCTTATTTTTACTCCTGCTTTCCTTTCATTTAAAGTAACTTACCCTTTGATAATCCCGCAACTTCTAGTACAGACATTGGTTTTCTAGTAATCCTTTGGATCTTGATCTGTGCGATGTTATTTATCATTTTGCGATCCGAAGCATTGGTCAAGATGGATGTTATTTAAATGTCTTTGCATGTAAACTTGATATATGTCTCTACAACCTATACCATTGAGTTGAGGTTGGTTCCGGCCTTGTTAATCAATAGAAAAGATAACTTGAATAACTTAACCAAAGGTTGTCAGATTAGGTAAGCATCTACGCGCCATTGATTCACAGCTAAGTGAACAAGTTCTCCATGCCCATGGCTCAGTCTTTAAGAATGCATGGTGTCATGTATTGGTTTTTACCATGCTTAGTGCCTTGAGCAAGTGGTGGTTTTTGTTGCTTTGTGCTTACCATTAAGACACTTACAAATTCCACTTCGCACGGTGTCTGGAATGGCGGGGAGTTAGTCTGGAGGGCAAAAAGGTGTTGCCTAATGTTGTCATTACAGATTTTACTGCTGGACATACTTGTCTCCAGCTCTCATCGGCTCAGATGTGTTAGGAAATAATCCATGCTACTCATTTGGTAATGTGTCGAAAGATCCGTGACTAAATGAAAGTCAATGTTCTGGTGCCATTAGAGTTACTCGTTACGTATTGTCGCTTTAAATGAAAGTCTCATTTGACTGGTGGCACCCTGTTTTCAAGATTTTAAGCAAGCTTAACTTTGACTAAATGATATGTGGTGTATCTGATGTATAAATTACTTTCTGATACGTGATAGATGATATTCACATGTAGATTCATCAAAAGCACATGCCAAGCATGCATGAGTGGATTATCGAGACTCGCACATCATCCTCCGGTTGAAAAAAAACACAAAGTCGTGATTCAAATAAAAAAGTTAATTCTAAGCGACGGTGATGATCTGGAGCTAGTCACATTCATCTCATCAGACATCATGTCCTTTGCACCAAACCGTTCAAGAAATTTCGAAGATGTATAAAAGAGGGCGTTAATTTTCTAAGAAACCTCCAAACAGTCAACTGCCCAAAGAATGTCACCTACAAGTCTTAAACTAATGAGATTTATCCTCTTATCGTCACTTTGTTGAATGTCTCCTGGACGTTACTGGCATAAAAGTTCAAAGAAAGTTTTGGGTTGGTTGTTGGCCGGAATATCCAAGGTCCAATGAACCAATTGAAAGCCAAGTCAAATTTTAGTGATATAATTGAAAAAAAAAAGTTAAAAAAAGAAATATACACAAGATGAAAATAAGAACAAATTTTGATGGCCCTAATGTAAATAAAACCCTGAAGTGAAATGCAGTCTCCGTTACTGGCAAGCACTTGGTTCGTCCAAAATTTCTTAGACAAGGCTCAAATTTCCCTGGATCATAGTACAAATGGATACGATGACCAATTTTAGCATAGATGATTTGTAATGACATTGAATGAGCACTTTGAATCAATAAAAGTTCACTGTGGAAGCTGAAAACACTTCAATCGGAAAATGATACCAATATGACGATGCCAGAGGTTGTATCCCTGAATAACACAAAGCCAATCAGATCTATTAACAGAACCATGCAAAAAGTTTATCGCACTCCTGTTCCTTCAAACTCAAAATTCCATAATATTGAAAAGTCTTTCTCCCAACTGATTTTTCTTGACCTGTACAAGACAAGACTATGACTTTGCAGAAGTATCCTTGGGTGCTGCAGTGTTTTCCTGCTTTGCAAGACATGCTTCATATATCTCCACCACAAGGAGAGGGTGCTTTTCAACAAATTCCGAATATTCTTGACATTTTCTGAGTTTATCCATATTGTCCAAGATTAACGACAAGGCGGCCTCAAGGAGAAGTTTCGCATTGTGCTGGTGCGCAAAGGCATAGTTTATGATCGAGTTGTCCCAGTTCAATTTGGATACCAAGAACTTCTCACAATAAGCTTTGAGGTGCTTCACCTGGTACTTTTCAGCCAATACTAGAAGCTCACAAGCCATTTGCTCATCGAGCGATGCTTCAGCCGAGTAAAGATAGTTGACAAATGCTTGGAGGGCATCATACGACACGTCACTTATCTTAATCGTGCCGCTTCGGCTTTCTTCCATCTCATTCTCAAGCATTGCTTTAAACACTGGGGACCGGTTAGCCTGATTGTAAATACAAAATCGAAGAGGAGTAAAGAACACAATTTTTGCAGTGCGAGAAAACTCAATAGTTTGATAGGAGATGTCTGTGCATCTATTCGATATGAGTCAAGAGTTTTCTAAATCGAAGGAAAACCTGATATGAATTTTACGGAGCTTGTGAGCAAAGCTTCTTAGCAATGTCCTTGCTAAATTAATCAATTGCAAAAGTTATGAAAACCATGTTGTGCTCATAAGTCCCCTATGCCAAGCGAAAAAACTTCAAAACTCAAGTTTATGTAAATTTCAAGTTGATAACTCCAATGAAATTACATTGCAGCAGGCAAAATGCATATCTGGTTGGTCAAGAAATGATTAAATCAAATACTGTCAAAGAAAGTCGTAATCACTGAAGTATCCAGCGACTCAATTACCAATTATTCCACTCAACTCAACTAAGCCTCATTCCAAGCAAATAAAAGGAATCAATCATGATCTGCATAAAAAAATCGAGAACCCCTCTGACTTATATATCTGGTCCAACCAAACAAATACGGTAGTTCTAATGCCTGATTAGATGAAAGCTAATACAAAAACTTCAAGATTACCCTAAGAGAGAGTTTAATAACAGACAAGAAAGTAAAAGAAATAATCCGTTAGTGGAAATGTCTTATGTAGGTGCATCTTTACCATTATGCAGTTCCAAAAGTAAATGCAACCCCCATCATCACCATATATAATCCAGTCAAAAGCTTGTACAGTGGCAGAATTTTTCAGCAAGTCTCTAGATAAAGAGTCACAGAGATTCTATTAATTTGATATTTTTGATATATATGCTCAACAACTATTTAATCTGCCTAAACTCTGGCATTACATCTTGAAAACTAGAGTAAACATAAGAAGGTTAAGTTGAGGCTCGAGAACAGAGAAGATCAAGACCAATCCAAGCAATCATTGAGGCCAGAAACAAAAGAAAGTGGCCTGACATGCTGTTTCAAGGCCAGATCAAAGATAAGATTCGTTGAATACATATGTTTAATAAACTCATGGCGACTTAGTCAGGAATTGTCTGAAGAGAGAGGAAGTGATCTAAGAGAACTTGTTTGGTTAGCGTTAATTATTCGAATCATTTATTTGATCCCCCACTCTATCCAGGCATCTCTGTAGAGTATTTTGTGGCAAAGCCTAATCATTTACTACAGAAAGTTTGTTATGTCACACGGTTGCCATGTCCAGAGTGGCTGCCTTCTACTTTATATCCTCATGCACAAAAAAATATGAAGGCTGGCTTTTGGTGATTAGAATTGACTCAGTCTCACGAGCAGGAGATAGCTAGAGGACTTCATTCAGCCATAAGTAACACAAGTACTGACAGCATTAAAGTTCAAGATGGCGAGCCAGTTAAAGGTCTCATATAGCCTTCCTCTGAGGCATCAGAAGCATTTGATCAATCAAGCCCTAACTCATTATCCTCAGGTAATATCAATTTTGGGGGCAATCTTTGTTTCCAGACTGAAACTACCACCCTATCATGGACTTCAAGTGCCAATGGTAAAGAGTGATCACTATCAACTAGCAAGCTGAAGGTACCACTGTGCTAGCACACCCTTGTCAATGTCGAGTTACCGAATTCTCAAAAACACATAAAAGTCATCTTAAAAGTCCAACTGGGAATTCTCCATAGGTCTCCCCTCCTTAAATCAATCTGCACAAATTTCTCAGTAACAAACGAAGATAGAACTTCTAATGAAATCCTCTGTGAGCATTACTCTTTCATTCTCTTGTAACTTCTCTCTGCCTCAATTAAAATGAAAAATCTGAGAAACCTCAATAGCTCGACCCAGACAACAGAATTTCATAACACAATGACCAACCCCGTCTTTAGATCATCTATATCCAATATAAGCTCTCCCAAAAAGAGTATCCTTCCTTCCATTTCTCACTTCATTCAGGCCTCATTTCAAAGTCAAGAGTCTCAACTTTCCATAAATCAAGCTACCGACAAAGGCTCAGCATACAATGGTTCTCCACACCATTGCCATCCAATGACCGAAAGAAAACTCATAAAGGGAGTGTTCCTGTATCTAATCTACCCCTTTTATTGCAAAATTTCTCCATGACATGATTGACCACTTATTTTACCATCGAGACACAGTTTATCACCTTCCTATGAGAGACGCCCACAATTAGGGAGCAGAACATTTGAACCCACCTGCAAATTAACGACAAACTAATCGAAGCTTAACCACAGTGGACTAAACCTTCTCATCCTTTCTAAAATTCCCAAATTTAATCGGACATCAGAAGAAAAACAAAGAAAAACCCAAAATTCAGATCAAAGGAAAACCGGCAACCAAATCAACGAACCGAGCAGAAGGCGATAGCTCACCAGAATGTTCCTGTGAGCCGACACCGGCATCGACGGCCCCCCGTCGGGACCATCCTCGACGGCTACCAGGACGACGTCGGTGAACCCAGATCCATGGGGGCGACCACTGAAGAAGGCCGGAGACCAGACGCTCAAGAAGGCGACCTTGGCCTTCAAATCCTCGATCTCTCGCTTGAGCTCCTCCTCGGTCTCGCTCGCCTCCTCGTAGCACACATTGCAAGTGCCGGCGTCGCTCCTGCCGTACTCCTCCTTGCAAGATATGCAGCGCATGCGCATGGACTCGGTCTCCGAATCGGTCTCCGACGACTCGGTCTCCACCTCCAGATGACCCAGCCTCGCGCACCGTCGCTGCATTTTCTGCTGGGTTGAGAGCTGATCAGCGAAACCTTTCCGCTTCCTTTCCTCGTACTCACGTCATTTGCAGCGCACGCTTAAAATGAAAAAAAGAAAAAGAAATTATGACTATAATTAGGGAAATAAGAATTCCATAACTAAAAGGGTTCTCTCACACAACTTTTTTCTAAATCTTAATTTTGATTCGATCAATTTTTCCCTCAAAATTCAGCCACAATTAATTTGCACAAGTATTATTAAATAATTATAAAAGGTTGCGGAAGAATGCTTTTTGGTCGTGAAAACATTATTTTTCAACTAATTATTATTTTCACCCAAAAAAAACTAATTATTGTTTGAATGCAAATGATTTACTTAAAGCAACATAAGATAAATCCTTTGGCATCCACTTAGGTTTAGTGAATATTTCAATTAAGCAACTGAATTTTTTTTTCAATGTCTTATTATGCTATTTAGTATTTTACGGTTGATGCATTTTGATCAAACCCTAATTGATCTTTCAACAAGTTACTTACGATGTAGGCAAGTGGTAAATTTTTTAGATGCCACGACACGGCACACTCAATAAGGACACCACATTAAGATTTTTCTTAAGAATTCAGATTTTGATCAAGGGACATAAATTGTAAACAAGAAAAATAGAAACACTAAGTGATATGATTGGCAATGACTAATATTTTGTATCCACGATTGAAGTTTCCCTAGCAAGATAGTTTTTATTGATCTTTCGTAGATTAAAAACCAATTTCAAGCTTTATTCATAGACATTAGGGTAGAAGAAGTTTAGGATTGAAATATGGCTTACAATTGTCTGTTTTATACATGAAGAAAAGGTAATGACAGAGCAAAAATTAGTTGATAATCGGGAAGCAAATAATGTACTATCGACGCATCACAATTCAGTATTCACATATGCTGATCAATTTGATGAGATAGTGACTAACGTGGCTAATCATCACGATTGATGATTGCTAAAACCGTTTAATTTTTTTTAAAAAGAAAAAAAATGTAAAGATAAATAGAAAAGTTAATTGAAATTAAAATTATAGAGGAGGGAATTATTCGATTTTGATCTTCTCATTTGCTTTGCTTTTTCGTTTTCCTTATGAGTTCTTGTACGTAATAGAGTCGCCACATGATTCGATCTCGTGGCCAGATTTTTTATTTTTTATTTATAATGACTTACATTTACTATTTTCATCAAACTGACTATTGGCGTTGCCTACCTAATTTCACTTTTCTAAAGGAAAAATAGGGACTTTAATAAATAGTATATACGACAACTCGATGGTGTAGATTTTTTGTGCACAAAATTAAATGACGGCGATTCGATCTATACATTCCGATAAATGCAATTACTACCTACTAAAGTTTAGTAACACACCGTCATAAACCGCTACACATTAAAGGAAAAAAAATGATGTGAGAAAAAAAAATCAGAATAGGAAGAAACGAGTTAGAACCACTTCATAGATCCGTCTTCCAAGATTAAACATTTTTGATGGCGTGATTCGAGAAATAGAAAGCTTCTAATCATAGCGCCGCATTAGTTTAGATGCATCGTCGTGAAAATTGACGTGATAAAAAAAATCATAATAGGAAGGAACGGGTTAAAACGATTTTATAGATCGGTTTTCTAAAATTAAACATTTTTAACGGCACGATTCAAGAAATAGAAAGCTTCTAATCATAGCGTCGCATCAGTTCAGAGGCACGGCACCCTCGCTTCCACCAAGCAAACCTGCATCCTGTTACTCGACATGAAAAACAGTAGTTATCATGGGGTATGGCTGTAAGAACATCACAACACAAAAGAGAAGAAGAATATAAAAATAAAAATAAAAAACCCCATTTAGGCTTCCCAAAGGTCCCAAAATTATTGAACCGAATCCATCAAAATCTGATATGGGGATCTGTCTCTCCTTGCTGCAAAGGTCAAAGCCAGCGGCCCTCTCTCTGACCGCTCCCCCATTGGTGGCCGGGAGCGCCACGTGGCGGTGTCGTTTAAACCGGGAAGTTCAAACCCATTTCACCCCAAAGATCCAAGCACATTGCAATAAAACGAATAATATAATAACTGAACTACCGAAAGGAGAAAGGGTATTGAAAGGATTAGAGATTTTTAAAAAGAAAATTCATCCGGAGGAGATAGAATTACAGCAAAGATCCAACCTTTTTTCCCTTATGGCCGAAAATCCTGAAAATGGAGAAAAGATAACAAAAGGGGTTCCCATTTTCCAAATATTCTCTTTCATTTCCGGAAAATAAAATCGCCTTGCAGGGATAAAAAAAAAAACGAAGAGAGAGAGAGGAGAGAGAGGAAAATCCAGTTGAAGTTGCAGCGACCCAGAACTGAAAAAGCGAGTACCAGTTACGAACTTTCTCCTCCTTCTCCTCCGAAAGATTCAACCCCCGCTGAAAGGACGCCCGAGGTGAGAAAAGTTCTCTCCTTTTTCGAGTTGTTGCGCTCGTCAACTGCTCTGTTCGCTTCGTTTATGGCTGGAGTAGGTCGTGTTTGCCGAGACAATTTGTTGGGATTGTATGTTTTTCTTTTTTTTTCAATACATGCATTGCTTCCTGCATCGCTTCTTGCGAAGTTTTCGAGTTTATATGTCTAATCAGCGTGTTCGGTGAATTGGGTCTTCCTTTGAATTGGATGAGAAGCCGTGGTTGTGGCAAACTCGGCATGGTGTTTGTGAATGTGATTTTTGTTTTCTGCTTGGAGTCTTCCTTTTTGGGGCTGGGAAGAGTGTAAGATGGTGAATTGGCTGGCTGAATTTTGTTGGTATTGATGAAATTAGGATTTGTTCCTGTGAAAACGTTTGAATGTTTTGACTTCTGGCTTTGGAAATTTGGATTTTGAGGTTCTCTCTTGAGCCCTAATCCGGTGCTTAGGGTTTGGAGTTGTGGATTCAGGTTTCTAATGGGTGGTGAAGACAATGGCGTAGAGGGAGATACACCTGCCTTGGTCAACAGCCGTGATGCCGAGAGTTCTTGCTTGAGGAGTGGGAAAATGAGTAATGGTTTTGTCAATGGCCATGATAGTGATGTTGCTGAAGGGAGTTCTGGTGGTAGCGAGTGTGTTCGGACTTACAAGAGGCGAAAGCAAGTGAAGTTGGAAAGTAAAAGTGGTGAGGATGAGAGAGCTACCACAGGAGCTTCAACTATTTTGGCAAACCAGGTTTTTCCTGTACCCTTTTCTATTTGTTGCAGGTTAATTGTTTCTCGTCTTGGATTTCTGGTCTGTGCTGCACACGGAATGTTTCAGTAAAAGAATTTTCAAAGCATGAAAATCCTGCCTTCTACCTTTTTGAAAAGGCACTTATGCTGGTGAAGAATCCTGTAATAGACAGTTAGAAGTTATGTAGGAGGCGTAACATAGGCTGACAGAAATTTATTTTCTTGTTGTTGATGAAGCTTTTTTTTTCTAAGATCAAAGAGGAAAAAAAAAAGTTCCCATCTCTTTGTTCTTGAATTTTCAATTGAGACTCAATTTTATGACTTATGAGTCTTCAATGCCTTTCTAACTCAGGGTTGCAGCTCTTATTTGTACTCCCTGCTTTTCTTTCTTTTGAAATAGCTTACCTTTTGATGATTTTGTGGAACTTCTTTCCTGTCTTGAGCAAGCGGTGGTGTTTATTGCTTTTTGCATACCATTAAGACACTTCCCAGAAGTTAGGAAATAATTCATGCAACTCATTTGGTTTGAATGTCGCTGAAAGAACTGTGACTTTGCCTGGTTAGAGTCTGATTTATGGTGCTATAGTTTTCTCTCAGATGCTTATTTGGTTTATTGCAGATTTCTAGGGAACCAATAGTTGGATCTTCAGATTTTCATGTGTCTGAGCACCTTCATGATCCTTCTGTGGTCCATCGTGCTGTTGAAAATGGTCACAATGAGCACTCTCAGAGCCAGTGCAGTAACATTGTGTTGGAGCACATATTCCAGTCATTGAGTGATGAAGGTGGTATAAGACAGTGCATCCAAAATGCCCTGGCATGTCATGCTAGAGAAATTGATAATATGAAAGCGAAGGTTTTGGTGCCATCAAAAATCTATTTACTCATTGTTACTTTACACCTAATTCTACATTGCTTATCTCATTTTAACAGGTGGCTGTTTTTTGGTTTCTAAGCAGGATAACCAGTTGAAAGATCAGCATAGGCTGGGCACCTCTGCCCAAGCTGCAGGGGTGCAGAATGGAATTGCTGCCAGCAGTGCTGACCCTACATCTAAGGCCTCTATGAATGGATCTAACCATGAGATGATCACTGAATTGAGTCAACGTACATTTTACAACATAATAATTTCAGGAAAATTCAGCCAATTATGCAAGCTTCTTTGTGAAAACTTTCCAGAAACCAAGGTTGACAGAGTGTTGGATTTTCGCCTCATTAACTCACGGATGAAGGAGGGAGCTTATGAACAATCCCGATTGCTTTTCTCTTCAGACATATTACAGGTATAATGTCATTGGTAGAACAGATGCGTTGCTGATTGTAGTAAAGTATCTTGACATGGATGTGTTGACAAGGTTCATGTGAGACTGTTCAATATATCTGGGCAAAGTGATTTGCGGTCTTATGCTATACAATGGGAAGTCCTTCAATTGTTTATAATTGCCCTCCTTCGGTTATATTTTTTGGTCATTATATTTAACAGAAAGAAATTCCATTTTGTATGCCCTGTCACATTGACTTTGGATGACCAGCAACTAGTGTGGATGTAGTTGATTGAAATGTCAAATTTGGGGAGGAATTTGCACTTCTTTTGGTTTTCTTTCTCTTCTGTGAGTAGTGCTCAAAGCAGATCTAGGATGGATTCTTTCTGCTGGCCAACAGCTGAAAAGCTTAGACAGTTACTTGTCATTATCATGTACATCCACTCCTTTTGTTTTCTAAAACTACATAAACATTTGACCATTCATTCTTTAGCTTAAATTCCATTTGACTCTTGATCTTGGGAAAACTCTCTTTTTGCTTAAGAATTTGTTGGATAGAAATATTTTTCTTTCTCCTTCCCTTCTTACAATGTTTTTTTTAACTGGCAGAATAACAGTAAAATCCAGATATGCCTTATAAATATCTGTTGTCTTCTAAAGAATTACTTCTCCAATTCTCTGGGGCCTTTGTAACTGTGGTGCCAACATGCGATAGCTGGGACGTTCATTGTTGATGTTTTTCTCATGATGAAACCCTTCTTTGCAATCTTCCTTCCAATGTGTTACTTTTTTCTCTGATGTCCAAAGTGAGTTATATCTAGATTTAAGTAAATTGTAAAGCTTTTATCTATGGTTCAACATTCTTAAATCTCTGTCTCAACTTCTAGCTCAACTCTTGAACTTTAAGGGTTAATTTGTATAGGTCAACATAAATGTATTCTTTGTCAGACCTTTTGCACTGTAGAATTGTAGGGCATCTTACATTGAACCAATGGATTGCATTTTTCCATGTCTCTTTCAAAAATTCAAAGCATATTTTCAATCTCTTAATGTTCTTGTAAACCTAAGTTGCAGTTCTATAATACAAAATGAAGGTCCCATGTTGGATATGAATGTCCAGTGTAAAATGATTGATGATTTTGTCTAAAAATGCAAATTTTTTAGGTACAACTTTCAGAGAGAATCTACTTATGAAATATATTTCATTTTGACTGGGCTATGACTTAAGATTTGTTATAGTATTTTCTTTAGTGCTGTAGGATTAGATTTAAATTGAATCTTTGAGAAGTCATTTGAAGGAAACGCCTTGGTATTCTAGCTTTAATGATGTTACTGGGATGTATAGGAGAATGGAAGGTAATTGTAGTGAGTTGTGATGATCTAAAGGGTGGGAAAGCTTCCAGTTGGAAATGTGCTATACATGCAGGAGCTATGTGGAAGAGTCCGGTGGAAGTCGAACTTTTACGTCATGTTATAGTCCCATTCATGTTGTTGTTTAGTCTGTTGAGTCAGATCAATAAGGATCTGCTCTATGTTAGAAACAGTGTAAAAACTCTTTTTTCCTAGTTACATTCTGTAAATCTTTTGCCTGAGAGTGTCTGAACTCCAAAGGGTTTGGTTGAATGTATGTTTCAGGAAGGGTTTTCGGTCTTATCCTTTATTCTAATCCCAGCTCCTTTTCTGTTCCTTTCCTGTCAGTGACTTGTGAAATTTCTTTCATGCCCTTGCCACTGACATTCTAACAATGCTGGATAGATATACCAATGTGCTATACTTGGAAAATTTGGTTATCTGCTGAAAGTCTTACTAGGAAATAGCTCCAAATACGTGATTTAATTAAATTATCAGGCTAATTCAATTAATATGTTTGCTGCAATAAAGGTCTCTAAGCTGGCTCCAGAATTGAACACTTGTGAAGATTAGTTGGGTCCTAGGTGCAGTATCTACTGCATGCTCTTGCAAGGTTTCTCCATTGGATGCAAGGACATTTTATGTCCTTGGTGGTTTATTTCTTCCCTAGATTCTTTTTAGTTTGTGACTTATGATGTTTGTTCTTGAGCATCTTGATTTGGATGGGTGATCTCTGCCAGTTCTTCAAATATCTGTTGCAGTTTTTGATTCATATTAGTGGACTTCTAAATTTCCTTTTATCAAACTTATATGTTAAAAGTTACCTTGTTGTATAAGCTGCATGGCATATCTAAATCCTTGTAAAATGTATCAGGTTTGGAGGAAGCTTGAACAGATTGGCACCGAATTAGCTTCTTTGGCAAAGAGTCTCACTGACATATCTAAGGAGTATTGCAAATATGTGAGATTTTTGTAGTATTTTGAAATATGCATTTTGACAGTCTTTGCTGTCATTTTTTCTTTAAAGGTAAGTCTGAAATTGTCTCTGTTTCTCCCAGGGGGCAAATGCAGACAAAAGCTATTCGGATGGAGGAAAATTCGAGGTAACTTTTTCTGAATTGCTGAGTAAATTATTTTGGTGCATTTTGCTGTTGCTGGTGCATGATTATAATGGATTAGGATTTGCAAATAATTGTCTTTGTAGATTAGGTTCTTCTGTTCTGTATTTACTGTACACGGACTGACAGAAGATGCTTAAGGCATGATGAATCACTCCCTCAATTTCCATGTTTGCTAAGAAATGGCATTCATGTGGATTCATTATATGGGAGTCTTTTGTGCATGTTGTAACTCTGTGTAATTGAAGGCCATGGATTCGTTATATGTGAGTCTTTCATGCATGTTGTCATTCTATGTAACTGGAAGCCATTGAATTTTTTTCATTCTTCGATCTGAACCAGTGACTTTGCTTTGTTATTTTGCACAAAACATTAGTGTTTGCAGGTTAGGGTGGTAGTGATGTTGCTATCCGACTTTTTTCAGCTACTGTTTGCTTTTTATTTTCTTTTGTACTTTCATTGCTATTGTATTCCTTTTGTAATCTTTGATGCCTCTGTCTAGGAGTTTAACTTATGTATTATGTGAATTTGAAACTTATTGATGAATCTAATAGTTTGTTCACCCAATGTTTTATGGTATTTGCATTATGAGATTGGTACATCTAGAGCTTTAGCAGGAGCTATTATCAGGATCATGTTGAATCCTCTCAGACTTGAGTTCTTGAAATGATGATTTTGTCAATGATGATTATGACATGACAAGTTTATTTGAATAGGTCTCTGGGAGAGATGCTCTTGTCGATGCTAAATTGGAGCAAACAGAGGAATGTGGTGCATATAATGTAAGAACCTGTCGGCATTGTGAACTGAAGGCTGATGGAATGGAATGTTTAGTTTGTGATTCATGCGAGGAAGTATACCATGTCTCTTGCATTGAGCCAGCAGTGAAAGAGATTCCACCTAGAAGTTGGTACTGTGCTAGTTGCACGGAAAGTGGAATCACATCTCCTCACGAGAACTGTATTGTCTGCGAGAGATTGAATGCTTCCAGGAATGCCGTCAATGGGTTTGCTGATGAAGAAGCCTTTACTACGTTGGAAGATGCAAATTGCAGCTCAGACTTGGGGATTAACCCATCTGAAGAGACCAAAATCTCGAGTACCTGCAAAATATGCGGGAACGAGATTGAAAACGGAGATAAGTTCAGGATGTGCGAGCATTCTTTTTGTCCCAGTAAGTATTATCATAGGAGGTGCTTGACAACTAAGCAGTTGAAGTCTTACAGTTCCCGTTGGTACTGTCCTTCTTGTTTGTGTAGAGCCTGCCTCACAGATCAAGATGATGATAAAATTGTTTTGTGTGATGGTTGTGATCAAGCTTATCATATCTACTGCATGAAACCGCCACGCACCTCAATTCCAAGGGGAAAATGGTTTTGTAGAAAATGTGACGCTGGGATTCAAGCAATACGCAGGGCGAAGAAGGCGTATGAGAATTTAGAAAATAAACAAAGGAGGAAAGTTGTAGAGAATGGGGAATGCCAGACACTGGACAAGAAGCCAAATGAGAAAGGTGAAGAGGACGTGGACAAAGGTAGAGGTGGAATGGACATGCTTTTAATTGCAGCCAACACTCTCAATAATGAGGAGAAATTGGCTGGTGTAGAGATGAATTGTTGAGAACGTTATATGGCTGACTTCGTTCTTGGGAGGAACAGTATCATTGAGTCATGATTTTTGTACTCTAGCAACCAATTTTCTGAAAATGTGCTTTTAGGATGATCGGTGATATTCCTGAGGAATTTTAGTGGGGTCTTGCTGACTTCTGGTTTCACAACATTGGGTGGCATATCATTGTGAAAGCTGTGCATTATTTGACAGTAGCTCTCGATTCAACGGCAACGGAATATGAAGGTGATGAGGAAATATTGCTAACGCGTTTGTTGTTTTTGGTCTAGCAACAGCTATTGTAGTTTCCGGAGCTTGTACCCTGTTGTGCATTTAGTTGTACCATGATAGCATCAAGAAACTGGTGACTCTCTGATATGTTGTAACAGAATAACTGTCCAGCTGCATTTTTTTTCTTTAACATCAAGAAGAGTGAGCTCTCTTTTTTCTTTTTTTTTTCCCCCTTGAGACATCAACCTGTGAATTCACTTTTTAGATCTTGGTGGAGACATTGCTTTGTTGCTCACTCCATTGATACAGGATTCTTGTAGTGTGGTACTTCAATATCATGGACCAAGTCTCTCAATAAGATGCAGCAATGTCCATTTTATGCGTGCTCTCTTTGTTATGCACTTTGATATCCTTCCAGTTTTATGCAAATCCAACTTTTTTCTGTTGTTGGGTCTGCACTCCTTTTTGCCTCGCTGACTCATGGCGCAGGTTTGTGAAAGTGAAACGGTGCATACTGTTTTGTCTGGTGAATTGTTCTCAATTGAGATCTTGTAGCGGTGCTGGTGCTTGTGGTTGTGGTAGCAGGGTTTTAAGCCCCCTCCTGTTTTCCTTCACCTCGTGTCATGTTCTGTTTTGCGGATGAAGTTCGCATTATGTCACGTCCAAGGAGTTCCCTTGACTGAAGGAACTACAGTCATAATGACCCATGTCAGTGGAGAGTATAATATAAAATACTTTCTCTAACTAATCTTTTTTTATTTTATTAAATTTATTTAACGAAAGATAAAATACAGATATTCTTTTGATAAAACTTTCTAATTCATCCTTTTTCAAGTATAAACTCATCATTTTGTACACCTCCTTTTTAATTATTTTAGTTATGAGTTAAATGGCAATTCTATGTCAAGTGGCATACCTAGACTATTAAAATAAGTCATAGATCAATTTCTCTACTCATATTTGATAGGTTGAATTATTATATACGTTAATTATATTCATTAAATGGGTTTAGAATGATAACGCTCGAAATAATACGAGTGTTAAATAAGTTCATAACTTACTTAGATCTAATCTTCCTCTATGACTCACTCTTTACTTTCTCTCATCTTCACTTGATATCGTGCTCATTTATCTGTGCTCTCACTTTAATTTGAGTATAATTTTTTTTAGATTAGGTTAAATATATAAGTGTTTTCCTAATATAGGTTGGATAGAGCAGGACTCTAGATTTGTATTGTATGAAAATTGGTTAAAACAAATTAAGTAGATCAATTTGGGCTGAATCATTGTTGATCCGACCCAAAACCAACTCGATTAAGTCGTTTGACAAATCTAGAAGTTATACCATAATTGATTAGTAGTTAGTAAAACATCACATGACGGCCACATGTGCGAAGACTCCATTAGCTTTGGTTTCTTACAATGTATATAACGATAAATAATTACTTCTCTATCACGGGTCCCTAATTGTTATAACAAAATTATTGTGTGATGAGTATCTAATAATAGATAATTGATACCTATTATATTTAAACAATTTTTAATGGATCTTTTGGAGTGAATCTGGCCAAAGCATATGCATGATAACTAGCGTTTGCATAAATCTAATGACGAGAAATTGTGGATGAACCCACCTGGAATCAGTTATACTTTCCCTTTCAAGATGTCAACCTAGCTTCAGTTATCGTTCTGCTTGTGTCAGCCTCGTTGACTTACCAACTCGTTCCAAGTCCCGCTCGATCAGCTTCTGCTCTGGTCTGCGGTACGTCCTGTCTCTCTTTACTCGTTCTACATCGACTTTTGACACGATTAGTTCTGGTTTACTCTGCCCAATTGCAGTCCCTCCTCGCGTCACCAACTGTAACATCCCCTTCCGTCACCACCGCACAGCCAGCGAGTTTCTCTGTTGTGCATTTAGTTGTACCATGATAGCATCAAAAAGCCGATAACTCTTGAGATATGTTGTAACAGAATGACTGTCCAGCTGCATTTTTTTTTCTTCAACATCAAGAAGAGTGAGCTCTTTTTTTCTCCTCTCGAGACATCAACCTGTGAATTTACTTTTCTGATCTTGGTGGAGACATTGCTTTGTTGCTCACTCCATTGATACAGGATTATTGAAGTGTGGTACTTCAATATCATGGACCAAGTCTCTCAATAAGATGCAACAACGTCCATTTCACGCGTGCTCTCATTGTTACGCTCTTTGATATCCTTATCCTTCCAGTTTTAGGCAAATCTAACTTTTTTCTGTTGTTGGGTCTAGGGGTGAGCATGGTTCCAAGTAAAACCTGGAACTTGAGAACTGCACTAGTGGGAACCTGTAAGTTCCGGATTCCAAGATATGTAGAGTAAGTTTTAAGTTCAAAAGTTTCAGAAACTTATTTTAATGAGTAGATTTTAGGTTATAGGTTGGTAAAATCTGGAATTTGGAACCTGTAACCTAGAATTTAAAATAATTTTTTATGCTTTTTTAGTCTATGTCTGTATGCAATACTGAGATATTCTATGGCGTTTGGTGATGAGATAATCTAAAACTACTAGTTTGAATTTTTATTTTATAACTGAGAATTTTTATTTCATAGACCATAAGATTGATAGAAGCTCTAATTGTTTCTTTGATATAGTTATGTTCGAGCAATTGTTTCTTTCAAAATAAGGACTCTATATAATATAAGAGCAATTAGTGTATTAAAAATCATAAAATTTCCTTAATACTATTCGATAAGTACATATAAATATTCATTCTTAGGTAATCAATTTTAAACAGAATTTGTAAAAAATCCGGAACCGCTCATCCCTAGTTGGGTATGCGCACCTTTTTGCCACTGACTCATGGGTCGGGTATATGAAAGTGAAACGGTGCGTACAGTTTTGTCTGGTGAATTGTTCTCAATTGAGATCTTGTGGCGGTGCTTGTGCTTGTGCATGAGGCAGCAGGGTTTTAGCCTCCTCCTGCTTTCCTTCACCTTGGGTCATGTTCTGTTTTCGCGGATGAACTTCGCCTTGTGTCACGTCCAAGGAGTTCACTTGACAGAAGCAATTGCATTCATAATAACCCATGTCAGTGTAGAGTATGATATAAAATACTTTCTCTAACTAAATTTTTTTAGCTTATTGAAAGATAAAATACCGACATTCTTTTGACAATAATCTCTAATTTATCATTTTTTTCAAGTATAAACTCAAAATTTTGTATATCTCCTTTTTAATTATATTAGTTAGGGGTTAAATAGCGATACTATGTCAAGCGGCATACCTATATTTTTTTTAAAAAGGGTTATAAATCCATCTTTAACTCATATTTGATAGATTGAATTGTTATTTAAATTAGTAATATTCAGTAAATGAGTTATAAAATGAGTCTAGAATGGTAACATCCTAAATAATATAGGTGTTAAATAAGTTCATAATTTACTTAAATCTAATCAACTTCTATGACTCTCCACTTTCTCTCCCTCTCACTTGATTTTGTGCTCACTCACTCCATTCTTTCATCTCATTTTAGGCATAATTTTTTCTAAATTAGGTTAAATATGTAAGTTTTTTAACAATATAATTCGAGTAGGGTCAAGTCGGGTATCATTCACTAGGTTTGTATTGCATGAAAATAGGTCGAAACATGTTAAATATCTCAATTTGGGTCGGACCATTTTTGACTCGACCTCTCAACCCAAACCTGACTTGACTCACTATTTTAGGGATCTAGAAGTCACACCGTAATATTCGATTAGTAGTTAAAGAAATATCACATGGTGCACGCATGCCCGAAGACTTCGTCAGCTTCGGTTTCTTATTATTTATATAACGATTGGGAATTATGTAATCTATCATGGGTCCCTCACTATTATGACATAATTGTTTTGCGATGAGTATCTCATAATTGATAATTGATACCTATTATAATTAAACAATTTTTTATTAGATCCTTTGGAGTGAATCCGGCCAAAGTACGGGCATGATGACTAGCGTTTGCATAAATCTAATGACGAGAAGTTGTGGATGAAGCCACCGGGAATCAGTTAAACTTTCCCTTTCAAGATGTCAACCCAGCTTCTGTTATTATTCTGCTTGTGCCGGCCTCGTGGACTTACCGACTCGTTCCAAGTCCCACTCGATCTGCTTCTGCTCTGGTCTACGCTGTGTCCTGCCCTTTTCTTTACTCGTTCTTCTTCGACTTTTGACCCAATTAGTTCTTGTTTACACTGCCCAATCGCTGGCCCTCCTCGCGTCACCAACCGTAACATCACCACCCGTCACCACCGCACTGCCAGCGAGATTCTCTGTTAGCTGGTCCTCAAGAACAAGAATGATAGAATGTTGAAGTTCCAGAATTGACTTAGCAGACGTATCTTTATAAAAGGTTGGGCCGAGTCCACGCTGCCGTGGGCGAAAGCGCTGTAAATTTGCTGTGCTTTCATCTTACGGTGGATGATGACAGGTTTTGGATCGAACGGCTGACAACACGCACGACCCCACGGCTGACAAAAAAAAAACGCTTGCAACTGTTTGCGGACAAGGCCGTCCGCCAATTTTCCAGTGCACGAGCTCACGGAAGGTGATCTGTGGTTCGTACGCGACTTACTTGTTTATATACCCACTGAAAGCCCTTTGATTAATTACTAATTATATACTATTTGGCTTTTTAGAAGCTCCATCGTCACCTATAAGGGTTGTCATCAAGCTATGAAGCTCGTCATCTTGTTGCAAAACATCATCTCATTTCAGGAAGAATATGGGTGAATCCATGTTGCTCCATAGACTTCCCTTGAGAGTTGTACTGTTGTTGTGCACATCAGTGGCTCTATTCTCAATAGTTATGGCGGATATAGTCCAAACAACAAAGCCCGGATGCGCAAATAGATGTGGCAACCTCACCTTCTCATATCCATTCGGGATGAACAACACTGGCGACGATTGCTACTTCAAAGAAGAGTCAGATTCTTTCCTCATCTTTTGCGATGATTCAACTAATCCTCCTACTCCTTATCTCTTCGATAAAAGTACTAATATCACTATAGTCAGTACATCTATTGAGAAGCATGAGATTAGTATAATGATGTTTGTGGCCAAAGATTGTTATAATTCGTCTGGCGGATCCTCATATCAGAATGATCCTTCGATCATTCTTGCCATATTCCCCATATCTGCTGCCAAGAACAAATTTATCGCCGTGGGATGCGACACGTATGCAGTTTTTAGAGGCCAACAAGGAAGCATGTATGCGACTGGGTGCTTGTCCTCATGCGGGAACATCTCGGACGTGATTAACGGGTCGTGCTCAGGCATCGGTTGCTGCGAGACTAGCATACCTCGAGACGCTTACCAATACAACATCTCTGTGACTAGCTACCACAATCATGTCGGCATCTGGGAATTCAATCCGTGCGGGTACGCTTTTGTAGCCGAAGACGGCTTCTTTAGCTTCTCTACCGGCGATCTGTACAACCCGCCATTAAATATGGTCCCTATAGTTCTTGATTGGTTGATTCCAAATGAAACATGCCATGATGCAAAGAAGAATACAACGACCTACATGTGCCAAGAGAACTCCAATTGTACAGATGCTGAGAACGGGAATGGGTACCAGTGCAACTGCTTAGAGGGTTTTCAAGGGAACCCCTATCTCCAAAATGGTTGTCAAGGTACCTTTTCTAGTCTTTTCATTAGACCTCGGCATAAGGATAATAACCTATTACCCAAAAAGTGCGGTGATGTATTGCGATCTTAGAAAAAGTAAATTGACTCAATGTCCTCTCAAAATTGAAAGTATTGTCAAATCATAGAATTCTATTTACCTTTTCAAGTTTTTTAATGGTGATAGAATCACTTCTTATATTTGAAATTTATTCCTACAGATATCAATGAATGTGTGATTTCACAACCCTGCATTGGTTTATGTACGAACTTGCCGGGAGCATATAATTGTTCATGTCCAGAGGGATCCCAAGGAGATGGAAGAAAAGATGGCAAGGGATGTACTCCTATCAACCATGAAAAGAGGTTTCGCTCAATCGATGTCGTGCTAGGTTAGTATGTAGTACATTGCTCAATCTTTTTCATCATAAAAACTTCTTTTATCCGATAAATTATTCACATTTCTTGAATGTTGCTCGTGTCATTGTTCCATCTTCTGCCATTAGTTATTGAAATTTATCAGATGTAAATCTTTCTCTTTGTAGTATTTGGGTCTGTGAATTACATTGATATTATATATATGTATATATACACACATTATATTATCGTCTCAAGTTATTCAATTTATATTAATAAAATCAACCTCTTGTTCTTTTATTGCTGGAAAATAATTAAACATGTTTTATCCCCTTTATACATTGAATCATTTCTATTATCATAAGATATTCTCAGTAGAATTATATGTTTAGGTTTAATTCGCTATCATCAAGTTTTGTCTCAATGAAAAAGCTTCAAGTTGATGGAGGAAAATATAAAATAGGACAGAGAAGTTAGATAACACAAGATTGTTTGAGTAATGAAAAAGAAAGAGTTAAGCATATTTCTATAACCAAAATTCTCTTTTCTTTTCTTGGTTGTATGAACCTTATTTAGTGTGATGGACAACTGATTTGTTTGTACACTGGATGTAATCTCTTTTCCTAGGTGTGAGCATAAGCTTCCTGCTGATTCTTTTGGGTGTCTCCTGGTTATATTTGGGGTTTAGAGAAAGAAAAATCAGCAGACAGAGAGAGAAGTTCTTCCTAGAAAATGGGGGCCGCCTCATGTTGCAGAGACTTCTTTCGGAGCACGAAGGCTCCATTGAATCGGCGAGAATATTCACCGATGAAGAGCTCAAGAAGGCCACGGACCACTATCATGAAAGCCGAATCCTAGGCCAGGGAGGCCAAGGAACAGTATATCAAGGGATCTTACCAAACAACATGGTTGTCGCCATCAAGAAGGCCAAGATTTTGGACCGAAGTCAGGTTGAAGAGTTCATCAACGAGCTGATCATCCTCTCCCAAATTAATCACCGCAATGTGGTTAAGCTAATCGGTTGTTGCTTCGAGACGGAGGTCCCATTGTTGGTCTATGAGTTCATGACCAATGGCACCCTTTTTGATCACATACACAAGTGTGGCCACGAGTCCACATTATCCTGGAGGGCTCGTCTGTGCATTGCCGGGGAGACCGCAGGTGCACTCTCGTACTTGCACTCCGATGCATCAGCTCAGATTTTGCACAGGGACATAAAGAGCACAAACATATTGTTGGACGAAAACTACACTGCAAAGGTTGCCGATTTCGGGGCCTCCAGACTAGTCCCCCTTGACCGGACGCAGCTGACCACGCTGGTGCAAGGCACACTCGGGTACTTGGACCCCGAGTACCTCCAGTCAAGCCAGTTGACCGAGAAGAGCGATGTCTATAGCTTTGGGGTGGTGCTGGCTGAGTTGTTGACTGGACTGAGGGCGCTGTCCTTCGAGCGGTCTGAGAGTGAGAGGAACCTGTCTTTGTATTTTGCTTCTGCAATAAAGGGGGAGAGGCTGTTCGAAATCATCGACCCGAGGGTGCTGAACGAGGGTAACCCCGAAGAGATTAAGGAAGTTGCGATGCTGGCAAGCCGATGCCTGAGGGTGAAAGGGGAGGATCGGCCGACCATGAAGGAAGTGGCAATGGAATTGGAGGGATTGATGAAGGTGATGGACAGCCATCCATGGGTGAATCAGAGCTGTGACCTTGAAGAAGCTGAGCAATTGCTTGGCGAGAGATCAAGCAAATGTGATGGCATCCTCAAAAGCAATGCATCAGGAAATGATGATAGCATAAGTAACCAAGTTCCCTTCGAAATTGAAAGTGGAAGATGAGACTTCATGGCAATGTTGGCCCTCGTCCTACTATTCGGTGCTGTTGCTGTTGCTGTTTGTTTTTTGGGTATTTCCTCGTCATTTTTTTCTTCTGTTTAGTTGCTTGTTCTACGTGCTCAAAGTTCAGATGCTACGTCCAAATAGAGTACCTGGCCTTCTGTTTGTGTAACATAACATTCTGACGAAATTTGAATAATGGAAAATTCCAAAAACATTCTTGAGTTTTCATCTCATTCAGCGAAGTAAAGATTGGCCAACTTTCTATTGCCTCCGTCTTGCTAAGATCTACTCTAACACCATCCTTGGAGACAATATAGCCTAAGAAAACCAGGCTACTTGTGCAAAAGTGACACTTCTTCAGGTTGGCATGCAAGCGTTGTTCCGTAGCACTTTAATTTGATGTTCCAAAGGCTCCACTTGTGTCTTGCTATGGTATAAATCATGATGTCTACAGGGGCGTTGTCCCTGGCGGCGCGCCCGACGGCTCTGATTTCAGAATGGACGTTGCTGTGAAGCAGCTGAATCGCAACGGCTTCCAGGCATGGATTTCCCTTTCCATTTCCGTCGCTTGTAATTTCTAAGCTCTTTCAATGCGTGGTGTCCATGACTTGATGCTGTGTGGCGATGCCATTTCTAGATGCATTTTGGGATTCCTTAGCACTGCGTGTTTGCCCGGTGATCGAGATTTTGCTTATGAGGATCATCAGTGGCGATGTCAAGAGCGTGTTTTTACACATCTAGTCTGCCCGGATATAAAACTAGGAATGGAATTTGCTCACATTTCGTAGACAGCATTTGACGAATCTCCTCCTAATCTATTAGAGTCGCTCTAGTTGCTTTATTCCGTACGGCATCTGAAGCTTCCAACTTGGAATTAAAGAGTAAAGCAGTTACTGTGCTTAGCGCTAGATGCTGAAGGGATGTGATGTATATTTCTACTCTTAGAGCTATTTAATGCAACTGGGAAAATCTACAATTGTACGTGTTGGCTAATTCTACAGTTGGTTGAATCAGAGTATTTTCTCCTGCTGTAGGGGTTAATGGGGTTGGAATGCCTATGAAACTTGTAAAGAGTCTAAAAAAAAAACTGCACGATTTGACTGAAAGTATATCCAAATATTCTGGGGCATAAGGAGTGGATTAATGAAGTAAATTTTCTTGGTGTAGTCAACCACCCAAATCTTGTCAAGCTTGTTGGTTCATGCGCAATAAAAGCTTGGAAGATCATCTCCTGGATCGGGTGCCATTGCCTCTTTCCTGAAAATTAAGGTTGAAAATCACTTAGGATGCTGCTCATGGATTGGCATACCTGCATGAAGAAATGGATTTTCAGGTACATGACTCTAAAGCAATATCTGATGTTCATGCTCTGACGGCAGCTTTCTTCCATATAAGTTCGCTTGGAAAGAATGCAGTGAAACACATTACATTTAATTTTGCTGCTTGCTTTGTGCAGCTAGTTTTCCGATATTTTAAGACATCAAACATCCTGTTAGATGAAGACTTCAATACTAAGCTTTCAGATTTTTGATTGGCTAGGCAGGGACCAGCTGAAGGGCTTAGTCTTGTGTCAACATCAGTAAGTCGAGCCATTTGTTTGTGGGATGTTCCTATCATTTTACAGGGGGAACAAGTATGAAAGCTTTTCTTACTTGGCGTAGCTTTCTCTACACTTTGTCTCAGAAAAACCTTTTTCTCTGCCACCATCACCGTTCTTTGCTTGATTATTTTTTTACTGCGTGGATAGCTACCGTATATTTGAAGTTTTTCATCATGAGAAGGTACTAATACTTCTCAACTTCAGTGTGCATCACTGACGTATCTGTTCTCTCTAAGGTTGTAGGAACAATTGGTTATGCAGCTCCAGAGTACGTACGTACAGGCCGGCTCACTGCTAAGAGTGACGTATGCAGCTTCGGAGTGGTTCTTTACAAACTCATCACAGGAAGACGAGCAGTGGAAAGGAATTTACCTCGGAGTGAGCGGAAGCTTTTGGATTGGGTCAGACCTTATGTTTCAGATTAAAAGAAATTCTCTCTTATTCTAGACCCACGACTCAAAGGACGGGATTGCATCAGGTCAGCTCAGAAACTTGCTTCTCTTGCCAATGAGTACCTGATGAAGCAGCCGAAATCACACCCTAAACTGAGCGATGTGGTCGAGATGCTTGGAAACATCATCAGCAAACTATCCCCACAGGAGGATGTTGTTCCTGAACCAGGAGAAACTAAAGCTCAAGATGTGAAGGGAGAGGTTGCAGAGGAGACAGAGGCAGGGAAGCAGTAAGTTGAGGAAAGTGTTGGATTGGAGAAATTGGACTCCTGGATTGGCAAAAACTTGGTGACTCAATGTAGCAATGTTTGTGTCATAAGATACAAAATGCACATGCATCTGTGCAGCCCCAATGATATGGAGATTGTGAGAGATGTGAACAATTTTGTCATGATGTAGCAGTATCAGAGTTGTATATATATTGGAGGTGAACTCGGTTCTTCAAATGCAAACAGCATATTTCAATTTTTTACTTGTAGACCACCTCAGTGAACCATTGAATATGGCCTCTATTGTTGTCTAGTAATAGCATCCCAGGGGTATCAATATGAACGATGACTTGGGGATGAGACAGCTCCAGTAATCTCTTCACACGGACAAACTCTGATCCAACAAGAAGCAGATGTACCATGGTCAAGATTGAAAAAAACTCGTTCATTTTCAAGTATGGTATCGTTTTTCTTACGCTGGCTAGGCCCATGCTTCTCTGGACATCTAGCTGGCTGTCTTGAGCCAGCTTGTCTCATGTTTCCTTTTCGGCATTATCAATCCTTGCATAATTGATTTACGTAAGAAGTTCACATCGTTAATTCTAATAGGGTTTGCGAGAACTCGGCCGTTTTCCTGAAAAGCAGGCATTTCAGAGGTTTGGTACCATCCATTTGAGTATTTTTGGTTGTTGTATGATAGGGACCAAAATTCGAAACTTTGCTATCTGACCTCAGAGTTCATTGGTATATATTCTTTTGGTTGTTTTGTCAGTAAAAGAATTTTCGAAGAATGAAAATCCTGCCTTCTACCTTTTTGAGAAGGCACTTATGCTGGTGAAGAATCCTGTAATAGACAGTTAGAAGTTATGTAGGAAGCGTAACATAGGATGACAAATTTATTTTCTTGTTGTTGATGAAGCGTTTTCCTTTCTTTTTAAGATCAAAGAGGAAAAATAGAAGTTCCCGTCTCTTTGTTCTTGAATTTTCAATTGAGACTCAACTTATGAATTATAAGTCTTCAATGCCTTTCTAACTCAGGGTTGCAGCTCTTATTTGTACTCCCTACTTTCCTTTCTTTTGAAATAACTTACCTTTTGATGATTTTGTGGAACTTCTTATCTGTCTTGAGCAAGCGGTGGTGTTTATTGCTTTTTGCATACTGTTAAGACACTTCCCAGAACTGTGAGGAAATAATTAATGCAACTCATTTGGTTTGAATGTCGTTGAAAGAACCGTGACTTTGCCTGGTTATAGTCTGATTTATGGTGCTTATTGTTTTCTCTCGGATGCTTATTTGGTTTGTTGCAGATTTCAAGGGAAACAGTAGTTGGATCTTCAGATTTTCATTGGTCTGAGCACCTTCATGATCCTTCTGTGGTCCATCATGCTGTTGAAAATGGTCACAATGAGCACTCGCAGAGCCAGTGCAGTAGCATTGTGTTGGAGCACATATTCCAGTCATTGAGTGATGAAGGTGGTATAAGACAGTGCATCCAAAATGCCCTGGCATTTCATGCTAGAGAAATCGATAATATGAAAGCTAAGGTTTTGGTGCCATCAAAACTACTATTTACGCATTGTTACTTTACACCTAATTCTACATTGCTTATCTCATTTTAACAGGTGGCTGTTTTTTGGTTTCTAAGCAGGATACTCAGTTGAAAGATCAGCATGGGTTGGGCACCTCTACCCAAGCTGCAGGGGTGCAGAATGAAATTGCTGCCAATGGCGCTGACCCTACATCTAAGGCCTCTATGAATGGATCTAACCATGAGATGATCACCGAAATGAGTCAATGTGCATTTTACAACATAATAATTTCAGGAAAATTCAGCCAATTATGCAAGCTTCTTTGTGAAAACTTTCCAGAAACCAAGATTGACAGAGTGTTGGATTTTCGCCTCATTAACTCACAGATGAAAGAGGGAGCTTATGAACAATCCTGATTGCTTTTCTCTTCGGACATATTACAGGTATAATGTCATTGGTAGAACAGATGTGTTGCTGATTGTAGTAAAGTATCTTGACATGGATGTGTTGACAAGGTTCATGTGAGACTGTTCAATATATCTGTTGGGAAAGTGATTTGCGGTCTCATGCTATACAATGGGAAGTCCTTCAATTGTTTATAATTGTGCTCCTTCGGTTATATCTATTGGTTATTTTATATAACTGAAAGAAGTTCCATTTTGTATTCTCTGTCACATTGACTTTGGATGACCAGCAACTACCGTGCATGTAGTTGATTGAAATGTCAAATTTGGGGAGGAATTTGCACTTCTTTTGGTTTTCTTTCTCTTCTGTGAGTAGTGCTCAAAACAGATTTAGGATGGATTCTTTCTGCTGGCCAACAGCTGAAAAGCTTAGACAGCTAGTTGTCATTATCATGTACATCCACTCCCTTTGTTTTCTAAAACTACATAAACATTTGATCATTCATTCTTTAGCTTAAATTCCATTTGATTCTTGATCTTGGGAAAACTCTCTTTTTGCTTAAGAATTTGTTGGCTAGAAATATTTTTCTTTCTCCTTCCCTTCTTAATAGATAGAATGGTCAATGTTTTTTTAACTGGCAGAATAACAGTAAAATCCAGATATGCCTTATAAATATCTGTTGTCTTCTAAAGAATCGCTTCTCCAATTCTCTAGGGCCTTTGTAACTGTGGTGCCAACATGCGATAGCTGGGACGTTCATTGTTGATGATTTTCTCATGATGAAACCCTTCTTTGCAATCTTCAATCCAATGTGTTACTTTTTTCTCTGATGTCCAAAGTGAGTTATATCTAGATTTATGTAAATTGTCAAGCTTCTATCTATGGTTTAACATTCTTAAATCTCTGTCTCAACTACTGGCTCAAGTCTCGAGCTTAAAGGGTTAATTTTTATATGTCAACATAAATGTATTCTTTGTCAGACCTTCTGCACTGTAGAATTGTAGGGTATCTTACATTGAACCCAATGGATTGCATTTTTCCATGTCTCTTTCAAAAATTCGAAGCATATTTTCAATCCCTTAATGTTCTTGTAAACCTAAGTTGCAGTTCTATAAAACAAAATGAAGGTCCCATGTTGGATATAGATGAATGTCCAGTGTAAAATAATCGGTGATTTTGTCTAAGAATGCAACTTTTTTAGGTACAACTTTCAGAGAGAATCTACTCATGAAATATAAATAGTTTCATTTTGACTGGGCTATGACTTCAGATTTGTTATAGTATTTTCTTTACTGCTGTAGGGTTAGATTTAAATTGAATCTTTGAGAAGTCATTTGAAGGTAATGCCTTGGTATTCTAGCTTTAATGATGTTGCTGGGATGTATAGGAGAATGGAAGGTAGTTGTAGTGAGTTGTCTTGATCTAAAGGGCGGGAAAGCTTCCAGTTGGAAATGTGCTGTACATGCAGGAGCTATGTGGAAGAGTCTGGTGGAAATCGAACTTTTACGTCATGTTATAGTCCCATTCATGTCGTTGTTTAGTCTGTCGAGTCAGATCAATAAGGATCTGCTCTATGTAGAGATAGTGTAAAAACTCTTTTCCTAGTTAGATTCTGTAAATCTTTTGCTTGAGAGTGTCTGAACTCCAAAGGGTTTTGCCTCGCTAGTCGTAGGTGAGGTTGCCTCAAACTTGGGCTAGGCTTGGGGGCCACAGTGAGGCAGCTTCCCCAAGATCTGGGTGAGGCCAGCCTTGCCATGGCCTAGTCACGGGCAAAGGCAACCTTGATTGTAGTTGGTGAGGCCATGGTGGGCTTGGGTGAAGGTCACCATTGCCTCACTAGTTGCGGGTGAGGTTGCCTTTGCCCGCAACTTGGCCATGGTTGGGCTGGCCTCACCTAAATCTTGACAAAGCTGCCTCACCTAGGTCTGAGCAAAGCCGCCGGGGAGGGTGGGTAGTCCAAAGGGGGCCGCGACCATTGCATAGTGGCCGGCAAGCCTTGTTGGAGTTGGCCGGCCATTGCCGCTGGGGGAGGGCAAGTGAGGAAGGAGACAAAAAAGAAAAATTAATAAAAATATTATTAAAATATTGTTGCCGGTGTTGGTTGGCCGAATGGATTGAATTGGTATAATTATGAAAGGTTTATGACTGAATTAGTAAAAAAGAGAGGCTTAGGATTGAATTGACATAAATACAATAGGTTTAAGAATTTTTGGGTAATTATCTCCACATTAATCTCGTTAAATTGATGACATTCTTTATAGGCCATGGAACATGTGCTTTTCAATTTCTATTTTGGTAGATTAACTTAACCAAATCCATTGTCTTGATTTAGGATATGGTGAGGGCTGACATCCACGTTAGTGATTTACAGCTTAATTTGACTAAATCGATTGAATTTGTATCAATGTAAAAAGGTTTAGAGATAAATTAATCCGATTAAATAGTTTATGACTGAATTAATATTAATATAATAGATTTATGATTTTTTTGGGTACTTTTCCCCTATAATGGTGTTGCTATTTGGTATATGCTTTCTATAATTAGGACACAAGAAAATGAAGCTTAGTAGACTTAAAGAATAATACTTCAAGCAAAATGGGGACTTGCTTTTGTAGCAATAGTTAGATGAAGAGAAGGGTTTGACTTTTTTTTTTTTTTTGGGCAGTGGAGAAATGTTTGGTTGGATTAGACATAAATAACTCCACTATTACTTGGGAAAAGGATTTAACATATAAGTAGCAAAGTGACTAGAATAAAATTTTATTGCCACATCCTGACATTGCTTTATTCTCACTATTTTTACGTTAATTAGAGAAAAGGAACTTGTCCTGCTAATAGTAACACTACTTTATTAGGTGAATACTCATATATTAATTTGTGTATTTTTTACTAAGCTGTTAATAAAACTAAATAGATCCTTTGATTTGTTTTTTCTCGCTTAGTAGCTATTCCTGATTTTAATCAAGTAACTCTAGGAAAAATTTGTAACACCTAAAATTTGATGACCCATTTAATCCTTCATTAATCGTATAGAAAATTATGAATTAATTTCAACCCCTAGCAAAAATAATTTTCATTAAATTTACATCACATATAGATATTAGGAACACTTGCATTACTAGTATTAATTGTTGAAAAATATATTTTAAAAAATATATTACATATGTAAAAAAGGTAAAATGCAGCCAGGCCGGGCTAGGGCTAGCCTTGGCTGGCCCCTTCTTCTTTTCCTCTTTTCCCCCTTCCTTTTGTGCCTCAGCTGGCCCGTGTCCCTTCATTTCGGCCCGCCCTGTGTGTGAGTCTTCTTCTCCCTCACGTCAGTCACGCCCCTGCAGAAAAAGAACGGTGCAAGCCTAAGCAGGCGGGAGGTACGCAGGGCAACTGGCTGCAGTGCGATCCCAGGGTCGGGGATCAAGCCGGCCGGCAAGCTGTCGGTGGCAGAAGCCATGCGCGCCTGCTGGTCGTCTTTAAAAGCGCTCGCTTATTTGAGAGGGCACATTGAGATCCAAGAGAGAGACTGAGAGAGTTTGAGTAAGAGTGAGAGAGCGAACCAGAGAGAATGAGGAGCTCTAGAGGGTTGTAGACCGTCGCCGGGGGTCATTCCGCTAGCCGTCGCCCGTCGCAGCTCTTTCCCGAACAGGTGTGCCTCTCTTTCGAGCACGGTTGCTCTGTTTTTGCAGGGTGTTGGGCCGGCGGTCGTTCCGATCAGTTCGCGCGAATTTTGATCCAAGATGCTCCTCCTTGAAAGCTGCAAGACGTCCTAGAATTCGTTGTTAGGAGTTTAGATTTGTGCCCGTGTCCGCATCAAGCCCAAAGTCCCCCGTTTCGATAGCGTCATCAACTGTTTGTTAAAACGCCCGAATGAGATCTGGGCTTCGTTGGTTTGTTATGGCCGAGATCTATTGTTGTCGTTCATATACAAGTTAAACGCGGATGATTTATCTCGGGGTTGTTCTGGAATGATTTCCATATGTCGTGTATTAGTCTTGGCCCGAACCCGAGCCTTGAACGAGTCTATATCCCTCTTTTAGCTGATACACACCGCATGTTTGACAAAATGTCTTAGAGAAAACCGAAAGCCAGTTCACCTTTTAGCTCGAGGTCAATTCGTGTTTGTGTCTTTGTCTGTTGAATCATGTTCACTCTTTGCGTGTCTGTCGTGTTTTGGCGTAATTTTCGCAGAATAATACCTTATAGTCAAGTTGGCGCGGGTTTTCCTTTATTCCCTTAGTGGTCGCCGAAGCATGTGGCTGGCGGTGGCCGATGGTGGTCGGAGTAAGTGAATGGCTGGCGAGTGATGGTGGTTCAATGATGGAAGGGATACCGGTTGATATCGGCTGATGTTGTTGTTTTGGTGAGATTTCGGTGAGGAAGCAGCTTCGGCAAGGAGTGTCGCTAGGGCAAGAAGAAGATGCGCGGGGGGAAGAAGAAGAAGACCAGAAAAATAATATAGAATAAAAAGGAAAAAAAGTCAAAATAGAAAAATGGAAGTAGGGAAATGGGCTGCGTTTTGGTCTTGGGCTAGAGTACATGGATTTTTATTCATAGTGGACTTTGGGCGTCGCGGGCAGATTGTGTGAATATGGGAATTGTGAGCGGGCTGAGTGGTCTACCTTTAAAATATTTTCATGGGCTAGTTTGATTAATTTGGAGCGGGCTTCAGGGTTGGTCTGGTTTTTAGTCTAACCCGGACCAATAGGGTCTGGGTCGGTTTAATCAAGCCGGGTCCTTTGACTTGGTCCGAATTCCTTTTTTTTCTTATATTAAAATTCAAAAAAAGATATTAACTAAAAAGCCATTAAAAAATCATTAAGAACATAAACAACTTCAGAAAATTCTAAAAACCATTAAACATTCAGAAAACTATAAAAAATATTAAGAATCCTAAAAGAAAATCTTTAAACTTCCAAATATTCCAAAGAAATTAAAAGGTTTAAAAAATATAGTTTTTGGGTAATATTTTCTTCAAAGTGAGAGCTTTTTGATATAAGACTGTGCCCGACTTTGAACAAATCCTTAAGGCTTTATCTTAGGGTTTCAATTGTCCTTAAAGATAAATGTCTTTATCTGCGCACTTTCAATAGGATGATTATGGCTTCTTTCTAGCCTTTTCCCTAGCAATTTATTTAATGCTTTCTTGGTTGCTAATTGTTATTTTAATGATTACGTATCTATACCTCACATGTTAGTGGACAAGTTTAAAAATCAATTCAAATTTCTTGGCAAAATTTTTTTTCTAAAATGAATAGGATTATGTATCAAAATAGCACTAATTGTTTAATTAGTGTAATCAAATTCACGTCATTATATTCCTTGCTTGCGTAAGAAGTGAAGCACACTCTTATGCCTTACTTGATTTCTAACCAATCCCATTAAGCTAGTAACAATTCATCATTAGAAAATTCCTATTATGTCAATTTGAATACTCAATGTTACATAGGGTATGGGTTTGAGAGAACCTGTATTTAATTGAGGTCCTAGGCTCATCATTTAGATAATACTTCTAAACCTATATCTTCTTTCCTTTGGACGAAAAAGTTAGGTCGCGACAAAATTAAAGTAGAAATTTCTATCACTATTTCTCTTGATTTAGACTCTCCAAAGAAAAGCAATTTTCTTTGCTCTTTTAGCTTAAACCAAAGATGCATTCAGTCTCAAGCATAACATGCAACTGACATCCACTCTCTCACGCTCTTCACTAAAGAAACCTTGACGAGACCGTTGTGATTCACATTGTGATGTCGCAATCAATTGTCGACTTGCAAATAATAAAAATAATGAAAGTCGTGGAGAACGGGGAATGCCACCGGACAAGGAGCCAAATGAGAAAGGCGAAGAGGATGCGGACAAAGGTAGAGGTAGAATGGACATGCTTTTAATTGCGGCCAGCACTCTCAATAACGAGGAGAAATTGGCTGGTGTAGAGATGAATTGTTGAGAACATGATATGGCTGACTTCGTCTTGGGAGGAACTGTATCATTGAGTCATGATTTTAGTAACTCTACCAACCCAATTTTCTGAAAATGTGCTTTTAGGATGATCAGATCAGTGATATTCCGAGGAGTTTTAGTGGGATCTTGCTGACTTCTGGTTGCACAACATTGGGCAGCATATCATTGCGAAAGCTATGCATTATTTGACAGGAGCTCTCGATTCAATGACAACGGAATATGAAGGTGACGAGGAAATAATCCTAACGCTTTTGTTGTTTTTGGTCTAGCAACTGTAGTTTCCGGAGCTTGTACCCTGTTGTGCATTTAGTTGTACCATGATAGCATCAAAAAGCTGATAACTCTCTGAGATATGTTGTAACAGAATAACTGTCCAGCTGCATTTTTTTCTTTAACATCAAGAAGAGTAAGCTCTGTTTTTTTTTTAATGCCCCCTTGAGACATTAAGCTGTGAATTTACTTTTCTGATGTTAGTGGAGACATTGCTATGTTGCTCACTCCATCGATACAGGATTCTTGTGGTGTGGTACTTCAATATTGTGGACCAAGCCTCTCAATAAGATGCAGCAATGTCCATTTTATGCATGCTCTGTTTTTTACGCTCTTTGATATCTTTCCAGTTTTACGCAAATCCAACTTTTTTCTGTTGTTGGGTCTGCATTTCTTTTTGCCCCACTGAGACCCATGCCTCAGGTATATGAAAGTGAAACGGTGCATGCTGTTTTTTCTGGTGAATTGTTCTCAATTGAGATCTTGTAGCGGTGCTTGTGCTTGCGGTAGCAGGGTTTTAAGCCCCCTCCTGCATTCCTTCACCTTGTGTCATGTTCTGTTTGCGGAGGAAGTTCGCTTGGTGTCCCGTCCAAGGAGTTCCCTTGACTGAAGGAACTACATTGATTATAACCCATGTCAGTGGAGAGTATAATACAAATTTTTTTCTCTAACTAATCTTTTATTTTATTTTATTGAAGTTCATTTAACGAAAGATAAAATACCGACATTCTTTTGACAAAACTCTCTAATTTATCCTTTTTCAAGTATAAACTCAACATTTTGTATGCCTCCTTTTTAATTATTCTAGTTATGAGTTCAATGGCAATACTATGTCAAGTGGCATACGTAGATTTATTAAATAGGTCATAGATCAATTTCTCTATTCATATTTGATAGGTTGAATTATTACATGCATTAATCATATTCATTAAATGGGTTTAGAATGGTAAATTTCAAAATGATATGGGTGTTAAATAAGTTCACAACTTACTTAGACCCAATCCTCATTTATAGCTCACTCTTCACTTTCTCTAGTTCTCACTTGATCTTATGCTTGTTTACTCCACGCTCTAACTTCGTTTGGGTATAAATATTTTTAGATTTGTTTAAATATAGAAGTGTTTTAATAATATGGGTTGAGTTAAGTATAACTTATTAGATCTGTATTGTATATAAATTGGTCAAAACATATTAAATAGATCAATTTGGGTCGAACCATACTCAACTTGACCCAAAACCAACTCAATTCACTCGTTTGACAAGTTTAGAAGACATATCATAATTGATTAGTAGTTAATAAAATATTACTTGGCAGAGACATGCATGAAGACTTTGTCAGCTTTAATTGCTTATTATGTATATAATGATTAGTAGTTACTTCTCTATCACGGATGCCTAACTATTATAACAAATTTATTGTGTGATGAGTATCTAGTATTAGATAATTGATACCTATTACATTTAAACAATTTTTTAGTGGATCTTTTGGAGTGAATCCAGCCGAAGTATGGGCATGCTAACTAGCGTTTGTATAAATCTAATGATGATAACTTGTGGATGGAGTCACCAGGAATCAGTTATACTTTCCCTTTCACGATGTCAAACCACCTTCAATTATTTTTCTGCTTGTGTCAGCCCCGTTGACTTACCGACTCGTTCCAAGTCCCGCTCCATCAGCTTCTGCTCTGGTCTGCGCTGCGTCCTGTCCTTCTCTTTACTCGTTCTACTTCGGCGTTTGACACAATCAGTTCTTGTTTACTCTGCCCAATTGCAGTCCCTTCTCGCGTCACCAACTGTAACATCACCTTCCCTCACCACTGCACCGCTGGCGAGATTCTCTATTAACTGGTCCTCAAGAACAAGAATGATGGAACGTTGAAGTTCCAGAATTGATTTAGCAGACATATTTTTATAAAAGGTTGGGCCGAGTCCACGCTGCCGTGGGTGAAAGCGCTGCAAATTTCCTGTGCTCAAATCTTACGGTCGACGATTGCAAGTTTTGGATCGAACGGCTGACAATACGCACGACCCCACGGCTGACAAAAAAAAAGAAGAAACGCTTGGAACTGTTTGCGGAGAAGGCCGTCCGCGATTTTCCAGTGCACGAGCCCACGGTAGGGGGATCTGGGGTTTGTATGCGACTTACTTGTTTATATACTCACAGAAAACCGTTTGATTAATTACTAATTATATACTATTTGGCTTTCTAAAAGCTTTATCATCACTTATAAAGGTCGTCATCAAGCTATGAAGCTCGTGGTCTTGTTGCAAAACATCATCTCATTTCAGGAAGAATATGGGTGAATCCATGTTGTTCCATAGACTTCCCTTGAGAGTTGTGCTATTGTTGTGCTCATCGGTGGCTCTGTTCTCAATAGTTACGGTGGATGTAGTCCAAACAACAAAGCCTAGATGCACGAATAGATGTGGCAACCTCACCTTTTCATACCCATTCGGGATGAACAACACCGGTAATGACTGCTACTTCAAAGAAGAATCAGATTCTTTCCTCATCTTTTGCGATAACTCGACTGATCCTCCCATTCCTTATATGTCTGGTAGAAGTTCTAATTTCCAAATACTCAATATATCCATTGAGAATAATCAGATGAGTGTAACAACATTTGTGGCCAAAGATTGTTATACTTCGTCCGGCGTATCCTCACAAAAGAATGATCCTTCGCTCACTCTTGCCATATTCCTCATATCTCCTGCCAAGAACATGTTTATCGCCGTGGGATGCGACACATATGCGACTTTTAGAGGCCGACAAGGAAGCACGTACACAACCGGGTGCTTGTCCTCATGCGACAGCATCTCGGATGTGATTAATGGGTCGTGCTCGGGCATTGGTTGCTGCGAGACTAGCATACCTCGAGACGCCCACCGATACAACATCTCTGTCACTAGCTACAACAATCATTCCGGCATCTGGGGATTTAATCCGTGCGGTTACGCTTTCGTTGCCGAAGACGGCTTCTTTAGCTTCTCTACCCGGGATCTGTACAAGCTGCCATTTAATGTGGTCCCTATAGTTCTCGATTGGTTGATTCCAAATGAAACATGCGATGATGCGAAGAAGAATACAACGACCTACATGTGCCAAGAGAACACCAATTGCATAGATGCTGAGAACGGAAACGGGTACCAGTGCAACTGCTTGGAGGGTTTTCAAGGGAACCCCTATCTCCGAAATGGTTGTCAAGGTATCTTTTCTAGTCATTTCATTAGACCCCAGGGTAAGGGTAACGACCTATTACCCAAAAAGTGTGGTGCGGTGGTGTATTGTGATATCAGAAAAAGCAAATTGCCTCAATGTCCTCTCAAAATTGAAAGTATTATCAAATCATGGAATTCTATTTGCCTTTTCAAGTTTCTTTAATGGTGATAGAATTGCTTCTTCTATTTGGAATATATTCCTACAGATATCAATGAATGTATGATTTCACAACCCTGCATTGGTCTATGTACGAACTTGCTGGGAATGTATAATTGTTCATGTCCAGAGGGACTCCAAGGAGATGGAAGAAAAGATGGCAAGGGTTGTACTCCTATCATCCATGAAAAGAGTTTTCACTCAATCAACGTCGTGCTAGGTTAGTAAGTAGTACACATTGCTCAATCTTTTTCATCATAAAAATTTCTTTTATCCAATAAATTATTCACATTTCTTAAATGTTGTTCTCCTATCATTGTTCCATCTTCTGCTATTAGTTATTGAGATTTATCGGATGTAAATCTTTCTCTTTGATTTATTTATGTCTGTGAATTACATTGATATTATATATATATACATATATATTATATTGTCATCTCAAATTATTCAATTTATATTAATAAAATCAACCCCCTGCTCTTTTGTTGCTGAAAAAGAATTAAACAGGTTATATCCCCTTTATATATTGAATCATTCCTATTATCATAAGATACTCTCAGCAAAATTATATGTTTAGGTTTAATTCGCTATTATGAAGGTTTGTCTTAATGAAAAAGCTTCAAGTTGATGTAGGAAAATATAAAATAGGACAAAGAAGTTAATTAACACAAGATTGTTTGAGCAATGAAAAAGAAAGAGTTAAGCCTATTTCTATTCCTTTTTTTTTTTCCTTTTCTTGGTTGTATGAACCATATTTAGTGTGATGGACACCTGATTTGTTTGTACACCGAATGTTATGTCTTTTCCTAGGTGTGAACATAAGCTTCTTGCTGATTTTTTTGGTCATTTCCTGGTTATATTGGGGGCTGAGAGAAAGAAAAATCAGCAGACAGAGAGAGAAGTTCTTCCTAGAAAATGGGGGCCGCCTCATGTTGCAGAGACTTCTTTCTGAGCACGAAGGCTCCATTGAATCGGCAAGAATATTCACTGACGAAGAGCTCAAGCAGGCCACGGACCATTACCATGAAAGCCGAATCCTAGGCCAGGGAGGCCAAGGAACAGTATATCGAGGGATCTTACCAAACAAAATGGTTGTCGCCATCAAGAAGGCCAAGATTTTGGACCGAAGTCAGGTCGAAGAGTTCATCAATGAGTTGATCATCCTCTCCCGAATTAATCACCGCAATGTGGTTAAACTAATCGGTTGTTGCTTCGAGACAGAGGTCCCGTTGTTGGTCTACGAGTTTGTGACCAATGGCATCCTTTCTGACCACATACACAAGTGTGGACATGAGTCCACATTATCCTGGAGGGCTCGTCTGCGCATTGCTGGGGAGACCGCAGGGGCGCTCTCGTACTTGCACTCCGATGCATCTGCTCAGATTTTGCATAGGGACATAAAGAGCACAAACATATTGTTGGATGAAAACTACACTGCAAAGGTCGCCGATTTCGGGGCCTCCAGGCTAGTCCCCCTTGACCGGACGCAGCTGACCACGCTGGTGCGAGGCACACTCGGTTACTTGGAACCTGAGTACTTCCACTCGAGCCAGTTGACCGTGAAGAGTGATGTCTATAGCTTCGGGGTCGTGTTGGCTGAGTTGCTGACTGGACTGAGGGCGTTGTCCTTCGAGCGGGCGGAGAGTTAGAGGAACCTGTCTTTGTATTTTGCTTCTGCAATAAAGGCGGAGAGGCTTTTCTAAATCATGGACCTGAGGGTGCTGAACGAGGGTAATCCTAAAGAGATTAAGGAAGTTGCGATGCTGGCAAGCCGATGCCTGAGGGTGCAAGGGGAGGATCGGCCGACCATGAAGGAAGTGGCTATGGAATTGGAGGGACTGATGAGGGTGATGGACAAGCATCCATGGGTGAATCAGAGCTGTGACCTTGAAGAAGCTGAGCAATTGCTTGGCGAGAGATCAAGCAAATGTGATGGCATCCTCAAAAGCAATGCATCAGGAAATGATGATAGCATAAGTAACCAAGTGCCCTTCGAAATTGAAAGTGGAAGATGAGACTTCATGGCAATGTTGGCCCTCGTCCTACTATTCGGTGCTGTTGCTGTTGCTGTTTGTTTTTTGGGTATTTCCTTGTCGTTTTTTCTGTCTGTTTAGTTGCTTGTTCTACGTGCTCATAGTTCAGATGCTACGTCCAAATAGAGTACCTGGCCTTCTGTTTGTGTAACATAACATTCTGACGATATTTGAATAATGGAAAATTCCAAAAACATTCTCGAGTTTTCATCTCATTCAGCGAAGTAAGGATTGGCCAACTTTCTATTGCCTCCGTCTTGCTAAGATCTACTCTAACACCATCCTTGGAGACAATATAGCCTAAGAAAACCAGGCTACTTGTGCAAAAGTGACACTTCTTCAGGTTGGCATGCAAGCGTTGTTCCGTAGCACTTGAATTTGATGTTCCAAAGGCTCCACTTGCGTCTTGTTATGGTATAAATCATGATGTCATCAAAGTACACGACGAAAAACTAGCCAACGAAAGGTTTAAAGACATGATTCATAAGATGCATAAAAATACTAGGAGCATCAAAACGTCAAGGGGCATCAGCATGCCTTCAAGAAGACTGTTCTTAGTTTTGAAAGTGGTCAACCTTTCGACTCCTAATTTCATCTAACTTTGACGATAGCTGCCTCCAAGATCGATCTTGGGAAAGCACAGAAGCTCCATGAAATTGATCAAGCAAGTACCAAGGCAAGGAAAAGGAAAAAAATTGATGGTTATCTTGTTCACCAATCTATTATCGACAAACATTGGCCAAGAACCATTTTTTCTTTGGAACTAGAAGTGCCGGGACAGCAAAAGGACTTGAGATTTCTTGTATCGCTCCCTTAGCCAAGAGTTTATCAACTTGCCTTTGAAGTTCTTCGTGCTTCTTAGAGCTCATGACCGAACAGAAGCACCAAGCTCTAGATCGATATAATGTTGAATCTCTCTCATAGGAGGAAGGTTGGATGGAATTTCACTGGCATGACTTCAAAGAAATCCTCAAGCAACGGCTGCAAAATGGTTGTGATCTCCTCTTTTGCTTCATTTTCTTCCACTATAACAAGAGCACAAGCTTCGCAAGCATCCTCCGGTGCTTAGGAAAGGTGAGACTTGAAAAGAAGATTGCTTCCTTTCCCATGAGTTGGCTTAGGAAACGCTCTCCATCTTGCAAGGGCCCAACGTAATCTTGACGCGGTCTTTGACAAAGGGGTAGGTGTTATACATCAAACATAATCTCATCTTTACATCTTTTGCCAATGGAGAATGAAATCAAGCACCGCTTATTTACTTTTAACTCACTCCCTTTCTTGAGCCAAGAATGCTTGTAAAGATGTGGATGATCCTCTGCCTTGAGATGCAGCTTGCCTCAAATGAAGGTCGACACAACGTTCACACAACATCCACTATCAATGATGACAGTACACGCTTGTACGGAGTAAATTGTTACAAAGCCAATCATCATCCTCAGATGATCAGCATGCAAGCTCCTTTGAATGACGAGCTTCTCCTTGGTCTCAGTAAATGATTTGTTCATGACTCCTTGAATCTTCTTGGAGCAAAGAGTCGTTTTGCAACTCTCCCTGCTGCTCATCTTGTACGAGAGACATGATCTTTCTATTAGGACACTCCGAGGCGATGCGACCAAATCCATGACATTTCAAACACTGTCTTGATTTATTGTTAGCTTCGTTTGGCTAATTGGTTTTAGATGCTTCCCCTTCGTTCAACGGTTTCCTTCGATGCTGACAAAGGTTTTAAAGTCGAACTCCCTATATTAGAGGACCTCTCTTTGGTTGATGGCTTCTGACTTCATTCTCTTCTCTTTGAGTTGCTTTTTCACCTTCTTCGATAATTTGAAGACCTGATTAAAAGTCCAATAAGGTTGTAGTCGGACAACACCGGCAGTTTTCAAATGAAGACCGCAAAAACACCGACCTATGGTTTACTCCTCTGCCTCCACCACATCACATCGTAGCACGAGATGCTCAAATTTGGTGGCGTATTCTTCTGCTTACAACCCCCCTTGCTTCGTATTGTGAAATTTATCGAAGGCATCTTGCTCATAAGTTTCTGGGAAATGCTTCTTTTTGAGCTCCTTCATTTTATCTAATGTTACAATTCACCGCTTTCCTTCACAAGTTCTTTTTTTTTTTGGTCAGAAAGATAACTTCTTCATTGGTGATCCGTAAATAAAGGATTACAAGATAACCAAAGTTCAGAGCATAAAATAAGCTTCAAAGAGTGCGGTGGTTGAACAATCTAGTTGGACGGGAGGTGTTTCGCGTTGTGGGCCCTTGCAACCCAATCAGCGGCGCGATTTTGGTCCCTTGGAATAAACTTCAGCCCGACATGTGACAGCTCTGATAGTAGCCCACGACAGTCCTCCACAGTTTGTTTCACGCCCCACGGAGCTCCAGCCTGGCCCAAAGTTAACTGAACAGCTTCTAAACTATTTGAGAGAACCAGTTCACTTCGAGAGTTTGTTGTTTGCTGTCTTCTACGATCCGTACTTCCCTTCTTTGACTTGAGACAGAGTAGAGCGTTGCGGATTGCTAGGGTTTCACCCATTAGAGCAGAAGGGGCGAAGATTTGGTCAGCGAATCCGTCGAGCAACACCCCTGCACTGTCACGCCACACACCCGCCACCGATCCCTCCTTGGTTGAGCTGTTCCATGAGCAATCGACATTGAACAAGCTCTGAGGTATTGCAGATGAGGGCTCGCCTGTCGGTGGGGTGAAGGTAAGGTTCTGGTTCTCTGTTTTCTTGCAATTCCATTTCTAGTAGAGCTAGGTGCTGTGAATCGCGTCCTCTAATAGCCATTTTTTTTTTCTGTTGTTCGAGCTTGGAAGATGAGGGTATTGTGGGCCTTCCACACTGACCAAAGGACTTCGGCAATCAGCGCCTTTGCTTGCGGTTCGGCTTTGTTGGTAAGGCTTTCCCAGATCCATTTGTCGGCTCGAGTTATGTTCTGCATCGAGTAGTTTCCTCCCAAGCGGTGGTCTGACCAAATTTGTTGTGTCCATGGGCAGAGTATAAAAATGTGTTCGGTGGTTTCAGGAGCTTCACCGCAGAAAGGACAAGCCGTTTCAAGTATAATTCTCCACTTGAACAAGTTCTCCTTCGTTGGTAGGGCGTTTGTGCATACACTCCATGTTAAGAATCTGACTTTGGGGGATGATTGGAGGTTCCATATTTCTGGCCATAATTTTTTGGGCACCTGATATGAGGAGGATGGTTGGTCGGGGGTGCAGGGTAGGCGGGTCTTGCGAGTTCTATTATAGCCGCTCTTTACTGTATATAGCCTCGATGCGTTAGCTATCCACACAAGGTTGTCTGGGGTGGGTAGAATACTTAGGGGTATCGTTAAGATTTCCCGTATCTGATCCTCGTCGAAAAGAGTTTCTAGTAGGTGAATGTTTCATTGTCTGGTATTTTCTAGGATCAATTCAGCTACCATGACCGGGTCTCCTTGATTTGCCGGGCCTCCAATTCTCCTTGATTTTAGCCATAAGTTCTCCCTGATTATGATATTCTGTCCATTTCCAACAGCCCATCTTACTTCTGGTAATATCATGCCCCTGCCCTCTAGTAGGCTATGCCACCCCCAAGAAGGCTTGTTTCCTCTTTTCGTAGACCAAAATTCCCCTCTAGGGAAGTAAATTCCTTTACAAATTTTACCCCACAAAGTGTCAGGGTTCTGTAGTAGTCTCCAAGCCTGTTTTTCCAACATTGCTCTGTTAAAATCCACAAGATCTCTAAAGCCTAAGCCCCCTTGGTCTTTTCTTTCTTTTAATTTGTCCCATTGTTTCCAGTGTATACATTTTTTCAAGGTATTTTGCTTCCACCAGAAAGAGGAAATTCGTTGCTCAATTGCCTGACATAACGATAGTGGGATTTTAAAAATTGACATTGCAAACTGAGGGATAGCTTGAACTACCGTTTTAATTAAGATCTTCTTACCTGCCTTAGAGATTAGCCTTTCCTCCCACCCTGCCAATTTCTTGTCCACCCATGCTAGGATCCAAGAGAAGAATTGTCTTTTTGTTTGGCCCCAGTCGGAAGGTATTCCCAAGTACTTTCCTGTTTTTTCTATTAGTGGGACTCTCAGGGCAGCTGTTATATTCTGCTTTAAGGTCTAGGGGCAACTTCTTTCAATGAAAATCCATGATTTGTTGAGGTTTACCAGCTGACCAGATGCATAACAATATTGATTTAGGGTATTTGACAGGTGTTCTGCCTCTTTAATGGTTGCATTCAAAAAGAAAATTGCGTCGTCTGCAAACAACAAGTGAGAGAGTGCTGGGCAGTGGGTATTCGGTTGGATGCCCTTCAAGCTTCCTTCAGACATAGCATTAGAAATTAGGGAGGATAGAGTATTTGCCATAATGATAAAGAGGTAGGGGGAGATTGGATCCCCTTGTCTGATTCCCCTAGTTGGTGTGAAATAGTCACTACTTTCTCCATTAACTCGTATGCTGAAGGAGACCGATGAGATGCAATAGCTGACCAACAGTATCCATTTCTCATTGAACCCCATTTTTGCCATACAATCACCTAGAAAGTCCCATTCCACCCTGTCATAGGCTTTTTGCATGTCGAGTTTTAGCACAGCCTGAAATTTTCGTTTCCTTTTCCTAATGCGCATATGGTGTAGAACCTCCTATACAATGGAAAAGTTGTCTTGTATTTGTCTCCCTTCCACAAATGCGCTTTGTTCTTGGGCGATTATGTCCGGTAGCCAAGGTTTCATTCTGTTTGCCATTACCTTAGCAATGACCTTGTAAGCATAATTGCAAAGACTGATTGGCCGATACTGCATAATTTCCTCAGGATTTGCTGTTTTTGGTATGAGAACAAGCTGTGTTTGGTTTATTGCAGAATCAAAGGTGCCTTGGCTGAAGAAATCATCCACCGGTCTATAGAGGTCCTCTTAGACTGCGGGCCAATTACTTTGATAGAATAGACCATTTAGGCCGTTTGGACCAGGAGCTTTATTGGCACCCAATTGGAAGGCAGCCCGATACACTTCTTCCCTGGAGACTTTTTCCAGTAGGGCGTTGTTCATAGTTTTGGTGACCACTTGCAGGCAATGCTCCAGTACTAGTTAGTAATTCCTGCTCCCTACTGATGTGTACAATGCACGGTAGAAATCATTGATATGTGGTTCTATGAGGGCCGGGTTTCTGCACCATGTATCTTCTCTTATGCGTAGCATTGAGATTCGATTTCGTTGTCTTCTTTGGATGGTCGTAGCATGGAAGTATGTGGTGTTTTTGTCTCCCTGTTTCAGCCACTCAATTATGGAACGCATGCTCCAATACAGCTCCTCCTGTCTCCATAATTCTGCAATCTTTTCAACTATTTGTCTGTGTGCTTCAGCATTGGAAATACCTCCCCTCGCATTGCTGATCTCGATCAGTTTCTTTTTGTAGTGCTCTAGTTTGCTAGCTGCATTTTGGAAGGTTTTTTTGCTCCATTCCCCCAAAGCAGTCACTACCTTCTTTGTTTTACCCACAATCCCCTGTTGATGGCCTGTCTCATCCCTCCAAGCTGATTTAACAACTTCTTTACAATCTGGATGCTCATTCTAGAACGCTTCGAATCTGAATATTTTCCTTTTTTTCTTTCCTAAGTTGTCTAGGTATAGAAGGATAGAGCTATGACCAGATCCGATGGCGGGTAACACGTAGACTTCGGCATTCGGAAATAACACTTGCCATTGTATGTTGCAGAGTGCTCTATCAAGTCTTTTTTGAACTAATTCAGCCCCTGCCCGGTTATTAGACCACGTAAACGAGCATCCCTTACTCGCTATGTCCATTAGGGATCATGAGTTGACAAAGTCGCGAAAGGACGCCATTCTATACCAATCCGCTTCATGTTTTCCTGCCTTTTCCCATTCATATAACACCTCATTAAAATCCCCTATGCAGAGCCAAGGTTCTCTGGTCTGACCCGAGTTCACATGGATGGAATGCCATAGATTTAGCCGCTCTTGATAATTAGTCGAGGCATGAATAAAAGTTATTTTCATTTTTCACTTTCAAATGCACATTTAATATCAAACATTTCTCCCAAATCGGAGCATGCATTTTATACTTCATATACACAAGCTTCACCTTTCGATTCTCCACAATATTCTTATGATCAAAAGGTCGCTCGATACTGTGAAACCAATCAACGAAGTCTTCGAAAGCAAAATATTCCAGAATATGAAGCTCACTAAGACAAATTTTCTGCGGACAATTCCTCTTATTTCATCTTCCTAAGTGAATCAAATTACTGAAAATGAGAAAACTATTTTCTTGAAAATGTTTTCTGCGAAACAAATAGAACATTAAGTAGAGTAAATTAGGGTGTATGATACTAGTGTTATACGTCACATTTACACTAAGGTCCAATATGAGACACTATTTTGGGCGTACTTCAATTAGCCTAGTCTCTTCAAAATGACTTTTGGTAATAATGATTACGTTTTTCTTTGTTACCGCGATGGTAGCAAGATGGGATTCTTCTCAAAATTATGGAAATGCAATGGAAGATTTATAACACGGATACAAAATGAAGGGAAAAATAAATTCCGTTAAATGAGAATTCTCCACAAATACGTATCAATCACAATCCATATTTTTAATCAAAACTCTTAGTCCAACAACCAAAATAAAAGATAAAAAAACAAGCCTATGTTCCACGTATCTTGTCTTAATTTAAAAGTATATAATGGAATCTTGTCTAGAAATCTTAATTTTGTAGCACGACAATGGAATATTTATTCTTCACCTCTTTAAAACCGGTTGATTAATCACTCTGAAAATACAACTTTTTCATTTCCAGAATTCAACAAAAATTTCGCAACTAGGAGTATAAACCCCATCACCACGAAGCACATATCATGCACACAATCGCTAGCTCAAACCAGTTCTCTCTTATTGATTTTTCTTCCTTGGCATTCTTCTATTTTAGAGTTGTGATGAAGTGAGCAAAAGGAATTGCTTGGATAGGACTAGATCGATCAGTTTTGGGCGGGTCCTGAGGGCATTAGTCTGGTTCTCAGTTCCATAAAATTGGAACCAGTGAATTTTGATATGGTTCCGAGTTCCAAGTGTGGAACTGCCTACCTGGGCGGGACCAATTTTTTTTTTTGTTTCTTTAAAATTTGTAAAAAAAACCTAATCTATCTTATATTTCAGACTTCACCCATGCATGAGATGCAGGACTCCCATCACTTACACATATGTGAGTAAGATGACAAGAACAAATCAAAACACAAAAGCAATTGCTCATTCTAACCAATTTTTGCCACAATTTTGAAAGAATTATATGAAACTTTTAATGTTATACGTAACTTGCTGATTTTAGAAACGCATTGATTTTCAAGAACATAAATGAAAAAAAAAATCGAACATGCCACTAGTTCCATTGCCCATCCAGAAACCAAACCAGCTCGATAAGTCTGGTTTTAAGGGGCACCAATCCGGTCCTCAATTTCATAAAAGGAGAATTGGTCCTTTTGATTCGGTTTGCAATTTCAACACGGGAATCGTAATACTTGGGAACCAATCACCCTCAGTTGCAATCTCCCACTGCATATGCATAGCACTTGCTTGACTTTTCAAGTCTTTGGCGGAATAATGCAAGCACCCTGTCTCATTTGTACTCTATCAATGATGCACCTTTCTCCAAAGTTGGTGGGCTGGCTAGACATCATCGTACATGAGAAATTGCCAAGGAAACCGATTGCTTCGACTTAGTCTTTTCCTGAAAATTATAAAAATGATCTACAATAACGATTTTTGGCCAAATTTAATCAGAAAAACTAATTTGATAATTTTTTTAGAAGATTTGGGTTTTAATTAACACAATTGAAAAATTTACGATTGATAGTATAATAAGTTTAGAAATTTTTTGTTAATTTTCCATTATAAAACCTTTAAGGCTTCCTTGAGGGCAATGAGTGTTTTAACGAATTTTAGGGTTGTGATCTCCTACTGCACACGCTGCATGCTTGCTTGACTTTTCAAGTCTTGGAATGATAACGAAAGCACTCTAATGAGACATATTATTGTACATGCATGAGATGCACGACTCCCATCACTTACACATATGTGAGTAAGATGACAAGAACAAATCAAAACACAAAAGCAGTTGCTCATTCTAACCAAATTTTGCCACAATTTTGAAAGAATTATATGAAACTTTTAATGTTATACGCAACTCACTAATTTTAGAAACGAATTGATTTTCAAGAACATCTTCAATTTCATATTGAACATAAATGAAAAAAAAAAACCGAACATGCCACCAGTTCCATTGCCCATCCAAAAACCAAACCAGCTTGATAAGTTTGGTTCTAAGGGGCACCGATCCGGTCCTCGATTTCATAAAAGGAGAATTGGTCCTTTTGATTCGGTTTGCAATTTCAACATGGAATCATAATACCTGGGAACCAATCACCCTCAGTTGCGATCTCCCATTGCATACGCATAGTACTTGCTTGACTTTTCAAGTCTTTGGCAGAATAATGCAAGCACCTATCGCATTTGTATTCTCTATCAATGATGCACCTTTCTACAAAGTTGGTGGACTAACGAGACATCGTCGTACATGAGAAATTGCCAAGGAAATCGACTGCCTTGACTTAGTCTTTTCCTGAAAATTTTAAAAATTATCTACAATAACGATTTTTGGCCAAATTTAATCAGAAAAATTAAATCAATATTTTTTTTAGAAGATTTGGATTTTAATTAACACAATTGAAAATTTTATGATTAAATTTATATAAGTATAATAAGTTTAGAACTTTTTTGTTAATTTTCCATTATAAAACCTCTAAGACTTCCTTGAGGGCAATGAGTGTTTTAACGAATTTTAGGGTTGTGATCTCCTACTGCACACGCTGCATGCTTGCTTGACTTTTCAAGTCTTGGAAGGATAACGAAAGCACTCTAATGAGACATATTATCGTACATAAGAACTTGCTAAGAAAACTGACCGCATTGACTTAGCATTAATTGATCGCATTGACCTAGCATTTGCCCGAAACTTTACAGGCGAGTATGAGAAAATTCCCAAAATAAATTTCGGACTCCAAAGTCCTTTTACTTAGCGATGATCATATCTAAACACCGCAGATTTCATTCTAATATTTTCTTCTATAGTTGGGTTGTTTGCTATTGTTTTGATTTTCAAATCCAAATCCGAACCAATAGTTTCTTGCTTTATCCAATTAATATTTACTACTTACCATCGGTGTACCTATTTTTTTTTAATTGTACATAGCGTCAATTGAAACATCAATCTGCACATAAAAATTTAAATATGATGTTGATATTTGTACAAATATTTAAGGAGTTCGAGACATGCACGCAATAATTTATGAGCATCACCCATCGAAACTGATTCATCTTGTGGATAGGAGATTGAAAAGAAACAAAATATCCATCTATTCATGATTTTTATTATTTTCAAGTCATTTTGGAAATTCCTAGGATAGATTGTGACATCACAATGTGAATCGCGACCGTCTTGTCGAGGCTTCTTTAGTGAAGAGAGAGAGAGTGGATGTCAGTTGCATATGATACATTAGACAAGGAATGGGACCAAATGCACCTTTGGTTTAAGCGAAGAGCAAAGAAATTTTCTTTTCTTTGAAGAGTCTAAGTCAAAGCAATAGTGATAGAAATTTCCACTTTAATTTTTCCTAGAGTTACTTAGTTAAAATCAGGAATAGTACTCAGCGAGAAAAAAAATCGAAGGATCTATTTAGGTTTATTAACTGCTACAGCAAAGTATGCCTAGGTTATATTTAATTATTCGCCTAATGAATTAGTGTTACTATTAGCAGGGCTAGTCCCTTTTTTCTAATTAATGTAAACAACAGTGAGAGTAAAGTTATGGCTATACAATTTTATTATAGAATAAAGCTATAACCCCTAGTTGTGATCTCCCACTGCACACGCTTAGTACTTGCTTGATTGTTGAAGTCTTGGTGGAATAGTGAAAGCACCTTGTCTCATTTATACTCTATCAATGATGCACCCTTAGTTGGCGGGCAATAACTCCGAGACATATTGTCGTACACTGGAAATTGCTAAGGAAACCGCTACCTTGACTTAACCTTTTCTCAAAAATTATAAAAATTATCTACTTTAACGATTTCCCGTCAAATTAGATAAAAAAAAAACTAAATTAGTAAATTTTCAAAAAATTTTATGTTTTATTTAGTCCAATTAAAAAATTTATGATTAAATTTGCACAAATATAATAGGTATAGAAATGTTTTTTTGCTAATTTTCAATTATAAAAACTCTAAGCCTTCCTTGAGGGTAGTGAGTACTTTAACGAATTTTAGGGTTGTGATCTCCCACTGCACACGTCCATACATGCTTGACTTTTCAAGTCTTGGCAGGATAATGAAGCACTCTAATGAGACATATTGTCGTACATGAGAAATTGCTAAGAAATCAGGCCGCACTGATAGCATTTACCCGAAGCTTTGCAGGCGAGTCCGAGAAAATTCTCAAAATTGATTTTAGACTCCCATAGTCCTTTTACTTAGCAATGATCATATCCAAACACCACGGATTTCGTTCTAATTCTTCTTCTATTTTTGGGTTCTTTCGGTGCTGTTTTGATTTTCAAATCCAAATATGAATTTGACTCGAATCAACAATTTCATGCTTTATCTAATTAATCTGTAATATTTGTAACATCCCGGATTCACCACTTTACACATTGTCTGTTTTGAATTCTACTAGGCCCTCACGGTTTTTTTCCTTTGAGTTTTACCCAGAAAACACATATGTACAAGTAGACAACCCATATGCTTATAAGCTAGTCCAGAATTGTCTCCCTAGGCAATGTGGGACAAATGACGCTCCCCTCCTTGCGCACGTCTAGGGGCCGAGGCGTGGACGCACCGCCATCCCTCCTCCTCGCACACCGCCCCCTGAATTGTCACATTCTCCCCTCTTTGAGCACATTGTCCCTGTTGTGGCCCTACACACGGTCGAGAATCGGCTCTAATACTGCCTGTAACATCCTGAGTTTACCACTGTACACATATTGTCTGCTTTGGACCCCACTAGGCTCTCATGGTTTTGTTCCTCTAGGCTTTGCTCAGAAAACGAGTATATACAAGTAGAGAACCCATATGCTTATAAGCTAGTCCATGGAATAAGAGACGCGCCCCTCCTTGTGCATGTCCGACGATTGAGGTGTGGACGCATCGCTATCCCTCCTCCCCACTTATCGCCACCTGGGCCATCACCGTATTTATCATTGATGTATCTATTTTTTTAATTGCACATAGCATAAATCGAAACATCAGTCTACACATAAAGATCTGAATTCTGATACACGACTTGGCCCCACCAATTACAAAGTGATAGGAGTTATCTTCATCAACTATAAACTAATAGGAATTATCTGTTTTAATCATATCTGAATAATTTAAAATCAAAGGAATAAGCCCTTAATTTTTTATATTCAAATACTTTGCCATGATTGCCACATCCCATAGATAAGGCATAAATAGAATCCCAACGAAGAAACTAAAAACAATAAGAAGGGTTGCATTTAAAATTTTTGACCTTCACTGTCGTACATGTCAGAAAATCATTTGTTTTTTCCCAAAATTCCTTTTAACAGATGAAATGATCATCGAAATAGACAAATCATCTCAACTGTTGTTTTCTCTTTAGAAGAGTAGAGGTTTTCGGGAGAATTGCCAAAAAAGTCCTAAATCTATTGAGATTGTGCCAATTTAGTTCTAAATCTTTTTTTTTTTACCCAATTCAATCTTAAATCTTTTGCGATTGTGCCAATTGAGTCCATTCGGCAAAATTTGGTGGCCGGAGCGACGTGAATGCCGGCCGGCACCAGCGATAATATTTTAATATTTTTTTAATATTTTCGAATTTTTCATTGTTTTTTTAAATTTTTCTGTTTTTTTCTTTTTTTTTTTTTTTCTCCCCCTCCCCTCCCCCTCGGCGGCGGCAGTGGCCGGCTAGCTCCGACGAGATTGCCGGTCACCGCACGAGGGTCGCGAAGCCCTTGCCGGCGGCCGGCGAGGGTCGCGGCCCCGTCGATCGGCCACCCTCGCCGACGGCCTCGCGCCGGCACCGGGCGAGGCACGGGGGCCGCGGCGAGGTGGCCTCGCCATGGCCTGGCCGCGGGCCGGGCGAAGGCGGCCTCGCCGCGGCCAGCCATGGCGCGGCCGGCCCGCCAAATGCGGGCGCCGCCTCGCCGCGGCCGGCCGCCCGGATCTAGGCGAAGCTGCCTCGCTGCGGCCGGCGCCCGGAACGGGGCAAAGCCGCCTCGCGCGGCCGACCTCGCCCGGATCCGGGCGAGCGGGCTGCGACCCTCGCCGGCGGCCCCCAGATCGGGCGAAGCCGCCTCGCCGCGGCCGGCCTCGCCCGGATCTCGGGCGGCGGGGCCGCGACCTCGCCGGCGGCCCCAGTGCAGGTGAGGTCACCGGCGAGGCCTTCGCGGCCCTCACGCGGTGGCCGGCAGCCTCGTCGGCGTTGGCCGACCACTGCCGCCGGCGGGGGGGGGAGGGGAGGGAAGAAAAAAAGAAAAGAAACAGAGAAATTAAAAAAACAATAAAAAAATTCGGAAAATAATAAAAAACAAAAAAATTATTTAAAAAATCAAAAAAATTATTAAAATATCGTCGGCGGCGCGGCCGGCGTCCACATCAGCTCCGGCAGGCCAAATTTGGCTAGATGGACTCAATTGGCACAATCGCAAAAGGTTTAGGACTGAATCGGTTAAAAAAAAAAAGGTTGAAGACTAAATTGACACAACCTCAATAGGTTTAGGACTTTTTTGGCAATTCTCCCAAAGGTTTTCTTTCCTACGGAGGGAGAGACATTTTATTAAACGCCATAATACGAGATTTCTTTAGGAGATTATTTGAAAAGTGAGAGTAGCCTATTTTGTGACAAGTCGTCCAATCTCGGCTCGAATAACTTGTCTTCTTGATGAGCACTGCAGAAAGATTGAAGAAAAGTATGTCAAATTTACATTACCAACTTTCATAAAATAGTTTAGGACCATTTCTTAATATTAATGATGGACTCTCGGATAATGCATTTGGAAAATGGAACAAGCACTGCGCTGCACAAGACTTCATCACGTGGGGAATTATCATTGGATCGTCCCATGTAAATGGTTAGGACTGGTTGTGGTCCACTCCGCAACTTGAACTTATCCCATAACTAGAGTTAAAATAAAAATCCAAAATGAAAACGAAAACGAAAAGACACATCTTACTTCTCCTTATATACCCTCACCAACCCCTCAGACTAAATCACCAAGATAGTCATGTCTGTGAAGGGAGTTGAGGGAAGAGCCATGGTCATCTATAAGCTTCTCTTGAAAGCTGCGGTGCTTGGGGCTTTATTGGGTCTATACCACAAGCACCTAGCACAAGCTGATGATTCAATCACTAAGCCCAGATGCAAAAATTCCTGTGGAAACCTCTCGATTCCGTACCCCTTCGGATTGAGCGATAGCGATCCCCACTGCCGCATCAATTCTTCCTTATTCAGAGTCGACTGTGATTACTCTGCCAACCCCCCTGTAGCTTACTTCTGGAACAAAAGTAGTAACATCGAAATACTCAACATTTCCGTCGAGGACCACGAGCTGCGCATTAATACTGGGATAGGTCGAGACTGCTATAACTCCACCGGGTACGATGATTCTTCAAGCAACTACCCAAAGCTACGGGTAGGTGAATTCCCTTTCTCCAGCACCAAGAACAAGTTCACTGCCATTGGCTGCGACACGTCAGCCTTCTTCCTTGACGGCCATGGAAAGTTCTCTTTCGGGTGTATGTCTTCCTGTAGCAGCGTTTTGGACGTCAGCAATGGATCGTGTACTGGCATCGGTTGCTGCGAGACGAGCATCCCAAGGAACACCAATAATTACAATATCTCGATTACGAGCTTTTCCAATCACTCCGATGTCCTGGATTTCAATCCTTGCAGTTATGCCTTCGTAGCAGAAATTGGATCCTACAACTTTTCGGTTGGCGACCTTAAGCAGCTTAAATTCAACCCTGTCCCTCTAGTTCTCGACTGGGCAATAGGTAATCAAACATGTGAGGAAGCCAAGAAGAACAGCACGAGCTACATGTGCACCAAGAACACCAGTTGCACCGACGCCGAAAACGGATATGGATACAAGTGCACTTGCTCAAAAGGTTATCAAGGCAATCCTTACCTTGAGAATGGTTGTCATGGTACATTGATAACATCAGCAATTTTTAACTTGTCTTTTATATTGGTATGATCTAAGAAGATTAGATACATTTGAACTGTGTTTAATTTTTGTAGATATTGATGAATGTGAGGATCCAAAGATGAACCAATGTGAGAAAATTTGCCATAATGTTATTGGGAATTATACTTGTTCATGCCCAAATGGTTATCATGGTGATGGCAAGAAGGGTGGTGGAATTGGACAAGGGTGCACTATTAATCCATCACATTTGATGGAGATTTTGGTCGGTACGTTCTTTTATTTTGCTTGGAGTGCCTGAATTAAAAATCATATTGTCTTAGCTTATTTTCAGAGTATTTAATTTGATTTTTTTCTGCCGCTGGAGAAAATTAACTATTCACAATTTCGCCTGATTTTTCTTTCACGGTCCTTGCTTGGATAAATTCAAAATGAAATTTTGTATATTCTTCTCACTGAAGTTTCTATGTAGAAGATAAATGATATTATCTCATACATTGAGTACATCACAGGTTACTAAGTGCATCGCTATTAAGCTTCCTTAAAATTCAAAAATAGATCAAGTTCCCTCATTTCCATATTTATACTCTTAGAGCATCTTTTGATGTGCTTGGGCTTTGTGTAAGCCTCCATTCGTTTCATATGGGAAATGTAGTATCTCTAGAAAATATTTTCTAGGAAATCATTTTCAAGAAAATATGCTTATTTTGGTGTTTGACTAAAACTTGAAAATGAAGAGAAAATTATTTTCCTCTGTTTGATAGGGAAAACCTTTTGTTTTGTTCATTATTTTCAAATAATTTTTTTAATTTTCTTTTAAAAAATCTATTTTTATATTATTTTTTATTCTTCTTTTCTTTTCTTTTCTTTTCTTTTCTTTTTTTCTTCTTTTCCTTTTTGTCATCTTCTTCTTCAGCCATGCATTGACCACAGTGACAATTGACGCCAGCAAAAGGCGAGCTTGAGCTCGTCGCTCACTAGATTAGCGAGCCAAAGAGTTGCGCTCGCTGATCTAGCAAGGCTAGAGCTTGCTACTTGACTATCTTGCTGATCTAGCGAGCGGCGAGCTTGAGGCATCAGAGACGAACAATGGGCCTCAAGCTCTGCCGCTCACTTGGCTTGCCACTGATGGCGAGCGGCAAGCTCGAGGCATCAAGCCTCACCCCTCGCCATCGGTAGCAAGCGACAAGCTTGAGGCCCTCACCGCTCGCCTAGCTCACCATCGGCCGGTTGGTAGCTGTCGTCATGGCTGACGACTAGCCAAGATAGAAAGTAGAGGTAAAAAGAAAGAAAAAAAGAAAAAAAAAATTAAAAATTGAATTTTTTTTAAAATGAAAAAAAGAGAAGATGGAAAGGTTCACATGGGTGTGAAATAAGAGAAAGTGAGTAAAGAAAATATTTTCCTCATTTTGAAAAGTGGAAAACATTTTCCCATAGTTTAGAAGACTTTTTTTCCCTTGATGAAAAATGTTTTCCCTAAGTAATTAATTTTCTGTAAAAAGAATGCCAGAAAATCTGGAAAATGCTTTCCTAAAAGTTGTTTTCCTTGAAATAAACAAAGCCTAAATGTAAAATTTTTTTCCAAATATTGAAATCCCGTTGCAAGTATAAATATCAGTACTTTGTGTGAAAGCATATAGTTTTACGATTTGTGCGAGCTTCGGTATTCAATTGGAGGGAGGTCACTTGTCTCGAGCAACAAGAGATTTGTTATCACGTGAGAGGTGACCATCCTCCAATTTGACAGCGTAACCATCAGAAAGAAAGGCAGGCACAGGTGGGTGGTCGCAAGAGCATCCTCCAATTTGCATTTGAGAAAGGGACTTGTGTTGGCGAAACTGGTGGGGACGTACGCTTAGGGATGGCCATACCATCGATCCAAGGGGATATCCTTCCTTACTTCCTAGCCCCAAATAATGAGTGGAAACCCATGATAAATGGATTTTGTGGCCCAGATTGGGTAATATTTTTATGCTTCACGTCCAGGCCAGGGTGAGGAAAGGATACGGCTAGCCTTCTTTTCCTTTTGCTCTTTCTTTTGCTCTTTCTTTTCCTAAGTTTTTCTAGTTGAAGTGTCATTTCCTATATTAGCTAATCATTTAACTTTGAGAACGTTAAATAATAAACACAGCTTCAAACAGTAGGGCTTTACCCAATTATGGCTCAAACTTCCAAGCGTGCCCATATAAAGTAACTTTGACAGTAATCCCAAGCCTGGCACACCGTTAAGTCTAAATATTTACATCATTCCGGCATGCCATTATCATCTTTTTACTGCCTATGGCACATTCTTTCATTCATTTCCTCTTTACGTTGTTTTTATCTTCTTACAATCATGAATTGTACTTATCTCTTTTTTCTTTTTCTTTTTTAAACTTTCATATTATCATAAGAATGGTGATAAGATAAAGAAACCTATCCTACATGAGGCATGAGGTGGGTTTGGAACATCTTTACTAGTTTTAAGCTGGGGAGGGGGACGTAAACAAACCCCCCCCCCTTTCCTGCCCACCTCATTGCATTCTCCAAGTACATGCCCAATTGCTTCTTTTTCTGGAGTCCCCTTTTCCCAAAAGCAGTAAGGGTAAAACGAAGAAGGTGATAGATTCAACTGTGGATTTGCATGTGTTCTTTTTCTCTTTTCCTCCTTAAAGTCAGACTTGTTCCTTTCTCTCTCATGTTTTGATTAGCATCTAAGAACCAATAGAAATGGTTCAATGGGTTGTTTTGTCTTTCTTTTATATGTGATGCATGATCCATACAACTTTTCTACTTGTTGCACAAGCCATATTTAGCACGATATATTCAAATAGCAAGTTAATCATTAGTGATTTGACATTTATCCAGGGAGATGACACAAGTAAAAGAGGAAGTTATGCTAATCCATCTTCAAAAATTTCTTCTAAGCTACTAGTCCTTGCCATTTTTATGTCATCGAAAGGGATACAATTGGTTATAGAGATAGGACTTGCATTGAATTATTTAGACTTATGCATTGTTCGACGAATAAATCTCTATAGTTGCATGCCTTAAATGACGTGGATTTGGTTGCATAAGACCTATAAAACTACATGGGAAAAGAAAATACATGATTCTTGTGATTAGTTTGAGTTTATCATTTTCTTTCATAGCGATTTAAAACTGTTAAATTGATGACATTCTTTATAGGCCATGGAACTTGTGTGTGTGTGTGTGTGTTTCTTTTTTCTTTCTTTTTTGGGAGATTAGCTTAACCAAATCGACTGTCCTAATTTAGACTCGAATTGTTCCAAAACTACTATGGTTTTCGAGGAAGCCTCATGATATAAATTTGCAGAAAGTTTCAAAGTATGGATGCATTCATATGGTGTGACGATTTGTGTACAGTTAATCATAAGGTTAATGAATAAACCGGTGTTGTATATAGGTGTTGCTGGGGCCATAATAGCGTTGCTATTCAGTATAGGCTTTCTATATTATGGACACAAGAAAATGAAGCTCATTAGGCTCAGAGAACAATACTTCAAGCAAAATGGGGGTTTGCTTTTGCAGCAACAATTAGATGAACCAAACAAAACCACAAAAGCTGTAAAGATCTTTAGTGCTGAAGAGCTAGAAAAGGCCACCAACAATTATCATGAGAGCAAAATAGTCGGCCAAGGAGGATATGGTACTGTTTACAAAGGATCATTGCCAAATGATACGGTAGTTGCGATAAAGAAGTCCAGGCTTGTGGACCGGAGCCAAATCGAACAGTTCATCAATGAAGTCATTGTGCTTTCTAAAATTAATCATCGTAATGTGGTCAAGCTTTTGGGATGTTGTTTGGAAACAGAGGTGCCTTTATTGGTGTACGAATTCATCAACAATGGAACTCTCTTCGATCACATTCATGATCCAAAGAAATCATCAAAGCTATCTTGGAAGACCCGATTGAGAATTGCTTCAGAAACAGCTGGAGTCCTCTCTTACTTGCACTCCGTAGCTTCCATTCCCATCATCCATCGAGATATCAAGTTAGCAAACATCCTTTTGGATGCTAATCACACTGCAAAAGTCTCTGACTTCGGAGCTTCAAAATTAATCCCACTTGATCAAACGCAATTATTCACTATGGTTCAAGGAACGTGGGGATACTTAGACCCTTGAATACTTGCTCACAAGCCAATTGACAGAAAAGAGTGATGTTTACAGCTTTGGGGTTGTGCTAGTTGAGCTATTGACAGGGAAGAAGGCACTTTCATTTGACCGATCGGAAGAAGAAAGGAGCCTGGCAATGTTCTTTCTTTCATCACTGAAAAATGACAAATTGTTTCAGATTGTTGAGGAAGTTATTGTGAATGAAGGAATCAATGAGCAGGTGAGAGAAATTGCTAATCTTGCAAAAAGATGCTTGACAATAAAAGCAGAGGAGAGGCCAACCATGAAGGAAGTAGCAATTGAATTGGAGAGACTTAGAGCAATGGCTAACCATTCTGGTGTCATTAGTACAAATGTGAATCAGGAAGAGATGGTTCACTTGCCGAGAGAGAAGACTGATGCGTACATGGATACTAGTGGGATCATGAACACTGGGTACACGAATAGCATGGAAGACCATATCATGCCAGAATTCAGTGGTGGGAGATGAGAATATTTAAGTTAGCGGTACGTATGTAGGTTTGTCATGATATAAGTAAGCGTGTATTTTAGCTTTAGAAAGCTTTTATATATAACTCAGCGACAAGCGTGTATTGTAGCTTTGAAAAGCTTTTATGTATAACTCAGCGACAAGATGCAAAAATTGTCTCTTCCTTCTACGTGTTTGTCGGTGATGCCTTTGAGATTTAGGAGCTATCTTTTCTTTGAGTTTGCTCATGGATATGGTTTGTCCGACTTGGATGAATATTTTTCTTGGGCAATTCCATGGTCTTGCCTAGAACGAAATTTTGGCGCGTCGATTATACGCATGACGTGTTCAATTCCACACACTTGCTAACCGCAATGAACTTCACGTTTAGGTCATTCATCCGGTGACTCATGCTTTATGTTACTCGTCCATAAGATCATTGGGGTAGGGCCATATTTTTCTCCAGCCTGTCTTGTGGTTACTAAATTACAAAATAAACATCGTCTACACTTACTTCTAATTAAGTCTGTGAAGTATACTATCCATATTTTTAACCGACCAATAAAAATATTTCCTTGAATCAGTGATGGGGGAAAATAAAGTCCAGTGAATATATGTAGTTCATGGGCTCATTATTCACTTACATAAGGCAGCTCTTTTCATGGGCAAAACAAAAGTATCGAATATAGCCATTTGCCATATCTAAAAATCAAGAATTTGTGTTTACAATAAAAAGAAAATATTGGTCAAGACTATTTTTCATGTGATAAATAGAGCCAATTAGACCGTGCGATGTGGGTGCGGCATGCAACACTACTCAGCAGAGTTGAATTAGCTGATTGATTCATTAAAGTGACTTTTAGGTAACCGTTGTATTTCGTTGTTACTGCAATGTGAAGTAAGGTAAGATTTTTCTTCAAGCTTTGATTGAATATACAATTTATTAATTTGCAGAATGCAAGAGTTTTGCGAGACGCACGTCATGCGAATTTTTGGCTTTATACAACCTTCTCATTGACGACTCTAAAGACGGAAAATATACGCAGTTTCGATCTACAACCATAAATGCATTCCCTGTGAAAAGCACACTTCGTGCACAAAACCACTCACTCAAGCCTCAGCTTGAATGTTACCTCAGGCTGCGAAAGTGACGACCATCGACTCAATGTTGACCTGAAACCCTTTTTGTTGGTTGGATAATATATGAAGATCGTAGGTAAGGAATGCAACAAGTCTATCACGACTGTCCTTGCGCGACGTAGTTGGGAAAAAGATGGGTTTAAAGGTGATGTTGAATGGGGGAAGAATATGATTCTCCCAAACTCTTATCTTGTGCAACATTGGGATTTTCATTTTAATTCGATTAATCTTATGAGAATTCTATAGAAGGAGTCACACTAACTTATTTGGATTGGTTAGAAATCAAATGAGATATAAGAGTATACCTCATGACTAAAAATCTAGGACTGGGCACTTGATTCTATTGGTTATGTTAGTTGTGCTCTTTCGATACCTAAATTTTATTATTTTATAGCTAAAATGCCCAAGTAGTCTTTTTACCAAATTATGAATTCTAAGATTTTGTCCACCAAGTTTCCATACAATGTTTTTGTTTGTATACTGATAATTAAAAAAAAAAGTAACATAACCATTTAACTAAAACAAGTAAAGCACAACATTGAAAAGCAATATAAAAGTACAATTAATTCATCAAGGATAATAATGACAATTGAGTAAAAAGTAAATTATAGAAAAGTAATTAAATATGAGTCAAGCAAAAAATATAACATGGCATTGTTATTAATCCTCAAGACAACAACCCTCATGAATTTAGTTCAAATTGAGTTCTATTTCTAAATAAACTAATCTATTTAAAACTAAACTAAAGAGAATCATGAATTTCCCTACACCATGTATCTACTATCTAAATGAAACTAAACTAATTCCAATACCAAAATCTAATGATCTAATCAAGGTTTATTTTCCTAATCAATTTTTTCCATTTTTTATTTTATTATATTTTTATGGGATTATATTTATTATTATCATTATTATTTATTATATATTAGAAGGGGCACGGGTCAGGTCGGGTCGGGTCCTTCAGCCCGGTCGGTATGTGAGCTACCATTGGATTTCTTAGGTTTGGGCTATGGACACGAGTTGGGCTTTATTACACAAAGCCCACTTTTAGACACAAACTCTTGAAGCCCAGTTTTTATTATAACAACATCTAGCCCTAAGCCCAATATTATGAAGACTGATTTGAACCCCTTTTCATTACGTTTCACTAAGCCTATTTCTGAATATAGCTGAAGTCAGCCCAAATCTAACTAAACTAAAGATTCATTTCGTGGAAAATATTTTTCAGGAAAACATTTTCCCTACTTTCTTCCATTCGTCTCTCTTAGGTTAATGGAAAATCTTTTTCAAGTCAACGGAAGACTATAAATAAATTCAGGAAAATGATTTCTTCTTAAAAAAGTCGAAAAACATTTTCCAAAATATAAATAGCTAGTGGTGCTTCAACCTGAAACTCTGCGTTTGGACACAAAAACCTCAGTGCTAGTTTCTGAGTGTCCAACTGAAACTCCTAAAAACTGAAATGAGCCCAAGCTTACTAAGAAACTAAAACCCAAATTCATTAAACTTAATTAATTCTTTTTTGTATCATCGTGTAATCGAAAGACCTTCATAGTTTTCTTCTTCGGCCACCTTCCACGGTGGACCACGATTGCTTTTTCTTAAGCCCAAAACGATATTCTTGCCGCATTAACAGCCACCGCGGGTCACAACCTCACGGATTCAAGGATGATACAGGCATAAGAAAACACAACGCAACAAGGACCTCCCATCATTCCTCGCTGAAATCAGCCACCAAATGATGCGGGATTACACAAGAACATAGAATAAAAGAAACAAAAGAGTTGTTTAGATTCAGCCTTGGCGAATGACTATACATGTCCGAAATCAAATCTAAACACTAACAAAGTGAGTGATAATAATCAATCTATGTTGACACGTCTTCGGATTCAGGCGAAATCATAGGCTATTTTTCAGCATGTTTCAAAGGCATTTATCGAATGTGTGCAATCTGCAACGAAAGAGGAAACGAAACATCAATGACTTCAGATTAGATATCAAGTTCAAAACAAGGTTGATCGAAGACGTATACAAGCACGGCCTTGGATTCGAGTTGAATCAAATTCGATCCTAGTCTAGGACATGTTCTCTCGGTTCTATTACTCCTCCCTCAAAACAGGGCATTACGGGGAAGATAGGTTACCTGATTAGCGAAGCAAGGCGAAGCTACGAAGATCGACGAACGAAACTTGGACGTTCAACAACAATGAAGATTGGCACTAGCGAAGGAATCTCGAACGGGAGTTGAGTCACTTCGTTTCCGACCGGGGAACGGAGCAGGGTGAAGGCCTGATGCACGGCGTCAGAAATGGCCAGTGACGACGGTGATCGGTGTCTGAACTCTTTCTCGGACGTCTATTTCTCACGCCTTCTCTTCCGTCCTGGAACGAGCCGAAGGAAAGAAGAAATGGACTGGGGTCTTTTTCCTTTGTTATTTATTATTTATTTATTATCTCGCCATCTTTACTATTGTACTTTTACAAGAAAGAAAATTTAAATGGTTGACCAAATCTTGGGTTTCAATAAGCTCTTATGGTTACTGATGCACACATTCGATCTCAAGCTAACACGAAACTTAATCATGAAAATTTCGATAACAGCCGCACACGACATATGGGAAAAGTGAAGATTTCCGTCAAGTGGACGAAACCTATCAAAAGGAAAGGATTTGCATTTTTTACTTTATGCTTTCTTGTTTGTAGTGACTCAGATTATTTTGTATGCTCGAAATGTTGCATGTCCCTACATTATGATTTGTAGATATTGCAATTTTGCGATTCATATCATCTTTCAATCAGAGGACATATCTACATGATAGAGATGGATCCGTATATGTCAAACTCCCTGTAAACTCTAGCGGAAATCTAAATTGATGTAAAGATTCATTGACCTGTGCACCATACCACCATCTTGCTAGTTTAGTTAATAGTTAGGAGCCTAGTGTCTCATTGAGTTTAAAGCTGTTTTGAGCAAGTAGGCTAATTCAAGGAATTTGGTGCTTCAACCCTAGTAGAAAATGGCATGCCTTTCCCTAAAGTCTTTACGGAGATGTAAGTGGAATTGCCACGCACGCACACCATGAAAAATTGATTGCGGAAGGAGAAGACCATACTTTTTCTTTCCCATGGAATCAGACACATTTTCTCGAGGGATAAGTGTATTGAAAGTCCTAACACTTTCAAAAAGTGTAATTAAATCATAAAATTTGTCAAATTGATTAAATTAAGTCCTTTTATCGATAGTATTTTTTTAAAATTTTAGGATTCAATTATACTTTTATGATAAGTTTTATGACTTGATTGCACTTTTTAAAAGTTTTAAGATTCGATTGAACTTTCGTGATAAATTTTAGGATTTAGTTGCATTTTTAAAGTTTTAAAATTCAATTACATTTTTATGACAAGTTCTATGACTTCTAATGTATTTATCCCTTTCCTTAAACTCTAGAATCCTATATTAATCTCCTAAGATTATTTGAAAAGTAAGAACAGCTCATTTTTTGACAAGAATAGCTTGTTCTTCTCAATGGGTCTTTGAACAATTATCTAGAACTCATCCTAGCTAAATGACCCATATCCAGCATCAAGAACAAGTTCACTGCTATCAATTGTAGATACATCAGCCTCCTTCGTAGACTGTTGACGGAAACTCTATCTTGAGTGCATGTCTTTGTGCAGAGGCACCTCGGACGTCACTAAACAGGTCGTGTTTGAATATCGATGTTTGTGTTCTTTTCATAGAGGTCGCATATACTTTGGTGGTCAACGAGAAAAGCGACATGTACAATTTTGGTGTAGTTGCATTGGAGACCATAATGGGCAAGCATCAAGAGAGATCATATCAGGTTTATGGACATCATTGGAAGAACATGGAATGCTGCATCAAATATTAGACTCACGTCTGCCTTATCCAAGACAGAGTTCCACAGCGAGAGACAGAGTCTTAGCCATCGCTGTAGCGCTTACTTGCTTGAGTTTCAAGCCCAAATTACGACCAACAATGAAACAAGCGTCCGAGGCTTTTCTAGCTCGAAAGTTATTATTAGCCAAGCCCCTTCACGAAATTTCATTGATTGAGCTTCATATAAACCGAGAGGTGTGGTCAAGAGACAATAAGTCTGAAACTTCGCTGAGACTTGAAGGATGAAATGGGGGTTTTCAGCGTGGTTATAAGCTATAACAGCAGGATCCCTTTGGATGAAAGCTTTATTTTGTTGAATGAAATTGGAGTTAGAACTTCGTCTATGTGTATATCTTATGTCACAGGTCTAATATCAATGACAAATTGACTATAGTCCAGGTGCAATACAGCCTTTGGGTTTTTTCATGATAACATGATTGATGAAGTGATTATTCCGGTCCATCATCAACCAGGATCATAGCTCTGTAATTGTTTGCTAAATCAATGTAAGTAATCAAACAATCAACTATCATTATCCAGAAATGGGGGCATCTACTGCAACAAGCATCCCCCATTCTACTTTGCAGAAACTATATTCGTTACTGAAAATGACTGCTGCTAACTTAATATAATTGAAGGAAAAGCCAAGAGGTGTTGAAAATCAACCAAATTAGACACTTCCCACGAGGATTCATCGACAAGACTCTAAGATAATGTGTTGTCGACGGGACTAGGCTATATGGCATTTGGCTTCATTAGGCTATTCACTGCACACGAGTTGGAAATATTTTTCCTTAGCAGAAGACTTACTCAGTGAAGAAAGGACTGAAAATTGTGCAATGTCTTCTCTAGATGTGATGGATGAAGATCCCAGTGTGTTTGGATGATGATGATTGGATAGTTGAGTCTGGGTGCTCAAACCATCGATAGAAGCTATCAAGCATATCAAAGTACAACGACAAATGAGCAATTGTCACCGCAAACAACTCAAGGTTGTCAATCACCCACATCGACTAGATGTAATAACACTCTAGTTCACATAAAAAAAAAAGTGCAAAACATGCATCGCGTGTTGGGAATGAAGAAAAACCTCCCGTTAGTACTAGAACTTATAAGCTTGTGTAATTAGGTGGTGTTTGACTCGAACATGTTAAGGTGCACCACAGTTTGGAATCCATCAATATGCTAATCATGGAAAGACGTCGATTAGAGTCTATTTACATGATGTCAGCATAGGTGGCATACATGGACAAAATTCAAAAAAGCAAGATGCCTGATTTATGGAATGCTCAGCACAGAGTGTAAGTGATCATAAGTCAAAGATGATGATGAAGAAGGTTATTCTAAAGGGTCTTCTCCCGCTAGATGTTCAAGAAGATGTAGTATGTGTTGGGTATCAAGCCAATATGCCTCTCCAACTCATTCACTCATATGTTATTGAACCAACAAAGCAACCATCAGTCAAAAGTTAAAAAAGTACATGATAACGTTCATCAATGATTTCTTCGGGGAATGTCTAAGTTGATTTGATGAGAAAAAACAGAGGCATTAAACAAATTAAAGGAGTCTTTTAAAGTAGAAAAAGAAGTAGGCAAGGAAATACAATGCCTTTGTATTGACAAACTGGGTGAGTATATATCATGTAAATCTATAAAGTGTTCTATAGCGGTGTAAGACACGGGAATAGTTTACATGTTCGAGTATACCACAACAAAATAGAGTTGTCAAGAGAAAGAACCAAATATGACAAAGACCTATAGAAGCATGTCTCATGCTAATGTTATATCAAGGTTTTGGGCCAACTGTATGAAGATGGTGGCATACTTAAAAAATAGACTACTCTAAGTCGGTTTTGGTTTTATGACACCATACGAGAAGCTGTGGAATCGCAAACCCACGGTAAATCACTTTAGAGTATTTGGAGGCATATGTTTTGCCTTCATACTAAACGAATCAAGTTCAATGAGATGGCGGTTCTCTACTTATATGTGGGCTATGATGAGCAAAAAAAAAAAAGGGTGGAAGCATTGTAATCCTATAACGTGCAACGTTACACTTCTAGGAACCTGATAGTTGACAAAGCGTCATAGTGGGGATTGTCACGAGCACTTATACTAGATTTAATACAAGTCGAAGAGGTACGAAAAAGAGTAGAAGAAGATAATGGGCCTCATAAGGCCCAACCAATTGAAAAAGTAGCCATAGAAGGTGAACCCATAGAAGGAGTCGAAGCACGACTGCATAAAAAAATCAAAGAATCCATGGTCGGCAGTTATACATTTGACAATAGCAATAGAGCTTTCGCCAAGTCAGGTGAACAAACTTGAAGAGTAATCTCCTCAGCTAAGGAGGTAAACAAAGCAAAGGAAATAAAATTTAAATATGCAAATGCAACTTAGGAAAAGTCTACACCAACCAATTGGCTACCTTGTAGAGCTCCACTACGATAATTAACCAACCATACGATTGGCAAGATCCTGATATTCCCACAAGAACTAAGCATGTAGAAATACATTATTAGTTCTTGCAAGAAATAAGTGTTACTGGGAGGGAGTACATAAAGACGATTGATCAAGTTGTAGATATTTTCACCAAAGGACTTGGCACTCCAAAATTCCGACTTTATCTCTTTGTTTATTTAGATTTTTCTTGGTACGAGATATTTTAGAAGAAGAGTAGAGAAATTGTGTAACTAATAGATTGTCCACATAGTATTATTAGTAATCGTTAGAATTAACTAAGGGGATGAATTTCTAAAATTAACTCGAAGGTAGGACCACCTCCATGTTTGGGCCATAAATAGATACCAAGTGCCTCCCATTTAAGCACGCGTGTGTGAAAGAAGTCCTAAGCAATATCTCACAGTGACAAAGAATTGTAAAAATTATATAATTGTGAGATATTGTGGAGAGTGCTCATGATAAAAAGACTATGTTTACTTAATTGAACATTGTGTCTTTCTATACAAGGCGGGTCATGGCCGAGAAGAATTGTCAATTAAATGCATCGGTTCATAGGGCTCTCTCAGCATAAATAACGCAACTAAAGCATGCGTTACTTCTAACCCAAAAAAAAAGGGAAAAAGAAAAAAAGCCTGCGCTACTTCAATGAATTCCTACCTATTAAATGATTAGATCTCCGGGACGACACCTGTACGCGTTATATAACTTTTCGCACTCGAGTTGCTGCTTCCTTGATGAGCACAGCACATGCCAAGTGTTACCATTGTCTCAACGAAAAACTGAATCCACTTGCATGACTTTCGTACGAACATTAAATATTCGAACTTTGAATTGCACATAACGTAACATTCCAGTGATGGTGTAAGCCCCCGACAATAGGAAACATTAGACTCACAGTTAACTTTTGCTCTGCTTCCATCTTGGATGAGCATGGATACTAATTTGAAAAGTTGATTACAAAACTTTGTGTAAAGCATAGGTTAGTCTGGCGGGAGGGACTTTACTTTCGACGTCTCACCCCAGACGTAAAAGGTTACTATATCTACTTATTTAGTGGTAGTGAGAATTGAAGTTTTGACATGATGCCTCACTTAATTCCCAGTCAATCTTTTTCTTTCCAACTGGAATGAAAGAAAAAGATTACTTCAAACCCAAAAAAATGGAAAAAGCCTGCATTATTCAATGAATTCCAACCTGGTAAATGATTATATTTTCAGGACGACACTTGTACACATTATATAACTTTTCGCACTGAAAGTCCTAACACTTTCAAAAAGTGTAATTAAATCCTAAAATTTGTCAAATTGATTAAATCAAATCCTTTTATTGATAGCATTTAAAAAAAAATTTAGGACTCAATTATACTTTTATGATAAATTTTAAGATTCAACTGAACTTTCGTGATAAGTTTTAGGACTTAGTTGTACTTTTAAAGTTTTAAGACTCAATTACACTTTTATGACATGTTCTATAAGTTCTAATACACTTATCCCTTTCCTTAAACTCTAGAATCCTATATTAATCTCCTGAGATTATTTGAAAAGTAAGAACAGCCCAGTTTTTTTACAAGAATAGCTTGTTCTTCTCAATGGGTCTTTGAACAATTATTTGGAACTCATCCTAGCTAAATGTCCCATATCCAGCATCAAGAACAAGTTCACTGCGATCAATTGTAGATACATCAGCCTCCTTCGTAGACTGTCGGCGGAAACTCTCTCTCGAGTGCATGTCTTCATGTAGAGGCACCTCCTACGTCAGTAAACAGGTCGTGTTCGAATATCGGTTTCTGCAAGATGAGCATCCCTAGGGACTCCTTCGACTACATCTCCATCGAGAAATTTTCCAATCATGCGTACGACTTCTGGGTTGGTGATCTTTCGCAGGTTAAATTTAAAGAGTTGGGTTCTAGCTCTCGACTAGGTGATAGGGATTCTAACATACAAGGATGCCAAAAAGAACAGCCAGAGCAACATGTGCACCCAGAACACCATTTGCACTAATGCTAAAAAAGGATTTGGGTACAAGCGATATTGTTTAGAAGGTTCTAGTAAGTTGACACATCAACATTCTTGAACCTGTCCTTTGTATTCGTGTGGCCTGAGAAAACTAGATACATTTGATGTGCAGGTTTAGTTTGTATTGGTATTGCTGAATGTTTGAATCCAGAGAAAAACCCAGTTGAGGGATTTGCCATAATATTGAAGAGGGTGGTGATACATGTTCTTGCCCAAAGGGCTATTATGGTGGTGGCAAGAAGGGTAGTGGAGATAGATAAGGATGCATTGTTAATCCATTTCATGAAGATTTTTGTTGGTAAGTTGTTTCATTTTACTTAAGAGTTCCTCACTCAAGAAAACCTTCTATACTAGCTTATTTCAAGAATATATAATAATTTCTTTGTGGTTTAGGAGAAATTAACTACTCACATTTTACTTGGTATATTCTAGTTACTGAAGTTTCCATGGAAAAGATAAATGAGATTATCTGATGCAGTAAACCCATCATGTGTTACTAATTACAACACAATTGAATTTTCTTAGCATGCAAAAATAAATTAAATTCACCCATGTCCATTTTTCAACTGTTAGAGCATCTTTTGACTTAGAGCATCTTTTGACTTGGTGAACTTGTGTTTTGGATAAATGTGGATACATTTTCCGTCAATAGAGATCACATTGCGAATATTAATATCTATACCAAATGACTTGTAGTTGCATCATCTATAGTGCTATTAATCATATAGTTATAGCACATAATTATGTGTTCGTTAGCCGCCTTCCTATATCACAACAAATCTTAAAGATATTTTAGCTTAAGTGTTATATCCTGTATTATTTCCTCGTTTGACCACGAAAATGCCTTAATTCCACACATATGGTACAGATTAACCCAACTTCTAGAACATTCAAACATGTCAAACTAACACACTAATTTTGATGATTATTCTAAATCCAACACGCCATAATTTCTAAATGTTTATGCAATTCTGACACAACGTTGTCATCATCTAATTACTTGTGACACATTCTTATATTCCTTTACTCTTTACATCTTTTTTATCTTCTTTCAAGCACGAATCATGCTCTTGGATATTTTAAAACTTGATATTAGGGATAAGAAAAACTACTTAAAAAAATGTCCAAAATTTCTTTAAGGTTGGGCCATGTGGCCTGGCCAACAAAAAAAAAAAAGTTGTGGAGCCTGGGCCAACCTGTTGGGGCCCATGGGCCTTACCCACAGGCCCAAGACAGGGCTCGTACCTGATTGAAATTGTCTCGGCTTGGTGCTGTCCCAAGCGGGCTGGGCCATGCTCCCAGCATGGCCCATTATCCTCCTCTAGCGGAGAATGAGAGAGAGAGAGAGGAGGAGGAGAGCTTTGACTTCTTACGGAATCTTTGACCAATTGCCTCGGGCAACCTGGCCGCCTCAGTGGACGATTTCAGAGAAGTCAAAAACATGAGAAAGTGCCGTGTCCGAGCCGGTTTACGTTTTTCGTTCTTTTATAAGGAATTGTCAATTTGCCACTCATGTTGGATGGGAAAGCCAAACCGTCCTCTTGTTCCCAAATTTGTGACAATTTGGTCCTTGAAGAGACGAAATCGGATCGCTTTACCTAAAATCGCTATTGTCTAAATAAATAAATTACAAACAACTCTCACTTGTCCTAGGCAATAGAATTAAAACAAAAACAACTTTCATACCGCCATCGAAACTTCTCCTATTTGTTGTTGTAGGTAGGCAATTTAAGGGACTTACTTTTTAGACTTTATGAGCAAACGGGAAAAATTTCGAGGAGTAAATTTTCATACATACTAGGTAAAAGCAGCAACACAACATTGCAATGTTTTTAGGGTGTAATTGGCATTTCCCTTCTCATTTTGTGTTATCTTTTATCTTTTCCTCGTTTGCCAATGCAATTCGTCAAAATTTCTTTTTCATAGTGATGACACGTGTGGATTTTATATGAACGTCATCGGATATTATATGATGCTCCAGCTATTACAATTCAATTGTAAATGAATTTGAGTATCGTACTAAATTTAATTAACTGGGAGTAAACGAGTACCACAAAGCCGAATGGGAACTTCTAACCATTTGGTTTTTTTTTTTTTTTACTTGGGGCAACATTTTGGGATAGAATTGGAACTACCAATGAATATCCTGAGGGCAAAATTAGAAGAAGATTTAATAGTAGGACGTGAAATTGGACATATCCCAAACTTCTGGGACAAGGTGTAGTTAGCGGGAATTTAAGTCAATGCTCCCATAGACAAGAATACGAGAAACTTCAAGGCTGTTACTTTGCCTTTGTTATAAGAACCACACGCAGATGCATTCTCCACGACAAAACGAATTCACAGAGAGAGAGAAAGAGACAGAGAGACAGAGAGACAGAGAGAGACAGAGAGAGAGAGAGCCATGGGTTCAAAGTGGAATCTTTTGGAGATAACGAGGATGATGTTCGTGGTCGGACAGTTATTACTAATATCATCATCATTATCATCTTCTCAAGCTGTATCTTCCAACTGCCAAGAAACTTGCGGATACGTCGCCGTGCCTTACCCCTTCGGCATCGGAGATGGGTGCTACTTGAACGAGCACTTCTCCATCCACTGCAACGTCACTGCCGCCTCCACCCCTTTGGCAAGCTTGCCGGACCTCGCTTAGCCACTCGCCGGCGGTGGCCGGCACCGGCAACAATGGCTAGTGGGCGGCGATGGGGCGGCAGTAGGCTAAGGGAGGAAGAAGAAAATGAAAGAGAAAGAGAAAAGAAAAAAAAGAAAGGAAAAAAAACTGATTCTTGAAGATCTCAGAAACAAGAAATAACTTTTTTTTTATTCTTGATTCCGTTTCAAATCTATTCCCAGGAAAAAAAATTCACTAAACACATTTCTATTCCCGAGAACAAAAAATCCACTCCCAAGAACGAAAAAACAGAATCAGTTATTCCCGAAAGCATTACCATTTATGACCTAATTAACTAGGGGTTGAGGAACAATGGAAAGCAAAAAATCTTAACCCACCAAAGTGCTTTAAATTTAGGGGCTCCATTTTAGTTGTTCGTGCAATCGTTATGAACTTTCGTAAAGAGCTGTGCTCTGCACCGCATTATCGATTTCGATCATTCAAGAACTCTTCTAGGTATGATAATTTTCAAGCGATTATCTGCAAAACTAGACTAATTCCCCCTATCCAGCACCAAGTACACATGTTCTCCGTAGTCGATTGCGACACGTCGGCTATTTGCTGAGACCGCCACGATGAACTTGTTCTCTGCAAATAGACGACGATTGGTCACAACAATCGTGACCAACTGCAATGAATTTGTTCTCCGTGCTAAATATGGGGAATTCAATTAATCTAAGCCACGGATAGTCGCTCGAAGACTCATCACACCTGGAAGAGTTATGGCAGTCTTGACCGATCGAAACGATAACGCCCACCTCATGATCGCAACCGACTGCAGTGAACTTGTTCTTCGTGCTAAATATAGGGAATTCAGCTAATCCTGCCTCTTCGAGTGCTTGCCCGACTTCAGATCGGGGCCCATATGAAATCCGCGGTCGATTTGCAAGGCCTCTGATCGTGGATGGAAATCGGAGATAATAGCACCTCGCTGAAACGGAACGAGAGTGACAAATGGATTTAAGTTGGGCTTTGTTTAGTTCATAGTCAGTTTAATAAGCTCTTGGGTTTGGTAAATTTGGACTTGCTTCGGCTTTAGAGAATTCTGGGTTTGAGCTTGAACAAAGCCCATTCCATTTGTAAAGCCTTTCTTGTTTTCTGTGACCTGGACCTGTGAGGTCCAATCTGGGTCCAAATTCGGACTAGGCCCAAGGGCCTAGGCCGAGTCTCTATTTCCAGAAAATAAAAAAAAATTCGGAAAATAAAAAAAAGGATAAAATTGGTTACAGAAACAGGCCTCGATTGAGTTGTTAGATTTTAGCATTGAAATTAGTTTTAGTTTCATGATTTTCTCTAGTTTAGATTTGGGAAAACTAGTTTCTTTGGAAAATTTAATTTGATTTTAACTAAGCTCATGGGGGTTGTTGTCATAGAACTTAATAAATGAGGCCATGTTATATTCTTTGCCCGACTCGTATCAAGTTATTTTACCACTTCACTATTTTAATCACTTTTCTTCATTATTCTTGATTTGTTTATTTCTTGCAATTGCTTTTATATCGTTTTTGCATTGCAATTCACTTTCTTGGTTGAATAGTTAGGTCATATTCAATGATCATAATAAATACAAAAAACATTGCATCGACACTTAATGGATGTGAATCTTAGGATTCACAATTTTGTCAAAGGATTGCATGAACACCTTAGTTGACAAATAGTCAAGTTTAGATATCTAAAATGCACTAGTTAAATAAACCAATATTAAGTCCTTAACCCTAAATTTCTGGTTGTGTAGGAAGTGATTTATATTTGTATATCTCATTTGGTTTCTAATCAATCTCAACAGGCTAGTGACAACTCTTCATTTAGAGTTCTCATAGCATTAATCGAATTAAAATGAAAGGCACAATGTCGCATGATGTAAAAATTTGGGAGAGCCCATGCCAATTGAGGACTATCAACCCTCAACTCAACATCACCGCTAAACCCCTCCTATCCCCAACACCTGTTCAGAAGGGTCGTGACAAGATGCATAGATAGGGATGGCTATTTTACCAATCCAAGTAGATATCCTTACTTCCTAGTCCCAATAAAATGAGTGAAAGCCCGTGATCAACGAATTTTGGGGCGGCTATGTGGTAAAATCTTTCTACTCCACATTCAGGCAGGGGGAGGAATAGGTATGGCTAGGCTTCTTTTCCTCTTGTTTTTTCTTTATTCCTCCTAAAGATTTTCTAGCTTTGGTGGTTTTAACACTATTCTTTTCTCATTTAACCGTGAAAACTTTATATAATTCCTAACAAAACGTAAGGATTGATCAAATTCTGACTCTAATTTGCAAACTTGCAAATAAAGCCGTAAACTTTTACAGTTACCCCAAATCTAGCAAGCCGTTAGCTTCAAATATTTACAAATTTCTAGCATGCTGATATTATTTTGTCGCGACCTTCTTGAAGGTGGACCATGAGGGAAGGCTAATGGATTACCAAGCGTGGTACTTAGCACGGACTCTCTCAAGTCCTACCAATCGCAACTTGGTACTTAATTTGATGTGTAATTAACCTTCCTCATTTGGAGTCACCACTAATTGATTATGGATCAATTAAACATCCATGTAAAATATGGGAGTGCATTTTACTTTTGTGAACTAGGGATTTAATGAATTGGGCGACTTGATTACGTTAGATTAATCTAATGCCCAATTGATACCTTTTCTCATATTTCAAAAATGTTTTGTATGCAGTTTTTATTTATTTTTTACCCTATGTCACTAACATATGAGGGGTGTGCGCAATTAGGGAATATAATACCCAATAATCAGCATATGAATTGCAGAGAATTTTTAAAGAACCTGAATACGTTAAGCAAGAAAGCAAATCGCTATCCATCGTCACAGAATTTCTGCTAACTATGATAAAGAAAATATGCAAGCGAAATGCATGGTTATGCATGGACTAGGACTAACCGCAATCATTCATCCCGCTCCTTTCATTTTTCTTTCTTTTATTACTCTCACTGCACTTGAAAACATTCCTCAAATCTCTCCTCTTGGCTGGCCGCAAGTTTGCTGGACTGATTGTTCTTCTTGATTATCACCCATACCATGCGCACAATCTATTCGATGATATTTGCTTGTTCCGGTGCCGACTGAAAGTATTTCTTCTCAAATTCAAGCACGATGAAGCTATGAAGCTAGGTCAAGATGAAATTTGTTGGGTGCGGAAATGCTTTATAATGTCTAAATGCCTAAATTGCAATGAAAAAATATCAATATTTTTATTTAGGGGTTGATTTTGATGGCTCAATTTATTTATTTATTTAGGGGTTGTTTTTTATGCAACGTGAGTTGATCCCTTGACAACCAACAAGAGTCGACCTGGTTTGTAAGGACTCAGGCCTATTACTGTGTAATATTGTCTGCTTTAGGCCAATGCCCGCACGACTTTGTTTTCTAGGCTTCGCTCAAAAATGCATTACACAAGATAAGAACCCAAACCTTATCAACTAGCTCAGGACTCTTCCCTAGGCGATATGGGACAAGAGAAAAATTAATTTATTTTCATGGTTTGGCTTATGTGGATTAAAAATTTTGAAGCATCATGCCTTTATTATTAGGTGGTGATGGCTTTTGAAGTTGTTGAACTTAAGCGATTCTGTAGATTGTTTTTTCGTAATTATACAACTAAAGTCGAGTTTCCCTATCTGCTGCCTCACTACTAGTTTTCTTGTGAAGGATAATTGAATTATCATCTTGTCACTTTGCTGAGATATTAAAGTGGTTTCACCCTCTATCTAACTGGCAATATCCGTTCTCCACAAAGCTAAAATGCAGAGCCATAAATTCTGAAAGTTCATGCTACCATTATCTTCATAAAAATTGGAAACGGTTCGTTGGACGACCAGCAAGCTAAATAGGTTGTGCATGTCCTATTCCGAAATTGCAAATGTCCTACGGATGCAGTTTTCGAGAAATTAGTGGACAATACAGAGAAGTCCAGTGCATCCTCTGCGAATGTAATCGCTCTGTTCCAAAATTCCTACGGCCCAATGCATATGAAGAAGTAATGCTAAGGTATTATTTTCAAGCACATGAGGCCACTCGAGATGCACACTACTAGTCTCTAGAAGAGCACAAGCATAATCAACCAGTGTCAATTTATTCCTCTCAAGACCCTTAGACACTCTGAATAGACATATATTTTATCCAGATAGCATGTGTCATAAATACAGTGACTCATTCAAGGACCCTAATCTAGTTGTGCACCATGAACCTGTCAATAAGTAAAGGAATTTTGCCAGTGTCTCATTGGTTGAGCTTTGTGCTTTGTAATTTTATGTAGGAATGTTCCTAGTTTGTTATGCTAGTGTCACTTTAAACTATCGGTCTTGTATAAGGGAATCCATCCCCAAGATGTATTTTTGAAAAATAGTCATTTGTAATGGCCATTTGGGCCTCATGCAATTCATGTAATGCCCTTGCCTTCAGTTATAAAAGGCAAAGAAGAGCAATCATAAAATGGAGGTGAACTTCCGGAAAACCATCATATTTTCTCCTATCGTGTTTTTGTAAACGTTGTCGTTCTCTCGGCATATTGTTAGTTGAAGGATAAGAATAAATCTTTGATAATGTGATATCCAAATTCTTGGTGAAGCAAGTATTCTCTCTTTTTATCAGTCAAAGTGATCCTATGGATCAAAAAGCTAAACTAATATTGAGATTTCAAGTCTCAAAGTGACCATTTTAATAAGATTTTCAGGCTAAAAATCAATCATATTTTGATTGTTGAGGGAAGAACCTATGTATTGTGATGGCATATTGACCTTAAATCTTCTTCTTCTCGGTAACTTAATCTCTTAGGATTGTGCAATTGGAACCGATTGAACCAGGAGTCACTCGAACTAGATTGGATTGGTTGGTGATGCGTAGTTCTCATTGTGCTAGTCTGGTTACTAATTCCATAAAATCGGAATCGATCTTTATCTCTCTCACCAAGTGTGAGCTCTCTCTCTATCCCTCTTTGGTGATAGAAAACCCTACATTCCCAAACCCTACCTTCCCTTCTCAGATCTGGATTCATGGCAGCATCAATAAACCCTCCACCTGACTAATTACTCGTACCCATTGAAAGATCTATGGCGCAGCATTTGAAGACCAGCGACCACCCATCCTCTCAGTGCCCAAATCTGAAGAGGGCTCTCTTGACCTTCGGACCCATGGCTTCCACTCAAGGTGATTCTCCTGACCTACGGGATCCACTGTAGTAAGCTAAATCATTCTCATTTTGGATTATTGGAGTGCTTGACCCGAATGGCAGCTGCAACTCAAGATTAGAGCTCCCTTCACTCCCTGTTCCATCTCCAAAATCAGTGAAATCTCCCCTCCATATCGGAACAAACAGTAGGAACTTTGTATGAAGAATGGAAGAAACCAACCTCCGTATGGCAGCATTGTGCAGAAGTATGGGAGATTTGTGGTCTGACGCGGTGGTGACAGAACTAGCTGAAGAAGTTTCTGAGGAAGAACAGCAGGTAAATGATAGAACATTGTTTGGCAAACTTTTTTCAAAACCAAACGTTAATGTTCAAGCCTTTATTAGCACAATGAAGAAGGCATGGAAGATAGATACAGTGCAATGTGAGGTTTTAGAGCCTGGGTTTTTCACATTCATATTTAATTCAGTAGAGGAAAAACGGAAAGTATTAGATGGTGGACCATGGTCCTTTGCAAGTAACCTCTTGGTGTTAAAAGAAGGGGACCCCACTATACCTGAACATTGCTATGAATTCACGCACTATGCATTTTGGGTGCATATAATGGGCCTGCCTAGAGCCAAGATTAATGATGCCACTGTGCGTCAAATTGCTGCTAAGTTGGGAGAAGTTGAAGAGATAAAATTTGAAGCCAAAACTTCCAACTCCCGCAAAATTGGAAAGGCAAAAATCAGGCTGAACCTATCCCAACCCCTGCAAACAGGAACCTTAATTAGTTTTGGGAACAAAAAGTGGTGGGTAGATTTCAAATACGAAAGGCTTCCTCATTTTTGCTATTCCTGTGGGAAAATAGGGCACTATGCAAACTTTTGTCCAGTTATACCTTATGAAGAGTCAGGTCTACCCCAGGACAGACCGGGACGCTATGGATCATGGCTTAAGGCAGAAGCCAGAGAAACAAGCCAATTCTGGAAGGCGTTCTATGGAGAGCTTGATTCATCAGCTATTGAGGAAGTTGCTGCTTCAACCACCACCAAAGACCGTCCAGAGGAAGAACTAAACATAGCAGCAGCAGAACAAAATCAGATGGCCATTGTCTTAGCAAACCCTGTGCAGCTCGAAAATGATGCAAAAATGGAGGGGAGAGAACATAATGCAAATAGCAAATGGAAGAGAGTCTCCCCAACCCTCTTACTTTACCAGAAATCAGCAGATGATGCATTATTAGAAGGGCACTCTAGGAAAGGAAAAACTCAGTACAAGTCGCCGGTGCAGAAGAAACAGAAACGAGTTAGCCCTTATGAGAAGAGGATTCCTACTATGTTATCAATGAACGAAGACCAACTCACGGATACCCCAATTCAGGTGTGGGAAGGTGTCCAATCACGGGCTTTGGTGGCTAGCCCTAATAAGCCACCACAACAACGATGAGGATTTTGAGCTGGAACTGTCAAGGGTTGGGCACACCCTTGACAGTTCGTCATCTACGAGCCTTAGTGGCTCAAGAAAGGCCTAATCTGGTTTTCTTGATGGAAACCAAGAATAAAGAATATGTGGTTGAAAGAGTAAGGAGGAGTCTAAAATTTACCTGTTCCTCTCTTGTTGAACCTAATGGCATAGCGGGAGGCCTAGCACTAATGTGGGACGAGGAGGTAAAAGTGGAAGTGCAATCTAGTGCCCAAGATTTTATTGACATAACAGGCACAATCTACAGCACTGGAGACGTAATGCGAATCACCTTTATACATGCCTCCACAAACTTCCAGGAGAGACAACATCTTTGGCAAACACTAAGCTCTACTACTCTTAGTAATAATCTCCCTTGGTTATGCATTGGAGATTTCAATGAAGTACTCTACCAATGGGAAAAGGTTGGGCGGCGTGAAGTGGAGAGATATAGAATTCAAGCGTTTCGAGACTTCCTAGATAGCTGCTCTTTGATGGACATTGAGAGTAAGGGGTGTGCATATACATGGTCCAACAACAGGGAAGGTACTGACCTGGTAAAAAAGAGGCTGGACAGGGCTGTGTGTACTATGGAATGGCGCATCATTTTCCCACATGCTGAGGTATATGCCTTGCCTGCTATAGGGTCCGATCATAGCCCAATCTTACTATCACTGGAAAAGCAATACAAACCAAGACAGAAACGTTTCAAACTTGAGGTTTTTTGGCTAGAAGATCCCAGCTGTGCAGAACTAATTAAAAATACATGGAGTGCAGAACATACACAACAGGATCACCTAGTAGAGAAACTAAAGAAGGTGGTGGCAGCAATGAGCACATGGAGTAGAGGCAAATTCTAGAACTCTCATAAACTAATTGTTCAATTAAAATCACAGCTCACACAGATTACAAATGATGCAGCAGGGGAAACACATGCGAAGGAATTTAAAGATCTTGTGGCTAGAATTGAAGAACTATGGCGCCAAGAAGAAATGTACTGGGGCATGCGATCCAGGATAAATTGGTTGAAATGGGGTGACCAAAATACTAAGTATTTCCATGCTTTGACTATTCAAAGAAGGCAAAGAAACAAGATCACTATGCTGAAAGTAGACGATCACACTTGGTGCCGTGATCAAGCAGCCCTAACACAACATATTCGGGAGTTCTACCAGAATCTATTCACCTCAGTGGGCGCTCGAAACTACCAGCCAGTCCTTGATCAATGTCCTAAAGTAGTGTCAAATGAGATGAATGAGGCTCTAATCAAACAAGCCACTCAAGAGGAGGTAAAACAAGCCGTCTTTCAGCTAGGAGGTACTAAGGCACCGGGACCGGATGGGCTCCATGGAATCTTTTATCAGAAAAACTGGTCAGTACTACATGAGGACCTATTTAAACTAGTGGATTCTTTTCTCAGCCAAGGAAGGTTTGATCCAGAGCTCAACAAGACAAACATAGCCCTTATCCCAAAAGTCACAAATCCAGAAGATGTCACCCAATTCAGGCCTATTAGTTTGTGTAATTTCAGTTATAAAATTATTGCAAAAGTACTAGCTAATAGACTGAAACCGTGGCTGCCAAGGATTATATCAATGGAACAGAGTGCTTTCGTGAGTGGCCAACAAATTCAGGATAACATTCTCATAGTTCAGGAGGTGTTGCACCAACTACGGATCAGAAAACGAAAGAGAAAATTCCAGGCTGTGTTGAAACTCGATATGCAAAAAGCCTATGATAGGATTGAATGGGATTTTCTCTGTGATTATATGCGGAAGATGGGATTTGATGAGAAATGGGTCCAATGGGTTTATTATTGTATATCAACAGTAAGCTTCAGCACCTTGGTAAATGGGGAATCCTCTAGGGCATTCAACCCTTCGAGAGGGATAAGACAAGGTGACCCCCTCTCACCCTATCTCTTTATTATAGTAGCCAACGCACTATCTGCACTGATGTCCAAGGCTGTAGCGGATGGTACTATAAAAGGTATCAAACTAAACTCCACCTGCCCCATACTATCCCACCTGCTTTTTGCTGATGATGCTATATTCTTCCTGAATGGGACAGTAAGGGAAGCCCAAAACCTGGCTAGTATTTTAAGTCAGTACTGTTTTGCATCGGGACAGGCCATCAACCTCAACAAATCGGGTCTGTTACTATGTAAGGAATGCCCACAGCAACTAAAACAAAACATCTCAGCAGAACTGAGGGTTCCCCTTATTGAAAAAACAGGGAAATACCTTGGTATTCCATCTGATTGGGGACAAACAAGAAAGCAAATGTTCACTTGGATACTCACTAGAGTTGAGAGTAAATTAGAAGGGTGGAAGGAAAAGCTGCTCTCAAGGGCTGGAAAAGAAATTCTCCTAAAAGCTGTTGTACAAGCTTTACCTCAATATGCTATGTCTATTTTTAAAATCCCAATATCCATATGTCGGGCCATTGAAACAAAAATAGCAGCATTCTGGTGGAAACAACATGCAGCAAAGAGGGGTGTCCACTGGAAAAAATGGGATGTTCTAAAAACTAGAAAAGATCGAGGAGGGCTTGGGTTTCGAGACTTACTAAACTTTAATAGAGCAATGTTGGGAAAGCAGGCCTGGAGACTAATTCAAAAGCCGGAAGCACTATGGAGCAGGGTTTTAAAAAGTATCTACTTCCCTAGAGGAGACTTCTGGAAAGCACAAAGCAGGCCACAATCATCTTGGGGATGGAAGAGCCTACTGGTGGGCAGAGATGTTCTGGAACCATGCACTCAATGGACCATAGGAGATGGGAAAAGTATTCGAATTAGGGAGGATAGGTGGCTGCCCTCTGGCTTTATACATGGTCCAGTAAATAAACACGACCCCTGTGTAGTTGCTGACTTAATTACACAACAGCCCAGGGAATGGAATATTGAAAAACTAAATGATTTGTTTGCTGAGAGTGTGGTCAAGGAAATTATTGCTATTCCTCTTGGGCTATATCCTACATCAGACAAATTAAGATGGACAGCAAACCAGTCGGGCGACTACACGGTAAAAAGTGGTTACAATAGCATCCAAAACAAAAATGGGGCAATATCAGCAGATAATCCAATGTCCTCCTATCAAGTACCCCATTCTCTCTGGACAAAGGTATGGCAGCTTCGAATTTACTCCAAAATCAGAATTTTCATATGGAGCATATGCAATAATGCCCTCCCCACCACAAAAAATCTTTACAAAAGGAAAATGGTACGTGATCCACTATGTCTCCTTTGCCACAAAGAGCCCGAAACAATGGAGCACCTATTTATTTTATGTGACTGGGCAAAAGGAATTTGGGCAGACCAGAGCATAAACGCAGATGCTACTCCATCACACATAAGTCGCATTGATAAGTGGATATTCGAGTACCTTACCTCCGCAAGAGAACCAACTTCGAAGAACTTGTTTGCTGGTTTGTTGTGGCAGATTTGGAAACTCAGAAACGCTGCCATCTTTCAAGGACGTCCTCCTTGTCAGTGAGCTGCTCTTCAACAGGCACGAACTACAGTAGATCTATATGGAAAATGGCACCCGCATCACAAGACCAAAACCGACCAGAACAGAGCAGCCGAACAGAGCTGGATCCCCCCTCCCGAACACGAACTAAAGTTAGATGTCGATTGCTCGTGGAATAAAGAAACACTAATCGGATCAGCTGCTGGGATCTGCAGAAATAGCGCTGGACAGCTCGTGGGAGGCTTTGCTCGGGCGCTTCGAGCTCCATCGGCAGCTGTGGGAGAAACCCTAGCAGTGCGGTTTGCTTTGAAGTGGTTGCAGGAACAGAAGGGGGACGAATTTCATTCTGAACTGAGCTTCAGTTCAGCACGTGAGCTGAGAGTTACGTTGACCACCGACAGCTTCTCAGTTTTCAGAGAAGTCACGGGCCAAGAAGGTCCCTCTTGGGCGGCCCAGTCCATCGTTGAAGATTGCAGGGCCCTGCTGAATAGCTCCCCTTGGGTCCTCCTACAATACAGCCCACGGGAAAGAAACAAGGCCGCGGATTGGACCGCCAAAGCCCATCGAGAACAAGCCCTTCCCGAAAACTGGGTTGTGCAACCCCCTTTTCCTCTTTTAGATATATTATGTATGGATATTTCCCTATCACAAACTCACTTAATGAGATCGTAATGTAATGGTTTTTTGCTGACCAAAAAAAAAAAAAAAATTGGCAGTTTGGTTTCTAATTTCAAATTGGGAAACGGACCAATATTGAAAGTCCCCAATTAGCTCAAAGCTCAAATAAGCCCAGCAAGAATAATAGCCCAGTCGAAAGAGAAATAAGTTGAGCTTAGAGAGAGTAAAAGCCCACAACAAAAGGAAAGCTCTCTCTCTCTCCAAGCGTAAAGAAAAAAGGAGCACCTTAGCGAAACAAATTGAAGGGAATCAAACACACCCGAAGATGACACTACAACATAATCCACTCTCTCTCGTTTTTCTTTCCCCATACATAAGTATCTGTTTTGCTTAGTTGGACGAAGAATTTTTGAGAGCATATACAGTTCACAAATAGGAAAAACTCTCTCTCTCTCTACTTGTTCCGTTGAATTACCCAAGAACCAAATGAGATCAGTTCCCAGGACTAGGTGGTCAGGTTCTTGATTCCAAAAAATGATAATCAATCCTCCTAATTCAGTTTCCAATTCTTGAGTGGGACTAAATTAGACCGGGACTAGATCATCCCTATTATCCCTCATTTACTCCAATTGTTGCCCATGTTAATTCTTGTTTTTCTTGAATTTAAAGTTATATATTATTTTGAGAAATCAAACATAGCCATATAGCATGAAACTTTGATGTATTCCAAAAGATGAATTTCTCGTACATAAAATCAAATTTTATCATGTAACATATATATATATTTCTTATAAGTATTAAGGCATTATTAAAATGTCGAGTGACTTTATCTGAAGAAAAAAGAAAGAACCAATTTAGAGAAATTCGATGGTCACTTAACAGAGCGGATGTTGTCATTTACCAAATTGACTTTACTAGGTGATTTGATTTTTTCTCTTTAAGGGCATATGAAATGTGCTGAAAATGAGACAAACTCCACATATCTAATTGCAGGATTTTATATGTTTCCATACTGGATTCTATATGCAGGTATTTGCTCCAGACAAAATTTATAAACAGAGTATAATAGAAAAGAGGTTTGGTTTTTTTTTTTTTTTTTTTTTTTTTTGGAAGCAAAGAAAGTTTGGATTGAACTCTATAGCATCAACGTTACATAAGAATGATAGGATCTAACATATTAATAGCAAAGTGACTAAAAAGAAATTTTATAACCACATCGTGATATAGCTTTATTCTCGCAACACTGTACTTTAATTAGAAAAAAAAAAGAAACTTATCCCACTAATGGTAACATTAATATATCAGGTTAATACTTAAATATTAATTGTGTATAGTCTATTGACCTAGACATACTTTGCTGTAGCAGTCAATAAAACCAAAAAGATCCATTAATTTATTAAAAAAAAAATTGTTTTGTAGCCATACCTGATTTTGGCCAAATAACATCAGGAAAAGTCCTAGTGAAAAATCAATTACTATTGCTCTTGATTTTAACTCTCTAGAGAAAAGCAAGTTTTTATTTGCTCCTTTAGCTAGAAAAGAAGAGATATCCAGCATCCTGTCCAAAGCATCAGATGCAATGACAGCGACCTTGACCTGCAAAGCAACGACTTGTATAGCAAACTCATATCTGTAAGATTAGAACGAACCTGCAACACGACACTGATCTTAACCTGAAAAGCCAAGCAGCGACTTGCATGGCCAACTAAGGTCTCTATGATTTGAAAGGCCTTGTGATTTGGGTCCACTTTTAGCAAGATTGTGATTCATATTGGGATGTTACAAACTATTTTAAGAATTTTTAAATTAATTTGAAATGTAAATAAAGACTCGCTTTAAGAATTCAGTTTGATCATGTGTAACAAAGCTCTCTTAAAATGGATATGAAACAGAGAAAAAAATAAAAGCAAGATTCTTGACAAAGAAGATGGTTTGATTAATATTAATTTCTCAACTTCGTTGGTAGATATAGCAAATTAGTTAAAATTTTCTTTGCCAAAGATAATAAGGTAAAAATGGTACTGTCATCATTGAAGCTATCGACAAGAAACTCCATAAAAGATGTCTCTATTTTTGTAAAATATCAACCAATTTCGTATGAACTTCCATGAAAAAGTGTCAATTTTGGTGTGTCTCTGGAGGGTGGGCATGTGGCATGTCTTTTCACTAAAGAAACTTTTTATAAATTTTATAAAAATAGTGTCAATTTTGATTTCTACCTTGATTTGAAAAGCCAACTCATATCTCTACAATCCAAAATGCCCTCCGACATGACATTGACCTTGACTTGGAAAGCCAGGCAGCCACTAGCATGGTCAGCTCATGTCTCTCCTATTTGAAGGTCTGTGAGCTATAATGATTTCCTTGATCCCGAATCCTACATTTGCTCTTATCAAAAATGTGATTTACGTTGTGTACATTACAATCGGTCACGGAAATTTTCATATTGATTGGAAACACGAATAGAGACTTGTATTAAGGATTCAATTTACTTGTGTGTACTGAAGCAGGCTTAACTCAAAATAAAAAGAAGGAGAAAGTAAAAGTGGGTTCTTGATTAAGAAGATAGTTTAATTAATAATAATTTCTCAAATTTCTTGGTAGATATAGCATAATAATTAAAGTTTTCTTCGCCAACTATAAATGGCAAAAATGGTAGTGTCATCATAGAACTATATACCCTACAACTCTTATCATAGAATTAAAATAGGAATATATCGACAAAGGGAATTATGAAAACTGTCTCTATGTCTATTACATTCCAAACAATCTCGAATGAAATTCCATAAAAAGTGTGTCAATTTTGGTGCGCCTCTTGAAGGTGTGCCCTATAGCATGTCTTTTTACTAAATACACTTCTATGAGAATTTCACCGATGATACTGATTGAGGTAAAAACATGAATTCATAGGCTGAACCTATGTTTTTTTTATAAAAAAAAAATATTTCTGTGATCCTAAATTGTAATTTTAAGCTTCCATTCAATGTGATCCCTCACAACTTTTGTCATTTTCAAGTTTTAGCTCATGTGGTATATGAAATTTTAAATAGATACAAGAAATTGATTCATGCGAAGTGTCCTACCTTAGCCTATAACATGATTTGCAAAACCCATTGCTGCCTCTAGCTAATAATTTTTGTGGGAAATTATAATAAATAATATGTTTATTTTCGTCACTATGACATGATATATAACTCACCACTCCTTCATTCATCCACATTTAAGATAATTTCAATCCATTTCACCCTCACCATCTTTGATAAAGAAGACTTCCTTGTCTACTAGGATTATCGTTTGGCTGACAAAAAGAGAAAACAACAAAAAAATATGAATTGATATGGAGTCACCGTGTGAAATTGGCACGATCATATAAGATTTAATGGAAAAGTCCTTTGCTTTGGGTACCGTTCTGCTACGAATCGGACGGATAGAGAGAAAAATAATTGAAATGCGTTTGTCGATTTGGATTATCATTTTGAAAGTCAAAGGAATCCCTTACCTGAGAACTCGTTTTTTGGGTTGAAAAAAATGATTTTTGGATTTTACAGCGCTTTTTTTTAATCTATTTTTTAGTGGTCATTGTGTTTATGCCTCGTGTTATTTGAGGGATGTGGCAATATATACTAAAGCATTTAATATTAATAACCACGTTTTCATCAAATAGCCTAAACTTTTTAATTAGTTGGCACCAATTTTACAAAATCCCCGATGATATTAGATATGACATGTTGAGTTCAAATCTTTGAGGTCTTTATTCGTCTTTTCTACTATATAATTCATTGCTTTATTCTTATTCAAAATCCAACCTACTTTTAAAATTTAAAAATCATGCTTTTTATTAACAATTTAAATTTTTAGAATTTAGAATAGTTCACAGTGACCATATAAAGTGCAACTTAACATCATAGCTCATATTTGTTGAATAAATAATATTAGAGGTTAATTAGGCAAATGACATGATGTTCTTGAACATAGATGATACAAAAACCCTAATTACTAAATTTTATAGAGGAAAAAATTATTTTCTGTCCATTACACACCATATTATATCAATAAATACAATTAAATGCATAACTACTAATTACTGTTATGATTAAATGCATAAAGATGTTAAAGTTTGGGGCCGTTGATATTCCACTATTATGGCGTGAATGTCTACGTAACATATTACACATGGTAAGTTAAGTAACGAAAAAAGATTAATCACTAATAATGATGCAACCAAATCAAACTTTACAAAGTTGAGAAACAAATTATTCACCGTAATGAATATTTGAATATTCTTATCTGACAATAAATAAAAGAAATTCTAAATATGCCCTCTTGGGGGAAAAATATTGCGAATTTCTTTACACGTACAAATTGAAGAAATCAATTGCTTTCAAAGGTTTTTGGGACGTGATAGAGCATATGATTTTGCGACAAGAGTAATCCAGTCTCAGGCTCGGAGTAACTTGTGTTCTTCTGATGAGTAGCAGCAAAAAAAGAAAAAAACTATTCTAGAATATGCGTCTAAATTAGTGATGGACTCTCAAATAAATCGAGCATTTTGGAAATATCCTTGAATTTGATGGTCCCTTACTAAATTGACTTTACTAGGTGGTTTGATTTTTTTTTTCTCTTTACGTAAGGGTATATGAAATGTGCAAGAAATGAGACAAACACCACATATTCAATTGTAAGATTATGTATGTTGCCATACTGGATTTCTATACGTAGGTTATTTCTCCAGACGAGATTTATAAATAAAGTATAAAGCTAGAAAAAAGGTTTGGGTTTTTTTATTAGGCGAGCAAAGAAACTTTTGAATGAATCAGACTCTACAGCTTCAATGTTACGTTGGAATGATAGAATCTAACATATAAGTAGCAAAATGACTAAAATGAAATTTTAAACCACAACGTGACATACTTTTATTCTCACTATTCTGTGCTTTAATTAGAAAAAATGAAACTCATCCCACTAATAGCAACATTAATATATTAGTTTAATACTTAAATGTTAATTGTGTATAGTCTATTGACCTAGAAATAATTTCTGTAGCAGTCAATAAAACCAGTAAGATCCATTGATTTTTTTTTTTAAATTCTCGTTTTGTAGCCATACCTGATTTCAACCAAATAACATCAGGAAAAGTTTGAGTGAAAAATCTATCACTATTGCTCTTGATTTTAAGAAAAACAACTTCCTTTGCTCCTTCAGCTTAAAACAAAAAATGAAAAATAAATTCAGTGCTGTTCCTTGTCCAATGCTGCCATTGACGACGACCTTGACCTGAAAAGCAAGGCAACGGCTTGCATAGCCAACTCATATATCTCCACGATCCGAACGCTATGCGACCCGACGTTGACCTTGACTTGAAAAGCCTAGCAGCGACTTGCATGGCCAGCTGATGACTCCACGATTTGAAGGCCTGTGAGCTTTTAATATTTGGTCGGTTCCAAATCCGAGGTTCGCATTTTTTCAGAACACGGTTCACGTTGTGATGTTACAATCGGTTGTCAAAATTTCCAAATTGATTTGAAATATGAGTAGAGACTTGTATTAAGGATTCAATTTGCACCACGTGTAAAGAAAGCTAACTCAAAATGAAACGAAGAAAAAGTAAAAGTAAGATTCTTGATAACGAAGATAGTTTGATTAATATAAATTTCTCAACTTTCTTGGTGGACATAACAAAATAGTTAAATTTTTCTTTGCCGAATATAATAAGGTAAAGGGTGGACAAAGACTGTCTCTTTAATAGGACATTTCCTCCCCTCCACTTAATGGTACTGTCATCATTGAAGCTGTCAATGGAGAAATGAAGAAGCATTATAGCGACAGCAGACTATAATAGCTGTCTCTATGTTAAATATCAATCAATTTCATATGGACTTTCATGAAAAGGTGTCAATTTTGGTGTGCCCCTCAAAGGCGGCCATATAGCATATCTCTTTACTAAAGACACTTTTTATAAATTCCACCAACGATGCTGACTGAGGTAGAAACATAAATTTGCACGATGAACCCATGTGCAATCTTAATCTGTAATTTTAAGCTTCCATTAAACGCGATCCCTAGCAAAATCATGTTATTTACAAGTTTTGGCTCATGTGGAGTGTGAAATTCTAAGCAGAGACAAGAAATTGATTCATGTGAAGGGTCCTACCTTAACCTATAACATGATTTGCAAAGCCTGTTTGCTTCTGCCAGATAAAATTTTTTGTTTGGAAATTTCACTGAAGAATATGTTTATTATCGCTGTTCTATACAACTCACCACTCCTTATTTCATCCACAGTTAATATAATTGCCAAGATTCATTCGAATCCATTTCACCCATACTGTCCTTGATGAAGGGGACTTCTTAGTCTACAAGGAGTGATTATTATCTAAATCATTTGGCTGACAAAAAGACAAAACAAAAAATGCATATGTACTAATACGAGTCACTGTTATCCAGCTAAGAGTAAGACTAATTAACTTAACGAATACATATTTTACTGTAGCAATTAATAAAACTCGAAAAATCCTTTGATCTTTGTGTTTTCCATTTAGCTGATTTTAACTAAATAACATATCTCTACTGTCACGCCCCGAACCCCGAGCATGCGACAACCCCTTCTCTTGGTCGATTGAAAGCGACGTCCCAGGACTCGTCGACGACCATTTGTTTTAATCTTTTGTTATGTGCAAGCGGAAGACGAACCATCCCCAATCCAACAAACAATCAAGCAATCAATCAGGGATAAAGGGATGAATAGCAGAAATCTTGACTACTAATTTATACAATTTACTGGATTAACCAACGGAGGATCGTCTTTCGAATTACAAGCCCAACAAAAGGGGCCGATCCATCCTCTAAGCCAGGCTAAAAAGAAACTAGGCTAATCCAGCTATACAGAATGAACCCTCGGGTTCAACACCACTGCACTTGGACCCATCGGACTGGACTCCGTCAGGTCGATCACTGGAGAAACGAGGGTAGGATTCTCCACTGCGGGTGCACCATTCTAAAGACCTGAAAAAAGTTAACCACGACGGGTTGAGATAAAATCTTAGCGAGTTCTTCCCCCTAAGCCCCGGTTAGTACACCAACTCAACCTGAGGTATCTCTCTAGAACCACCTCTCACTCAACCTAACAACAAACAACCAACAACCCGCAAGCAAACAATAGACAGGGGCAACCAATAAACAATTAATCGGTTCGCATGCAACCTTACCCGACATGCCATACCCTGCACGTAAAACCTCATACAATACAAGCAATGCAACCAACAATCAAAAGTCGGTTCGCATGCAACCTTACCCGGTATGCCATACCCTGCACGTTATAAGTCAGCACAATACACGCAATGCACATGGCCGTTAGATGATGCAGTTTGTCAATCACATGCGAGTCGCGTCACAAGCGATCTCACCTGGCTATTGCCACTCCCTGCATGTTATCAATTCATGTTTGCGTGCCATAAACCATGATGTGATCACCTTATGCATAATCGAAATTGGTGATGCAATGTTTCTCATACACTTTGGTATCCACACATGTTCCATTGGGCCGAGGTGCAACGGCGCCCTTCCTCCGTAGAGGCGCAACCGTGCCCTTCCGTGCTATTGCTACGGCGCCCTTCCTCTGTAGAGGTGCAACCGTGCCCTTCCGTGCAAGCCGAGGCGTTACAGCGCTACAGTGCCCTTTCTCCGCAGAGGCGCAACCGTGCCCTTCCGTGCAGGCCGAGGTGTTACAGCGCTACGGCGCTCTTCCTTCGTAGAGGCGCAACCGTGCCCTTCCGTACCCTCCGAGGCGTTACGGCGCTACGGCGCCCTTCCTCCGCAGAGGCGCAATCGTGCCCTTGCGTGCCCTCTGAGGCGCAACGGCGCTATGGCACCCTTCCCCCGCAGATGCGCAACCGTGCCCTTCCGTGCCCTCCCTTCGGTGATTCAGACTATCGTAACCAATGCACACATACTTGCACATACACTTGCATTTAAAATCTTGAGTCCTTTCTCACAAAAACGGTTCATTTCCAATGTCCCTCGGACAAACCATTTTCCCCACCTTTCTCATAAAAGCGGTCCATTTCCAATGTCCCTCAGACAAACAATTTTTCCCACCTTTCTCATAAAAGCGGTCCATTTTCAGTGTCCCTCGAACAAATCACTTTCTTTCTCATAAAGGCGGTCCATTTCCGGTGTCCCTTGGACAAACCATTTTCTTTCTTTTGTGAAAATCACACGATTCAAGCGGATGCTTATGCAATGCCACATCCAATTCACTTCATATGATCAAGGCACATGAAATTATACACAATTTCACTTCCGGATAAACAGTGCCGTGAACAGTGCACGTGAACAGTGCACGTGAAGAGTGAATTTTCCGAATTTAATAATTAAATAATTTAATTCAGAAATCACATAATTTAATCAATAAATGCAGAAATTAAATAAATCAATTAATTAAAACAATTAATCAATTTAATCAAGCAAAGCATGCTTAATTAGCACATAACACACAATTAAGCATAATTAAACAAGATTAAGCTAAGCTAATATTAATCAACTATCTAACCACCTATCTTAGGTAACCCTCCTAAACCAGCATTAACACTAATTAACCCAACCCTAAGCAAGTTTAGGCACTAAATAGGGATTAGGAGCTAAACTCACCCATTAAGCGGGCCGGAGATGCGAACGCGGCGGCGGCGACGAACCCGACACTCGGGGACCTCACTCATGACGATCCAAGGTGGTCCCGGGCTCAACACAGCAGCAACAAATTCGGATTCCCCACTGAACTTCACAAAACAGCACTGCAGGAGGAGGACAGGGGCTGACCGGAGGAAAACAGCTTGGCCAGAGCTCCGGCGAGCGGCGGGCCAGCGATCAACGGCACCTGGGGGTCGAGGGGGAACCACTTGTGGCTGGGATGGGCGGTGGTTTGGTTGGAAATGGAGAGAAACGGAGCAAAAGGCGGAACTGTGCAGTACCGCGTGAACAGTAGGCGGTCGGCGAGCAGCCGGCTTCCGGCGGCCGTACGGATCGGCCGGCGACTCATTCTGGCGATCGGCTGACGCCATCTGAACGGAAATTCTCTTCTGAACACAACGGCGGATGGCACGAGCCGAGATTCTAACCGGAAGGCAATGAACAACTCGGATTTCAGTAGAAGGTCAGAAGCTGAAATTTGCAGGAAGGAAGGGAAACTAGGGAGAGAAGTGGTGCGGTTTTGGAGAAGATGAAGAGGGGAGAGAGAGAGTGAAGTGAGGCTGAAGATAAGCCTCAATTAATGGCATTAATTGCTTGGCTCAAATCCCAAAAACATGACATCATCTTCTCTCTCTTCCTTTTTGATTTTTCTTCAAAATATCCAAGGGTAAAATGGTCATTTCCACCTTGCACATTTCCCAATGTGTCTTTGGGCTGAAAGTGAAAGGCGGGCCTAGGAAACAAGCCTGAAAATGAATAGGAATGGGCTCGGGAATTTATTGGAAACGGCTCAAGGTTAGACAACGGGCTAGGAAGGGTGAGGGGTCGGTTTGGCCCAACGGCTCACTTGCTTGCCTTGGGCCTTCCATGGCGGCTGTCCCACCTTGAGCGTGAGGCCCACACTGATCTTGCCCGGCCCGCGTCCTCGTAGGTTCGTTTCCTCGATCTGAAATCCTTTTCTCAAAAACTCGGCTCAACCGGCACTGTCGACTGTTAAGAAAGCATCGTCCAAAAGTCCGTCTCGGACGTTCCCGAAAATTTGAAGTCCAATCTTGGATTCTCATGCCTTATCAATTTTGCCCAAATGTCATTTTGGTATAATTCAGACTGACAGGCGGCTTCGAGGATTCACACGTAACCAACTCGTGCCAAACCACGTTCAAGACTTCTCGACACATGGACGTCCTTGACGACATGAAATTGCGAAGGATAGATTCTTATTTCAAAGTACACGATTATTAAGGATCGACATAGGGTCGTTCACGGGTTCGATAATAGTAGACGGAATCACCCGTTGTCCCATTATTTTTGTCCGCGAATCGACTTCTATTCATCCCTAAAATCGGCCTTCATGACTACAGGATCGTCCTTACGCAAGTCTCACGGTCGAGTCGTTTTCCCAGGTCAAGTTCTTTAGTCGCACGAGTTCTGTTCTCAGTAGCCTTTCCCCTCAAGGTCAGTATCTCGAAAATGATTGGGTCCGAGCAGAATCAACCAACAATGCATTGGCGAAATTCACGTTCACTCATCCCTAACAGGGCTCGAATTTCAGGATGTCACATCTACAATTCAAAGCACCCTGCGCCATGACATTGGCCTTGACTTGTAAAGCCAGGCAGCCACTGGCACGATCAACTGATGTCTCTACGATTTGAAGGCCTATGAGCTATAATGATTTCCTCGATCTTGAATCCTATATTCTCTTTTATTAGAAACGTGATTTATGTTGTGTACGTTACAATCGGTCGTGGGAATTTCCACATTGATTGGAAACATGAATAGAGACTTGTATTAAGGATTCAATTTACTTGTGTGTACCGAAATGTGGCCTTTCCTGATTCTCTCTCCCTCTCTCTTGAAGATTGTATGATATTTACACATACAATTAGTGAAGTGATTAGAATAAAATTTTATAGTCACATCATGACATAGCTTTATTCTCACTATTGTTTCCATTAATTAAAGAAAAGAAAAGAAAAGAAAAGGAACTCGTCCTTGCTAATAGTAGCACTAATTTACTAGGTGAGTACTTAAATATGCATTTGTGTATTGTTTATTAACCAAGACCTACTTTGCTGTAGCAATTAATAAAACCAAATAGATCCTTTTTTTTTTCTTCACTTAGTAGCTATACCTGATTTTAACCAAGTACCTCTAGGAATTAAAGTAGAAATTTCTATCGCTTTTGCACTTGATTTAGACTCTCCAAAGAAAAGCAACTTTGCAACTTTCTTTTGCTCTTTTAGCTTAAAAACAAGATACATTCGGTCCCATTCCTCGTCCAAAACATCATATACAATTGACATCCACTCTCTCTCGCTCTCAGACATAAAGTAGCAATATATCGATGAGAGACTCTGTAAAAACTATCTCTATGTTAAATATCAACCAATTTCGTATGAACATTCAAAAAGGTGTGAATTATGGTGTGCCTCTCGAAGGTAGGCCATATAGCATATCTTTTTACTAGAGACACTTTCTATAAATTCCACAACGATGTGGACTCAGGTAGAAACATAAATTTGCATGATGAACCTATGTATTATTATTATTATTATTATTATTATTATTATTATTATTATTATTCTGTGATCTTAATATGTAATTTCAAGCTTCCATTCAACACCATCCCTCTCAAAACCCTAATCTCTCTCATATTTCAAACTTCACTCATGCATGAGATGCACGACTCTGTCGCTTACACACGTGAGTTAGATGACAAGAACAAATCAAAACACAAAAGCAATTGCTCATTCTAACCAAATTTTGCCACAATTCTGAAAAAATTATATGAAACTTTTAAAGTTATATGTAACTTACTGATTTTAGAAACTCATTGATTTTCAAGAACATCTTCAATTTCATATTGAACATAAATGAAAAAAAAAAAAAGACCGAACATGCCACCAGTTCCATTGCCCATCTAGAAACCAAACCAGCTCGATAGGTCTGGTTTTAAGGGGCACCCATCTAGTCCTTGATTTCATAAAAGGAGACTTGGTCCTTTTGATTCAGTTTGCAATTTCAAGACGGGAATCGTAATAGCTAGGAACCAATCAGCCTCAGTTGCGATGTCCTACTGCATACACATAGCACTCGCTTGACTTTTCAAGTCTTTGGTGGAATAATGCAAGCACCCTGTCCCATTTGTACTCTCTATCAATGATGCACCTTTCTCCAAAGTTGGTAGGCTGATGAGACATATTGTCGTACATGAGAAATTGCCAAGGAAATCGACTGCCTTGACTTAGCCTTTTCTTGAAAATTATAAAAATTATCTACAATAACGATTTTTGGCCAAATTTAATCAGAAAAACTAAATTGATAATTTTTTTAGAAGGTTTGGGTTTTAATTAACAAAATTGAAAAACTTACAATTGAATTTATATAATTATAATAAGTTTAGAACTTTTTTGTTAATTTTCCATTATAAAACATCTAAGGCTTCCTTGAGGGCAGTGAGTGTTTTAACGAATTTTAGGGTTGTGATCTCCTACTGCATACACATGGCACTCGCTTGACTTTTCAAGTCTTTGGTGGAATAATGCAAGCACCCTGTCCCATTTGTACTCTCTATCAATGATGCACCTTTCTCCAAAGTTGGTAGGCTGATGAGACATATTGTCGTACATGAGAAATTGCCAAGGAAATCGACTGCCTTGACTTAGCCTTTTCTTGAAAATTATAAAAATTATCTACAATAATGATTTTTGGCCAAATTTAATCAGAAAAACTAAATTGATAATTTTTTTAGAAGGTTTGGGTTTTAATTAACAAAATTGAAAAACTTACAATTGAATTTATATAATTATAATAAGTTTAGAACTTTTTTGTTAATTTTCCATTATAAAACATCTAAGGCTTCCTTGAGGGCAGTGAGTGTTTTAACGAATTTTAGGGTTGTGATCTCCTACTGCATACACATGGCACTCGCTTGACTTTTCAAGTCTTTGGTGGAATAGTGCAAGCACCCTGTCCCATTTGTACTCTCTATCAATGATGCACCTTTCTCCAAAGTTGGTAGGCTGATGAGACATATTGTCGTTCATGAGAAATTGCCAAGGAAATCGACTGCCTTGACTTAGCCTTTTCTTGAAAATTATAAAAATTATCTACAATAGCGATTTTTGGCCAAATTTAATCAGAAAAACTAAATTGATAATTTTTTTAGAAGGTTTGGGTTTTAATTAACAAAATTGAAAAACTTACAATTGAATTTATATAATTATAATAAGTTTAGAACTTTTTTGTTAATCTTCCATTATAAAACATCTAAGGCTTCCTTGAGGGCAGTGAGTGTTTTAACGAATTTTAGGGTTGTGATCTCCTACTGCATACACATGGCACTCGCTTGACTTTTCAAGTCTTTGGTGGAATAATGCAAGCACCCTGTCCCATTTGTACTCTCTATCAATGATGCACCTTTCTCCAAAGTTGGTAGGCTGATGAGACATATTGTCGTACATGAGAAATTGCCAAGGAAATCGACTGCTTTGACTTAGCCTTTTCTTGAAAATTATAAAAATTATCTACAATAACGATTTTTGGCCAAATTTAATCAGAAAAACTAAATTGATAATTTTTTAGAAGGTTTGGGTTTTAATTAACAAAATTGAAAAACTTACAATTGAATTTATATAATTATAATAAGTTTAGAACTTTTTTGTTAATTTTCCATTATAAAACATCTAAGGCTTCCTTGAGGGTAGTGAGTGTTTTAACGAATTTTAGGGTTGTGATCTCCTACTGCACACGCTGCATGCTTGCTTGACTTTTCAAGTCTTGGAAGGATAACGAAAGCACTCTAATGAGACATATTGTCTTACATAAGAACTTGTTAAGAAAACTGATTGCATTGACTTAGCATTTTGCCCGAAACTTTACAAGCAAGTTGAGAAAATTCCCAAAATCAATTTCGGACTCCCAAAGTCTTTTTACTTAGCAATGATCATATCTAGACACCGCAGATTTCATTCTAATATTTTCTTCTATATTTGGGTTGTTTGCTATTGTTTTGATTTTCAAAACCAAATCCGAACCAACGGTTTCTTGCTTTATCCAATTAATCTTTAGTACTTACCATCGGTGTACCTTTTTTTTTTTTTAATTGTACATGACGTCAATTGAAACATCAATCTGCACATACAAATTTAAATACGATGTTGATATTTGTACAAATATTTAAGGAGTTCGATACGTGCACACAATAATTTATGAGCATCACCCATTGAAACTGATTCATCTTGTGGATAGGAGATTTAAAAGAAACAAAATATCCATCTATTCACGATTTTTATTATTTGCAAGTCATTTTGGAAATTCCTAGGATAGATTGCAACATCACAATGTGAATCGCAACCGTCTTGTCGAGGCTTCTTTAGTGAAGAGAGAGAGAGTGGATGTCAGTTGCATCTGATACATTAGACAAGGAATGGGACCGAATGCACCTTTGGTTTAAGCGAAGAGCAAAGAAATTTTCTTTTCTTTGGAGATTCTAAGTCAAAAGCAATAGTGATAGAAATTTCCACTTTAATTTTTCCCAGAGTTAGTTAAAATCAGGAATAGTACTCAGCGAGAAAAAAAATCGAAGGATTTATTTAGGTTTATTAACTGCTACAGCAAAGTATGTCTAGGTTATATTTAAGTATTCACCTAATGAATTGGTGTTACTATTAGCAGGACTAGTCCCTTTTTTCTAATTAATATAAACAATAATGAGAGAAAAGTTATGTCATGATGTGGCTATAGAATTTTATTTTAGTCACTTCGCCACTTGTTTTTAGACCTATTCCCAAATAATATTTGAGTTATATATATCCGATCCGACCAAACATTTCTTTGCTGCCTCTATATGCATATATGTATGTATTTATCAAACCTTTCTCTACGCCATATATAAATCTCGTCTTGAGGAGATACGTAAATGTAGGAATCAAGTAAACATATCTAACACTATGATTGGATATGTGGTGTTCGCCTCATTTCTTATACACTGCATAATTACTCCTACCTGAAAAGAAATTTGAAATCTAACTGCCCAACGGAATTCAACAAAAGCAAGGGAGGAAATGCCAATTTACACCCTCATGAATGTTGAAGTGTCTTTTTGCTCCTCTCGCCCAATCTATATGAAGAAATATTCCTTGAAATTTATTCCGTTCATGCAGTCTAGAAAGGCACATTTGTTCTTCGTTTTCTATTCTGTTGGCTAGGCAAGTGAAAGCAGTCTGGCATTATTTGATTAGATCATGGTGTGTTTGGGGGTAAAGCGAACCAATTTCCATCTATTTTGGAAGTAAATTTCCACAAATTTGGGTACAGGAGGAAAGTTTAACTTCATTCAAGGATTGTTCAATTTGGCTCCGGTCCACAAGCTTGGACTTCTTACTTGCAACTACAATATCATTTGGCAAGTTCATTAGCTTTGTTCTAATTCTTCTTCTATATTTGGGTTCGTTGGTGTTGTTTCAATTTTCGAATCTAAATTTGAACTGACCTGAATTACCAATATCTTGCTTTATCTAATTAACTTTTTTCATTTTCTCAAGTTTGATCTCAACGGAAAATGAAAATATTAATATTTTCTTGAAAATTCTCTCTCTAATTTATCCTTTTCCCAAGTGGCCCTCGCCGCGTCACCCACTGTAACATCGCCTTCTGTCACCACTGCACTGCCAGCAAGTTTCTTTGTTAGCTGGTCCTAAAGAACGAGAATGATAGATGTTGAGGCACCGGAATTGATTACTAATGATGTAATCACCGCAAAGACAATCAATATAGTGGGGACTATGAATGATGCATATACTATTCAGCTTTCTAGAAGCTCCATCGTCACTTATAAAGGTTGTCATCAAGCTGTGAAGCTCATCATCTTGTTGCAAAACATCTCATTTCAGGAAGAGTATGGGTGAACCCATGTTGCCCCACGGACTTCCCTTGAGAGTTGTGCTGTTGTGCTCATTGGTGGCTCTATTCTCAATAGTTACGGCGGATGAAGTCCAAACAGCAAAGCCTCAATGCTCGAATAGATGTGGCGACCTCACTTTCTCATACCCTTTCGGAATGAACAACACCGGTAATGACTGCTATTTTGAAGAAGAATCTTATAATTTTCTCATATTTTGTGATAATTCGACCAATCCTCCCACTCCTTATATAACCGACAAAAGTACTAATATGCAAATACTCAATATATCTATTGAGAATCACGAGATTAGTATAATGGTATTTGTGGCCAAAGATTGTTATGATCTGTCCGGTGGAACCTCATACAACAATGATCCTCGGTTCATTCTTCCCATATTCCCCATATCTCATGCCAAGAACAAATTTATCGCCGTGGGATGCGACGTGTACGCGACTTTTACAGGCCGACAAGGAAGCACGTATGTGACGGGGTGCTTGTCCTCGTGCGACAGCATCTCGGACGTGATCAACGGGTCATGCTCGGGCATTGGTTGCTGCGAAACTAGCATACCTCGAAATGCCTACCGTTACAACATCTCTGTCACTAGCTACAACAATCATAGAGGCGTCTGGGGATTCAATCCGTGCGGGTACGCTTTCGTTGCCGCAGACGGCTTCTTTAGCTTCTCTACCGACGATCTGTACAAGCCGCCATTTGATGAGGTCCCTATAGTTCTCGATTGGTTAATTCCAGAGGAGACATGCGACGATGCAAAGAAGAATCCAACGACCTACATGTGCCGAGAGAACTCCAATTGCACAGATGCTGAGAATGGAAATGGGTACCAATGCCACTGCTTAGAGGGTTTTCAAGGGAACCCCTATCTCCAAAATGGTTGTCAAGGTACCTTTTCTAGTCTTTTCATTAGACCTCGGCATAAGGATAATTACCTATTACCCAAAAAGTGCGGTGATATATTGCGATCTTAGAAAAAGCAAATTGACTCAATGTCCTCTCAAAATTGAAAGTATTGTCAAATCATAGAATTCTATTTACCATTTCAAGTTTTTTTAATGGTGATGGAATTACTTCTTATATTTGAAATTTATTCCTACAGATATCAATGAATGTGTGATTTCACAACCTTGCATTGGTTGATGTACGAATTTGCCGGGAACGTATAATTGTTCATGTCAAGAGGGATCCCAAGGAGATGGAAGAAAAGATGGTAAGGGATGTACTCCCATCATCCATGAAAAGAGGTTTCGCTCAATGGACGTCGTGCTAGGTTAGTAAGTAGTACATTGCTCAATCTTTTTATCATAACAACTTCTTTTATCCGATAAATTATTCACATTTCTTGAATATTGCTCGTGTCTTTGTTCCATCTTTTGCTGTTAGTTATCGAGATCTATCAGATGTAAATCTTTTTCTTTGTATTAGTTGTGTCCGTGAATTACATTGATATCATATATATATATATATATATATTATTGTCACAAGCTATTCAATTTATATTAATAAAATCAACCTCTTGTTCTTTTGTTGCTGGAAATGAATTAAACAGGTTTTATCCCCTTTATACATTGAATCATTTCTATTATCATAAGATACATTCAGCAAAATTATATGTTAAGGTTTAATTCGCTATTATCAAGGTTTGTCTCAATGAAAAAGCTTCAAGTTGATGGAGGAAAATATAAAATAGGACAGAGAAGTTAGTTAACACAAGATTGTTTGAGTAATGAAAAAGAAAGAGTTAAGCATATTTCTATAACAATTTTTCTTTTCTTTTCTTGGTTGTATGAACCATATTTAGTGTGATGGACAACTGATTTGTTTGTACACCAAATGTAATGTCTTTTTCTAGGTGTGAGCATAAGCTTCGCACTAATTCTTTTGGGCGTCTCCTGGTTATATTGGGGGCTTAGAGAAAGAAAAATCAGCCGACAGAGAGGGAAGTTCTTCCTAGAAAATGGGGGCCGCCTCATGTTGCAGAGACTTCTTTCTGAGCACGAAGGCTCCATTGAATCAGCGAGAATATTCACCGACGAAGAGCTCAAGAAGGCCACGGACCACTATCATGAGAGCCGAATCCTAGGCCAGGGAGGCCACGGAACAGTATATCGAGGGATCTTACCAAACAACATGGTTGTCGCCATCAAGAAGGCCAAGATTTTGGACCGAAGTCAGGTAGAAGAGTTCATCAACGAGCTGATCATCCTCTCCCAAATTAATCACCGCAATGTGGTTAAGCTAATCGGTTGTTGCTTCGAGACGGAGGTCCCGTTGTTGGTCTACGAGTTCGTGACCAATGGCACCCTTTCTGACCACATACACAAGTGTGGCCACGAGTCCACATTATCCTGGAGGGCTCGTCTGCGCATTGCCGGGGAGACCGCAAGGGCGCTCTCGTACTTGCACTCCGATGCATCTGCTCAGATTTTGCACAGGGACATAAAGAGCACAAACATATTATTGGACGAAAACTACACTGCAAAGGTCGCCGATTTTGGGGCCTCCAGGCTAGTCCCCCTTGACCGGACGCAGCTGACCACGCTGGTGCAAGGCACACTCGGGTACTTGGACCCCAAGTACCTCCAGTCAAGCCAGTTGACTGAGAAGAGCGATGTCTATAGCTTTGGGGTGGTGCTGGCTGAGTTGCTGACTGGACTGAGGGCGTTGTCCTTTGAGCGGGCTGAGAGCGAGAGGAACCTGTCTTCGTATTTTGCTTCTGCAATAAAGGGGGAGAGGCTGTTCGAAATCATTGACTCAAGGGTGCTAAACGAGGGTAACCCCAAAGAGATTAAGGAAGTTGCGATGCTGGCAAGCCGATGCCTGAGGGTGAAAGGGGAGGATCGGCCAACCATGAAGGAAGTGGCAATGGAATTGGAGGGATTAATGAAGGTGATGGACAGGCATCCATGGGTGAATCAGAGCTGTGACCTTGAAGAAGCTGAGCAATTGCTTGGCGAGAGATCAAGCAAATGTGATGGCATCCTCAAAAGCAATGCATCAGGAAATGATGATAGCATAAGTAACCAAGTGCCCTTCGAAATTGAAAGTGGAAGATGAGACTTCATGGCAATGTTGGCCCTCGTCCTACTATTCGGTGCTGTTGCTGTTGCTGTTTGTTTTTTGGGTATTTCCTCGTTTTTTTCTGTTTAGTTGCTTGTTCTACGTGCTCAAAGTTCAGATGCTACGTCCAAATAGAGTACCTGGCCTTCTGTTTGTGTAACATAATATTCTGACGATATTTGAATAATGGAAAATTCCAAAAACATTCTCGAGTTTTCATCTCATTCAGCGAAGTAAAGATTGGCCAACTTTCTATTGCCTCCGTCTTGCTAAGATCTACTCTAACACCATCCTTGGAGACAATATAGCCTAAGAAAACCAGGCTACTTGTGCAAAAGTGACACTTCTTCAGGTTGGCAAGCAAGCGTTGTTCCATAGCACATGAATTTGATGTTCCAAAGACTCCACTTGCGTCTTGCTACGGTATAAATCATGATGTCATCAAAGTACGCGACAACAAACTAGCCAACGAAAGGTTTAAAGACATGATTCATAAGATGCATAAAAATACTAGGAGCATTAAAACGTCAAGGGGCATCAGCATGCCTTCAAGAAGACTGTTCTTAGTTTTGAAAGCGGTCAACCTTTCGACTCCTAATTCCATCTAACTTTGACGATAGCTGCCTCCAAGATTGATCTTGGGAAAACACAGAAGCTCCATGAATTGATCAAGCAAGTACCAAGGCAAGGAAAAGGAAAACAATTGATGGTTATCTTGTTCACCAAATTATTATCAACACACATTGGCCAAGAACCATTTTTCTTCGGAACTAGAAGTGCCAGGACAGCAAGAGGACTTGAGATTTCTTGTATCGTTCCCTTAGCCAAGAGTTATCAACTTGCCTTTGAAGTTCTCCGTGCTTCTCAAAGCTCATGATTGAACAGAAGCACCGAGCGCTAGATTGATATAATGTTGAATCTCTCTCATAGGAGGAAGGTTGGATGGAATTTCACTGGCATGACTTCAAAGAAATCCTCAAGCAACGGCTGCAAAATGGTTGGGATCTCCTCTTTTGCTTCATTTTCTTCCACTATAACAAGAGCACAAGCTTCACAAGCATCCTCCGGTGCATAGGAAAAGTGAGACTTGAAAAGAAGATTGCTTCCTTTCCCATGAGTTGGCTTAGAAAACGCTCTCCATCTTGCAAGGGCCCAACGTAATCTTGGCGCGGTCTTTGACAAAGGGATAGGTGTTATACATCAAACATAATCTCATCTTTACATCTTTTGTCAATGGAGAATGAAATCAAGCACCGGTTATTTACTTTTAACTCACTCCCTTTCTTGAGCCAAGAATGCTTGTAAAGATGTAGATGATCCTCTGCCTTGAGATGCAACTTGCCTCTAATGGTGGTCGACACAATGTTCGCACAACATCCACTATCAATGACAACAGTACACACTTGTATGGAGTAAGTGTAGAATAAATTCTCTACATAAATAATTAATTAATCACGAATAATTAGATCCATATATAAATGTAAAACACCAAAATCGATATGCACAGCAGAATTAAAACATACATGTTTGAGCCATAGTTTCGCTTGATGAAAAACAGATCAAACTGACGGTATCAGTGATCTATCGGAATGTCAAATCTTCTTCTCTATAACCTATTTCAGTATAACAGCTTTTAATGGAACAAAGCGACTGAAAGTATAACCTACCATTTTATAGGCTAAAGAGGGGATCTAGCAAACCCTAATTAATAGCGTGTTAACTAGGCCCCTCCTATTACGGGCTTCGGTTAAAACACAATTGCCTACACTTTGCTACTCAACTAGGCCTGTTAGTAATAGATGTAATAACTCAATTCAATAAGATCACTCAAGGGTTTAACATATATTGAAATATCCATTAACCCGATTATTTAAAATAGAAAATTGATTAATTAATGTAAGCCCATTATAGGAAATTTCCAATAGTAAGTTGTTACAAAGCCAATCATCATCCTCAGATGATCAGCATGCAAGCTCTTTTGAATGACGAGCTTCTCCTTGGTCTCAGTAAATGATTTGTTCGTGACTCCTTGAATCTTCTTGGAGCAAAGAGTTGTTTTGCAACTCTCCCTGCTGCTCATCTTGTACAAGAGACATGATCTTTCTATCACGGCACTCTGAGGCGATGCGACCAAACGCATGACATTTCAAACACTGTCTTGATTTATTGTTAGCTTCGTTTGGCTAATTGGTTTTAGATGCTCCCTCTTCGTTCAACGCTTTCCTTCGATGCTGACAAAGGTTTTAAAGTCGATCTCCCAACATCAGAGGATCCCTCTTTGGTTGATGGCTTCTGACTTCACTCTCTTTTCTCTTTGAGTTGCTTTTCCACCTTCTTCGATAATTTGAAGACCTGATTAAAAGTCCAACAAGGTTGTAATCGGACAACACCGTCAGTTTTCAAATGAAGACCACAAAAATACCGAGCTATGGTTTTACTCCTCTGCCTCCACCACATCACATCGTAGCATGAGATGCTAAATTTTAGGGGTGTATTCTTCTCCGTACAACTCCTCTTGCTTCATATTCTGGAATTTATCGAAGGCATCTTGCTCATAAGTTTCTGGGAAATGCTTCTTTTTGAGCTCCTTCGTTTTATCTAATGTTACGATTCACTGCTTTCCTTCACAAGTTCTTTGGCACATTAGGTTTTCCTGCCAAATTGAAGCATGCATTTTATAGATTTTGGACACAAGCTTCACCTTTCGATTCTCCACAATATTCTTATGATAAAAAATTTGCTCGATTTTGTCAAGCCAATCCACGAAGTCTTCTGAAGGAAAACTTTCCATAATACGAAGCTCACTAAGACAAGTCTTGCAGACAACTCCTCTTGCTTGATTTTCCTAAGAGAACCGAAAGTCGGAAAATGAGAAAAATATTTTCTTGAAAAATGTTTTCTCCGAAACAAATAGAGCCTTAAATAGAGTGGTACGTGTGTTGTATGTCACATTTACACTAAGGTCCAATATGAGACACTATTTTACTCGTAATTCAATTAGCCTGGTTTCTTCAAAATGACATTTGGTAATAAATGATTCCATTTTTCTTTGTTACCACAATGGTATCAAGATGGGATTTTCCTCCAACGCAACATAAGTTTTACAACATGGATACCAGATGAAAGGAAAAATAAATTCCTTGGAATGATAATTCTTCACAAATACGTATTGACCGCAATTCATATTTTTAATTAGAAATCCTAGGCCAACAACCAAAATATAAAAATATGAAAACAAACCTATGTTCGACGTATTTTCTCTTAATTTAAAATTATATCATGAAATCTTATCTAAAAATCTTAATTTTCTTAGCACGACAATGGAAAATGTTTATTCTTTACCTCTTTGAAACAAGTAGATTAATGATTGTGAAGATACAAAATACAACAGAAATTTCACACCTAAGAGTATAAACCCCATCACCATGAAACACATTTTGTGCACACAACTAGAGGTGTCAAAATGGGTCATAAACCCATATTATGACTCACTTTTAATTAAATAGGTCAAATATGGGTCAAGTGAAAGTTAAATATGGGTCAAATATAGGTCAAGTGAAAGTTGAATATGAGTCAAATATGGGTCAAGTGAAAATTAAATATTAGTCAAATATGAGTTAAATAAAAATTAAATATATGTCAAATATGAGTTGAGTGAGTCATTTAACATAGAGTTTCGAATGAGTTTGAGTTTCTTTACAATAATAATGGCTTTTAGCAATACGGGTCGGGTTAGGTATGGGTCGGGTGTGGGTCGGATCGGATATGGGTTATTAGATTTACATTACATAAATTTGGGTCAAAACGGGTTAAATTGGTCAATATGGGTCGGATCATTTTCGACCCGACCCACCCATTTGACGGGTCTACACACAAACGCCAACTCAAACGGTCCGCACTTATTGGTTTTTCTTCTTTGGCATTCTTCTAAAATATTAGGGGTAAGCAAAAGGAATTATCAAGATTGGATCGGATTAGTCTGTTTTGCATGGTTTCTAGGGAGAGTAGTCTGGTTCTCAAATCCATAAAATTGGAACCAGTGAATTTCAATTCGGTTTTGATTCTAGGTGTCAAACTACCTACTTGGGTCGGATCCTTTTTATAATATTTTTTTTATTTCTTTAAAATTTGTAAAAAAATCCTAATTCATCTCACATTTCAGACTTTACTCACATATGTGGACACTTACGAGTCGCATGATTCCCATTTCACTCACGCATGTGAGTGACAAGAACAAATCAAAAAGCAACAGTGGTTGCTCATTCTAACCAAATTTTGCCACAAATTGAAAAATTTTAGTGAAACTTACAATTTTACACACGTAAATCACTGATTGTAAAAACGCCTCAATTATCAAAAATATTTTCAATTTCATATTGAACATTAATCACAAAAATAAGAAAAAACTGAACATGATGTCGATTCCATTGCTCATCCGGAACTAAACTAGATCGGTTAGTCTGGTTCTTGATTTTAGAAATAGGGAATTGATCCTTTTGATCAAATTCTCAGTTTCGGACGGGACTGATCACCCTAGTTATGATCTCCCACTGAATATTCTTGCTTGACTTTTCAAGTCTTGGCGGAATAATGAAAGCGCCCTGTCTCAATTTTACTCTATCAATGGTGCCCCCAAAGCTGCTAGGCAATGATGCACCAAAAGTTGGCAGAGCAATAACTCCTGGTGAGACATATTGCCATACATGAGAAATTGCCTAGGAAATTTACTGCCTTGGCTTAGCCTTTTCTTGAAAATTATAAAAAATACCTATGTTAATAATTTTTGATTAAATTTGATCAAAAAATGAATTTTAGGGCTGTGATCCCACTGCACATGCTTCATACTTGCTTGACCTTTCAAGTCTTGGCAGGATAATGAAAATACTTTGACGAGACATACTGTCGTGCATGAGAAATTATCAAGAAAACCGGCTGCATTAACTTAGCATTTACCCGAAACTTTATAGGGAAGCCTGAGAAAATTCTCAAAATAAATTTCGGACTCCTGAAGTCCTTTTACTTAGCAATGATCGTATCTAAACACTGCAGATTTTGTTCTAATTCTTCTTCTATATTTGGTGCTGTTTTGATTTTCAAATCAACAATTTCTTGCTTTATCTAATTAATCTTTAGTACTTATCATCGATGTACTTATTTTTTTCAATTGTACATGGCATAAATCGAAATATCAGTCTACACATAAAAATCTAAATAAAATGTCGATATTTGTATAAATATTTAAGGAATTCATACATTAGAGACCTATACGCGATAGTTTGGGAGCACCACCCATCAAAATTGATTCATCTCATGAGTAGGAGATTGAAAAGGAAAAAAAAATTATCTATTCACGATTTTTATTATTTGCAAGTCATTTTGAAAATTCCCATAGTTGCGACGTCACAATGTGAATTACAACGGTCTTGTCATGGCTTCTTTAGTGAAGAGCGAAAGAGAGTATATGTCAGTTGCATCTGGTGCTTTGGACAAGGAATGGTATTGAATGCATCTTTGGCTTAAGCTAAAAGAGCAAAGAAAGTTCCTTTTCTTTGGAGAGTCTAAATTGAGAGTAATAGTGATGGAACTTTCTACTTTAACTTTTCCTAGAGTTACTTTGTTAAAATCAGGTATGGCTGCTCAGCAAGAAAAAAATAAATCAAATGATCTATTTAGTTTTATTAACTACTACAGCAAAGTATGTCTAGGTTAGTAAACAATACACAAATTAATATTTAAGTATTCGCCTAATGAATTAATGTTACTATTAGCAAGACTTGTCCCTTTTTTTCTAATTAATGTTGTTGAAGATACTGTTGCCCGAAATATTTGATCTCATAGCTGCTGATTAATTGTGATTGATTCAGTAGAATATTTTGTATTGGAAATTATTCTCTGATTTATTTTGTATATTTTTTTTCCTTAGTTAAATTAGTCCTATGTATTATAAATAGGACCATTGATTGTACATCAAGATCAGTGAATAGAAAATACAATACATTCCCCCCAAAACACTTTCAATCCATTTCTTTTCATGGTATCAGAGCTAGGCTCTGTATTCTGATCCATCTTCCGCATAACTTATCATCCAACCACGCAAGTCTTTCCCTATTCACTCAATTTCTTCAACCTGCGAAAGAAGACAATATTCATATCAGCAACTGTATCAAGGTTCAAAAGTTTTTTTTCACAACCAAAGCATGGAAAACTTACCTTCAGAACAGCAACCATCCATGATCGATGGAAATCAGAATGAAGAACAGGGCCAAGCACGGCCCAATGAAGGGCTCCAGGGCCAGAATCAGCCCAGCCCGAGTTTTTTTTCCTCAGGGTCCATATGTGCAATGGATCCCCATTCAAGTCCAATCCGCCCAGAGTGCTACGGGCCCTACGGAGACAGCCCAAACATAAAACAATGGGCCAGGTGGAGGCCCGACTTTTCCAACTGGGCACAACTCGGCCCTCGGAATGGGCTGGTCCTACCCGAACCAAAATGGGTCGAGTCCGGGTGGAATGCCCTACCTGAGTCTCGGACCCGGATTCTTCCCCTTTGCGGGGACGTTCGCCGAATGGCCGGAGCCAGGGGATCCCTTGTACACAACAACTACCGACGGTCCTAAACTCCGATTGATTTCGCTACAGCTGACAGGGCCGGAAAATTACTCATCTTGGTCTTGAAAACTTCGGCAAGCCTTGACGACGAAAGGCAAGGAAGGTTTCATCGATGGGTCTATACCCATCCCAACTGACGAACGGCTTGCACGACACTGGAGGAGGTGCAACCAACTTGTTCGGACATGGATCGGGAACTGCCTCGCACCCAAAGTCGCTGCTGGACTTCCTCCAACCGAAGACGCCCAAAAATTTTGGGAAAATATACGGGAGATGTACGGCAAGCTTGATAGGGTGAGAATTTTTTCAATCGTTCAAACCCTATCGGAGCTAAAACAAGGAAACATGTTGATTTCAACAACTTTCAACTGATTGTCAGCCTTGTGGAACGAATTAGAAGAAGCTGAAGAAAAATTGCAGGGACCGGACGAAACCCTAGCTCAATACCGAGCGATTAGGGAAAGGGAGAAGGCAACTCGTTTCTTGTTGATTCTAAATGAGAGTTTCTCACCTTTCCGCAGTCAGATTCTTGCTATGGAACTGGTTCCTTCCCTTGGACAAATTTATCAGCTCACGGTGCAAGAGGAGTCGTAGCGGCTGGCTTCATCGGAGTACATAAAGGTCAGCGACTGAGTTGTCCTCGCAGCTAGAGCGATGCTGGACCAGCAACTTCTTGTGGCAAAGAGCAGCCATGGGACCGCAGCAACGTGGGGAGCAGCGGCGTGGGGACCAGTAGCGTGGGGAGGAAACAGCGGCGTGACCTAAAATCTCATGAGGAAGAAGATGAGATCTCATCTTTTCAAATGGACGGATGAGATCTTCTCATCCCATCCGACGGTTCAGGACGCACATCCTTGAAGATGAACCGCCCAGATTTCATCACGCAATTGGACGGTGGATATTTTTCTACGCAATCTGACGGTGCAAATTTCATCCTCGCGGCTCCTCGATCGGACGGCTCACAGCGTGCCACGTCAGCTCCGATGTGGAAGGGGTCCAAAAATTCCAACAAATCACATAATAAAGCAAGAGGTAAATTCTATGATTATTGCAAACGCCCTTATCATACTCGAGAAAATGGTTGGAAATTGCATGGAAAACTGACAGAAAAAGAAAAAAGGGAGCAAGATCTCTCTATTGTAGCAAATGCTAGGATGAATCAACCTGTTAGCAAGGATCAATTTCAACAAATAGTGAGAGCCATAAGCCACCTGGGGATGCAAGACAAAATGGCTAGTTACGCAGGTATTGCCCATTGCCTAAGCTCCATTTCAAGTAAATCATGGATTATTGATTCAGGTGCTAGTGATCACATAGTCTGCGATGAACAATTATTTACCAGAGTCCATAAATCACATCCTCATACATCCGTACGTCTTCCAAATGGAAAGGACACATTTGTTAGTAAAATTGGGGACGTTCAACTTAATCCTTCCATTAATCTCAAAAATGTCTTACTTATCCCCGAATTCCAATTTAATCTTATCTCCGTGTCCAAACTTTGTCAAGACAACTCCTGTCGGGTATTCTTCAATTCTGACATCTGTTTCTTTCAAGCCCTTTCGACTGGGAAACTGATGGGCTGGGGTAATAATCACGAGGGACTCTATTTTTGGGTCACTCTTCCCAATAATCTTAATGTTTTGCATTCTTCCTTAAATAAAGGCGTTCTATGTAATGCAAACATTAATGAAAAAAATTTCTTATCCCATCAGCGTTTAGGCCATAGCGCCTCCTTTCCTTATCCAAAATGTCCTATTTGCCCTTTAGCTAAACAATCACGACTTCCTTTTCCGAAAAGCACCTCTCGTGCTGACATAGCTTTTTCTCTCCTTCATATGGACATTTGGATACCATACCACACTCCACATCGTGATGGATCCCGGTTTTTTCTCACAATCGTAAACGATCATACCCAAGCAACTTGGGTTTTCTTGATGCAATCAAAAGGGCAAGTCCTTTCCCATCTTAAAATTTTTTTTTACTCTTGTTAAAAATCAGTTCCATAAATCAATAAAGCGAATTCGAACTGATAATGCCCGAGAATTTTTTAATCATGAGTGTTCTACACTATTCGCTGCAAATGGCATCCTTCATGAAAGTTCCTGCACCTACACTCCACAACAAAACGGTGTCGTTGAAAGAAAACATTGTCATCTTCTAGAAGTTGCTCGTGCTCTTAAATGCCAAGCTTCTATTCTTGATTTGTTCTGGGGAGACTGTGTGGTCATGGCAGCATACCTGATCAATCGGATGCCATCACGAATCCTTCAAGGTAAAACTCCATTCGAGTTGCTTTTTGGGAAACGTCCAGATATTCGATAACTCCATGTATTCGATTGCTTGTGTTATGCATCAACCATGGGCTATCGGGATAAATTAGGACCTCGTGCCATCAAATGCATTTTCATGGGATATCATAATCTTCATAAAGGATATACAGTATATGATTTGTCCACAGGACGATTCTTTGTTAGCAGGGATGTTGTTTTCCACAAGGATGTTTTCCCTTTCCAGGAAGAGTTATCTTCTCCACAACTGAATAGTAGAACTACTGAACATCGTCCATTTCTGGCTGAAGAAGATATTCCGAATCCACAATCAATGGTGATTCCACAAATGATGTCTCCCATGACACCCTCAGTTCCTGCAAATGATGAAGCCTCACCATCAGAAGTGCACCATATGGGTTCGAGTACTTCAGAAGAAGTAACATCGTCGCCACTCACACCCAACAATGACAACATCACTTCTGAATCACATGGTACCACTCCAATAGTCTTACCAAATGCTCCTCGTCGCTCCAATCGTATCAGACGACCACCAACATGGACGGCATATTACATTTGCTCTACAAAAAAGACATCTTGTACATAGTATCCTATCTCATCATATGTTAGCTTTGCTCATCTTTCACCTGAACATATGTGCTACATTAGTCGAATATCTGAAGAACAATAACCATCTTCATATGAAGAAGCTGTCCAAGACCCTCGTTGGCAACAAGCTATGACTGATGAATTGCAAGCCTTGATAGAAAACAAAACTTGGGAAATTGTTCGTACCTACTCATCGCAAAACTATTGGGTGCAAGTGGGTATACAAGATCAAGTACAAGGCAGATGGCTCCATTGAGCGTTATAAGGCAAGACTAGTGGCAAAAGGGCTTACTCAACGAGAAGGGTTTGATTACATTGAAACCTTTTCTCCGATAGCAAAAGAAATCACGGTTCGTTCTTTTCTCTCAATCGCCACCCTTCGTGATTGGCCTCTTCATCAGATGGACATTCACAATGCATTCCTCCATGGGGATCTTGAAGAGGAGATATATATGGACCTTCCACCAGGTTTACGCAGACAGGGGGAGAATAGGGCATGTTGTCTCCGTAAATCCTTATATGGACTCAAACAGGCTTCTCGTCAATGGTATGCCAAATTTACCAGTGCTCTCACAAATGCAAAATTCTGGCAATGCAAGCATGATTATGCCTTATTTACATGGAGTCAAGGTACATCATCAATTTACTTGCTTATATACGTTGATGATATACTCATTATGGGAAATGACAAAACTGCCATAAAAAAGTTTAAGGAGTATTTACACTCTACCTTTCACATTAAGGATTTGGGACCTCCCAAATATTTCCTCGGGATAGAGATTGCACGATCAGATAAAGGAATCTGTCTCAGCCAACGCAAGTTTGTCCTAGAGATCATATCGAAACCGGACTTTACGGATCAAAACCAGCCGTTGTTCCAATTGTACGAGAATGCCAAGTTAACGCAGGTTGAACATGATAAGAGATTATCACCCCGAATAAGGATCCTTTACTAAAAGATCCTTTTATCTATCGAGACTTGTCGGAAAACTCATATACTTGACCATGACTAGGCCTGACATATGCTATGCGGTGCAGATTCTCAGTCAATTCATGCACAATCCAAAGCAATCTCATATGAATGCAGCATTGAAAGTTGTGAAATACTTGAAAGGATGTCCTAGTTTAGGGATATTATTGTCTCGTGATAACAACATGAAGATGACAACATATAGTGACACAGACTATGCCACTTGTCCTATGAGTAGACGATCTATCACAAGATTCTGCATTAAATTGGGGGATTCGTTACTTTCTTGGAAAACGAAGAAACAGGCGACAGTATCATTATCATCCGCTGAAGCAGAATATCGGGCAATGGCAAAGACAAGTTGTGAAATAGTCTGGATAAGAGGATTACTTCAAGATCTTGGCATTTTCGTAAAAGAGCCAACTATTTTGTTCTATGATAATGATGCTGCTCTCAAACTTGCAGTAAATCCAGTCTTCCACGAGAGAACAAAGCACATAGAAGTTGATTGCCACTTTATCAGAGACAAAATTCAGGATGAAGTAATCAAAACAGAGGGAATCAGAACGATGGAGCAGCCCGCTGACATTTTCACTAAACCTTTGGGTCAGAGGCAACATGCATATCTATTAAGTAAGCTAGGTGTCCTTAATGTGTATAGACCACCAGCTTGAGGGGGAGTGTTAAAAGATCTTGTTGCCCGAAATATTTGATCTCACAAATGGCGATTGATTGTGATTGATTCAATGGAATATTTTGTATTGAAAATTATTCTCTGATTTATTTTGCATATTATTTTTCCTTAGTTAAATTAGTCCTATGTATTATAAATAAGACCATTGATTGTACATCAAGATCAGTGAATAGAAAATACAATACATTCCCCCAAAACACTTTCAATCCATTTCTTTTCAAATGTAAACAATAGTGAGAATAAAGGTATGTCGTTATGTAGCTACACAATTTTATTCTAGTCACTTCACCACTTGTATTTAGACCTATTCCCAAGTAATATTGGAGTTGGATATGTCCCAATCCGACCAAACATTTCTCTGCTGCCTAAAAAAAAAAAAAAATCAAACCTTTCTCTACTTTGTACTCCATATATATCTCGTCTTGAGGAGATACCTATATGTAGGAATTAAGTATGGTAACATACCTAATACTATGACTGGAGATGTGGTGTTCGCCTCATCTCTTATGCATTGCATATTTACTCTTACATGAAAACGAAATTTAAAATCCAACCGTCCACCAAATTTAACAAAAGCGACAAGAGAAATGCAATTTGCACCCTCAGATATGTTGAAGTGTCTTTTTGCTCCTCTCGCCCAACATGTATGAAGATTTAGTCGATGAAATTTGTTCCGTCCATGCAGTCTAAAAAGGTAGATTTGTCCTTCGTTTTCTATTCTGTTGGTTAGGCAAGTGAAAGCATTTCCGGCATGATTCGATTAGATCATGGTGTGTTTGGGGGTAAAGCGAACCAATTCCCGTTGATCTCGGAAAGCAAGTTGCCACAAATTTGGGCACATGCGGACAGTTTAACTTCATTAATGAACTATTCAACGGTGACTACAGTCCATGAGCTTAGACTTCTCATTAGGGGTGTAAGAGGTTTAGTTTGGTTCGATTCGATTTTTCTAAGAAACCGACTTAACCAAATCGATAAGGAAATTCACTGAACCAAACTTAAATCCACGGTTCGATTGATCTGTTTTTGCTTTTATTTTATTTTTTTCACTCTTTTTTTTTTCTGTCATCACCGTTGCCTCCTCCACTTCTTGCCGCTATCTCTGTCATCCACGATCATCCCTGCTTTTTCTATTTGCTGACCCGGAACAGTCTCACCGCTCACTCTCTCTCTTCTCTCGCAGCCAAATCTCCGTGAGGTCTCGGCACCGCCATTGATGACCTGATCTGTCCATGGCCTTTGAGATCTCACCGAAATCTTAAGGGACAGACCAGATATGGAGGAGGCATCCCCAGATCTGGAGATGAGAGGAGCTCGACGCGAGGTCTTGAGACCCGCCAAAGGCATGGACCGGCGAACCGAGAAACAGAGGAGAGGACTGTTCAGAGGAAATCAAGGGCAGAACGCAAGAAACTGGAAAAGCAGGGCGGAAATTGAGAAACTTCCACGGGAAAAAAACAGAGAGGAAAACTTCCACTGTTGCAGGAATCAACAGAGAAATAATGGAAGGGGGCTCTGCGCTCCTGCGCCGAAGGAGAAGAAGACGCGAGGGAATCAACGGAGAAACAAAGGAAGCAATGGAGAAGACCACAAGCGTCGACTGAGCTTGGACGGAGACGAGAGGCTAGGGTTCCACTGGTTGCGTGGATCTGGATCAAAGGAAAGGAGAGATGAAAGTAGGTTTGGCTTTCTACCTTTTAGGGCTTTTACTTCCAAGGATAGAGAGATAAAGCCATTTTTGCTTTTTTTAATTTTTAGGGACCGTTTGGTTAACCAAACTAATAAGAACAAATTTGATTTTTTTGAGTTAATTGAACTCAAATTAAATTGAATCGAAAACGTACAAAATTTCGACTCGATTTTGATTTCAGTTCGATTTCCAATTTGATTCTTGACATACCTACTGCTTGCAACTATAATATCATTTGGCAAGTTCATCAGCTTTCGTTAAGATTCTTCTTCTATTATTGGGTCGTTTGGCGTTGTCCCTGCTCAAGTCTTACGGTCAATGATCACGAAGTTTTGGATCGAACGGCTGAGAACATGCATGACCCCACCCCACTGCTGACAAAGGAAATTCTAGGATCTGATGGCGGACAACCGTGTGATTGATTACTAAAGACAGTCAATATGGTGGGGATGGAGCTCGTCATCTTGTTGCAAAACATCATCTCATTTCAGGAAGAATATGGGTGAATCCATGTTGCTTCATAGACTTCCCTTGAGAGCTGTCCTGTTGTTGAGCACATGGGTGGCTCTATTCTCTATAGTTTCAGTGGATGTAGTCCAAACAACAAAGCCTGGATGTGCGAATAGATGTGGCAACCTCCCCTTCTCATACTCATTCGGGATGAACAACATCAGGGTGACGATTGCTACTTCAAAGAGGAGTCAGATTCTTTTCTCATCTTTTGTGACGATTCAACTGTTCTGCCCACTCTTTATATGATCGATAAAAGTCATAGTTTCCAAATACGCAATATATTTATGGAGAATCATCATATGAGTGTCACGGTGCTTGTGGCCGAATATTGTTATGATTCGTCCGGTGAAACTTGACACAAGAATGATCCTCAGCTTCGTCTTCCCATATTCCCCAAATCTCCTGCGAAGAACAAATTTACTGCCGTGTGATGCGACACGATTGCATTTTTTAGAGGCCGACAAGGAAGCACGTACGCAACAGGATGCTTGTCCTTGTGTGAGAGCATTTCGGACGTGATTAACGGGTCTTGCTCGGGCATTGGTTGCTGCGAGACTAGCATACCTCGAGATGCCTACGGATACAACATCTCTGTCACTAGCTACAAGAATCATTCCCGCGTCATGGAATTCAATCTGTGCGGGTACGCTTTCGTTGCCCATGACGGCTTCTTTAGCTTCTCTACCGACGATCTGCACAAGTCGCCATTTAATATGGCCCCTACAGTTGTTGATTGGTTAATTCCAAATGAAACATGCGATGATGCAAAGAAGAATAAGACGACTTACATGTGCCAAGAGAACTCCAATCGTACAGATGCTGAGAATGGAAATGGGTACCAGTGCCACTGCTTAGAGCCAGAGGGTTTTCAAGGGAACCCCTATCTCCAGAATGGTTGTCAAGGTACCTTTTCTAGTCTTTTCATGTAAAGAATCGTGGATCATTATTTCGATAGGGGCGAGCATGTTTGATGGATCCAATTGCATAAAAAACCTAGAGAAAGAAATTGTTAGAAACTTTTATTTAGAGCATCAAAATATGACTTCATGAATGGCACATGTTTTAAAAGATTCTTGTAATAATCGCCTAAAATTTATAATATTAAAAATCATAACAATCTAGGCCGTAGAACACGAACATTTTTTCTTCTTTTTTATGCAGGAATTTTCGTTGCTTGAAATTTAATATGATCTATGAAGTGCTTAGCAAAAATCTCTAAATTTTCATAGCAACCATTCCTTATATAGCTAGACATTCTTCTCTCTTAAGTCTAGTACGCTCAACTGTTTTGCAAACTATAAAGTAGTTTTTAGACAAATGATCCATACTGAACACTCAATATGAGTTAGTCAAATTAGCTTGTAAATCAATTTCATGTACCAGATGTTAATTAATCCAGAATTATTCTGTATTTATAGATGACTATTTTTGAATTCCTTTCTATCTTATGTGTTATTCTAATAGGTAATGGCACAATTATGTTGGATAATTCTTAAATCTTCTATTCTAAACAAAGATCAAGTGCTTTGTGGAACTTAGGTTCTTGTGATAACGACCCATCCTCAATAGGTGCGGTGATGCATCGCGATCTCAGATAAGCAAATTGACTCGACATGTTCTCTCAAAGTTGAAAGTATTGCCAAATTATGGAATTCTATTTACCTTTTCAACTTTCTTCCATCTGAAATGGTGTCGGATTGGCTTATTCTATTTGCAATATATTTGCCAAATTATGGAATTCTATTTACCTTTTCAACTTTCTTCCATCTGAAATGGTGTCGGATTGGCTTATTCTATTTGCAATATATTCTTACAGATATCAATGAATGCATGATTTCACAACCTTGCATTGGAATATGTACAAACTTGCCCGGAACGTGTAATTGTTCATGTCTAGAGGGATCCCAAGGAGATGGAAGAAAAGATGGCAAGGGTTGTACTGCTATCATCCATGAAAAGAGATTTCGCTCAATTGATGTCATGCTAGGTTAGTAAGTAGTACACATTTCTTAAATGTTATGCTTGTGTCATCGTTCCATCTTCTGCTATTAGTTATCAAGATTTATCGGATGTAAATCTATCTCTTTGAATTAGTTGTCTGTGAATTACATCGGTATATTATATTATATTATACTATTTATTGTCATCTCATATTAATCGATTTGATACTAAAAAAATCCTCTCGTTCTTTTGTTGCTGAAAAGAATTAACCATGTTTAATCACATTTATACATTGAACCATTTCTATTATCATAAGATACTCTCAGCTTAATTATATATTTAGGTTTAATATGCTATTTTTAAGGTTTGTCTCATTGACAAAGCTTCTGATTGATGGAGGAAAAAAAGAAATTAAGACAAAGAAGTTAACTAACACAAGATTGTTTGAGCAATGAAAAAGAAAGAGTTAAGCCTATTTCTATTCCTTTTTTTTTTTCCTTTTCTTGGTTGTGTGAACCATATGTAGTGTGATAGAAAACTGATTTGTTTGTTCATCGAATACAATGTCTTTTCCTAGGTGTGAGCATAAGCTTCTTGCTGATTCTTTTGGGCGTTTCCTGGTTATATTGGGGGCTTAGAGAAAGAAAAATCAGCAGACAGAGAGAGAAGTTCTTCCTAGAAAATGGGGGCCGCCTCATGTTGCAGAGACTTCTTTCGGAGCACGAAGGCTCCATTGAATCGGCGAGAATATTCACCTACGAAGAGCTCAAGAAGGCCACGGACCACTACAAAGAAAGCTGAATCCTAGGCCAGGGAGGCCAAGGAACAGTATATCAAGGGATCTTACCAAACAACACGGTAGTTGCCATCCAGAAGGCCACAATTTTGGACCGAAGTCAGGTCGAAGATTTCATCAACGAAGTGATCATCCTCTCCCAAATCAATCACCGCAACATGGTTAAGCTAATTGCGTGCTGCTTCGAGACGAAGGTCCCGTTATTAGTCTATGAGTTTGTGAACAATGGCACCCTAGCCGACCACGTACACAAGGACGGCCATGATTCCGCATTATCATGGACGACTCATCTGAGAGTTGCAGGCGAGCCGCAGGTGCTCTCTCGTACTGATGCGTCCACTCAGATTTTGCACAGGGACATAAAGAGCACAAACATAATGTTGGAGGAAAACTACACTGCAAATGTCGCTGATTTCAGAGCCTCCAGGCTAGTCCCTCTCGACCGGATGCAGCTGACCACGTTGGTGCAAGGGACGCTGGGGTACTTAAACCCCGAGTACTTCCACTCGAGCCTGTTGACTGAGAAGAGCGATGTCTATAGCTTCCGGGTTGTGTTGGCTGAGTTGCTGACTGGACTGAGGACCTTGTCCTTTGAGCGGGCTGAGAACGAGAGGAACTTGTCCTCGTATTTGGCTTCTGCAATAAAGGGTGAGAGACTGTTTGAGATCATCGACCTGAGGGTACTGAATGAGGGGAATCCTGAAGAAATTAAGTCGTGATGCTGGCGAGCCGATGCTTGAGGGTGAAAGGGGAAGATCGGCCGACCATGAACGAAGTGGCAATGGAATTGGAGGGACTGACGAGGGTGATGGACAGGCATCCGTGGGTGAATGAGAGCTGTGACCTTGAAGAAGCTGAGCATTTGCGTGGTGAGAGATCAAGCAAATGTGATGGCATCCTCAAAAGCCCTGCATCAGGAAATGATGATAGCGTGAGTACCCAAGTGCCCTTCGAAATTGGAAGTGGAAGATGAGACTTCGGAGCAATGTTGGCCCTTTTACTTTTATTCGTTGTTTTCTTTTTTGTATTTCCTTGTCTTCTTCTTTTTTGTCTGTTTAATTGCTTGTTCTATGTGCTCAAAGTTCAGATGCTGTGTATTTGAATAATGGAAAATGCCAAAAATATTCTTGAGTTTTTATATTTTTCAGCGAGCTAGGAATTGGCCTACTTCCGTTGCCTCCATCTTGCTAAGATCTACTCTAACAACATCCTTGGAGACAATATAGCCTAAGAAAACGAGGCTACTTGTGTGAAAGTGACACTTTTGCAGGTTGGTATACAAGCTTTGTTCCCGTAGCACTTGAAAAATTTGATGTTCCAAAGGCCCCACTTGCGTCTTGCTATGTTCGAAAAGAAGCATCGAGCGCTAAATAAAAATAATGTTGAATCTCTCTCATAGGAGGAAGGTAGGATGGAATTTCATTGGCATGACTTCACAGAAATCCTCAAGCAACGGCTGCAAAATGATTAGGATCTCCTCTTTTGCGTCATTTTTTTTTCCACTATAACAATAGCATAAGCCTCACAAGCACCCTCCGATGCTTAGGAAAAGTAAGACTTGGAAAGAAGAATGCTACCTTTCCCATGAGTAGGCTTGGAAACTCTCTCCGCCTTGCAAGGGCCCAATGTAATCTTGACGCGGTCTTTGACAAAGGGATAGGTGTTATACATCACACAAAATCTTATCTTTACATCTTTTGCCATTAGAGAATAGAATCAAGCACCGATTATTAACTTTTAACTCACTCCTTTTCTTGAGCCAAGAATGCTTGAAAGATGTGGATGATCCTCTGCCTTGAGATGCAACTTGCCTCCCATGGTGGTCGACACCACGTTCGCACAACATCCCCTATCAGTGATGACGGTACACGCTTGTATGGAGTAATGTTGTTACAAAGCCAATCATTATCCTCAAGATGATCAGCATGCAAGCTCCTTTCAATGACAAGAGCTTCTCCTTGATCTCGGTAAATGATGCATTCTATTGGAGAAATGATTTGTTTCGATCCTTGATTGATTCCCTAGCCAGATTCTAGTTCATTGATTGATACAGGCAATCGTAGATTTAGAATAATTTAGGAAAAATAATATTGCATATAATTTCCTTATTATACATTTCTTGTACTATATAAGTTGACATATACATGTACATTGATACAGTGTGATAGAATATATGAAATTATATTCTTCAACCCCATTTCGTGTCATGGTATCAGAGCGGGTTTTCTAACCCAGCTTCCACAATTTTTTTTTTCCTTTGAATTGCCTCCGATTGCTTTCTAGTTTGTTGTTGCGATTCCCATCCCTGCAAAACAAATTAGCACATCGGATTGGAATTTAGTTTCATATCCAAGATGCAGAATCCAGCTGACCATGAAATTAAAGAATCACCTACACCAGAAAATTCATCTATTCAAGCTCCAGAGGAATTGCAGCACGTTGCACAAATTTCCTCGGCTCCTTCAGCCCAACCTGTTCAAATCCAATGGCCATATATGCCATGGATACCTGTCCAGGGGCCATGGGCCCCTGGGCCTAATCAATGGACTCCCGGGTCCAGTCAACAGTGGGCAAACCACGGCCCACAGCCCACCATAGAAGATCCAGACCCGGTTTCTCAGGTTCACAAACCCGAATTCAATTCGGGCGGGTCGGGAATGAATCCCTACCCGAATCTACCACCCGGAATTGTGCCACTGCCGTTTCCGGCCATCGCTGGGCGTCTCGAACCCAACGACCCTCTGTACACTTCACCGGCTGACGGACCGGAGCTACGATTGATCACCCTCCAACTCACCGAATCAGACACCTATTCAACGTGGGTGAGGGAGTTCCGGCGGGCCCTCGTCACAAAAGAGAAAGATGGATTCCTCAATGGATCCGTCCCCTTTCCGACCAACGACCGAATGCAATGTCACTGGCGTAGGTGTAATCAACTAGTCTGAACTTGGATCGGAAATTGCGTTACACCGGAAGTTGCCGCGGACTTCCTCCGATCGAAGACGCAAAGAAAATATGGGAAGACATTAAAGAAATGTATGGAAAACTCGATCGCGTAAAGGTTTTCTCCCTCATGCAAGCCCTCTCGGAGTTGAAGCAAGGGAACCTCTTGGTTACTGCTTGCTTCAACTGGTTATCGGCCCTTTGGAATGAACTTGAAGCGGCAGAAGAATGGCTCGATGGACCGGAGATAACCCTAAAACAGTACAGAGAAATCAAAGAAAGGGAGAAGACGACTCGTTTTCTCTTAACCCTAAATGACAATTTCATACCTTTCCGGTCGCAAATCCTCACCATGGATCCGGCTCCGACACCCGGGAAGATTTTTCAGCTGGCCGTCCAAGAAGAAAGCCAGCAACTTGCAGCTGCCGGAGGAGGGAAAGGGACCAAAACCATGGCCCTTGCTGCTCGGATTTCCGGCCGGTTTCATGGCGAACGACAGCCGCCGCAGAGAGGGAGAAACCTCGGAGGAAACCCTAGAGGAAATGAGGAAGACGATGCTGAATTTTCTAGAAGGGACTGAATGAACGGTCTAGGTCATCAAGGGGAATCCAACGGCTCAGATCAGCTTCGATCCAATGGTGGAGATCTTAAATATGGGCGCGGATTTGACGGCACATATCCTTTCGAGTTGACGGTGGAGATCAGATCAGCTGGCGCAGATCCGATGGCCACAATACTCTTTGATCTAACAGCCCAGATCAATGGCAAGGAAGAGGATCGGATGGCCAGTATTCAATCCCCCCAAACCCTAAATCAAACGGCTCTTATAATGCGACGTCATCACTGAAAGGGGGAGGCTAAAATTATAAATTTAAGGGTAAGTATTGTGAATATTGCCATCGTCCACATCATACTATAAACACATGTTGGAAATTGCATGGCAAGCCAAATGACAAAGAAAAGAAAGGGAAAGAATTTTCTGCTTATCAGGTATCAGCACAAGGGAATGACAACGTTCATCAGCCAATTACTCAAAATTAGTATTAAGAAATAATGAAGGCGCTCAATCAACTGATGATGATTGACAAAGATGCAAATTTTTCAGGTACTTCATTGTGCAAAAATACTAATATTACAGTTGATACATGGATTATTGACTCGAGCGCCAGTGACCACATAGTTTGCAATGAATATTTACTTTCAACTGTCTACAAGATACCCGATCCATATACATCTATCCGTCTTCCAAATGGGAATATTACTAGTGTGCGAAAGATTGGTACTGTTTACCTTAGCCCAGACATTATCCTAAAAAATGTCCTTTATATCCCTGAGTTTGAATTCAACCTTATATCTGTTTCCAAAGTCTATAAGGACAATTCTTGTCGAGCCAACTTCAATTCTGAAAATTGTTCCTTTCAGGACCTTTCAACTGGGAAACTGATGGGTTTGGGTAGAATGGAACAAGGACTATATTTTTGGATCGCGCTTCCCAGTGATTTTGATTTGTCTTCCTTAAATAAAGCATACATTGTAATGCTATTGCTAGCAATAAAAACTCCCTTTCTCATAAGTGTCTAGGCCACAGCGCCATCTTTCCTTGTCCTGATTGTAAAATATGCCCTTTGGCAAAACAATCACGAACATCATTTCCTATTAGTAGATCTCGAGCCACTAGTATATTCTCATTGATTCACATGGACATTTGGGGTCCTTATCATACACCACATCGTGATGGATCTCGTTTCTTCCTTACGATTGTAGACGACTATTCCCGTGCCACTTGGATATTTCTCATGCAATCCAAAAGTCAGACTTTTTCATATCTGTCAAAATTCTTGTCCATGATCAAAAATCAATTTGAGAAAAACGTCCAAAGAATTCGCACCGACAATGGGAGTGAATTTTTTTCAAATGAGTGCCAATCTTTCTTATCCTCTCAAGGAATACTTTATGAGAGTTCTTGTGCCTACACTCCTCAACAAAATGGAATTGTTGAGCGCAAACATAGACACTTTCTAGAGGTTGCTCGCACACTAAAATATCAAGCCTCTATTCCTGAGTCTTTTTGGGGTGATTGTGTGGTCACGGCGGCCTATTTAATAAATTGCATGCCAACTAGAATATTAGTAGGGCGCACACCATTTGAAATGTTGTTCGGAAAAAGACCAGAAATCGGTCATCTTAGAGTATTCGGCTGCCTATGCTACGTGACAAACGTGAGACATAAAAATAAAATGGATCCTCGTGCTGTTCAATGTATTTTCATGGGATACCCCACCTTACAAAAAGGTTATCGGGTCATAGAGATATCTTCAGGACGGTTCTTTGTTAGCCGAGATGTTGTCTTCCAAGAACATGTATTCCCGTTCAAGGAAATGGTGTCTCCAGAAGATACAACGATGCCAACGTCGAATCAACGACAATTTTTATCTGAGGATTCTTTATCTGTGGCATCGCAACACGTGCTAGTTATGCCTGATCCACACTCTAATATATGTCTAGAGACAATATGTCCTGCATCCTAGATAACATTAGAAGAGACTTCTGAGTCTTCCACTCCAATATCGCCACAAATTAGCAGTGGCTCTTCATCAGCACCACATGAATCCTTATCATCAGTTCCAATCGCTCAACCTCGATGTTCGGGACGAATAGTGCGCCCTCCCACATGGACCAAGGACTACGTATGCTCTTCCTTGAAGACTAAAGGTACACAATATCCAGTTTCTTCCTATGTATCCTTTGGTCGATCGCCACAAGATCACATGTGTTGTATTAGTCGAATTTCTGAAGAACAATAACCTTTTTCTTATGAGGAAGCAGCACGTGACATACGATGGCAAAAGGCCATGAAAGAAGAATTGGCTGCTCTTACAAAGAATAACACCTGGGATATTGTTTCATTGCCTTCCCATAGAAGACCTATTGGATGCAAATGGGTGTACAAGATAAAATATAAGGCGGATGGCTCAATTGAAAGATACAAAGCTTGGCTTGTCGCTAAAGGATTTACCCAACGTGAAGGTTTTGATTATCATGAAACCTTCTCTCCTGTTGCTAAGGAAGTTACTGTTTGCTCTTTTTTATTTGTTGCTACATTTCGAATTTGGGATCTACATCATATGGACGTCAATAATGCTTTTCTTCATGGTGATCTTGATGAAGAAATTTACATGGAACTTCCATAGGGATTGCGCAGACAAGGGGAGTCTCGTGTATGTCGTCTCCGCAAATCCCTATATGGGCTCAAGCAGGCTTTTCGACAGTGGTATGCAAAATTTACCACAACGCTTACAAATGCAGGTTTTCGGCACTCCAAGCATGATTATGCACTATTCACATGGACTAACGGTATTTCATCGATCTACTTGTTAATTTATGTTGATGATATACTTATCATGGGAAATGACGATGTTGCGATCCAAAGCCTTAAAAAATATCTGCATTTAACCTTCCATATTAAAGATTTGGGACCACCCAAATATTTTCTTGGCATTGAAATAGCTCGATCCAGTGAAGGAATTTCCCTCAGTCAATGGAAGTTTGTTCTGGAAATCATATCAGAAGTAGGAATGGCAGGATGCAAACCAGCTATCATACCTATTGAGTAGAATGCCAAAATGACAATGTATGAGTATGATGCGAGTTCCTCCTCTCCGAATGAAGATTCACTTCTTAAGGATCCATCAGCATATCAGCGACTCGTTGGAAAATTGATCTACCTCACCATGACTAGGCCTGACATTTGTTATGCGGTCTAAATACTTAGCCAGTTTATGCACAATCCAAAGCAATCACATATGAGTGCAGCGCTAAAAGTGGTGAAGTATTTAAAGGGATGTCCGGGACTTGGAATACTACTATCACGAGACTGCGACATGAAGATGAAGGCTTATTGTGATACAAATTATGCCACATGTCTTATGACGAGAAGATCCATTACTGGTTTTTGCATCAAATTGGGAAAGTCCTTGATTTTGTGGAAGACAAAAAAGCAGTCAACAGTTTCATTATCATCAGCTGAATCGGAATATCGAGCTATGGCAAAAAACTGTTTGCGAGGTAGTTTGGTTACGAGGATTACTTTCAGACCTTGGTGTGCAAGCTGATGGTACAAGTGAATTATTCTGTGATAATGATGCTGCTCTCAAGTTAGTAGCGAATCCAGTTTTTCATGAAAGAACAAAGCACATTGAAGTTGATTGCCATTTTACTCGAGAGAAGATTCAAGAAGGGATTATTACCACTCGAGGGATTGTAATTGCAGAATAGCCTGCAGATATTTTCACTAAGCCTTTATGCCAAAGGCAACACACATATTTGTTAAGCAAGCTAGGCGTCTTTGACATCTATGAGCCGCCAGCTTGAGGGGGAGTGTTGGAGAAATGATTTGTGTCGATCCTTGATTGATTCCCTAGCCAGATTCTAGTTCATTGATTGATACAGGGGATCATAGATTTAGAATAATTTAGGAAAAATAATATTGCATATAATTTCCTTATTATACATTTCTTGTACTATATAAGTTGACATATACATGTACATTGATACAGTGTGATAGAATATATGAAATTATATTCTTCAACCCCATTTCGTGTCACATTCGTGCTCCTTGAATCTTCTTGGAGCAAAGAGTCGTGTTGCGACTCTTCCTGCTGCTCATATTGTACAAGAGACATGATCTTTCTATTGGGGTACTCTGAGGCGACGCGACTGAATCCATGACATTTCAAACACTGCCTTGAATTATTGTTCGCTCCGTTCGGCTAATTGGTTTTAGATGCTCCCCCTTTGTTCAACGGTTTCCTTCAATGCTGACAGAGGTTTTAAAGTCGAATTCCTAAGATTAGAGGATCCCTCTTTGGTTAATGGCTTCTGACTTCACTCTCCTTTCTCTGAGTTGCTTTTCCACCTTCTTCGATAATTTGAAGACCTGATTAAAAGTCCAATAAGGTTGTAATCGGACAACACCGGCAGTTTTGCAATGAAGACTGCAAAAATACCGAGCTATGGTTTATTCCTCTGCCTCCACCACATCACGTCGTAGCATGAGATGCTCAAATTTGGTGGTGTCTTCTTCTGCGTACAACTCCTCTTGCTTCATATTGTGGAAATTATCGAAGGCATTTTGCTCATAAGTTTCTATGAAATGCTTCTTTTTTAGCTTCTTCATTTTACCCAATGTTACAATTCACCGCTTTCCTTCACAAGTTCTTTGACGCGGTAGATTTTCCCACCAAATCGGAGCATGCATTTTGTACTTCATATATACAAGCTTCACCTTTCGATTCTCCGCAATATTCTTATGATAAAAAATTCACTCGATTCTGAGGAGCCAATCAACGAAGTCTTCCGAAGCAAAATATTCCAGAATATGAAGCTCACTAAGACAAATATTCTGCGGACAATTTCTCTTATTTCATTTTCTTAAGCGAATTAAATGATAGAAAATGAGGAAAATATTTTATTGAAAATATTTTTCGTGAAATGAATGGAGTGCTAAGTAGAATTAATTAGGGTGTATGATACACATGTTGTATGTCACATTTACACTAAGGTCCAATATGAGACACTATTTTGGGCGTACTTCGATTAACCTGGTTTCTTCAAAATGACTTTTGATGATAATGGTTACATTTTTCTGTGTTATCACGATGGTAGCAAGAAGATGGGATTCTCCTCAAAATTATGGAAATGTAACAAAAGATTCACAACACGGATACCGGATGTAGGGTAAAATAAATTCCTTTAAATGATAATTCTCCACAAATGCGTATCGACCACAATCCATTTTTTTAATTAGAACTCCTAGGCCAACAACCAAAATAAAAGATAAAAAAACAAACCTATGTTTGACGTATCTTGTTTTAAGTAAAAAGTATATAATGGAATCTTGTCTAAAAATCTTAATTTTCATAGCACGACAATGGAAAATGTTTATTCTTCACCTCTTTGAAACCAGTTGATTTTTTAGTTTTTTTTGTCATAGAAACCAGTTGATTAATCACTGTGAAAATACACGTTTTTCTTTTCCATAATTCAACAGAAATTTCACAACTAGGAGCATAAAGCCCATCACCAAGAAGCACATTTTGTGCACATAATTGCCAACTCAAACCAGTTCGCTCTTATTGATTTTTCTTCCTTGGCATTCTTATGTTTATAGTTGTGATGAGGTGAGCAAAATGAATTACCTGGATAGGACTAGATTGGTCAGTTTTGGGGGTTCCCGAGGGCATTGGTCTGGTTCTCGGTTCCATAAAATTGGAACCAGTGAATTTCGATCTAGTTTCAGGTTCTAGGTGTGAAACCACTCACCCGGGCTAGACTAATTTTTTTTTTTTTTATTTCTTTAAAATTTGTAAAAAAACCCTCCAATCTATCTTATATTTCAGACTTCACTCACGCACAAGATGCACGACTCCCATCACTCACACACGTAAGTAAGATGACAAGAACAAATCAAAACACAATAGTAGTTGCTCGTTCTAACCAAGTTTTGCCACAAACTAGAAAAATTTATGTTAAACTCACAATGTTACACGTAACTCATTGATTTTAGAAACGCCTGATTTTCAAGATCTTTAATTTCATACTGAACATTAATGAAAAAAATAAATTAAACATGCCACCGGTTCCATTATCCATCCATAAACCGAACCAAATCAATCGGTATGATTCCAAGAGGCACCGATCCAACTGTCGACTTTAAAAATGGAGAATTTGGTCCTCAATTTTGAGGTGGGAATCGTAATACTTGGGAGCCAATCACCCTCGCTGCAATCTCCCACCACATACGCTTAGAACTTGCTTGACTTTTCAAGTCTTTGGCGGAATAATGAAAGCGCCCTGTCTCATCTCGTACTCTCTATCAATGATGCACCCAAAGTTAGCAGGCAATAATTCATGACGAGACACATCATTGTACATGAGAAATTGCCAAGGAAACCGACCGCCTTGATTTAGCCTTTTCCTGAAAATTATAAAAATTATCAACAATAATAATTTCTCATCAAATTTGATCAAAAAACTAAATCGATAAATTTTTAAAAGGTTCGAATTTTAATTAGTACAATTAAAAGGTTTACTATTAAATTATGCAAGTATAATAAGTTTATAATTTTTTTGTTACTTTTCCATTATAAAGCCTCTAAGGCTTCCTTAAGAGTAGTGAGTGTTTTAATGAATTTTAGGGTTGTGATCTCCCACCGCACACGCTGCATACTTGCTTGACTTTTCAAGTCTTGGCAGGATAACGAAAGCACTCTAATGAGACACATTGTCTTGCATGAGAAATTGCTAAGAAAACTAAACGCATTGACTTAGCATTAAAACTTCACCGGCAAGTCTGAGAAAATTCTCAAAATCAATTTCGGACTCCTGAAGTCCTTTTACTTAGCAATCTCATTCTAATTCTCCTTCTATAGTTGGGTTGTTTGGTATTGTTTTGATTTTCAAATCCAAATCCGAACCAATAATTTCTTGCTTTATCCAATTAATCTTTAGTACTTACCATCGATGCACCTTTTTTTTTTTATTGTACATAGCGTCAATCGAAATATCAATCTGCACATAAAGATTTAAATACAATGTTGATATTTGTACAAATATTTGAGGAGTTCGAGATGTGCACGCAATAATTTGTGAGCACCACCCATTGAAATTGATTCATCTCATGGATAGCAGATTGAAAAGAAACAAAATATCTATCTATTCATGATTTTTATTATTTGCAAGTCAGTTTGGAAATTCCTAGGATAGATTGTGACATCACAATGTGAATCGCGACGGTCTTGTCAAGGCTTTTTTAGTGAAGAGAGAGAGAGAGTGGATGTCAGTTGCATCCGATACTTTGGACAAGGAATGGGACCGAATGCACCTTTGGTTTAAGCTAAGTTAAAATCAAGAGTACTCAGAGAGAAAAAAAATCGAAGGATCTATTTAGGTTTATTAACTGCTACATCAAAGTATGTCTAGGTTATATTTAAGTATTCGCCTAATGAATTAGTGTTACTATTAGCAGGACTAGTCCCTTTTTTCAAATTAATGTAAACAATAGTGAGAGTAAAGTTATGGCTATACAATCTTATTCTAGAATAAAGCTATAACCTCTAGTCGTGATCTCCCACTGCACACACTTAGTACTTGCTTGGCTGTTCAAGTCTTGGCGGAATAGTGAAAGCACCATATGTCATTTATACTCTATCAATGATGCACCCTAAGTTGGCGGGCAATAACTCCGAAACATATTGTCGTACACGAGAAATTACTAAGGAAACCGATTGCCCTGACTTAACCTTTTCTCAAAAATTATAAAAATTATCTACTTCAACGATTTCCCGTCAAATTTGATCAAAAAAACTAAATTAATAAATTTTCAAAAATTTTAAGTTTTATTTAGTACAATTAAAAGGTTTGTGATTGAATTTGCACAAATATAATAGGTATAGAATTTTTTTTTTTTTTGGCTAATTTTCAATTATAAAAACTCTAAGGCTTCCTTGAGGGCAATGAGTGCTTTAACGAATTTTAGGGCTGTGATCTCCCACTGCACACGTCCATACATGCTTGACTTTTCAAGTCTTGGCAGGATAATGAAGCACTCTAATGAGACATATTGTCGTACATGAGAAATTGCTAAGAAATCTGATCGTGTTGACTTAGCATTTACCCGAAGCTTTGCAGGCAAGTCTGAGAAAATTCTCAAAATTGATTTTAGACTCCCATAGTCCTTTTACTTAGCAATTTCTCAAAATTGACAACTCTAAAGATGGAAAATATACATAGTTTCGATCTACAACCATAAATGCATTCCCTGTGTAAAGCACGCTTCGTGCACAAAACTACTCGCTCAAGCCTCGGCTTGAATGTTACCTCGGGCTGTAAAAGCGACGACCATCGACTCAATGTTGACCTAAAACCCTTTTTGTTGGTTGGATAATATATGAAGATTGCAGGTAAGGAATGCAACAACTCTATCGTGACCCTCCTTGCACGATGTAGTCGGGAAAAAGATGGGTTTAAAGGTGATGTTGAATGGGGGAAGAATATGATTCTCCCAAACTCTTATCTTGTGCAACGTTGGGACTTTCATTTTAATTCAATTAATCTTATGAGAATTCTATATAAGGAGTTGCACTAATTTATTTGGATTGGTTAGAAATCAAATGAGATATGAGAGCATACCTCATGACTAAAAATCTAGGACTTGGCACTTGATTGTACTGGTTATGTTAGTCGTGCTCTTTCGATACCTAAATTTTATCATTTTATAGCTAAAATGTCCAAGTAGTCTTTTTACTAAATTATGAATTCTAAGGTTTTGTCCACTAAGTGTCCATACAATGTTTTTGTTTATATAATGATAATTGAAAAAAAGTAACATAACCATTGAACTAAAACAAGTAAGCACAGCATTGAAAAGCAATATAAAAGTACAATTAATTCATCAAGGATAATAATGACAATTGGGTCAAAAGTAAATTATAGTAAAGTAATTAAATACGAGTCAAGCAAAAAATATAACATGGCATTGTTTTTAATCCTCGAGACAACAACCCTCATGAGTTTAGTTCAAATTGAGTTCTATTTCTAAACAAGCTAATCTATTTAAAACTAAAGTAGAGAGAATCATGAATTTCCCTACACCATGTATGTACTCTCTAAATGAAACTAGACTAATTCAAATACCAAAATCTAACGATCTAATCAAGGTTTATTTTCCTAATCAAGTTTTCTCTTTTTTATTTTATTATATTTTTATGAGATTATATTTATTATTATCATTATTTTTTATTATATATTAGAAGGGCACGGGTCGGGTCGGGCCCTTCAGCCCGGTCGGTATGTGAGCTACCATTAAATTTCGTAAGTTTGGGCTATGGACACAAGTTGGGCTTTATTACACAAAGCCCACTTTTAGACACAAACTCTTGAAGCCCAGTTTTTAGAATAACAACATTTAGCCCTAAGACCAATCTTATGAAAACTGATTTGAACCCCATTTCACTATGTTTCACTAAGCCTATTTCTGAATATAGCCGAAGTCAGCCCAAATCTAACTAAACTAAAGATTCATTCATTTCGCAGAAAATATTTTCTGAAAAAATATTTTCCCTACTTTCTTGCATTCGTCTCTCTTAGATCAATGGGAAATATTTTTCAAGTCAACGGAAGTCTATAAATAAACTCAGGAAAATGATTTCTTCTTTAAAAAAGTCAAAAAATATTTTTTAAAATATAAATAGTTAGTGGTGCTTGGATCTGAAACTATGCATTTGGACACAGAAACCTCAGTGCTGGTTTCCAAGTGTCCAACTGAAACTCCTAAAAACTGAAACGAGCCCAAGCTTTCTAAGAAACTAAAACCCAAATTCATTAAACCTAATTAATTCTTTTTTGTAGCATCGTGTAATCGAAAGGCCTTCATAGTTTTCTTCTTCGGCCACCTTCCACAGTGGACCACGATTGCTTTTTCTTAAGCCGAAAACAATATTCTTTGCCGCATTAACAGCCACCGCGGGTCACAACCTCACGGATTCAAGGATGATACAGGCATAAGAAAAAATAACGCAACAAGGACCTGGAAGCGGACATCCAGACATGAACGATCTACCTCCCATCATTCCTCGCTGAAATCAGCCCACCAAATGATGCAGGATCACACAAGAACATAAAATAAAAGAAACGAAAGAGTTGTTTAGATTCGGCCTTGGCGAATGACGATATATGTCCAAAATCAAATCTAAACACTGACAAAGTGAGTGATAATGATCAATCTATGTCGACACATCTTCGGATTCAGGCGAAATTATAGGCTAATTTTCAGCATGTTTCGAACCCATTTATCGAATGTGTTGTGTGCAATCCGCAACGAAAGGGGAAACGAAACACCAATGGCTTCAGATTAGAGATCGAGTTCAAAACTAGGTTGATCGAAGACGTATACAAGCATGGCCTTGGATTCGAGTTGAATCAAATTCGATCCTAGTCTAGGACATGTTCTCTCGGTTCTGTTACTCCTCCCTCAAAACAGGGCATTACGGGGAAGATAGGTTACCTGATTAGTGAAGCAAGGCGAAGCTACGAAGATCGATGAACGAAACTCGGACGTTCAACAACAATGAAGATTGGCACCAGCGAAGGAATCTCGAACGAGAGTTGAGTCACTTCGTTTCCGACCGAGGAACGGAGCAGGGTGAAGGCCTGATGCACGGCGTCAGAAATGGCCGGTGACGGCGGTGATCGGTGTCTGAACTCTTCCTCGGACGTCTATTTCTCACGCCTTCTCTTCTGTCCTGGAACGAGCCGAAGGAAAGAAGAAATGGACTGGGGTCTTTTTCCTTTGTTATTTATTATTTATTTATTATCTCGCCATCTTTACTATTGTACTTTTACAAGAAAATTTTTTTAAACGGTTGACCAAATCTTGGGTTTCAATAAGCTCTTATGGCTTATGATGTACACGTTCAATCTCAAGCTAACACAAAACTTAATCATGAAGATTTCAATAATAGCCGCACACGACATGTGGGAAAAGTGAAGATTTCCATCAAGTGGACGAAACCTATCAAAAGGAAAGGATTTGCATTTTCTACTTTATGCTTTCTTGTTCGTAGTGTCTTGGATTATTTTGCATGCTTGAAATGTTGCATGTCCCTACATTATGATTTGACAAATATTGCAATTTTGTGATTCATATCATCTTTCAATCGGAGGACATATCTACTTAATAGATATTGAATATGAAAGTCGCATAACTCTGATAATACTCTTACAAGAGATGCTCTCAAGGAAGGAGATGAATATAGTACTTTTCTTGTTGAAATGTCTTTTTATTCACCACTGAATTAAACCGACTACAAGACTTGTTTTTATATGTAGGCTTAAAACACGACTCTTGACATAACTTAAATATATGAAAAGACGTGTAAATAAATAGTAATAAGGACACTTTAATATGTGCGCCGAAATGATTTTCATCGGAAATGGAACAGTCTTTCGACTAGAAACACGAAGAGTCATGAGAGATAGGTGGTGATATCTTCAATACTCCCCTTCACCGGCTACTCTCTCTAAGGATAGTCCTCGCGAACATACCAAGCTGAGCTCGAAACTCTTCAAACTTTGCACCTCCAAGACATTTGGTGAAGATATCAGCAACTTGATCACCTGTTTTGATGTACTTCATCTTGATCTCGCCCTTCAACACTTTCTCTCGTAGAAAGTGATAGTGGACTTCCACATGCTTAGTCTTAGCATGGAAAACTAGATTCTTTGCCAAGCTTATAGTGGATAGATTATCACAATACAATATTGTCGAATAATCTATTGATTGATGAAGATCATCCAATAGTTGCATTAGCCACATGCTCTCCTGAGCTGCCATTGCTGCTACTCTATATTCAGCTTCTGTTGTAGACAAAGACACAGTCGGCTGTCTTTTACTACACCAGGATACTACTGCTGATCCAAGATTAAACGAGTATCCAGTAGTTGATCGTCGTGTGTGTTGATCTGCAGCATAGTCGGCATCACAATGACCAACCAACTCACTTGATGATTCTCTTTTATGCAAAAGCCCAAAATCAAAAGTCTTCTTTACATACCTTAGGATACACTTGGCTACATCCAAGTGAGGCTTCCTTAGCTTCTCCATGAATCGACTCACTACTCCTATTGCAAAAGCGATGTCAGGTCGAGTTATGGTAAGGTAAATTAGACTACCTACCAGTTGTCTATACATAGTTGAATCTTCAAGCTCTCGACCTTCTTCAGCACATAGCTTTGCATTCCCATCCAATGGAGTAGATATAGGTTTGCAATCAAGCATTCCGAATTTTTTCAAGAGATCTCGTGCATACTTTTGTTAACATAGGAATAATCCTTCCTTTGTCCTATCAATCTCAAGCCCCAAAAAGTGTTTTAGTTCTCCAAGCTCCTTCATCTGGAACCGCATAGAGAGGTTGGCTTTAATTCGACATATCTCATCTTCATTATCTCCGGTAATGATGAGATCATCCGGATAAACCAGCACAGCTGCAACCTTTCCATCTTTTGCCTTCACGAATAGGCTTGAGTCTGCTGGAGCTACATTATAATCGTTCTTCAACAAGAATTTTGCAATCTTTCCATACCACGCTCTTGGGGCTTGCTTCAAGCCATATAATGCTTTCTTTAGCTTGCAGACATATTTTGGATGAATTTTGCTCTTGAAGCCATCTGGTTGCTCCATGTATACCTCTCGCTCGAGTTCTCTATGCAGGAAAGCATTCTTCACATCCATTTGCCACATATTCCACGACTTGCTTGCTACAAGTGCTAATAGAACTCGAATTGTGGTAACCTTTGCCACTGGGCTAAAGGTTTCTTCATAATCAACCCCATATTTTTGCAAAAATCCTCGAGCCACTAGACGTGCTTCATACCTCTCAATTGACCCATCTGGTTGAGTTTTAAGTTTATAAACCCATTTACAAGAAATAGGGCGTACCTCTTTAGGTTTCGGTACCAAGTCCCATGTCTCGTTCTTCTTTAGTGCGAGGATTTCTTCTTCCATGGCCTTCCTCCATTCTGTACCCTTCAAGGCTTCTTCATATGTTAAAGGCTCGACCACGCTAACATCTTCAGTCAATGTCGCATTGGCATACTTGGGATTTGGCTTCCTTTGCCTTGTCGATCTTCGAAGTTGAGGCTCCTCCTCTTCAAGTTCTTCGACCTGACTTGATCGAAGTTCTTCTGTCAACCTTAGAGGCTCACTAGATGAACTTGTTGATCCTGGTGATTGTGCTTCGACATCTTTTTCAATAGGCTGATTCTCATCGACTTCTTTTAGCTTTTCTTCGACCTCTTCATCAAAATGTTGTGAATTTGGCAATTCGACAGCTTGATGTGACCACTAAGATGACATTTCGTCGAACACCACATTCCTTGAAGTATAGCACCTCCCTATTGTAGGGTCATAACACTTCCACCCCTTTCGTTGATCATCATATCCCACGAATATGCAATGAATTGCCTTCTTGTCAAATTTGCTGCGAAGATGATCAGGCACAAATGCATAACATACATATCCGAAAACTTTAAAGTGACTTACCACGGGCTTGCGTTTCCATAGTTTCTCATATGGTGACATAAAACCAAGCCTTACTTGTGGCAGCCTGCTAGTCATGTGAGCCGCCGTCTTCATACATTCAGCCCAAAACCTTGGTGGAACATTCTTCGCGTGTAACATGCTCTTACATGTTTAAGCTAGATGCCGATTCTTTCTTTCGGCAACACCGTTTTGTTGTGGCATATACGGACAAGTATACCGTCGACGTACCTTGTACTTTTGCAAGTACTTCGTAAACTTGTAGGAAGTGTATTCTCCCCCGTTATCAATGTGTAGGCAACGAATTTTTCTGCCTACTTCACTTTCAACATTCTCCTTAAACACCTTAAATTTGATAAATGCCTCAGATTTTTCCTTCATGAAATCAACCCACATATACCTGGAGGAGTCGTCAATGAAAGTGACCATATATTTGAATCCACTAACAGATTGCTGCTTCACTGGACCAAACACGTCCGAGTGAATGAGCTCGAGAGGCATTCGAGATTTGAACGACGATTCCTCATACGGAAGTTGATGTGCCTTCCCATACTGGCACCAGGCACAAACCACATTTTCTTGCACTTCTAACTGGGGAAGACCCCTCGGCATGTTCTTTTGCATCATCACCTTCAATTTGTGATAACTTACATGCCTAAGCCATGCATGCCATAAATCAAGTGTATCATTCCTTCGGGTTTTGTTTACGTATGTCGTTTGAGTAGACATCATGTAAACGGACTCTAGTCGATGTCCCTTCATGATTGGTCGACTAGTGGGCTTCAAACTTTGGTACACCTTAACATCTCGTGGACCGAACACCACATAATTACTTGAGTCTGTGAGCTGGGACACAGACAATAAATTCTTCTTCATTCCTAGCACATGATACACACTTTTCAATTCAACTTGTTGTGAATTGAATCGAGGAGTTATCATTGTCTCGCCGATATGAGTAATTGACAACCTCGAGCCGTCTGCAATAATAACAACACATCCTCCGATATAATTACGCATGTTCGACAGCTTGCCTTGATCTCCGGTCATATGACTCGAACATCCTTAATCAACAATCCAGTCGTAATCATAATTAATTAACTTTTCACTTATAGAGATTAATGCCATTGCATCGTTTAACTTGATTGCGGAAGAGGTAGCAAACTCGTCTGACGCCACTATTGCAACAGACGTTTGGAAATCCCATTCCTTCTCTTCATCGAAATCATTCCTCTTCAATGATGCTGCAACATTTCCTTCAACTTTCTTCGCTCGACAATCTCTGGCAAAGTGGCCCTCTTTGCCGCAGACGTAACATCGTCCACTACGTCTTTTGCCATTGCGTCGCCCGGCTCCCCCTAGTCGAAGGCTTGACTCTCCTGGACGCCTTTGCCATCATTCATGAGCTGGTTGCTTTTGCCATCCACGAGTATTGTTAGCACCGGTTCGCCTTTGGCCCTTGAACCCTCTTTTATCACTGAATAGGGCACTTTCTTCTTCCTTAATCGAAACCTTAGACATTTGACTATCTAAACTAGCTTGGTTAGCCAGAATATTCTCCAGATCAGTCAACGTCGGTTGAGTTGCCTATCCACGACTAGCCGTAATAACACCGTTATACTCTGGCTTTAACCCGTGAATAATAATTCTTCTCATTCTTGTTTCTGAGATGGCATTAGTGGGATCCAACCTTGAAATTTCGTCACAAATAGACTTAACTTTGGAGAAATACTGACTCACCATCATATTTTGTTGTGACATCGACAACAGCTCATTCTCCAACCCTTGTAGCTTGGCATCATTTGACCTTGCAAATAACGCTGCCAAGTTATCCCACACCTACTTAGGAGTCTGCGTGCTCTTAATGTCCGGCAATAAATCATCTTTGACAGTTACAGCAAGAGCATAAAGCGCCTTACTTGCTTTGATCTTCCATCTCCTTTGTTCATCATCGTCTCTAGGTGCCGTGGTGTTGCTACCGCCAACAATATCCCACAAATCCTGACCCAACAAATAAAACTGCATCCTGACACTCCAAATATTATAATTGGAGTTGTTGAGCTTCTCAATGCCATTCGTCGAATTTGAAACATCCGCCATTTGACTTGAAATAATGCCCGGCACTACTCCAAGAAACCTTGATCTCCGACCAATCAATCACAGTCCTTGACTGTACACTGGCAGAACTTCGACGTATTTCGGTCCTCGACTGCCTGTTCATGAACAATGGTCCTTTACCATTGTCTTCACGAGCTATGCTCCGAAAGACTTGACTCACGGTCTTTGACAACCGTGCTCTCAGTCCTAGATAACCTTGCTCTGATACCAATTATTGAATATCAAAGTCACACAACTCTGATAATACTCTCACAAGAGATGCTCTCAAGGAAGGAGATGAATACAATACTTTTCTTGCTGAAATGCCTTTTCATTCACCACTGAATTAAACCGACTACAAGACTCGTTTTTATATGTAGGCTTAAAACATGACTCTTGACATACCTTAAATATATGAAAAGACGTGTAAATAAATATTAATAAGGACACTTTAATATGTGCGCTGAAACGACTTTCATCAGAAACGGAATCGTCTTTTGACTAGAAACACGAAGAGTCATGAGAGATAGGCGGTGATATCTTCAATAGAGACGGATCCATTTATGTCAAACTCCATGTAAACTCTAGTGGAAATCTAAATTGCTGTAAAGATTCATTGACCTGTGCATCGTACCACCATCTTGCTAGTTTAGTTAATAGTTAGGAGCCTAGTGTCTCATTGAGTTTAAAGCTGTTTTGAGCAAGTAGGCTAATTCAAAGAATTTGGTGCTTTAACCCTAGTAGAAAATGGCATGCCTTTACTAAAGTCTTTACAAAGATGTGAGTGGAATTGCCACACACGCACACTATGAAAAATCGATTGTGGAAGGAGAAGACCATACTTTTTCTTTCCCATGGAATGATAGACATTTTCTCAAGGGATAAATGCATTGAAAATCCTAACACTTTTAAAAAGTGTAATTAAATCTTAAAATTTGTCAAATTGATTAAATCAAGTCCTTTTATCGATAGCATTTTTTTAAAATTTTAGGACTCAATTATACTTTTATTATAATTTTTATGACTTGATTGCACTTTTTAAAAGTTCTAAGATTTGATTGAACTTTCGTGATAAGTTTTAAGACTTAGTTGCATTTTTAAAGTTTTAAGACTCAATTGCACTTTTATGACAAGTTCTATGACTTCTAATGCACTTATCCCTTTCCTTAAACTCTAGAATCCTATATTAATCTCTTGAGATTATTTGAAAAGTAAGAACAGTCATTTTTTGACAGGGTCTTTGAACAATTATCTAGAACTCATCTTAGCTAAATGTCCCATATCTAGCATCAAGAACAAGTTCACTACTATCAATTGTAGATACATCAGCCTCCTTCGTAGACTGTCAACGGAAACTCTCTCTCGAGTGCATGTCTTCATGCAGAGGCACCTCTGACGTCAGTAAACAGGTCATGTTTGAATATCGATGTTTGTGTTCTTTTCATAGAGGTCGCATATACTTTGGTGGTCAATGAGAAAAGCGACGTCTATAGTTTCGGTGTAGTTGCATTGGAGACCATAATTGGCAAGCATCCAAGAGAGATCATATAAGGTTTATGGGCATCATTGGAAGAACATGGAATGCTGCATCAAATATTAGACTCACGTTTGCCTTATCCAAGACAGAGTTCCACGGCAAGAGACACAGTCTGAGCCATCGCTGTAGCGCTTGCTTGCTTGAGTTCCAAGCCCAAATTACAGCCAACAATGAAACAAGTGTCCGAGGCTTTTCTAGCTCGAAATTTATTATTAGCCAAGCCCCTTCATGAAATTTCATTGATTGAGCTTCATATAAACCGAGAAATGTGGTCAAGAGACAATAGGTCTGAAACTTCATTGAGACTCGAAGGATGAAATGTGGGTTTTCAGCGTGGTTATAAGCTGTAACAGCAGGATCCCTTTGGATGAAAGCTTTATTTTGTTGAATGAGATTGGAGTTAGAACTTCATCTATGTGTATATTTTATGTCACAGGTCTAATATCGATGACAAATTGACTATAGTCCAGGTGCAATGCAGCCTTTGGATTTTTTCGTGATAACATGATTGATGAAGTGATTATTCCGGTCCATCATCAACCAGGATCATAGCTTTGTGATTGTTTGCTAAATCAATGTAAGTAATCAAACAATCAACTATCATTATCCATAAATGGGGGCATCTACTGCAACAAGCATGCCCCATTCTGCTTTGTAGAAACTATTGGATATATTGTTAATATAATCCAAATAATATATTCACATACAAGCCCAATAGGTAAAAGCATGGTTATTTGGGCCCATATGGGCTGGAGCCCAATAACTTGCATATATATACTCTAGGGTTTCCCTATGCTGGAGGTAACATTGTTGAGCGTTCCAAACTTGACGTCTCTTGGTGTAATACTTCAAGCAACCAAAAAGACTTTCTTCTCTCTCAAACCTATAACCTCCAACATTCTTGAAGTATTATGTTCGTGTGTCAGATTTGAGCGAGTAAAGTGTCTTCTTGAATATTTCATCAAGACGAATTCACAGGTATAATTTACTTTCGATTTCGATCGTGGTATTGGGTAGAATATGAGTTTGAAGATTCGGGTGACCGAAATCTTTGATTCAAAAACCAAAAAAAATTATAGCCAATTTTAGAGGGTGAAACCACTTGGGCTTTGTTCTACTTGTCGATACGAACGTTTTGAGTGGTCACTTGCGTCGATCGGAGGTCGGACGGAGAAGTTACGGCACCCGAAAGTTTCCTTTGGAATTTCCTGCGAATTTCGGCGAAAGGGGCAGTCCATCTTAAGGTTTTTGGGCACTCCAGATCTGCTTTTGGGGTTTGTTTTGGCAAGTAGTTTGATCAAGGTTTAGAGAGTTATTCGACTTTGTGGTTCCGAAGACTTCAAGGTGCACTCTTTTTAACACTTTGCTCTAATTATAATGGCAAAGCGTAGTTCCTATGATATTCTAAAATTGCAATCTTTTGATGTTACTGAGTTTCTTGGATGGAAATTACATGTTCAATTTGGCATGAAAGAACGTGAGATATTATATACTGTGTCAAGTGACTTTGCATCTACCATTGAATATGTGGATGAATATCAATGGAACAAAGATGAAGATTTTTGTAGAGATTACTTGTTGAACTCTCTAAATCCTAATATGGCTATGACCTATAGTGAATATAAGACGGCGAAAGAGATATGGGATCACTTGAATGCTCGGGCCAAAAACAAGAGGGGCTCTCTAAAACTCTATTAGCAGAGAAATTCTTTGACTTTAAATTCACTATGAATTTAAGCATTACCTCTCAGTTAGTTGAATTTGAGAACATGAGGAACAAGCTGAAAGATGATAACTTTGATATGTCCGATAATCTCTTTGTCGGTCTTGTATTGAGCAAGCTACCAACTGAATGGAGTTCTTTCAAGACTGAAATGCATAGACTGAAGGTATAGATGGGACTGGATGAATTAAAGATGTATATTCACATTGAGGATCAAAACATTACTAGAAAGAGTTTGGAACAAGTAGGACAACAACAATCAGTTGCCAACTTAGTTTCACACTCCAATACACTTCAGAAAAGGTTCAAGTCACCATCAGGTGAATCCTTTTTACAGTTAGAGGCCAAAAAGACTATCTCCAAAATGAAGAAAAAAGGTAAGTGTCATAACTGTGGAAAGTGGGGTCACTGGGCGGTAGAGTGTAAGTTACCAAAGAAGCCCAAGGATGACACACCATAAAATAAGGCTAATATGCTAATTAATGAATTTGAGCCTCGGGCCTTCGTTGGAATGATGAAGAATGGAAAGGCCTATGTCTCTTCTAAGTGGTGGTTAGATAGTGGCGCTACTAGTCATACTACAAATGACAAGAACTTACTCACTGAGATCACAGAAGTGAAAGACACTGTGGAAAATTGCAATGGTGGTGAGGCAGATGTAACTCATGCTGGAACTACAAATTTGGTGCTTTCTTCCGGTAAATTACTAACTCTGAAACATGTTAGAGTGGTACATTTACTTAAAAAGAATTTGATATCTATGAGTTTACTTGATAAAGCCGGTATGTCTTTTTCAACTATGAATGGTAGAGTAACTTTATCTGTTAACTCATATTATTTCAGTTGTGCATTCATGGTTAATGGTATGTATAGGTTGAGTTTAAATACTGATAGCATAAACCATGTGAATTCTACTTTGATTGATCCAAAGTTGCTACACAATAGACTTGGACATGTGAATTACAGGAAAATGCAACATCTGACTAGAACTCACAACATTCCATTAGATACTTCTATTCGATTTGACAAATGTGAAGTGTGTGCACAGGCTAAGATCACTAGAAAACCCTTTAAATTGGTTTCTAAAAGCATACAACTTCTTGAGCTAATACATTATGACATTTGTGACTTTAGAAATTACATTATTAGAGGTGGTCGGAAGTATCTAATAACATTCATAGACGATTTTTCTAGATATTGTCATGTCTATTTGTTGAAATCGAAAGATGAGGTTTTTGAAAAATTTAAGATTTTCAAGTTTAGAGTAGAAAATCAACTTAACTTGAAAATTAAGAGGTTTAGGAGTGATAGATGAGAGGAATATACAATGACAAGGTTCAAGGAATTTTGTGCTTCGGAATGTATAATACTTGAAACCACTGCTACTTATTCACCCCAATCAAATGGTGTTGCTGAGCGTAAGAATATAATGTTAACTGAAATGTTAAATTCTATGTTACTTACAGTTGGCATGCCTTCCTCCTACTGGGGAGAAGCAGTTTTAACTGCTAATCGCATCTTGAACAGATTGCCGCACTCTAAGTTGTCTATGACACCTTATGAGATATGGCATAAGTGTCATTGTAGATATGATATTCTTAAGACTTGGGGTTGTATTGCTTATGTGAGCATACAAGATCCTAAGAGACCTAAGGTGGGACCTAGAACTATTAATTGTGTATATTTAGGTAGTGTAGAAGATGGTGCTGCAAATAGGTTTTTAGATCTATCTACTAACACAGTGATAGAATCTAGAGATGCAGTGTTCTTCGAAAACAAGTTTCTCAGAGATCAATGCTTGAATGTTTCTGGATCTACAGATATGATTTCGGAATCTCCTGTAGAATCTGAACTAGGCCCTTCTGACACTAATTCCATACAACTGGCTGTTGAACAATTTCCAATTAGAGTATCTACAAGAGAGAGAGTTTCCAAAAGTTTTGGTGATGACTTTGTTACTTACCATCTTGAGGATGATCCATTCTCCTATCAGGAAGCAATGAGATCTAGGGAATCCTTATTGTGGGCGAAGCCATAAATGATGAAATGAGCACTCGTTGCAAAACCACACTTGGCGTTAGTAAATTTGCCAAAAGGGGCTAAGACTATAGGCTGTAAATGGGTATTGAAAAAGAAACTAAATAGTGATGGATCAATAGCCAAATGCAAAGCACGTTTAGTAGCTAAAGGCTATAAACAGCAGAATGGAATAGATTATTTTGATGTCTATTCACTTGTGTGTTATCTATCAACTATAAGAGTTATTCTTGCTTTGGCATCTATTAAACACTTTGTAGTGCATCGAATGGATGTAAAACAACTTTCTTAAATGGGGAGTTAAATGAGGAAATTTACATGGAACAACCGGAAGGATATGTTATGAAAGGTCTTGAGGACAAAATTTGTAAATTAAACAAATCCTTGTATGGTCTTAAGCAAGCACCTAAAATGTGGCATCTTAAATTTGACAAAGTGGTAAAGAGTTATGGCTTTCAGTTTAGTTATTCAAATAAATGCATTTACCATCGTTTTATATCAAATAAGATAGTTATCATTTGCTTGTATGTTGATGATATGTTAATTCTTAGTTCCAATCATTTTGTAGTGAGTGACGTGAAAGCTACTTTAGCTAGAGAACTTAACATTAAAGATCTTGGTATTGCTAATACCATTCTTGGTATGAAAGTAAGCTTTAAACGGCAAGTCATCTCCCTTAGCCAGACTCATTATATTGAGCAGTTACTTTCTATTTGGGGATACGATAAGTGTAAATCGAATGAGACACCATATGATTATAATAACATACTGGGTCCTAATGAAGGAACCAGTGTGGATCAATTAAAGTACTCGAAACTGATTGGTAGTTTCATGTATGCTATGAGTTGCATTAGACCCGACATAGCCTTTGCAGTTGGCATGCTGAGTCGTTTCACTAGTAATCCTAGTAAAGAGCATGGGGATGCCCTCAATAGGCTAATCAGATACCTTAAAGGTACTAAAGATTATGCTCTATATTATTCTGGTTATCCTCCAACTGTGGATGGATATTCTGATGCCTTATGGTGTTCAGATATTGGAAATAGTAAGTCCACTAGTTGATATATATTCACTTTGGGTGGAGCTGCTATTACTTGGAAATTCAAACGACAGACTTATATTGTATTGTCGTCTATGGAATTAGAAATTTTTGCATTAGCCTCAGCCAGCGAAGAGGCCGAATGGATAAAGAATCTGATTATGGATATTCCTTTGACTCGGCTAAAGATTAATTCTTTAAGCCTATTCTGTGATAATCAAGTAGCTGTCCAAATCATCAAGAATGCTCTCTTTAATTCAAAGCGAAGACATGTGAGACTGAGACATGCGTTGTTGAATTATCTAAGAGAACAAGGGGTTATTACCTTGATCGATGTGAGATCGAATGATAATATAGCCGAGATGCTCAGTAAAGGTATGCCTAAAGATCGATTATTCAAAACAGTGGGGGAAATTGGGTTAAAGACTATATAGGCAAGTTTTAATTACCATTTTCTTACCTTCTAATTGTGTGTTTTGAATTATCAAATCTTCCTTTATTGGCCACAATGATAAACACAGTTTATATGTTTCATCGATGTTCACAGTTGCTGATTAATTTGAAAATGATGAGTTATCTCATTCCAAACTTGATGAAGATGACTTTAACCTAATTCAAAGGTTCTATTTTCCAAACTTGATGATACAATTCAACTAAGTTGAACCATCCTTTTGGTTAAATGATCTCATTCTAGACTTGATGCTAGATTATTTGACTTTAAGGAATCAGTAACTATGATATTCCAAATTGAAACATAGAAATAGTTGTTTACATAAGAAGCCTATTGGTCTTGTTCTTAATTGAAACTTGATATTATATGACTAAGTTATTGTAAGTGGGTTGACTATTAGTCATGTTCTTTGAAACTAGACAATAGTTATTCTCCTACAATAAACTTAAGTTAATGGCTCTTTGTAAATCACATTGTTTAGGTCTTGTTCATAATTTATGAAACTGGCTTGATGTTTATGAACATGATATTATGATGTTTTATGACATTAATATACGTTCTTCTCTGCCTGATGGAATGGTGCTAAATTTTTATTCAAATGATTGAATTCATGATAATATGAAATTCATATTTAACATTCTACATAGGATGGCAGAGATGGAGGAGAGCTTCATGAGTGAGATATTGATTAGGATGATCTACTTGATGAATGAATATATATTATTCAGAGCTTGTGGAGACTTGACAGTTTATCTGCTATTGCTTATTTTGATGGAGTCCATTTATTTGAGACTTGCATTTTGCTATCTCTTTTTTGTGAATTGAGTCTGAGATTTTTTTTGGGAGTTAGGATTTGGATGAGTTTATACTGAATTTAAAACTCCTAATACTTATTTTGATTTGTTGATCTCAGGACAGATTCATGATAATAATGATTCACTTATTTGGATTACAAATGCTGATTGAGTTTAAACCTTTACTGTTAAAAAAAAAAACTCTTTGACTGATCCGCGTTGTTTGTCTTGGACTGAATGTGAATGATTCATGTTTGTTTGAATATTACACTGACCACCGTATTGGATTGTGCTGTATGGTGAACATAGGAGGAGATTATTGGATATATTGTTAATATAATCCAAATAATATGTTCACATACAAGCCCAATAGGTAAAAGCATGGTTATTAGGGCTCATATTAGCTGGAGCCTAATAACTTGCATATATATACTCTAGGGTTTCCCTACGCTGGAGATAACACTGTTGAGCATTCCAAACTTGACGTCTCTTGGTGTAATACTTCAAGCAACCGAAAAGACTTTCTTCTCTCTCAAACCTATAACCTCCAACAGAAACTTTATTCGTTACTAAAAATGACTGCTGCTAACTTAATATAATTGAAGGAAAAGCCAAGAAGTGTTGAAAATCAACCAAATTAGACACTCCATATGAGGATTCATCGACAAGACTCTAAGATAATGTGTCGTCGACGAGACTAGGCTATATGGCATTTGGCTTCATAAGGCTATTCACTGCACATGAGTTGGAAATTTTTTTCCTTAGTAGAAGACTTACTCAGTGAAGAAAGGACTGAAAATTGTGCAATGTTTTCTCTAGATGTGATGGATGAAGATCCCAGTGTGTTTGGATGATAATGATTGGATAGTTGAGTCTGGGTGCTCAAACCATCGATAGAAGCTATCAAGCATATCAAAGTACAACAACAAACGAGCAATTGTCACCACAAACAACTCAAGATCGTCAATCACCCACATTGACTAGATGGTAATAACACTCCAGTTCACATAAAAAAAAGTGCAAAACATGCATCACGTGTTGGGAATGAAGAAAAATCCCCCGTTGGTACTAGAACTTATAAACTTGTGTAATTAGGTGGTGTTTGACTCGAACATGTTAAGGTGCACCACAGTTTGGAATCCATCAATATGCTAATCATGGAAAGACGTCGATTAGAATCTATTTACTTGATGTCAGCATAGGTGGCATACATGGACAAAATTCAAAAAAGCAAGATGCTTGATTTATGGAATGCTCAGCACAGAGTGTAAGTGATCATAAGTCAAAGATGATGATGAAGAAGGTTATTCTAAAGGGTCTTCTCCTGCTAGATGTTCAAGAAGATGTAGTATGTGTTGGGTATCAAGCCAACCATACGATTGGCAAGATCCTGATATTCCCACAAGAACTAAGCATGTAGAAATACATTATTACTTCTTGCATGAAATAAGTGTTACTGGGAGGGAGTACATAAAGACGATTGATCAAGTTGTAGATATTTTCACCAAAGGACTTGGCACTCCAAAATTCCGACTTTATCTCTTTGTTTATTTAGATTTTTCTTGGTACGAGATATTTTAGAAGAAGAGTAGAGAAATTGTGTAACTAATAGATTGTCCACATAGTATTATTAGTAATCGCTAGAATTAACTAAGGAGATGAATTTCTAAAATTATCTCGAAGGTAGAACCACCTCCATGCTTGGGCCATAAATAGATACCAAGTGCCTCCCATTTAAGCACACGTGTGTGAAAGAAGTCCTAAGCAATATCTTGCAGTGACAAAGAATTATAAAAATTATATAATTGTGAGATATTGTGGAGAGTGCTCATGATAAAAAGACTATGTTTTCTTTAATTGAACATTGTGTCTTTCTATACAAGGCGGGTCATGGCCGAGAAGAATTGTCGACTAAATGCATCGGTTCATAGGGCTCTCGCAGCATAATTAGCGCAACTAAAGCCCGCGTTACTTCTTATCCAAAAAAGAAAAAAGAAAAAAAGCCTGCGCTACTTCAATGAATTCCTACCTATTAAATGATTAGATCTCCGGGACGACACCTGTACGTGTTATATAACTTTTCGCACTCGAGTTGCTGCTTCCTTGATGAGCACAGCACATGCCAAGTGTTACCATTGTCTCAACGAAAAACTGAATCCACTTGCATGACTTTCGTACGAACATTAAATATTCGAACTTTGAATTGCACATAACGTAACATTCCAGTGATGGTGTAATAAGCCCCCCGACAATAGGAAACATTAGACTCACAGTTGACTTTTGCTCTGCTTCCATCTTGGATGAGCATGGATACTAATTTGAAAAGTTGATTACAAAACTTTGTGTAAAGCATAGGTCAGTCTAGCAGGAGGGACTTTACTTTCGACGTCTCACCCCAGACGTGAAAGGTTACTATATCTACTTATTTAGTGTTAGTGAGAATTGAAGTTTTGACATGATGCCTCACTTAATTCCCAATCAATCTTTTTCTTTCCAGGTGGAATGAAAGAAAAAATTACTTCAAACCCAAAAAAATGGAAAAAGCCTGCGTTACTTCAATGAATTCCAACCTGGTAAATGAGTATATTTTCAGGACGACACTTGTACACATTATATAACTTTTCGCACTCGAGTTGCTGCATACTCGAAACAAATATTGATGAGCAGAGCACATGCCAGGCTTTACTACTGCCTCAACGAGAAATTGTCTCCATTTGTATGACTTTCGTACAAACATTCAACTTTCGAAACTTTAAATTGTATGTAACATAGCCTCCCAGTGATGGTGTAATAAGCCCCCAACAGCGGGAAACATTAGACTCGCAGTAAACTTTTGCTCTGCTTCCATCTTGGATGAGCAGGAATAGTTTGCAGCAAAATATTAATGTCTCGATCCCAATATTATATTGACCTTCCTACATGTGTATTCTTTACTTGATCTTAGAACTCCACTCTTCAGTTTCCTGTGTTTCCGCCATCATTCCTCCATCTGTCATTCGCCTTCTTCCGCTCCTCTATATTCTTCTGTGTTTCCGCCATCATTCCTCCTTCTGTCGTTCGCCTTCTTCCGCTCCTCTAAATTCTTCTGTGTTTCTGCCATCATTCCTCCTTCTGTCATGTGCCTTCTTCCGCTCCTCTATATTCTTCAGCCTCGCGTACATCTTCCTTTCCTGTTGATCTTCTGGGACTGCTGAACGATCACACTTGTGGTCGACGGGCTCTCGCTCAGCACGATCTCATAAATGTCTTGGTAAGAGTCCATCCCTGTGGTCAAAAGCTGCCAGAACATGCTGCCTGCCGCCATGCCACCTCCACGAGCTGAGGAATAGATTGCTGAATAGACTGTGTCGAAGAACTGGTCCCTCTCATTCTGGTTGTAGCCCGAGTCTTTCGATGAGATCCCGAACTCCGCAAATAGGAGCGGCTTGCAGAGAACGTTCTGCGCATCCTGAATGTGAGTGTTCACCCAATTGCTGAGGAAGGAGATTTGGTTTCCTTCACTCGGGTCGGACAACCTGTTTGTCAAAGATAGATACGAACATGTAATTTATTGTCATGCAATAAGATAGTAGTCACATTGGGTTTGGCATTTTATCTGGCGTTGTAATGCCAGCATAGTACTTATGCTCACCATTGATCGGGATATGAGTGAACTGTCGCAAAGTCGATACGAGGGATCTGATTATTTTCGATGAAGTCCATTCCGACGAGGAAAGAGGGGTTGTTTTGCTGCTTCTGAGCAGAGGATTATGAATAGAACCCTTTTAGGCCAGCTTCTAGTAAATGGTTCCCATCGATTGATTTCACATGAGAAGCCATCTCCGTGATCCATGCCTACAGCAGAACAAACAGTAATTTAAGTCAGCTCCAATCGTGCATTTTGAGTAGGAAATATCTCCAGATTTGATGGAAAGATTGGAGAAAATGGCAGCATAAGTTGAGAACGTGCAATAATATGATGGGGGTTTCCAAATACGTTTCCAAATGCAATAAGCACAAGACTGACATGAGATCAAAAAAGGAGCATTTACGAACCTGGATGGTCCTTCCTGATGGATCTGAAGGGCATCTGACTTCATTCATCAGCTCCCAAGCCCTGATTGTCGGGTCATCCTTGTAAGCAATCCCGGTTATGCTGTTCCTTCTTGTAAGAAAAGTCTGCTTTTGCACCCAAATAATTTAGCAAACAGGACAACAACAGAAGCGTCAAGATTTTTCCATGGAAGATCCAATCCAATGACCAGATGAACTAATCCAATGCAGATTGAAAGAGGGATCGGAAAAATAGAAGAGATAGAAATTCGACCTGGACGTGATTTTTGTAACAACACTTCACCACAGGATTGGTGAAGAAATCATCATAGGATCCTATGGGTTGTCCCTGGCTTCTTGCCCACTCCACATACTCTCTCATTCCTCCCAATGCCTCGTAGTTATCCACCAGACTCAGCACCAGTTTGATCCTAAACTTTTTAGCTTCTGATATCACAAAAGCCAATCCCTTTTGCACACACCCATGACATGATAAATAAGATATTTACCGTTAAGAAATGAAAATTATCCCCAAGAAAATCCACTAAGAGAACACAAGAAATAAAAAAGAGAGAGCAAGCAAGCTCACCTGGAACATCTGCTCGCTGTAGGAACCAGGAGAGGTCTGGAGGGGCATTTACCCACCATCACTGAACGCCCAAGTCCTTGCAATGGAGAGGCCATGGCTCGTAACTTCTTGGAAAGCAGAGGTGACTTTGGCTCTCTGCGATGGGTCCGACGCCAAGAACATCAACCAGTAGGCATTGAACCCATTCGCATAAAAGGGGCTCCCGTTCAGCATGAAGTGCACTCCCTCGGTCTTGACGAACCCACCTCCATCTTCCACTTTCACGGCGAGATGCGACCTTCGTTCTTAAACAAGAACAAGAGCCAAGAACAAGAACAGCCTCAGATGCTATAGCTCTGCCCTTTCCCTGTGAAAACACCCAAAAGCAAGTAGGTTCTCAGAATGAAGTCCTACGGAGCTTTAAGGGTAAGGGCTCTTTTCAGTAGTCTCAGCTAAAGAGTAAATGGCATTGGCATCACAGTGATAGCACTTAGTTTGAATAACTTAACCATGATTGATTGAATTAATGAAAGAATCACTGACTGGGAAAGGTCCTAGCGAAATTTGTGGGGCCAAATAGGTCGTGAAAAGCACACGACACTTCCCGGTGAGGACAAGTTTCTTTTCTTTGATTGGTTTGCTTTTTTTTCCCTTTTCTGCTTGGTGATTATTGGTAGGAAGGAGCCCTGGAGGATCATTTGCCACCAATATATTTAAATTTTTTAAAACCAAGTCCACTTGTACAAAAACGTACGAACACATCACGTGGCTTGCGGGCTCTAGCTTTTGGTGATTCCTGACACTTTCTTCTCCTCCTCCTCCATGTTCAAGCGATTGATTTTGAAAGGAACTTGCACATGATTCAAGCCCCAGATCCGGCCACGCTTGATCAGATTGTTAATTCATAGGTTATGCATTACGATGCATGAGAAGGGATCCAAGACACGTTATGAAACTGCTCACAATAATTTCATCTATTTTGCTTTCGTAGGTTCAATTTAATTGATTTTTATTAAGCATTGAGCACCGATTTTAATATTCGCTTCTAGAATTGGGAATTTTCTAGTTTCGTACGCCGGTGATCTATCGACTTTCATATATTTATCGCCAGCATATTTTGATCCATGAAATATTGAAATTTTTTCAAGGAAAACAAAAGTGATAATGACAAAATCCAACAAGTTTATAGGGGTTTGGATGGATATTTCAATATTTGGTTTAGCTATTGTATTAGAATCATAATTTTTTCTCCTTCGAAGTATTGTCGTCGGTCTCATTATATTAATGCAATTAATATGTATTTGTAATAATTTGGTCGGGCAAGAGTTCAAATGAATAAGTAAAAGGAAAGAAGAGAAGCCGAAAGGTTTACGTCGAGGAAATTTGATGTGCATCACAGACGAGTCCCGCCGGAGTCTCCGCTGACTGTTGATTTTAACGAAATCTATAAGCGTTGCATGTGATAGGGCGGGAATCAGAGAGAGAGCGATGGTGGGCCAGGTGATCCGGCGTTTACGCGTTGCATGTGATAGGGCGGATGTGCGACACGTGGAGTCGACAGGGAGCTACATCAGTTGATGCGTTGGAAATCCAACGGTGGAGTTGTTTGAGGTGGAGAAGCTTGGATCGGGTTCAGGTAAAAGGAAAGAATAAAGAGGTCAGAGATTGCGCAAGAATCCGGAAGGAGTGCAATTCCGGCAAAGGAGATTCTATTTGGTTTCTTACTCTTGTTTTTTCTTATTCGTTTCTTGCTCTTTTAGGTTTCAATAATAACAATTTTTCCCCAGGTGAACAATTTGGTTTGGTTTAAACTCTTTTTTTTCCTTTCTATTTCTTTTTTTTAGTGAAAAGGTGAGAAGGGACAAAAATTATATATAATGCATTTGTCACAGACATAGTACCATTGACGTGACATGATTGACCAATAATGGAATATGTGAATAGTATCTCAATTAATGTTTGATGTTGAACTTTTTAATTCCCACTTCTTATTGATGATTTACCTTGGATGCTAATATCATGAGGTGTAATCATACATTAAAATTCTTTTATTTTGCAGAAAGATAAAATGAATTGAAAAGTATTTTTTGAAAATAATCTTTTGTGTCACTTAAAATAATTAATTGATGTAAATTAATTTTATTACAAAAAAATTTATATCTAAAATCTTTCATAAACAATGATTTTTTTCATTCATTTATTTTTATAAGTAATATAAATGATCATTATTTTTAATATTTTTCTAAATCATTTAACTTTATAAAACAAAGGAGCCCAAGTGCTATTTAAGGGAAGGGCAATCAATTCTAGCCGCGAGCGAGTCGTATCAATTGTAAAATATCCCGATTATATTATAACCATTGTCCTTAAAATCTCGATCATGAAGGGCTTGTGGCTTCGAGAAGGGCAACCCAGTCATCATTTGTGGGTCGGAAGTAGAAACCCTAGAGCCTTTTTTCCCCCTCAAGAAATGATTTCAAGAACAGTCTCATTGCCGTCCAATCATGAAGAGAGTAAGCTCCCAAGCCTACTATCAATTAACTTGTGAGCTAGTTGAGAGATGGCAATCAACACACGTGACAAAAATCCTAAATGTTTGACACTTTTGTCATTTGAGTTCTAAATGTTTGATTTTGGCTAATTGAGTCATTTATGTTTAAAAAAAACGTAAAATCAAATCTATAATTTATTTTTGATTCGATGTGACTTATTTTAATAATGATCAATTTCAACCTATGGATGCATGAGATGACACATTTGTAAGAATGGCAAAGGTCTCCTTGAGTAGAACAAAGAGTTTTTTAACAAAAGACATATCTCTAACTCTTTTTATGTTGCGACAGTTTTGGGTATATAGTTTGAGAAATAATTCAAATTGCGTTCATCATAAAATTCAAATTAAACGTAAGAAGTTATCAGGATCCCTTGTAATTATTTTTATGATTCAATTGAACGACGGACAAAAAGATTGGAATTATTTGTGTACTCCTTGTTTACCCTACTTAACGGTGCTTTGGTTTATGACCAAAAAAAAAAAAAAACGGTGTTTTGGTTCAATCTTTGGATGACGTGATTGGAGGGGACATTTATTCACATGGGGGCATGTGACTTCTGTCCTCTCTCTCAATGAAGAGTTCGGCGAGAGAGGAGTCTGTATAACATGCTCGGACAGATTTCTTAAAACCCACAATAATTTTTTTCATATATTATTTTTCTTATCAATCCTATTTTACTCTTATTTTAATGATTATACTTTTGCCTTATTTTCTTATAGAATATAGGAGTCAAAACCCACTTTTAAAATTAAAACGTTCCCACCCCAACCTATATTGAGAAGTTGGAAATTCGAATTCCTCACTTTCCCCTACTAATGTAAAAAGGGGATAAACTCCAGTGGTTTCATGTATTATTCATTCATAATCATTTTGAGTGTCTTGGGCTGTAGTTGCGTTAGACTAGTTCCGTACATTGAATGACTAGCGGCGTATCAATGCATTATAAGATCAATCAGATATGTGTTTTTATCTTCTCAATTTTCTCATTAAGAATCCATTTGCTTCACGGAAAGTAAATACTTCGAAAAAACATTTTCCTAAAAATGATTGTTTATATCTTTTATAAAAATAAATTAACGAAAAATATTTTCATTGTCCACGAAAATAATCTAACATAAATCATTAGCGATAACGAAAATACTTTTTATCGACTAATTATTTTAAATGATACAAACGATTATTTTAGAAAAAATGCTTTCCAAATAATTCATTGTCTGTGAAACAAACAAAGGTAAAAAGAAAGGGCAAATTTCACTTTGCTGCTCAAAGACTCACCCTCTTCCGTGTTAAATCCTAAATCTTAAATCCTTCATTGCCTCAATCAAAACTCCTTAAGTCCTAAACTTCCAATTCTCACAATTTATTATCCAAGACACAGACCTCTTATCGTTTATGCTCTATACTTTAATTCCTTGCATTTTACCCCCTCAAAGTTGCAAGTTGTTTCAATCATTAAATTATTTTATTTAAACGTGCAAGATTGTCACACTAAAAATGCCAATTGCAACACATCAATTCTTTTTATGGGATGAGAAATGCCCTCTAGTTGAAGATTCCTTTCACTATAGCTTAAGAGTCATGTGGACTGCATATGTTGACATGAAAAAAATTCGACAATGAGACTCCGTTTAATTTGCAAAAAATAAATATTTTAGAAAATATTTTATTAAGAATGATTGCTTATATTGTTTATAAAAATGAATAAATGAAAAATAATTTTATCATTCATAAAAATATTTAGATATAAGTTATTATTGATGGTGCAAACATTTTTAACTGACTAATTAACTCCAGTTGTGCATTTGGTACAGCATTTGCAAGGGGCTTTCAGTCCAATGCAAATACTGAAAGCCTAAAGCTACTTGGGGAAATGCAATTATGTTTGGTAAAATTTTTTTACAAATGGACTTTAAGTTGAATGTGCGTTTGGTAAAAACAACTTTCACAATGGGTTTTGATGGGTATAATGGGTATAATATATGTGTGTATATATATTATTATTTTTTTAATTTTTTTTTAAAATGACCTAAACCCTTCGTCGGTCCGGTGAAGGGCTACGGCCACTAGCGAGCCAGATCTGGAGCCAGCGGTCGTCAACTGAGGTCGCCCGAGATCAGGCGACCTCCGGCCATGGTCGCGTGACCGAGCTGAGGCCGGCGGAGGTCGCTCGACCTCGAGAGACCCAGGGGCTGTGCGACCCAAGTGACTGCCACCTTGGTCTCGCAGCTGTAGGCGGCCCTCGCCTGGGTCTCGCGAGGGTCGCACCACGGTGGCCGCTGGTCGCACGGCCCTTGGGTCGCTTGAGGTCAGGCGACCTCCGGCGGCCTCGGTTGGGTCGCGCGACCCCCGCCGAGAGGTTGCCCGACCTCGGGCGACCTCAGCCGACGGCTACCGGCACCAGATTTGGCTCGCCGGACTGGCGAAGGGCTGCCTCATTTTTTAATTAAAAAATGATATTTGGGGGTAAAATCAGAAATATGAAAAATCAGTGAGGGTAGTTTTTGAAGGAAAAATAGTGATTTTAGCATTTTGAAGGCCAGCTTCAACTGAAAGCTGGCTTCAAAGCTGAACCAAACGGTTCAGCATTTTCCCAAGGGGCTTTCAAGCCTGAAAGCCCCTTGGCAATGCTGTACCAAACGCACCCATACAACATTCTGTGAAACAAATGGGCCTGAAAATCGATTTTGTAACATGTAATTAGTAACGTGCAAGGATTGAACTTTGAGGGGCTCGTGGGTTTTTGCTGGACTGGAGGCCCAATACGTGTCCAAAATCCGAAATGATTGGGCCTGAAGATCCAAATTCAACTCTAAAACCCGAACCGGAACCCTTTCCTTTTCTCGACCTTTTGTTGATACGTGTTTCTGTCTGTCGGCCACCGCATTTTGTAGAGCGCAAGCTGAACCTGCACACCCACTCGAAGCAGCCACCAACACGCTCTCAGCAATGGCGGCGATTTCGTCTCACTGTGTCTTCTACCCATCATCCCGCTCCTCTCTCCTCTCCTCCGCCACTTCCGCCACCTTCTCCGGCGACAATGCCCACCTCCCCGGCGCCTCCCTGGCTCTCCCGGCCGGCTCCCGCTCCCTCCGACGCCGGTTCTCCTGCCAGGCTTCGTCCGCTACCTTTCCGACGCCATCTCCTGTCCACGCCAAAGCCTAGCGCTCTCTTCTTTCGCTTCTTCTTTGCACGTACTTCCGATGCCTCTGTTTCTGCAGATTGATGGTCCTATGCGTTTCAGAGCTTCGCTCGCTATTGTTTTCGTTACGATTTCCCTGTCTGACTGAGTATGCTTTCAGTTTTTTTTTTCATTATAGGCGCTTGAATTAGAGATTGTAAAAAGGGGAAATGCTGGAGGGTGAAGGACGGAGTGCTGAAAATTTTTTGTGATTGTTAGTTTGATCCGGAACCCGATTAGGTTTTCTAAGCATTTGGTCATTGCTCGGTAGTCATGTCTGTTTTTTAGTTGCAAACACAATCTAATGATATGAAATTACTCGGATGAATGGGTTGATACGACGTCGACACAGTTGCAAACTTTAGGTGGCTGGGACGGTACTCGGCAACCTAGACCTTAAATTATGAATGAAGGACTGATTGCTTTGACATGTCCTCAATGTTACAGAATTTTTTTATTCGTATTTGATATATTATGAAATTTCTGGACACCCTTATAGATTAGTGATGTTGCGAATGTCCGTCCCCCCACTTCTCGAAATCTGCACAGACGATTGCTTTGTCATGGAATCATGACACCTCAAAAGTTTGTACATTTTATTCAAACTTTAGGAGGTGTGCATGTGATGTTGATTATATGGTAGTGCCTGGTGGTTGCAGCTGAAGTTGTCAAACAAGTAGTTGGGGCATCTATGGAATTGGCAAGGGATGTTCTTTCAAATTTAAAAACATAAGGATCTTTGTCAATTTTCATAAACTAGAGATTTCCATTTGCTAAAAAGATATGCCATGAATCTTATAAAAAAGTATAGCGATTTTCGTACATTTTTAGAAAATTCTTGTCCAGTATCTCATGTTGACAATTTAGTTGCTGTAAGTGGATTGCTTACAAATCCAGTTAATTTAATCATATTTGGAATTTGAAGTGCCAAAATGTTGAGCCACATCCTTATCCCCATAGAGATTAACTGCTGCATATCTTTTAAACAATTGGAGGGTATCACAGATATTTCCATAATATAGGGGGTGTCATTGCGATGTACCAAATGGGTTTAGGTTGGGCTTGTTTAGTTCATAGTCGGACTAGTAAGTTCTGGATTTAATTAGGCTTAATAAGCTCTTTGGGTTTGGTAAATTTGGATTTGCTTCGGCTTTAGAGAATTCGGGCTTGAACAAATAAGCCCGTTTTGTTTGTAAAGCCTTTCTTGTTTTACGTAACCGGGGCTGCGAGGTCCAAGGCGGGTCCAAATTCGGGGTAGGCCCTTGGACTAGGCCCAAGGGCCTACCCCGATCTCTATTTCCATAAAATAATAAAAAATTGGGAAAATAAAAAAAATGACAAAATTGGTTAGAGAAATAGGCGAGGTCAACCTTGCTAGATCCCGACGAGACTCAAACTCGTCGGCCTTGGGTGAGCTCGACCTTGTTGCAAAGAGGCTAGCGAGGCTTTTGATCGATAGGATCTAGCAAGCTCAGCCTTGGTTGGCGACTAGTTGAGACAAGAAGAAGGCAAAAGAAAAAGTAAGAAATGAGAAAAAAAAAAAGAAAAAGAAAAAATAAAATAAAAGAATAAAATAAAATATTAATAAATTTAAGATGAGCAATTTCAGAAAGTGTTTTCATCTTCTTGAATTTGAGAGTTCACTTTCCTAATTTTATGTGTGAAGTTTTTCATGATTTGAAAGTGTTTTCAATTAATTAATCATCGTTAGTGAACGAAACAGATAAAAGTCTGGAAAACAAATTCCCAAAAAACACTTTCCCTTGAACAAGTGCACCCTTAATCTACTTATGGAGTCCCAATTCTTTTTCTCTTTTCCTCTTAAAAGTCAAACCTGTTCCTTCCCTCTTTAAGGTTTGATTATCATCTAAGAATTGATAAAATTTTGCTAGTTCGTCTTTCTGTTAGGTATGACACAACCTTCAGAACTCTTTTCAATTTCTGCACAAGCCATATTGATCACGACATTATTTAGATAGCTTGTTGATTCCTAGCGACATGACAACACCTACCCAACTCATATTTTTTGGAGCTGTTTTGGGCGAGCAAGCCAATTCAAGGAATTTGGTGCGTTAACTTCAGTAGAAAATGATAAATCTAAGTTAAAGTCTCTTCAGAGGGGCAAGTGGAATTCTGCACAATGTTTCTAATGATTTTTAGTATTTGTTTTCTCGGTTTTTTATAATTTTACAGGACTTTTATTAGACACGCACTTCTTAAAGTTCTCAAATATATAAAATTAACATAGGATTGAAAATTTAAAAATTTTATTAAGTTTATTAGAATAATTAATAAGCGACTTTTGTTTTATTATAAGAAATCAAAACCCAAGTACCCTAATAAAAAAAAGTTGGTAGATGCTTGTTATGGTGAGAGGCGAACGCCTAATTAATTACTAAACGAGTTGGGATGAACATCATATATCATGCATCATCCAATTTAATCTGCAGTTCAGATTTTCAAACAATCGATGAAAAGAAATTTAAGAATATTATACAAAGAAATTTCTAAGGTTATTAACTAATGAAATTTGTCAACAAGTTGGCTCTTTTTCATCGGTCATTGCCGTGTAACGACCAGCAGTTACGGTCCAATATTATGTTATGGAAATGCGCAAACATAGAAAGCGTCCGGTCGTTCGATAGTGAAAGGAGAAGACCAAGACTTTTGCTTTCCCACGGAGGGAGAGACATTTCCCTAAGACTCCAAAATCCTAAGATTTCTTTCAGGGATTATTCGGAAAGTAAGAGTAGCTCTTCTGTGATAATTGTGCACCAGTCTCTGGCCCACAATGGCCTGTTTTTCTCGATAAGCACCGACGAAAGATTCAAGAAATAAATGTCAAATAAATCGTCCATTTGGAATATTTAAACGTGCCCTGCCCCACACTGCACAAAGACTTCGTCGCACGAGGAACCGTCCTGGAATCGTCTCATGCATGTCTCCAAGACCGGCTGATGTTAACTCCACAGCTTGAACTAGTCAAATAACTACAGTTACTTGATCAGAAAAAGGGAAACGGAAAAATAAAATTCCTGGCGATGATAATTCTCAGCAAATACGTATCAACCGCATTTTCATATTAGTTAGGAATTCTAGCCCAGAGAAGGGGGAAAAAAGGATTTACGTGAGACGTATCTTTGTCTTAATTTGAAAGCCTATAATGAAATCTTATTTAGAAATCTTAATTTCATAACACAACAATTGAAAAAATTTATATTTGACCACTTTGAAGCTAGTGCATTAATTATTTTGAAGCTTCACATTATTCTTTTTCAGAATGCATATATATAGTTCATAAATAGAAAAATACAAATTTTCAAGTATAAACCCATCCACCTTGAAACACATTTCATGCATACAATCACCCCCTCAAACCAGTCTCTTGTATTTTTTTTCTTCTTTCTCATTCTCTTGTTTTGGAATTCTGATCTCCCAATGCATGCGCCTACTACTGTCTTTGCTCGACTTCTCGAGTCTTTGCAATGTAATGAAAGCAGCCTGCATCATTGATATCAATGACGCATTCGAATGTTATTAGAAAAGATAATAAGTGAAGTCTTGTTCTAAGTTTGTAGATGCTCGAGGAGGTGAGAGTGGGAGCCCTAATTAATAAGTTAATGAGTTGGAACCCTCATCATTTACCAATGCCTCATCTAATACGTAGGCAGTTTTGGGATTTTCAAAGTGTCTATAGAGAAATTTAAGAATATTTTGGAGAAAAATTTTTAAGGCTATCATTAGCCCTTGTCAATTCAACTAGGGGTGTGCATGGTCCGGGTGGGCGGTTCTCACCCTAGAACTAGGAACTGCCTATTGGTTCCATGGATCCACCTGAGAACCGGACCGCCTGTCCGGTCCGGTTCCCGGGTGGATCCATGAAATCGGTCTCATAAGCGATCATGCCTACTTAATATGCATTAATGAACTAGTTTCTTGACTTTTGTTATGCTCTTCAAGACTTCGATAATAAGAATTGCAAGGGTTATTCGGCAAATAAGAAATTAGGGCTCCAAATAGAACAATAAGAATTCTAAACATGGGGCTTCAAAATTTTAATATTTTTTCAACCAAAAAAAAATTATTTTTTATAATAAAAATTAATATATATTATTATTATAATACCGGTCCGGTCCGGGTGGGCGGGCGGGCAGATCCGCCCATGAAGCTGGGAACCGGACTGGTACCCACTAGTTCCAATAAATTGGAACCGAGATCCAGGAACCGGACTAGTCCCTTTAGGAACCACTGGTGTAGGACTAGTTCGGTCCGGGTCCGGGTGGTTCGAGTGGATCCCGGTTCTTTTGCACACCCCTAAATTCAATTGATGAAATTCAAGAGATTGTCGTTTAACAATTGAGAGTTGCGAAGGGCTGTTATGCTTTGGAATTGTTGTATTTTAGAGTTTACCAAGGAGACTCTTTCTTAGTAAAAGACGAAGGGTTAGGTCTTCTCCTTTCCCTATCAACTTTTATGTTTTGCCCCAATATTTCAACTATAAAAAATCAATTGGAAAAGGAGAGGACTAGACTTTTGCTTTTCCACAAAGGGAGAGACATTGCTATAAAGTTTATGGCTAAATTGACACCATTAAATAGTTTAGAAGCAATAGATTTATAATTTTTCTAATACTTTCCCATCAACTCTATTATGCTTGTAGTTCACTTAGCTTGGTTTCTTCAAAATGACTTTTCGTAATTGCAATTACATTTTTTTATTTTTATTGTGATGATAGCAAGATAGGATGTTCCCCAAGATTATGATAATTCAACAAAATATATACAATATAGGTACTAGATTAAAGGAAAAATAAAGTTCTTTGCGATAATAATTCTCCGTGCATACATATTAATCACAATCCATATTAATTAGAAATTCTAAGCCCACGTGTGATGTATCTTGTCTTAATTTAAAAGTATATGATGGAATCTTATCTAGAAATCTGAATTTTTTTTTTGGTAAAGAAGAAATCTGAATTTTGTAACGCAACAATTGAAAAAGTTTATATTTAATATCTTTAAAGCTAATCGATTATTTATCTTGAAGCTACATGTTATTCGTTTTCAAAATGCATACATAAATTCAAAAATCATAATTATACAATTTTTGGAGTGTAAATTCATCAAACTTGAAACACATTTTCATGCATACAATCATTAACTCAAACCAATCTGCTCTTGTCGATGTTTCTCCTTTTCTCACTCTTCTGTTTTGGGATTGGGATCTCTCGACCACTTCATACGCCTACTCTTGTTTTGCTTGACTTCTCAAGTCTTGGCAATTTAATGAAAGCAGCCTGAATCATTGATGTTCTCTATCAATGATGCAGTCAAAGTTGTTGGGCAATAACAAATCCTGATAAGACATATTCTTGTGCATGAGAAATTGTCAGGGAAATTGACCTGTTGACTTGGCATTTACCTGAAAATCAATTTCGAACTCCCAAAGTCCTTTTTACTTAGCAACGATAAGATCTCGGACCATATCTGTGGGTTTACTCTGAACCGGAAGATGTAACTTGGTTTGAGGATTGTGTTTTCTATTTTGTAGATTTAGACACTGTGGATTTTGTTCTTCCTCTATATATAGGTTGGTTAGTTCTTGTTCTTTGACATTTCAAATCGAAACCCCAACTAATCTTAATCAACAATTTTTTATTGAGACGAGTCAATCGTGCTCAGGCCAAGTTAATTTGTCGACGGACTATCACATTTGTTATATCTAATTAAAGTTCTGCCACACTAACTTTATGACAGCGTATTCAAAGATATTACATCATTAATTCTATCTATTCTAGAGTTTATTTATTGAAAAGAAACATTATATTTATTTATGAGCGCTATAATTGTTAGAGTACAAGATAAGCTCTCAAATGGCTAACACAATACTGCTGTTAAATTTCCATCTAGTACTTTGTTTTGTAACATAAAAACACCCAAACTATACCTATTGTGATATATTTACCCTAAAACTTTTCTTTTTACATGCATGAGATGCACGACTCCCATCACTTACACATATGTGAGTAAGATGACAAGAACAAATCAAAACACAAAAGGAATTGCTCATTCTAACCAATTTTTACCACAATTTTGAAAGAGTTATATAAAGCTTTTAATATTCTACGTATCTCACTGATTTTAGAAACACATTTATTTTCAAGAACATTTTCAATTTCATATTGAACATAAATGAAAAAAAAAAATCAAACATGCCACTAGTTCCATTGCCCATCCAGAAACCAAACCAGCTCAATAGGTCTAGTTTTAAGGGGCACTAATCCGGTCCTCGATTTCATAAAAGGAGAATTGGTCCTTTTGATTCGGTTCGCAATTTCAACACGGGAGTCGTAATACTTGGGAACCAATCACCCTCAGTTGCGATCTCCCACTGCATACGCATAGCACTTGCTTGACTTTTCAAGTCTTTGGCGAAATAATGCAAGCACCCTGTTTCATTTGTACTCTATATCAATGATGCACCTTTCTCCAAAGTTGGTGGGCCAACCAGACATCGTCGTACATGAGAAATTGCCAAGGAAACCGACTGCCTTGACTTAGTCTTTTGTTTAAACCTATAAAAATTATCTACAATAACGATTTTTGGCCAAATTTAATCAGAAAAACTAAATTGATAATTTTTTTTAGAAGATTTGGGTTTTAATTAACATAATTGAAAATTTTACAACTGAATTTATACAAGTATAATTAGTCTAGAACTTTTTTGTTAATTTTCCATTATAAAACCTCTAAGGCTTCCTTGAGGTAATGAGTGTTTTAACGAATTTTAGGGTTGTGATCTCCTACTGCACACGCTGCATGCTTGCTTGACTTTTCAAGTCTTGGAAGGATAACGAAAGCACTCTAATGAGACATATTATCATACATAAGAACTTGCTAAGAAAACTGACCGCATTGACTTAGCATTAATTGATCGCATTCACTTAGCATTTTCCCGAAACTTTACGGGTGAGTCTAAGAAAATTCCCAAAATCAATTTCAGACTCCCAAAGTCCTTTACTTAGCAATGATGATATCTAAACACCGCGGATTTCGTTCTAATATTTTCTTCTATATTTGGGTTGTTTGCTATTGTTTTGCTTTTCAAATCCAAATCCGAACCAATAGTTTCTTGCTTTATCCAATTAATCTTTAGTACTTACAAAACATTATGTCATGACGTAGCTATACAATTTTATTCTAGTCACTTTGCCACTTGTTTTTAGACTTATTCCCAAATAATATTTGAGTTATATATGTCCGATCCAACCAAACATTTCTTTGCTGCCTCTCTCTCTCTCTCTCTCTCTCTCTCTATATATATATATGTATCAAACCTTTCTCTACGCCATTTAAAATCTCGTCTTGAGGAGATACCTAAATGTAGGAATCAAGTAAACATATCTAATACTATGATTGGATATGTGGTGTTCGCCTCATTTCTTATACACTGCATAATTACTCCTACCCGAAAAGAAATTTGAAATCTAACCGCCAACTGAATTCAACAAAAGCAAGGGGGGGAAATGCCAATTTACACCCTCCTAAATGTTGGAGTGTCTTTTTGCTCCTCTCGCCCAATATATATGAAGATTTATTCCTTGAAATTTGTTCCGTTCATGCAGTCTAAAAAGGCACATTTGTTCTTCGTTTTCTATTCTGTTGGCTAGGCAAGTGAAAGCGATCTGGCATTATTTGATTAGATCATGGTGTGTTTGGGGTAAAGCAAACCAATTTCCATCTATTTTGGAAGCAAATTTCCACAAATTTGGGTACAGGAGGAAAGTTTAACTTCATTCTTGGATCGTTCAATTTGGCTCCGGTCCACAAGCTTGGACTTCTTACTTGCAACTACAATATCATTTGGCAAGTTCATTAGCTTTGTTCTAATTCTTCTTCTATATTTGGGTTGGTTGGTGTTGTTTCAATTTTCGAATCTAAATTTGAACTGACCCAAATTACCAATATCTTGCTTTATCTAATTAACTTTTTTTTCTTTTTCTCGAGTTCGATCTCAACGGGAGATGAAATATTAATATTTTCTTGGAAATTCTCTCTCTAATTTATCCTTTTCCCAAGTAGCCATCGTCGGGTCACCCACCATAACATCGCCTTCTGTCACCATTGCACTGCCAGCGAGTTTCTTTGTTAGCTGGTCCTAAAGAATGAGAAGGATAGAATGTTGAAGTACCGGAATTGATTACTAATGATGTAATCACCACAAAGACAATCAATATAGTGGGGACTAGGGGTGTCCAAAAATCTGATTTGACCCGACTTAGACATGACTCAAGCACGAAATAAATATAATACATATTTCAAATCTTAATAATGTTCGGGTCACAATTATAAAATAAATAAACAGTTATCTTTTGAGTCGAGTTAGGCTCAGAACATTATTCGGCCCATGAACAAATAAACAAACTCTCATCCAAACCCTTCTCTCGAACGTGGAGAGGGCGGAGAGAGGGCAAAGAGAAAGGGACTGAGGGTTGGAAAAAGAGAAGGCGAGTGAGAGTGAGGGCGGAGAGTGAGAGAGAGGCCCCGCGGCCACCGTGCCTCGAACGCGGTTGACGCTGACGCGTTTTCTCCACTTTTGCCAAAGCTCTTGGATCCGAGAGAGAAAACACCTTTCCTTGGAGCTGGACGTGCCGGACGCGTCACACTGAGCTGGCCCCCCCAGCCCACGTGCCACCACCCTACCGGCCGCTCACCCCCCTCCCGGGGAAGATCCCATCCCGGCCGTCCACCTGTCCCTCGCGGGAACAATCCCATTGCTTCTGCTGACCGTTCGTGGAAGTTAAAGAGCGGGTGAGTAGAGAGAGAAAAACAATAGTCTCGTCTCCTCTCTCTCTCCTTTCTCTCCTCTTTTTCTCTCTCCAAGATCGCGAGCTCTGCAGCTAGGCCCGGCTCTGCTACTCGTCCGAATTCTCCCTCCGGGCCCATCTCCGCTCCTCCGTCGCTCCGTGCTTCGTGGTTCAGCGCGTGATCGCGTCTTCTTCGTGGGGAGTTTCAGCTCCTTGTCGGGACTGTGCAGCTGTCGTATGAATTCCTCTCTCTCTCTCGCTCGCTCTGGCTCGGAGGAGCGAGCATGAGCTGCTGCATAATTCATGCTTCCCGTGACGTCCTCTCGCTCTGCTCACTCGGAGCTGCAGTTGTTTTCGGTCGTCTTTGGGTGGGTTCGCCTTCTTTAGTGGTGTCGACGACTTTGGTTTGACTTGCGTGCTCTGGCCGTTCGCTCTTCTATGGGTGTTTCATGTTTTATTGTGCTTTAGATATTGGATGATGGAGAATGTTATGAGTTTTTATTTGATAGTATTTATATGATTGGATTTGACTTGCTGGTCCCAAATTCGACCCGACCCGTTTTCCTTTTTCGTGTTTCATGCCTTTTGGGTCAGGTCGTGCGAGCCTTCTTGTTCGGGTTGGGTAACATCAAGTTTCAATCCAACCCGACCCATTGACACCCTAGTGGGGACTATGAATGATGCATATACTATTCAGCTTTCTAGAATCTCCATCGTCACTTATAAAGGTTGTCATCAAGCTGTGAAGCTCATCGTCTTGTTGCAAAACATCTCATTTCAGGAAGAGAATGGGTGAACCCATGTTGCCCCACGGACTTCCCTTGAGAGTTGTGCTGTTGTGCTCATTGGTGGCTCTATTCTCAATAGTTACGGCGGATGTAATCCAAATAGCAAAGCCTCGATGTTCAAATAGATGTGGCGACCTCACTTTCTCATATCCTTTCGGGATGAACAACACCGGTAATGACTGCTATTTTGAAGGAAAATCTCATAGTTTTCTTATATTTTGTGATAACTCGACCGATCCTCACACTCCTTATATAAAGGACAAAAGTTCTAATATCAAAATACTCAATATATCTATTGAGAATCACGAGATTAGTATAATGGTATATGTGGCCGAAGATTGTTATAATTCATCTGGTGGAATCTCAGACAAGTTTGATCCTTGGCTCACTCTATCCATATTCCCCATATCTCCTGCCAAGAACAAATTTATCGCCGTGGGATGCGACACGTACGCGACTTTTACAGGCCGACAAGGAAGCACGTATGTGACCGGGTGCTTGTCCTCGTGCGACAGCATCTCGGACGTGATCAACGGGTCATGCTCGGGCATTGGTTGCTGCGAAACTAGCATACCTCGAAATGCCTACCGATACAACATCTCTGTCACTAGCTACAACAATCATAGAGGCATCTGGGGATTCAATCCGTGCGGGTACGCTTTCGTTGCCAAAGACGGCTTCTTTAGCTTCTCTACCGACGATCTGTACAAGCCGCCATTTGATGAGGTCCCTATAGTTCTCGATTGGTTAATTCCAGAGGAGACATGCGACGATGCAAAGAAGAATCCAACGACCTACATGTGCCGAGAGAACTCCAATTGCACGAGATGCTGAGAATGGAAATGGGTACCGGTGCCCTTTGCTTAGCGGGTTTTCAAGGGAACCCCTATCTCCAAAATGGTTGTCAAGGTACCTTTTCTAGTCTTTTCATTAGACCTTGGCATAAGGATAATGACCTATTACCCAAAAAGTGTGGTGATGTTGTGACGTCCTGAAATTCGAGCCCTCTGAGGGAGGACTGAACGTTAATTTCGCCAGTGCATTGTTGATTGATCTCACTCGGAACTGATCACTCCTGAGATACTGACCTTGAGGGGAAAGGCTAATGAGGACAGAACTCGTGCGACTAAAGAACTTGACCTGGGAAAACGACTCGACCGTGAGACTTGCGTAAGGACGATCCTGTAGATATGCAGGCCGATTTCAGGGACGACTAGAAGTCGATTCGCGGACAGAAATAATGGGATGACGGGTGATTCCGTCTACTGTTATCGAACCTGTGAATGGCCCTATGTCGATCCTTGATAATCGTGTACTTAGAAATAATAATCGATCCTTCGCAATTTCATGTAGTCAAGGACGTCCATGTGTCGAGAAGTCTTGAACGTGAATTGGCACGAGTCGGTTACGCGTGAATCCTCGAAGCCGCCCTGTCGGCCCGAGTAGTACCAAAATGGCATTCGGGCGAAATTGACAAGGCATGAGAATCCAAGATTGGACTTCGAATTTTCGGGAATGTTCGAGAAGGACTTTTGGACGATGCTTCTTAGACAATCGACACTGTCGGTTGAGCCGAGTAATTGGAAAAGGAACTTTCGGACCGAGGAAACGAGCCTACGAGGACATGGGCCGGGCAAGAACAGTGTGGGCCTCACGCCCAAAGTGGGATAGCCACCATGGAAGGCCCAAGGCAAGCAAGTGAGCCTGTTGGGCCAAACCGACCCTTTACCCTTCCGAGCCCATTGTCTAAAACCGAGCCGATTCAAGCCCAATAAATTCCCGAGCCCATTCCTATTCATTTTCAAGCCCATTTCCTAGGCCTGTCCTCCATTTTCAGCCCAAGGACAGATTGGGAAATGTGCAAGGTGGAAATGACCAAAATGCCCTTGGATATTTTGAAGAAAAGTCAAAAGGAAGAGAGAGAAGATGAGGTCATTGTTTGGCAAGTGGGGCAAGCCTTGATGGCTTGGATAAGGCTTATCCTTCAGCCTTCACTTCACTCTCTCTCTCCTCTTCATCTTCTCCAAAATCGCAGCCCTCTCTTCCCTTGCTTCCTTTGCCTTCCTGCAATTTTCAGTTCTGACCTTTCACCGACAATCGAGTTGTTCATGGCCTTCCCGTTGGAATCACGTCTCGTGCCACCCGCCGTTGTGTTCGGAAGGGAATTTACGTTCAGATAACATCGGCCGATCGCCGGAAGGAGCCTCCGGCCGTCCCGTATTCCGGCCGAAAGCTGGCTGTTGCCGGACCGTCACTGTTCCGCCTGCAGCAGCTTTGTTCCGCCTTTTTCCCCCGTTTTTCTCCCATTCCAGCAAAATCACCGCCCATACCAGCCACAAGTGGTTCCCCCTCGACCCCCAGGTGCCATTGATCGCTGGCCCGCTGCTCGCCGGAGCTCCGGGCAGCCCGTTCAACTCCGATCAGCCACTTTCCTCCTGTGCAGTGCAGTTTTCAGTGTTGCAGTGGGTATTCCGAGTTTGCTGCTGTTGTTCCAGCCCGGGACCACCTTGGATTGTCGTGGTAGAGGTCCCCGGGTGTCGGGTTCGTTGCCGCCGCCGCGTCCGCGTCTCCGGCCCGCTTAACGGGTGAGTTTAGCTCCTAATCCCTATTTAGTGCCTAAAATTGCTTAGGGTTGGGTTAATTAGTGTTAATGCTGGTTTAGGAGGGTTAATTAAGTGTATTAGCCCTAAGATAGGTGGTTAGATAGTTGATTAAGATTAGCTTAGCTTAATCTTGCTTAATTATGCTTGATTATGCTTAAATAATTGCTTATGTGTGGTTTATGTGATAATTAAGCATGTTTAGCTTAATTGATTGATTAATTGTGTTTAATCAATGTTTTGTTTAATTTCTGAATTTAATTTATTATTAATTGAATTTCGGAAATTATGTTCCTGACATTCTTGTTCACGTGCTGTTCATCCGGAAGTGAGATTGTGCATAATTTTATGTGCATTGATCATATGAAGTGAATTGGATGTGGCATTGCATAAACATCCGCTTGAATCGTGTGATTTTCACAAAAGAAAGAAAGTGATTTGTCCGAGGGACACCGGAAATGGACCACTTTTATGAGAAATGTGGGAAAAATGGTTTGTCCGAGGGACACCGGAAATGGATTGCTTTTATGAGAAAGGATTTGAGGTTTCATATGCAAGCATGTGTGCATTGGCTAATGCTCAAAGATAATAAATCGGTTGTGATGGTATGCTTGCGTGATCACTAAGTTGAACCCGCCGCCCGGCCGAAGTTCGGGGGTGATAGTCCGATTTATCGGAAACCCGGCGAGGGCACGGAAGGGCACGGTTGCGTCTCTGCGGAGGAAGGGCGCCGTAGCGCCGTGGCGCCTCAGTTGTGAGCCGGATGCGGAGTCGCGGTAGAGGCCGGGCCCATGCTCCTTCGGGAATGCCGTCTTGGGCGGGGGTCCCTTGACGTAGCCGCGCCTCATGGGGGAGGGCGATGCCGGCTATGCCGGTAGACACCGGCGGGAGTTCGGTTGTAGCCCGGGGGTAATAATCGGAACACGTGTGGATGCAAGAGTGCATGAGAAATATGGTATCACTGGTTCCGATTATGCATGAGGTGATCACATCATGATTTATGGCACGCACGCATGAATTGATAACGTGCAGGGTATGGCAATGGCCAGGTGAGATCGCTTGTGGTGCGATTCGCATGTGATTGATGAACTGCATCATCTAACGGCCATGTGCATTGCGTGTATTGTGCTGACTTATCACGTGCAGGGTATGGCATACCGAGTAAGGTTGCATGCGAACCGACTATATGATTGTTGGTTGCATTGCTTGCATTGTATGAGGTTTTACGTGCAGGGTATGGCATACGTGGTAAGGTTGCATGCGAACCGACTTTTGATTGTTGGTTGCATTGCTTGTGCTGTATGAGGTTTTACGTGCAGGGTATGGCATGCCGGGTAAGGTTGCATGCGAACCGATTAATTGTTTATTGGTTGCCCCTGTCTGTTGGTTGCTTGCGGGTTGTTGGTTGTTTATTGTTGGGTTGAGTGAGGGGTGGTTCTGGAGAGATACCCCAGGTTGAGTTGGTGTACTAACCGGGGCTTAGGGGGAAGAACTCGCTGAGATTTTATCTCAACCCGTCGTGGTTAACATTTTTCAGGCCCCTAGAATGGCGCACCCGCAGTGGAGAATCCAGCCCCCACTTCTCTAGTGATCGACCTGACGGAGTCGAGTCTAATGGGTCCGAGTGACCGTGGTGTTGAACCCGAGGGTTCATTACGTATAGCTGGATTAGCCTAGTTTCTTTTTGGCCTGGCTTAGAGGATGGATCGGCCCCTTTTGTCGCGCTTGTAATTCAAAAGACGATCCTCCGTTGGTTAATCCAAGTAAATTGTGTAAATGAGTAGTGATGGTTGTTCTTGTTATTCATCCCTCTATCCCCGATTGATTGATTGATTGATTGATTGTTGGACCGGGATGGTTCGTCTTCGCTTGCGCATAACAAAAGATTAAAATGAATGGTCGTCGACGAGTCCGGGACGTCGCTTTCAATTGACCATGGTAAGGGGTTGTCGCGTGCTCGGGGTTCGGGCGTGACATCCCCGTCGGTTTTTGGTATCAGAGCGAGGTTGAGACTTGGAGTGATAAGGTGCGTGGGATTTTTGGGATAGTGAGATAGGGATGGCTTTTATATTATGTGCTTGTGATTGCTTTTGTGGCCTTGTGTGGCTTTGTGTGGTGGCGGGTTGCTCATAGTCCAGAGTGATGAGCAATTCTGAGCAGAGAGAGCCCTTAGGCGTAGGGCAGCGTCTGGTCAGGCCAGTGCTAGGGTAGCGCACAGGCAGATCCTAAGTTAGACAGGATCTTGCTGGCGCTAGAGACCTTGTTAGGGCAGCAAGCTGAGTGCTTTTGCTGTGGTCCTTGTGGTTTCCCTAGTGAGAGGAGAGGTCTGTGAGAGACCGATACCTAGACTGGTAGAGCCAGTTCCTGAGACTGAAGCCACCGAGGTCAGTGGCGTGGGCAACCCTGAAGCTGCGACCCTTTGGATAAGGGATAGTGAGAGGATTGTTACAGTGTTAAGATGTTCAGAGGAAGACAGAGTGCTTCTAGCGGCTTATCAGTTTCAAGGTAATGCTATTAATTGGTGGGAAGCCACTCAAGGAAGAGTGTTCCCTGAAGGCATAGTTCAGACTTGGGGTGCCTTTCACGAAGCATTTAATGGAAAGTATTTTTCAAACAGTGCGAGAGAGTCAAAGATGGCAGAGTTCCAACAGTTTCGTCAGAATTAGATGTCAGTGGATCAGTATAAGACGAAGTTCACTGAGTTGGCCCAGTATGTACCGAGATTAGTGGAGGACCCTTGGATAGGGCGAGATAGTTTAGAGATGGCTTGAAACTGGAATTGAAAGCCAGCTGGTGCCCTTGAGTTTAAAGAGTTTTGATGAGATGTACGAGAGGACCCAGATAATCAAGAAGAATATGATTGAGAGGACGACCGCATTTGGCTCGCGGTTCATGCCTAATAGAGACAATCGTCGATTTGGAAAGGGACCGATGATGGGGAGAAGGAATCTCATCCCACCCAATAGAAAGTAGATTGTCATGGAAAGACAATTCAGTTTAACTCAGTAGTGGGTGATAGTTTGGAGTTTGTGGGAAATCGAGGAGGACCCTCAACCCATTTGAAATTCGTCGTTGGAAATAACTCGTTTATTGGACGAAAGTTGCTAAGGTTATTGGACAACTGAGGTTAATTGGTTAGTTGAAGAATCAAGGATGGATGACTTGTTTGACCCACTTCAAGGAGCTTCGATATGTCCCAAGATAGACCTAAGGACGGGCTATCAGTGGTTGAGGATTAAAAAGGAGGAAAAATTAAAGACGACATATCGTGTGTGATTTGGTCATTACGAGATTACTGTACCGCCATTTGGATTAACTAATACGCCAGTTACTTTTATGGATTTGATGGATTGAGTGATTAAGGCGTATTTGGATTGATTGTAATTGTGTTCGTGAGCAATATATTGGATTATTCGAGGAATTTAGAGGAACACGAACAGCACTTAAGGGTGGTGCTATAGACCATTCGAGAGCATAAACAGTATGCCAAGTTTAATATGTGCGAGTTTGGGTTTACTCGTGTTGTTTTGTTGGTCATATGATTTTGGACGAAGGAATTTCTATGGATCCGTTAAGATCAAAGCAGTCATGAATATGCCGAGACTTATGACGGTGACAGAGATTCAAAGTTTTCTAAGTCGGACAGGTTAGTACAGACGATTCGTAGAAAGGTTCTCTACGATAGCTACGCCTTTGATACGAAGGTTACTGAAGGACGTAAGAATTTGAATGGACAAATAAGTGAAATTTTTAAGAGCTTAAGTATAAGTTGATTATCGCACCAGTTTTGAGGATTTAGTCTATTATTGGAGAATACGAGATTTGCAGTGAGGTGTCGTATAAGGGATTTGACTACGTGGTAAGGTAACAAGGAAGATTGGTTGCTTACGCGTCACGACAATTGAGGTCCTTGGATTTAATGGAAATTAGATAAGTTTTATCTTAATGATTTGAGGAGTTGTAGGTATGGGATCATAAGAGATGATCTATAAATGGTGATAATCTTTGGTAAGATTTACGGTGGATGATTTATTGCTCGGAGGTCTTGGATTCGATTAAGATTTGAATTTACCCAAGGTGGATTATTTCGGGTGATAATTAAAATAGGGATTTGAGGAATGGATTTTTGTCTTTGGTGGATTAAGAATTAATTATCCCTTGATGCTAGATGGATGAGTGAGGAAATAGCATTATCAATGATTTCTTCTTGAGGTATCAGAAAGGATTTGAAAAGGTATCCGAAAACTTTTGGTGCAATAAATGACATTTGGTTTGCACTAATTTTCAAGTGGTTGAGGTAAGTTCTTGATTTGGTTATTAAATGGACGTGAAAGGAATGTTGAAAGAAAAATCGATAGTTTGTGAAATTCGAACAACGATTTGATGGAAATTCAGTGAATCAGATTTTAAGTATCGATAAGTGACCTCGCGGAAACGAGCTCATGGGTTGACGAGTTGGAGAAAGTTTTACACTTTGAGGTGCTCAGATGAGGTTAAAACCGTGAGGCTTGGTATGGGACAGGCCAAAGCGGATAATACCTCTATGAGATGGTGTATGTCAAAAAAAGGACCTTTGCTAGTAGTGGTACAGTTCGAAGATGCCCGTGACGACTGATCCGATGAGGGCGGGGAGTGGTCGCCGGGGCCAGAGTGCCTGAGCAAGGAGCGACTCCTGGCAGGCTTCTAGGATGTCGAAAGGGGCAGAAATGAACTGAACTACGCACTGTGCAAAAAGAGAGTGTTTGTGGGATAAGATTTTATCGGAGCGGTATAGCAGAAATATGGTCAAGTTTGTGGAACTCTAGTCTATGGAACAAGGTCGAGAAGGCGGGAATCGCTGGTTCAAAATTGGGTTTAGCAGTTATTGAATGTAGTTCAGATTATCAGAGACAGATTAAAGACTGCTCAGAATCGTCAGAAGAGTTATGCAGATAAGCATCGTAGACCGTTGGAGTTTAAGGTGGGCGATCGTGTGTTTCTGAAAGTATCGCCGATGAGGGTACTTCTAGATTTGGCAAGAAAGAAAAGTTGTTTGAGGTACGTTGGACCCTTTTAAAATTTTGGAAAGGATCGGAATTTTAACGTATCATCTTGCGTTGCCACCGAAGCTTGCTCAAGTACATGATGTTTCCACGTGTCCATGTTGAGAAAGTATGAACCAGACCCGAATCATATGTTGAATTTTGAGAAAACTGGACGTAGATGACAGAGTGTCGTACGTGGAGAGGCCGACACGAATAGAGGACCGTAAAGAGCAAGTACTCCGAAACAAGACTATCGCCTTAGTTAAAGTGATTTGGCAACATCATGGAACAGAGAGAGCTCCATGGGGAAAGTGAGAAAGTGATGAAGCATCAGCACCCCCATCTTTTTGAGGATTTGGTGATTGCAAATTTCGAGGACGAAATTTTTGTAAGGGGGAAGAATTGTGACGTCCTGAAATTCGAGCCCTCGAGGGAGGCGAACGTTAATTTCGCCGGTGCATTGTTGATTGATCTCACTCGGAACCGATCACTCCGAGATACCGACCTTGAGGGGAAAGGCTAATGAGGACAGAACTCGTGCGACTAAAGAACTTGACACGGGAAAACGACTCGACCGTGAGACTTGCGTAAGGACGATCCTCGTAGATATGCAGGCCGATTTCGGGGACGACTAGAAGTCGATTCGCGGACAGAAATAATGGGATGACGGGTGATTCCGTCTCTGTTATCGAACCCGTGAATGGCCCTATGTCGATCCTTGATAATCGTGTACTTAGAAATAATAATCGATCCTTCGCAATTTCATGTAGTCAGGACGTCCATGTGTCGAGAAGTCTTGAACGTGAATTGGCACGAGTCGGTTACGCGTGAATCCTCGAAGCCGCCTGTCAGTCTGAGTAGTACCAAAATGGCATTCGGGCGAAATTGACAAGGCATGAGAATCCAAGATTGGACTTCGAATTTTCGGGAATGTTCGAGAAGGACTTTTGGACGATGCTTCTTAGACAATCGACACTGTCGGTTGAGCCGAGTAATTGGAAAAGGAACTTTCGGACCGAGGAAACGAGCCTACGAGGACATGGGCCGGGCAAGCAAGAACAGTGTGGGCCTCACGCCCAAGGTGGGATAGCCACCATGGAAGGCCCAAGGCAAGCAAGTGAGCTGTTGGGCCAAACCGACCCTTTACCCTTCCGAGCCCATTGTCTAAAACCGAGCCGATTCAAGCCCAATAAATTCCGAGCCCATTCCTATTCATTTTCAAGCCCATTTCCTAGGCCTGTCCTCCATTTTCAGCCCAAGGACAGATTGGGAAATGTGCAAGGTGGAAATGACCAAAATGCCCTTGGATATTTTGAAGAAAAGTCAAAAGGAAGAGAGAGAAGATGAGGTCATTGTTTGGCAAGTGGGGCAAGCCTTGATGGCTTGGATAAGGCTTATCCTTCAGCCTTCACTTCACTCTCTCTCTCCTCTTCATCTTCTCCAAAATCGCAGCCCTCTCTTCCCTTGCTTCCTTTGCCTTCCTGCAATTTTCAGTTCTGACCTTTCACCGAAAATCGAGTTGTTCATGGCCTTCCCGTTGGAATCACGTCTCGTGCCACCCTCCGTTGTGTTCGGAAGAGAATTTCCGTTCAGATAACGTCGGCCGATCGCCGGAAGGAGCCGCTGGCCGACCCGTATTCCGGCCGAAAGCCGACTGTTGCCGGACCGTCACTGTTCTGCCTGCAGCAGTTTTGTCCCGCCTTTTTCCCCCGTTTTCTCCCATTCCAGCAAAATCACCGCCCATACCAGCCACAAGTGGTTCCCCCTCGACCCCCAGGTGCCATTGATCGCTGGCCCGCTGCTCGCCGGAGCTCCGGGCAGCCCGTTCAACTCCGATCAGCCACTTTCCTCCTGTGCAGTGCAGTTTTCAGTGTTGCAGTGGGTATTCCGAGTTTGCTGCTGTTGTTCCAGCCCCGGGACCACCTTGGATTGTCGTGGTAGAGGTCCCCGGGTGTCGGGTTCGTTGCCGCCGCCGCGTCCGCGTCTCCGGCCCGCTTAACGGGTGAGTTTAGCTCCTAATCCCTATTTAGTGCCTAAAATTGCTTAGGGTTGGGTTAATTAGTGTTAATGCTGGTTTAGGAGGGTTAATTAAGTGTATTAGCCCTAAGATAGGTGGTTAGATAGTTGATTAAGATTAGCTTAGCTTAATCTTGCTTAATTATGCTTGATTATGCTTAAATAATTGCTTATGTGTGGTTTATGTGATAATTAAGCATGTTTAGCTTAATTGATTGATTAATTGTGTTTAATCAATGTTTTGTTTAATTTCTGAATTTAATTTATTATTAATTGAATTTCGGGAAATTCTGATTACTTGTTCACGTGCACGTGCTTTGTTCATCCGGAAGTGAGATTGTGCATAATTTTATGTGCATTGATCATATGAAGTGAATTGGATGTGGCATTGCATAAACATCCGCTTGAATCGTGTGATTTTCACAAAAGAAAGAAAGTGATTTGTCCGAGGGACACCGGAAATGGACCACTTTTATGAGAAATGTGGGAAAAATGGTTTGTCCGAGGGACACTTTGGAAATGGATTGCTTTTATGAGAAAGGATTTGAGGTTTCATATGCAAGCATGTGTGCATTGGCTAATGCTCAAAGATAATAAATCGGTTGTGATGGTATGCTTGCGTGATCACTAAGTTGAACCCGCCGCCCCGGCCGAAGTTCGGGGGGTGATAGTCCGATTTATCGGAAACCCGGCGAGGGCACGGAAGGGCACGGTTGCGTCTGCGGAGGAAGGGCGCCGTAGCGCCGTGGCGCCTCAGTTGTGAGCCGGATGCGGAGTCGCGGTAGAGGCCGGGCCCATGCTCCTTCGGGAATGCCGTCTTGGGCGGGGGTCCCTTGACGTAGCCGCGCCTCATGGGGGAGGGCGATGCACGGCTATGCCGTAGACACCGGCGGGAGTTCGGTTGTAGCCCGAGGGGGCGTAATAATCGGAACACGTGTGGATGCAAGAGTGCATGAGAAATATGGTATCACTGGTTCCGATTATGCATGAGGTGATCACATCATGATTTATGGCACGCACGCATGAATTGATAACGTGCGGGGTATGGCAATGGCCAGGTGAGATCGCTTGTGGTGCGATTCGCATGTGATTGATGAACTGCATCATCTAACGGCCATGTGCATTGCGTGTATTGTGCTGACTTATCACGTGCAGGGTATGGCATACCGAGTAAGGTTGCATGCGAACCGACTATATGATTGTTGGTTGCATTGCTTGCATTGTATGAGGTTTTACGTGCAGGGTATGGCATACCGGGTAAGGTTGCATGCGAACCGACTTTTGATTGTTGGTTGCATTGCTTGTGCTGTATGAGGTTTACGTGCGTGGGGTATGGCATGCCGGGTAAGGTTGCATGCGAACCGATTAATTGTTTATTGGTTGCCCCCGTCTCGTTGGTTGCTTGCGGGTTGTTGGTTGTTTATTGTTGGGTTGAGTGAGGGGTGGTTACGGAGAGATACCCCAGGTTGAGTTGGTGTACTAACCGGGGCTTAGGGGAAGAACTCGCTGAGATTTTATCTCAACCCGTCGTGGTTAACATTTTTCAGGCCCCTAGAATGGCGCACCCGCAGTGGAGAATCCAGCCCCCGCTTCTCTAGTGATCGACCTGACGGAGTCGAGTCTAATGGGTCCGAGTGACCGTGGTGTTGAACCCGAGGGTTCATTCTGTATAGCTGGATTAGCCTAGTTTCTTTTTGGCCTGGCTTAGAGGATGGATCGGCCCCTTTTGTCGCGCTTGTAATTCAAAAGACGATCCTCCGTTGGTTAATCCAGTAAATTGTGTAAATGAGTAGTGATGGTTGTTCTTGTTATTCATCCCTCTATCCCTGATTGATTGATTGATTGATTGATTGTTGGACTGGGGATGGTTCGTCTTCTGCTTGCGCATAACAAAAGATTAAAATGAATGGTCGTCGACGAGTCCTGGGACGTCGCTTTCAATTGACCATGGTAAGGGGTTGTCGCGTGCTCGGGGTTCGGGGCGTGACAGATGTATTGCGATCTTAGAAAAAGTAAATTGACTCAATGTCCTCTCAAAATTGAAAGTATTGTCAAATCATAGAATTCTATTTACTGTTTTAAGTTTTTTTAATGGAATTACTTCTTATATTTGAAATTTATTCCTACAGATATCAATGAATGTGTGATTTCACAACCCTGCACTGATTTATGTACGAATTTGCCGGGAACATATAACTGTTCATGTCAAGAGGGATCCCAAGGAGATGGAAGAAAAGATGGTAAGGGATGTACTCCCATCATCCATGAAAAGAGGTTTCGCTCAATGGACGTCGTGCTAGGTTAGTAAGTAGTACATTGCTCAATCTTTTTCATCATAAAAACTTCTTTTATCCGATAAATTATTCACATTTCTTGAATGTTGCTCTTGTGTCTTTGTTCCATCTTTTGCTGTTAGTTATCGAGATTTATCAGGTGTAAATCTTTTTCTTTGTATTAGTTATGTCTGTGAATTACATTGATATTATATATATATATATATATATATATATATATATGTATATGTTATCGTCTCAAGTTATTCATTTTATATTAATAAAATCAACCTCTTGTTCTTTTGTCGCTGGAAATGAATTAAACAGGTTTTATCCCCTTTATACATTGAATCATTTCTATTATCATAAGATACTTTCAGCAAAATTATATGTTAAGGTTTAATTCGCTATTATCAAGGTTTGTCTCATTGAAAAAGCTTCAAGTTGATGGAGGTAAATATAAAATAGGACAGAGAAGTTAGTTAACACAAGATTGTTTGAGTAATGAAAAAGAAAAGAAAAGTTAAGCATATTTCTATAACAATTTTTCTTTTCTTTTCTTGGTTGTATGAACCATATTTAGTGTGATGGACAACTGATTTGTTTGTACTCCAAATGTAATGTCTTTTTCTAGGCGTGAGCATAAGCTTCGCACTGATTCTTTTGGGCGTCTCCTGGTTATATTGGGGGCTTAGAGAAAGAAAAATCAGCAGACAGAGAGAGAAGTTCTTCCTAGAAAATGGGGGCCGCCTCATGTTGCAGAGACTTCTTTCCGAGCACGAAGGCTCCATTGAATCAGCGAGAATATTCACCGACGAAGAGCTCAAGAAGGCCACGGAACACTATCACGAAAGCCGAATCCTAGGCCAGGGAGGCCAAGGAACAGTATATCGAGGGATCTTACCAAACAACATGGTTGTCGCCATAAAGAAGGCCAAGATTTTGGACCGAAGTCAGGTTGAAGAGTTCATCAACGAGCTGATCATCCTCTCCCAAATTAATCACCGCAATGTGGTTAAGCTAATCGGTTGTTGCTTCGAGACGGAGGTCCCGTTGTTGGTCTACGAGTTCGTGACCAATGGCACCCTTTCTGACCACATACACAAGTGTGGCCACGAGTCCACATTATCCTGGAGGGCTCGTCTGCGCATTGCGGGGGAGACCGCAGGGGCGCTCTCGTACTTGCACTCCGATGCATCCGCTCAGATTTTGCACAGGGACATAAAGAGCACAAATATATTGTTGGACGAAAACTACACTGCAAAGGTCGCCGATTTCGGGGCCTCCAGGCTAGTCCCCCTTGACCGGACGCAGCTGACCACGCTGGTGCAAGGCACACTCGGGTACTTGGACCCTGAGTACTTCCACTCGAGCCAGTTGACCGTAAAAAGCGATGTCTATAGTTTCGGGGTTGTGTTGGCTGAGTTGCTGACTGGACTGAGGGCGTTGTCCTTCGAGCGGGCTGAGAGTGAGAGGAACCTGTCTTTGTATTTTGCTTCCGCAATAAAGGCGGAGAGGCTTTTCGAAATCATCGACCGGAGGGTGCTGAACGAGGGTAATCCCGAAGAGATTAAGGAAGTTGCGATGCTGGCAAGCCGATGCCTGAGGGTGAAAGGGGAGGATCGGCCGACCATGAAGGAAGTGGCAATGGAATTGGAGGGACTGATGAGGGTGATGGACAGGCATCCATGGGTGAATCAGAGCTGTGACCTTGAAGAAGCTGAGCAATTGCTTGGCGAGGGATCAAGCAAATGTGATGGCATCCTCAAAAGCAATGCATCAGGAAATGATGATAGCATAAGTAACCAAGTGCCCTTTGAAATTGAAAGTGGAAGATGAGACTTCATGTCAATGTTGGCCCTCGTCCTACTGTTCTGTTAAAAATATGTCTCGAATTTGAGTCCGTTGAATAAAATCAAACTGACGAAGATATGTGAACTTGATCATATGTGGATCAAGAATTAATTGTACGTGATCCTGATGCCTTCTGCATGTGTGTCTGATGCGAAATAAAAGCATGTGAGTTTGTCTCGAAAAAATAAAATCCAAATTCAATTTTTGTGATTATCCGTGATTTTGCATGCTGGCCGGACTCTCTACATTAAATGCTCTGCATGCAAAATGGAGAAGGGAGAATGAAGACAAGGGAAGTGGTAGAAAAGAAAGAACATGCGTGTTTGACTCTCAAGCGTAGTTAGAAGGAGGCGTGCAGCTGCAAAAGGGAAAGTCCAAAATTCCTGCCTTCATTTAATGCAAATAGGAGCTCCAGCTTTTGAGTTGTCTTCTAATTGCAGAGGAGAAAAAGTCAAAGAAGAGGCAAAATAGTCCATGGACGTGCAATTGTTCTCCACCTCCTTAAATGCATATACATGGCCATGTGCATGCATGAGTGCTTCATGGAAATTGGTGAGTGGCTTCAGAAGGTGGCAACCTTTGACAAATTGAGGAGTTCACATTTGTTCCTTTCTCTTCCCATGCTCCTATAGAAGGAGGACGTCCAAGGCCGAAGAGAGGAGGCCGTGTGGAGAGAGCTCTAGAAAGAGAGAGCAAGAAGAGCACGAGACTGAACGCGTGGGAGCTCTCGGCAGAAGGGAAATTTTCTCATTGTAATTACACCTGGGTATTTTAGCCAGTTAAATTCTTGTTAGTAGAATTTGTTTAATTCCTTGAATGAGAATTTTACTGGGAATTGTGAGGGGCTAAACACTGTGTGAATTATTAGGTGTAATTGGGGGTTGAGAAACACTAAGTGAGTATTTGAATACTCGAGTGAGTATAATCTCCATTGTATCGCTTGGTTCTATAGTGGGATTCCGTGCTGCTCTCCCTGTGGACGTAGGTTCCGATATTCGGACCGAACCACGTAAATTCGGTGTCCGATTTCCTTTTCTTCCTTCCGACTAATTTTATCCGATTCACTCGATCAATATCTGGCATCAAATTTTCAACATGTTCGGTGCTGTTGCCGTTGCCGTTTGTTTTTTGGGTATTTCCTTGTCGTTTTTTTTGTCTGTTTAGTTGCTTGTTCTACGTGCTCAAAGTTCAGATGCTACGTCCAAATAGAGTACCTGGCCTTCTGTTTGTGTAACATAACATTCTGATGATATTTGAATAATGGAAAATTCCAAAAACATTCTCGAGTTTTCATCTCATTCAGCCAAGTAAGGATTGGCCAACTTTCTATTGCCTCCGTCTTGCTAAGATCTACTCTAACACCATCCTTGGAGACAATATAGCCTATGAAAACGAGGCTACTTGTGCAAAAGTGACGCTTCTTCAGGTTGGCATGCAAGTGTTGTTCCATAGCACTTGAATTTGATGTTCCAAAGGCTCCACTTGCGTCTTGCTATGGTATAAATCATGATGTCATTCAAGTACACGATGACAAACTATCCAATGAAAGGTTTAAAGACATGATTCATAAGATGCATAAAATTACTAGGAGCATTAATAACGACGTCAAAGGGCATCGGCATGCCTTCAAGAAGACTGTTCTTAGTTTTGAAAGCGGTCATCCTTTCAACTCCTAATTTCATCTGACTTTGACGATAGCTGCCTCCAAGATCGATCTTGGAATAGCACAGAAGCTCCATGAAATTGATCAAGCAAATACCAAGGCAAGGAAAAGAAAAAAAAAATTGATGGTTATCTTGTTCACCAATCTATTATCGACACACATTGGCCAAGAACCATTTTTCTTTGGAACTAGAAGTGCCGGGACAGCAAAAGGACTTGAGATTTCTTGTATCGCTCTCCTAGCCAAGAGTTTATCAACTTGTCCTTGAAGTTCTTCGTGCTTCTCAGAGCTCATGATCGAACAGATGCACCAAGCGCTAGATCGATATAATGTTGAATCTCTCTCATAGGAGGAAGGTTGGATGGAATTTCACTGGCATGACTTCAAAGAAATCCACGAGCAACGGCTGCAAAATGGTTATGATCTCCTCTTTTGCTTCATTTTCTTCCACCATAACAAGAGCACAAGCTTCACAAGCATCCTCCGGTGCTTAGGAAAAAAGTGAGACTTGAAAAGAAGATTGCTTCCTTTCCCATGAGTTGGCTTAGGAAACGCTCTCCATCTTGCAAGGCCCCAATGTAATCTTGACGCGGTCTTTGACAAAGGGATAGGTGTTATTCATCAAACATAATCTCATCTTTACATCTTTGGCCAATGGAGAATGAAATCAAGCACCGGTTATTTACTTTTAACTCACTCCCTTTCTTGAGCCAAGAATGCTTGTAAAGATGTGGATGGTCCTCGGCCTTGAGATGCAACTTGCCTCCAATGGAGGTCAACACAACGTTCGCACAACATCCACTATCAATGACGGCAGTGCACGCTTGTATGGAGTAAGTTGTTACAAAGCCAATGATCATCCTCAGATGATCAGCATGCACGCTCCTTTGAATGATGAGCTTCTCCTCGGTCTCAATAAATGATTTGTTCGTGACTCCTTGAATCTTCTTGGAGCAAAGAGTCGTTTTGCAACTCTCCCTGCTGCTCATCTTGTACAAGAGACATGATCTTTCTATTAGGACACTCCGAGGCGATGCAACCAAATCCATGACATTTCAAACACTGTCTTGATTTATTGTTAGCTTCGTTTGGCTAATAGGTTTTAGATGCTCCCCCTTCGTTCAACGGTTTCGTCGATGCTGACGAAGGTTTTAAAGTCGAACTCCCAAGATTAGAGGATCCCTCTTTGGTTTATGGCTTCTGACTTCACTCTCTTTTCTCTTTGAGTCGCTTTTCCACCCTCTTCGATAATTTGAAGACCTGATTAAAAGTCCAATAAGGTTGTAATCGGACAACACCGGCAGTTTTCAAATGAAGACCGCAAAAATACCGACCTATGGTTTACTCCTGTGCCTCCACCACATCACATCGTAGCACGAGATGCTCAAATTTGGTGGCGTATTCTTCTGCTTACAACCCCCCTCGCTTCATATTGTGGAATTTATCGAAGGCATCTTGCTCATAAGTTTCTGGGAAATGCTTCTTTTTGAGCTCCATTTTATCTAATGTTACAATTCACCGCTTTCCTTCACAAATTTTTTCACACGGTAGATTTTTCCCCAAATCGGAGCATGCATTTTATACTTCATATATTCAAGCTTGACCTTTTGATTCTCCGCAATATTCTTATGATAAAAAATTTGCTCGATTCTGCGAAACCAATCAACGAAGTCTTCCAAAGCAAAATATTATAGAATATGAAGATAACTAAGACAAATTTTCTGCGGACAATTCCTCTTATTTCATTTTCCTAAGGGAATCAAATGACGGAAATTGAGAAAAATATTTTATTGAAAATGTTTTCCTTGAAACAAATAGAGCACTAGGTAGAGTTAATTAGGGTGTATGATACATGTGTTACATGTCACTTTTACACTAAGGTCCAATATGACACACTATGTTGGGCGTACTTCAATTAGCCTGGTCTCTTCAAAATGACTTCTGGTAATAATGATTACGTTTTTCTTTGTTATCGCGATGATAGCAAGATGGGATTCTCCTCAAAATTATGGAAATGCAACGAAAGATTTATAACATGGATACCAGATGAAGGGGAAAATAAATTCCTTTAAATAATAATTCTCCACAAATACGAATCAATCACAATCCATATTTTTAATTAGAACTCTTAGGCCAACAACCAAAATAAAAGATAAAAAAACAAGCCTATGTTCCACGTATCTTGTCTTAATTTAAAAGTATATAATGGAATCTTGTCTAGAAATCTTAATTTTTGTAGCAAAAATATTTATTCTTCACCTCTTTAAAACTAGTTTATTGATCACTCTAAAAATACACCTTTTTCTTTTTCCAGAATTCAACAAAAATTTCGCAACTAGGAGTATAAACCCCATCACCATGAAACACATTTCGTGCACACAATCGCTAGCTCAAACTAGTTTGCTCTTATTTATTTTTTCTTCCTTGGCATTCTTTTGTTTTAGAATTGTGATGAGGTGAGCAAAATGAATTGCCTGGATAGGACTAGATTAGTTAGTTTTGGGTGGGTCCCAAGGCCATTAGTTCGGCTCTCAGTTCCATAAAATTGGAACCAGTGAATTTTGATTTGGTTCCAAGCGGGACCAATTTTTTCTTTCTTTAAAATTTGTAAAAAAAACCCTAATCTATATCTTATATTTCAGACTTCACTCATGCACGAGATGCATGAGTCCCATCACTTACGCACGTGAGTAAGATGACAAGAACAAATTAAAACACAAAAGCAATTGCTTATTCTAACCAAATTTTGCCACAAACTGGAAAAAATTATATGAAACTTTTAATGTTATACGTAACTCACTGATTTTAGAAATGCATTGATTTTCAAGAACATCTTCAATTTCATATTGAACTGGACAAGAAGCCAAATGAGAAAGGTGAAGAGGATGCGGACAAAGGTAGAGGTGGAATGGACATGCTTTTAATTGCAGCCAACACTCTCAATAATGAGGAGAAATTGGCTGGTGTGGAGATGAATTGTTGAGAACGTTATATGGCTGACTTCGTTCTTTGGAGGAATAGTATCATTGAGTCATGCTTTTGTACTCTAGCAACCAATTTTCTGAAAATGTGCTTTTAGGATGATCGGTGATATTCCTGAGGAGTTTTAGTGGGGTCTTGCTGACTTCTGGTGGCACAACATTGGGTGGCATATCATTGTGAAAGCTGTGCATTATTTGACAGTAGCTCTCGATTCAACGGCAACGGAATATGAAGGTGACGAGGAAATATTGCTAACGCGTTTGTTGTTTTTGGTCTAGCAACAGCTATTGTAGTTTCCAGAGCTTGTGCCCTGTTGTGCATTTAGTTGTACCATGATAGCATAAAGAAGCTGGTGACTCTCTGATATGTTGTAACAGAATAACTGTCCAGCTGCAATTTTTTTCTTTAACATCAAGAAGAGTAAGCTCTCTATTTTTTTTCCCCCTTGAGACATCAACCTGTGAATTCACTTTTTAGATCTTGGTGGAGACATTGCTTTGTTGCTCATTCCATTGATACAGGATTCTTGTAGTGTGGTACTTCAATATCATGCATCAAGTCTCTCAATAAGATGCAGCAATGTCCATTTTATGCGTGCTCTCTTTGTTACGCTCTTTGATATCCTTCCAGTTTTATGCAAATCCAACCTTTTTCTGTTGTTGGGTCTGCGTTTGTTTTTGCCCCACTGAGACCCATGGCTCAGGTATATGAAAGTGAGACGGTGCATGCTGTTTTGTCTGGTGAATTGTTCTCAATTGAGATCTTGTAGCGGTGCCGGTGCTTGTGCTTGTGATAGTAGGGTTTTAAGCCCCCTCCTGCATTCCTTCGCCTTGTGTCATGTTCTGTTTGCGGAGGAAAATCGCTTTGTGTCCCATCCAAGGAGTTCCCTTGACTGAAGGAACTACATTGATTATAACCCATGTCAGTGGCGAGTATAATATAATCTTTTTTTCTCTAATTTATCCTTTTTCAAGTATAAACTCAACATTTTGTATGCCTCCTTTTTGATTATTCTAGTTATGAGTTCAATGGTAATACTATGTCAAGTGGCATACCTAGATTTATTAAATAAATCAATTGAGATCTTGTAGCGGTGCCGGTGCTTGTGCTTGTGATAGCAGGGTTTTAACCCCCTCCTGTTTACCTTAATTGATTAGTGGTTAATAAAATATCACGACGGCCGCATGTGCCAAGACTGATGCATGTGCGAAGACTCCATCCGTTTTGGTTTCTTACAATGTATATAACGATTAGTAATTACTTCTCTATCATGGGTCCCTAATTTTTATAACAAAATTACTGTGTGATGAGTATCTAGTAATAGATAATTGATACCTATTATAACTAAACAATTTTTTAATGGATCTTTTGGAGTGAATCTGGCCAAAGCACATGCATGATAACTAGCGTTTGCATAAATCTAATGACGAGAAATTGTGGATGAAGCCACCGGGAATCAGTTAAATTTTCCCTTTCAAGATGTCAACCCAGCTTCTGTTATTATTCTGCTTGTGCCGGCCTCGTTGATTTAGCTGGTCCTCAAGAACAAGAATGATAAAATGTTGAAGTTCCAGAATTGATTTGGCAGACGTATTTTTACAAAAGGTTGGGCCGAGTCCACGCTGCCGTGGGCGAAAGCGCTGCAAATTTGCTGTGCTTAAATCTTACGGTCGATGATTACAGGTTTTGGATCGAAAGGCTGACAACACGCACGATCCCAAGGCTGACCCAAAAAAAAGAAGAAAAAACGCTTGGAACTGTTTGCGGACAAGGCCGTCCGCAATTTTCCAGTGCACGAGCTCACAGCAGGGGGATCCGTGGTTCGTACGCGACTTACTTGTTTATATACTCACCGAAAACTCTTTGATTAATTACTAATTATATACCATTTGGCTTTCTAGAAGCTCCATCGTCACTTATAAAGGTTGTCATCAAGCTGTGAAGCTCATCATCTTTTGCAAAACATCTCATATCAGGAAGAGTATGGGTGAACCCATGTTGCCCCACGGACTTCCCTTGAGAGTTGTGCTGTTGTGCTCATTGGTGGCTCTATTCTCAATAGTTACAGCGGATGAAGTCCAAACAGCAAAGCCTCAATGCTCGAATAGATGTGGCGACCTCACTTTCTCATACCCTTTCGGAATGAACAACATCGGTAATGACTGCTATTTTGAAGAAGAATCTTATAATTTTCTCATATTTTGTGATAATTTGACCAATCCTCCCACTCCTTATATAACCAACAAAAGTACTAATATGCAAATACTCAATATATCTATTGAGAATCACGAGATTAGTATAATGGTATTTGTGGCCAAAGATTGTTATGATCTGTTCGGTGGAACCTCATACAACAATGATCCTCGGTTCACTCTTCCCATATTCCCCATATCTCATGCCGAGAACAAATTTATCGCCGTGGGATGCGACGTGTGCGCGACTTTTACAGGCCAACAAGGAAGCACGTATGTGACGGGGTGCTTGTCCTCGTGCGACAGCATCTCGGACGTGATCAACAGGTCATGCTCGGGCATTGGTTGCTGCGAAACTAGCATACCTCGAAATGCCTACCGATACAACATCTCTGTCACTAGCTACAACAATCATAGAGGCGTCTGGGGATTCAATCCGTACGGGTACGCTTTCGTTGCCGCAGACGGCTTCTTTAGCTTCTCTACCGACGATCTGTACAAGCCGCCATTTGATGAGGTCCCTATAGTTCTCGATTGGTTAATTCCAGAGGAGACATGCGACGATGCAAAGAAGAATCCAACGACCTACATGTGCCGAGAGAACTCCAATTGCACAGATGCTGAGAATGGAAATGGGTACCGGTGCCACTTTGCTTAGAGGGTTTTCAAGGGAACCCCTATCTCCAAAATGGTTGTCAAGGTACCTTTTCTAGTCTTTTCATTAGACCTCGGCATAAGGATAATTACCTATTACCCAAAAAGTGCGGTGATGTATTGCGATCTTAGAAAAAGTAAATTGACTCAAAGTCCTCTCAAAATTGAAAGTATTGTCAAATCATAGAATTCTATTTACCATTTCAAGTTTTTTTAATGTTTCAAGTTTTTTTAATGGTGATGGAATTACTTCTTATATTTGAAATTTATTCCTACAGATATCAATGAATGTGTGATTTCACAACCTTGCATTGGTTTATGTACGAATTTGCCGGGAATGTATAATTGTTCATGTCAAGAGGGATCCCAAGGAGATGGAAGAAAAGATGGTAAGGGATGTACTCCCATCATCCATGAAAAGAGGTTTCGCTCAATGGACGTCGTGCTAGGTTAGTAAGTAGTACATTGCTCAATCTTTTTATCATAACAACTTCTTTTATCCGATAAATTATTCACATTTCTTGAATATTGCTCTTGTGTCTTTGTTCCATCTTTTGCTGTTAGTTATCGAGATCTATCAAATGTAAATCTTTTTCTTTGTATTAGTTGTGTCCGTGAATTACATTGATATCATATATATATATATATTATTGTCACAAGTTATTCAATTTATATTAATAAAATCAACCTCTTGTTCTTTTGTTGCTGGAAATGAATTAAACAGGTTTTATCCCCTTTATACATTGAATCATTTCTATTATCATAAGATACATTCAGCAAAATTATATATTAAGGTTTAATTCGCTATTATCAAGGTTTGTCTCAATGAAAAAGCTTCAAGTTGATGGAGGTAAATATAAAATAGGACAGAGAAGTTAGTTAACACAAGATTGTTTGAGTAATGAAAAAGAAAGAGTTAAGCATATTTCTATAACAATTTTTCTTTTCTTTTCTTGGTTGTATGAACCATATTTAGTGTGATGGACAACTGATTTGTTTGTACACCAAATGTAATGTCTTTTTCTAGGTGTGAGCATAAGCTTCGCACTGATTCTTTTGGGCGTCTCCTGGTTATATTGGGGGCTTAGAGAAAGAAAAATCAGCCGACAGAGAGGGAAGTTCTTCCTAGAAAATGGGGGCCGCCTCATGTTGCAGAGACTTCTTTCTGAGCACGAAGGCTCCATTGAATCAGCGAGAATATTCACCGACGAAGAGCTCAAGAAGGCCACGCACCACTATCATGAGAGCCGAATCCTAGGCCAGGGAGGCCAAGGAACAGTATATCGAGGGATCTTACCAAACAACATGGTTGTCGCCATCAAGAAGGCCAAGATTTTGGACCGAAGTCAGGTCGAAGAGTTCATCAACGAGCTGATCATCCTCTCCCAAATTAATCACTGCAATGTGGTTAAGCTAATCGGTTGTTGCTTCGAGACGGAGGTCCCGTTGTTGGTCTACGAGTTCGTGACCAATGGCACCCTTTCTGACCACATACACAAGTGTGGCCACGAGCCCACATTATCCTGGAGGGCTCGTCTGCGCATTGCGGGGGAGACCGCAGGGGCGCTCTCGTACTTGCACTCCGATGCATCTGCTCAAATTTTGCACAGGGACATAAAGAGCACAAACATATTATTGGACGAAAACTACACTGCAAAGGTCGCCGATTTTGGGGCCTCCAGGCTAGTCCCTCTTGACCGGACGCAGCTGACCACGCTGGTGCAAGGCACACTCGGGTACTTGGACCCCGAGTACCTCCAGTCAAGCCAGTTGACCAAGAAGAGCGATGTCTATAGCTTTGAGGTGGTGCTGGCTGAGTTGCTGACTGGACTGAGGGCGTTGTCCTTTGAGCGGGCTGAGAGTGAGAGGAACCTATCTTTGTATTTGGCTTCTGCAATAAAGGCGGAGAGGCTGTTCAAAATCATTGACCCAAGGGTGCTGAAAGAGGGTAACCCCGAAGAGATTAAGGAAGTTGCGATGCTGGCAAGCCGATGCCTGAGGTTGAAAGGGGAGGATCGGCCGACCATGAAGGAAGTGGCAATGGAATTGGAGGGACTGATGAGGGTGATGGACAGGCATCCATGGGTGAATCAGAGCTGTGACCTTGAAGAAGCTGAGCAATTGCTTGGCGAGGGATCAAGCAAATGTGATGGCATCCTCAAAAGCAATGCATCAGGAAATGATGATAGCATAAGTAACCAAGTGCCCTTCGAAATTGAAAGTGGAAGATGAGACTTCATGGCAATGTTGGCCCTCGTCCTACTATTCGGTGCTGTTGCTGTTGCTGTTTGTCTTTTGGGTATTTCCTCGTCGTTTTTTTTTCGTCTGCTTGTTCTACGTGCTCAAAGTTCAGATGCAACGTCCAAATAGAGTACCTGGCGTTCTGTTTGTGTAACATAACATTCTGACGATATTTGAGTAGTGGAAAATTCCAAAAACATTCTCGAGTTTTCATCTCATTCAGCGAAGTAAAGATTAGCCAACTTTCTATTGCCTCCGTCTTGCTAAGATCTACTCTAACACCATCCTTGGAGACAATATAGCCTAAGAAAACCAGGCTACTTGTGCAAAAGTGACTTCTTCAGGTTGGCATGCAAGCATTGTCCCATAGCACTTGAATTTGATGTTCCAAAGGCTCCGCTTGCGTCTTGCTATGGTATAAATCATGATGTCATCAAAGTACACGACGACAAACTAGCCAACGAAAGGTTTAAAGACATGATTCATAAGATGCATAAAAATAGTAGGAGCATTAAAACGTCAAGGGGCATCAGCATGCCTTCAAGAAGACTGTTCTTAGTTTTGAAAGCGGTCAACCTTTCGACTCCTAATTTCATCTAACTTTGACGATAGCTGCCTCCAAGATCGATCTTGGGAAAGCACAGAAGCTCCGTGAAATTGATCAAGCAAGTACCAAGGCAAGGAAAAGGAAAAAAAATTGATGGTTATCTTGTTCACCAATCTATTATCGACACACATTGGCCAAGAACCATTTTTCTTTGGAACTAGAAGTGCCGGGACAGCAAAAGGACTTGAGATTTCTTGTATCGCTCTCCTAGCCAAGAGTTTATCAACTTGTCCTTGAAGTTCTTCGTGCTTCTCAGAGCTCATGATCGAACAGATGCACCAAGCGCTAGATCGATATAATGTTGAATCTCTCTCATAGGAGGAAGGTTGGATGGAATTTCACTGGCATGACTTCAAAGAAATCCACGAGCAACGGCTGCAAAATGGTTATGATCTCCTCTTTTGCTTCATTTTCTTCCACCATAACAAGAGCACAAGCTTCACAAGCATCCTCCGGTGCTTAGGAAAAGTGAGACTTGAAAAGAAGATTGCTTCCTTTCCCATGAGTTGGCTTAGGAAACGCTCTCCATCTTGCAAGGCCCCAATGTAATCTTGACGCGGTCTTTGACAAAGGGATAGGTGTTATTCATCAAACATAATCTCATCTTTACATCTTTGGCCAATGGAGAATGAAATCAAGCACCGGTTATTTACTTTTAACTCACTCCCTTTCTTGAGCCAAGAATGCTTGTAAAGACGTGGATGATCCTCGGCCTTGAGATGCAACTTGCCTCCAAGGAGGTCGACACAACGTTTGCACAACATCCACTATCAATGACGACAGTACACGCTTGTATGGAGTAAGTTGTTACAAAGCCAATGATCATCCTCAGATGATCAGCATGCAAGCTCTTTTGAATGACGAGCTTCTCCTTGGTCTCAGTAAATGATTTGTTCGTGACTCCTTGAATTTTCTTGGAGCAAAGAGTCGTTTTGCAACTCTCCCTGCTGCTCATCTTGTACAAGAGACATGATCTTTCTATTAGGACACTCCGAGGCGATGCGACCAAATCCATGACATTTCAAACACTGTCTTGATTTATTGTTAGCTTCGTTTGGCTAATTGGTTTTAGATGCTCCCCCTTCATTCAACGGTTTCCGTCGATGCTGACGAAGGTTTTAAAGTCGAACTCCCGAGATTAGAGGATCCCTCTTTGGTTTATGGCTTCTGACTTCACTCTCTTTTCTCTTTGAGTCGCTTTTCCACCTTCTTCGATAATTAGAAGACCTGATTAAAAGTCCAATAAGGTTGTAGTCGGACGACACCGGCTGTTTTCAAATGAAGACCGCAAAAACATCGACCTATAGTTTACTCCTGTGCCTCCACCACATCACATCGTAGCCCGAGATGATCAAATTTGGTGGCGTATTCTTCTGCTTACAACCCCCCTTGCTTCATATTGTGGAATTCATCGAAGGCATCTTGCTCATAAGTTTCTGGGAAATGCTTCTTTTTGAGCTCCTTCATTTGATCTAATGTTACAATTCACCTCTTTCCTTCATAAGTTCTTTGACACGGTAGATTCCCCCCCCCCCCCAAAAAAAATGGAGCATGCATTTTATACTTCATATACACAAGCTTCACCTTTCGATTCTCCGCAATATTCTTATGATCAAAAATTTGTTCGATTCTGTGAAACCAATCAACGAAGTCCTCCAAAGCAAAATATTCCAGAATATGAAGCTCGCTAAGACAATTTTTTTGCGGACAATTCCTCTTATTTCATTTTCCTAAGTGGATCAAATGATGGAAAATGAGGAAAATATTTTCTGCGAAACAAATTGAGCACTAAGTAGAGTTAATTAGGGTGTATGACACACGTGTTATATGTCACATTTACACTAAGGTCCAATATGAGACTATTTTGGGCCTACTTCGATTAGCCTAGTCTCTTCAAAATGACTTTTGGTAATAATGATTACATTTTTCTTTGTTACCGCGATGGTAGGAAGATGTAGGGGTGAGCGGTTCCAGGTTCCTTACAGGTTCCACCTGAAACCTGGAACCTACCCTCGGGTACAGGTTCCTCATTTTTTGGAATCTGGAACCTACCCGTCATAATTTGGAACCTGGAACCTACCCTGTTACAGGTTCCAGGGTCGGTTCCAGGTTCTAACAGGTTCTTTTTTTGTTCTTTTTTTAATATCCAAAACTTTCACGACACTAACCTCGAGAAGTGGCTGCGCAAGCTTTATCACAACACTTTCACTTCCAATACGTACTTCTCCGTACCAAAACCCACAACACCATCACTCTAAAATTTTCTATAGTTACAAAATATCCTCAACTTAGAATTTCAACGTCCAGAAACTAAATTTTGAAGCAAAACATCCACCAATAGGCCAAGCACAATAAAAACACACATTATGATCACAAAATCCAAATCAGAATAGATCCAAATCAGCACCTTCCAACAATTCCTAGATCTAAAATTACAACTACACAGTCACCTACGATCACACTAAAATCAGCAATTTAAGCAGATTATTTCCCATGCAAGAACTTCTTTGCTGGATTATACTCAACAACATTAACTCCATGCAACACAAATTCTAGAAAGCGCAAAGAAATAAAAACAAAATTGAAATTCTAGAGGTTGCTCTCATCCGCCTATTCTTCGAACATAAATTAGATTGGGGGACAAAGTGAAGTAGTGAACGCACCAAAGATTCCTGTTGCAAGTGAAACCGAACTGAAATATGACTAAAGATTGACATGTGATTTTGATTAAACTTCTTGCCAAGATGACCAATGTGATCGTCTCTGGGGATGTTATGAAAGCTGTGGAATACTGCAGGGAAGAAAGGGACTTTAGTCCATGCTTTGAAGTGTTTAGAGTAGGATATGCGTCCACTATACTTGGACATGAAATAGGAAGGTACAGGAATCTACCCAAAAATTGAAGTGGACAATTCTGATCTCTCCTAGAGTAAGAAAAAAATATCGTCTTGGATGAACTGATACTTTTCCTTGATAAAGAAACCACCTCCTTAGTAGTTTTCTTCTTCCTTGAAGTCCATAGTAAAGTAGACTCCTGCAATGTATAATGTATTCTCTTACAGATCAAAGAAACAGTAATTACAAGGAGCTTAGTTATCAATTTTCAATTAAATGAAGTCAATGATTCAATAGCTCGTCATTACACTATCAACCATTTCATATCCTAGGAAAAGGATGGTTTGTTCTGATTATCGCTATAGCAGTACCTCAAGGAAAAGGTCAAGGAAGAAGTCACGCCTCCAATGGTCCCCCAGGAGATTGGCAACCACCGCACCCACCATGAACACCCCTCCTCTACCGCATAAAAACGTCACATGCTTGTATCAATCATTTTGATTTTTTCCCAGTTAGCCAGATCCTCAAGAGGAAGAGACATACATCTGCAGAAAATATCATCACCTAAACTCATATGCCCACATTTATTTCAAAGAAAGCTCTAGTCCAAAACAAAATATCAGATGTTAGATTTTATTTTTTTTGCCCTGAAAAGCACTGATGGCCGAACTTCACAATCGCCAAAAAACTCGAACCCCGACCATTATTTCGTCACAAAACAAATATAATCGAATTAAAACAGGGATTATCATAAAACCCATTATGGTCAAGAAACGTTAGAACTCTTAGCTAATTTTCTCAAGATAGGGGAAATTGAAAACATGGGCTCCCGACCAAATCGTAATAAGGAAGAAAGAGTAAAGCAATGACTATAAATATTCTTGATTTATGCAGATCGAAATAATTTCTATTCGGTTGAGCTAAATCATATTACACTGAAATATTTTTATGCAGGACATTCGAAATTCTTGTCTTCCTCCTTACATAGCAGTAGCTGGTCCATAAGTCTAGTTACTCTGTAAATCAAGAAACAGAGCATCGACAGGACATTCTTGTCCCGAATCAGGTAGATTCTTTGCAATCTTTCTCTTCCTTTTTTCACAGGAGCAGACATGCACAATTCTTGGGTAAAATTCCGAAAAATGGATAAAGACAGCACTCGGCGACTCACCTGGTGGAAGCACGCGCCGCGGAAGCGCAGGTGTCGACGATCTCGGCCGACAGCAGTAGGTCGCTCCGGTCGCCGGTGGCCCCATACAACCTCAGGCAGAAGAGAGCGTCGGTGTGACATGCGCCGCTCGCTGATATGAGAGAGTGTCGGGGTCGGGGAGTCGCGGGAGAGAATGAAGAAACAGATGAGGGTGGTCTGAAAGGAAGAAACAAATTGAATTAGGGTTTTTGAGGATTTTTAGGTTAAACATAGTTCCGGTCCGGTTCCGGTTCCCATAGGAATCAGGAACCGAACCGGGAACCGCCGGTTCCCAAAAAAATGGAACCGGGAACCGAAACCGGTCTCCTTAGAACTAGGAACCGAACCGGACCCTCCGGTCCGGTTCTCCGGTTCCCGGTTCTACCTGGGAACCGTGCTTACCCCTAGGAAGATGGGATTCTCCTCAAAATTATGGAAATGTAACGAAAGATTTATAACATGGATACTAGATGAAGGGAAAAATAAATTCCTTTAAATGATAATTCTCCACAAGTATGTATCAATCACAATCCATATTTTTAATTAGAACTCTTAGGCCAACAACCAAAATAAAAGATAAAAAAAAACAAGCCTGTGTTCCACGTAGCTTGTCTTAATTTAGAAGTATATAATGGAATCTTGTCTAGAAATCTTAATTTTTGTAGCACGACAATGGAAAATATTTATTTTTCACCTCTTTAAAACCAGTTGATTAATCACTCTTAAAATACACCTTTTTCTTTTCCAGAATTCAACAAAGATTTCGCAACTAGGACTATAAACCCCATCACCACAAAACACATTTCGTGCACACAATCGCTAGCTCAAACCAGTTCGCTCTTATTGATTTTTCTTCCTTGGCATTCTTCTGTTTTAGAGTTGTGATGGGGTGAGCAAAAGGAATTGCCTAGATAGGACTAGATTGGTCAGTTTTGGGTGGGTCCTGAGGGCATTAGTTTGGTTCTCGGTTCCATAAAATTAGAACCAGTAAATTTTGATTTAGTTCCGAGTTCCAAGTGTGGAACCGCCCACCCGAGCGGGACCAATTTTTTTTTTTTTTTTTTTTTTGTTTCTTTAAAATTTGAATCAAAAACCCTAATTTATCTTATATTTCAGTCTTCACTCATGCACTCATGCATGACTCCCATCACTTACACACGTGAGTAAGATGACAAGAACAAATCAAAACACAAAAGCAATTGCTCATTCTAACCAAATTTTACCACAAATTGGAAAAGATTATATGAAACTTTTAATGTTATACGTAATTCACTGATTTAGAAACGCCTTGATTTTCAAGAACATCTTCAATTTCATATTGAACATTAATGGGAAAAAAAAAACCGAACATGCCACCAATTTCATTGCCCATCCAGAAACCAAACCACCTCGATCGGTCTGCTTTTAAGGGGTACCAATCCAGTCCTCAATTTCATAAAAGGAGAATTGGTCCTTTTGATTCGGTTCATAATTTCAAGACCGGAATTGTAATACCTGGGAACCAATCACCCTCAGTTGCGATCTCCCACTGCATACGCATAGCACTTGCTTGACTTTTCAAGTCTTTGGCGGAATAATGCAAGCACCCTGCCTCATTTGTACTCTCTACCAATGATGCACCTTTCTCCAAAGTTGGTGGGCTGACGAGACATATCGCCGTAAATGAGAAATTGTCAAGGAAACCGACTCCCTTGACTTAGCCTTTTCTTGAAAACTATAAAAATTATCTTTAATAACGATTTTTGGCCAAATTTAATCAGAAAAACTACATTGATAATTTTTTAGAAGGTTTGAATTTTAATTAACACAATTGAAAAATTTATGATTGAATTTATACAAGTATAATGAATTTATACAAGTATAATAAATTTAGAATTTTTTGTTAATTTTCCATTATCAAACCTCTAAGGCTTCCTTAAGGGCAGCGAGTGTTTTAACGAATTTTAGGGTTGTGATCTCCTACTACACACGTTGCATGCTTGCTTGACTTTTCAAGTCTTGGAAGGATAACGAAAGCACTCTAATGAGACGTATTGTCGTGCATTAGAACTTGCTAAGAAAATTGACCGCATTAACTTAGCACTAATTGACCACATTGACTTAGCATTTGCCCGAAACTTTACAGGCGAGCTTGAGAAAATTTCCCAAATCAATTTCGGACTCCCGAAGTCCTTTTACTTAGCAATGATCACATCTAATCACCGTAGATTTCATTCTAACATTTTCTTCTATATTTGGGTTTGCTATTGTTTTGATTTTCAAATTGATATTGTTTTTATTTTCAAATCCAAATCCGAACCAACAATTTCTTGCTTTATCTAATTAATCTTTAGTACTTACCGTCAGTGTACCTATTTTTTTTTTTTAATTGTACATAGCATCAATTGAAACATCAATCTGCACATAAAGATATAAATACGATGTTGATATTTTTACAAATATTTAAGGAGTTCGAGATGTGCACGCAATAATTTATGAGCACCATCCATCGAAAATGATTCATGTCGTGGATAGGAGATTGAAAAGAAACAAAGTATTTATCTATTCATGATTTTTATTATTTGCAAGTCATTTTGAAAATTTCTAGGATAAATTGTGACATCACAATGTGAATCGCGATGGTCTTGTTAAGGCTTCTTTAGTGAAGAGAGAGAGAGTGGTTGTTAGTTGCATCTGATACTTTGGACGAGGAATGGGACCGAATGCACCTTTGGTTTAAGCGAAGAGTGAAAAAATTTGCTTTTCTTTGGAGAGTCTAAATCAAAAGCAATAGTGATAGAAATTTCCATTTTAATTTTTCCTGGAGTTACTTAGTTAAAATCAGAAACAGTACTCAGTGAGAAAAAAAATCGAAGGATCTATTTAGGTTTATTAAATGCTACAGCAAAGTATGTCTAGGTTATATTTAAGTATTCACCTAATGAATTAGTGTTACTATTAGTACTACTAGTCCCTTTTTTCTAATTAATGTAAACAATAGTGAGAGAAAAGTTATGTCATGATGTGACTATATAATTTTATTTTAGAATAAAGCTATAACCCCTATTTGTGATCTCCCACGGCATACGCTTAGTACTTGCTTGACTATTCAAGTCTTGGGGGAATAGTGAAAGCTCCCTGTCTCATTTATAATACTCTATTAACGATACACCCTAAGTTGGTGGGCGATAACTCCGAGACATATTGTCGTACACGAGAAATCTCCAAGGAAACCGACTGTCTTGACTTAGCCTTTTCTCAAAAATTATAAATGATTTCCCATCAAATTTGATAAAAAAACTAAATTAGTAAATTTTCAAAAAGTCTAAGTTTTATTTAGTACAATTAAAAGGTTTACAATTGAATTTGTACAAATATAATAGGTATAGGAATTTATTTTTTTGCTAATCTACAATTATAAAAACTCTAAGGCTTCTTGAGGACAGTGCGTGCTTTAATGAATTTTAGGGTTGTGATCTCCCACTGCACACTTCCATACATGCTTGACTTTTCAAGTCTTGGTAGGATAATGAGACATATTGTCATACATGAGAAATTGTTAAGAAAACTAACCGCATTGACTTAACATTTACCTGAAGCTTTGCAGGCAAGTCTGAGAAAACTCTCAAAATCGATTTCAGACTCCCAAAGTCCTTTTTACTTAGCAATGATCATATCTAAACATTGCAAATTTCTTTCTCATTCTTCTTCTACATTTGGGTTGTTTGGTGCTGTTTTGATTTTCAAATCCAAATCTGAATTGACCGGAATCATCAATGTCTTGCTTTATCTAATTAATCTTTAGTACTTATCATTGAATTATCTATTTTTTTTAATTGTACATAGCATAAATCAAAACATCAGTCTACACATAAAGATCTAAATACAATGTCGATATTTGTACAAATATTTAAGGAGTTTGAGGCGTGCACGCAATAGTTTGTGGGCACCACCGACCGAAATTGATTCTTCTCATGGGTAGGAGATTGAAAAGAAACAAAATTTCTATCTATTCATGATTTTTATTATTTGCAAGTCAGTTTGAAAATTCCTAGGATCGATCGCGACGTCACAATGTGATGTCAAGGCTTCTTTAGTGAAGAGCAGGAGAGAGAGGATGTCAGTTGCATCCGATGCTTTGGACAAGAAATGGGACTGAATGCATTTTTGGCTTAAGCTAAAAGAGCAAAGAAAGTCGCTTTTCTTTGGAGAGTCTAAATCAAGAGCAATATTGATAGAAATTTCTACTTTTATTTTTCCTGGAGTTAGTGAAAATCAGGAATAGCTACTCAGCAAGAAAAAAAAATCAAAGGATCTATTTATTTTTATTTACTGCTACAGCAAAGTATGTCTAGATTGTTAGTAAACAATACACAAATTAATATAAGTATTTGCCTAATGAATTAGTGTTACTATTAGCAAGACTAGTCCCTTTTTTTTCTAATTAACGTAAACAATAGTGAAAATAAAGTTATGTCATGATGTGGCTATACAATTTTATTCTAGTCACTTCACCACTTGTTTTTAGACCTATTCCCAAATAATATTTGAGTTATATATGTCCAATCCAACCAAACATTTCTTTGCTGCCTCTATATATATCAAACCTTTCTCTATATATAAATCTCGTCTTGAGGAGATATCTACATGTAGGAATCGAGTAAACATATCTAATACTATGATTGGATATGTGGTGTTGGCCTCATTTCTTATACACTGCATAATTACTCCTACCTGAAAAGAAATTTGAAATCTAACCGCCAACTGAATCAACAAAAGCGAGGGGGGAAATGCCAATTTACGCCTTCATGAATATTGAAGTGGCTTTTTGCTCCTCTCGCCCAATATATATGAAGATTTATTCCTTGAAATTTGTTCCGTTCATGCAGTCTAAAAAGGCACATTTGTTCTTCGTTTTCTATTCTGTTGGCTAGGCAAGTGAAAGCGGTCTGGCATTATTCGATTAGATCATGGTGTGTTTGGGGTAAAGCGAACCAATTTCCATCTATTTTGGAAGCAAATTTCCACAAATTTGGGTACAGGAGGAAAGTTTAACTTCATTCATGGATCGTTCAATTTGGCTCTAGTCCACAAGCTTGGACTTCTTACTTGCAACTACAATATCATTTGACAAGTTCATTAGCTTTGTTCTAATTCTTCTTCTATATTTGGGTTGGTTGGTGTTGTTTCAATTTTCGAATCTAAATTTGAACTGACCCGAATGACCAATATCTTGCTTTATCTAATTAACTTTTTTTTCTTTTTCTCGAGTTTGATCTCAACGGAAGATGAAATATTAATACTTTCTTGGAAATTCTCTCTCTAATTTATCCTTTTCCCAAGTGGTCATCGTTGCGTCACCCACCGTAACATCGCCTTCTGTCACCACTGCACTGCCAGCGAGTTTCTTTGTTAGCTGGTCCTAAAGAACGAGAATGATAGAATGTTGAAGTACCGGAATTGATTACTAATGATGTAATCACCGCAAAGACAATCAATATAGTGGGGACTAAGGGTGTCCAAAAATCTGATTTGACCCGACTCAAACATGACTCGAACACAAAATAAATATGATACATATTTTGAATCTTAATAATGTTTGGATCACAATTATAAAATAAGTAAACAGTTATCTTTTGAGTCAAGTTAGGCCCAGAACATTATTCGGCCCATGAATAAATAAACAAACTCTCACCCAAACCCTTCTCTCGAACGCGGAGAGGGCGGAGAGAGGACGAAGAGAAAGGGACCGAGGGTTGGAAAAAGAGAAGGTGAGTGAGAGCGAGGGCGGAGAGCGAGAGAGGCGCCCCGAGGCCTGGCCTCAAATGTGGCTGACAAATCGCCGACACGTTTTCTCTACCTTTGCCAAAGCTCTTGGATCCGAGAGAGAAAACACCTTTCCTCGGAGCTGCACGTGCCGGACGCGTCACACTGAGCTGGCCCCCCAGCCCACGTGGCACCACCCTACCGGCCGCTCGACCCCCTCCCGGGGAAGATCCCATCCCGGCCGTCCACCTGTCCCTCGCGGGAACAATCCCATTGCTTCTGCTGACCGTTCGTGGAAGTTAAAGAGCGAGTGAGTAGAGAGAGAAAAACAAAAGTCTCGTCTCCTCTCTCTTTCTATTCTCTCCTCTCTTTCTCTCTCTAAGATCGCGAGCTCTGCAGCTATGCCCGGCTCTGCTGCTCGTCCGAATTCTCCCTCCGGGCCCATCTCTGCTCCTCCGTCGCTCCCTGCTTCGTGGTTCAGCGCGTGATCGCGTCTTCTTCGTGGGGAGTTTCAGCTACTTGTCGGGACTGTGCAGCTGTCTTATGAATTCCTCTCTCTCTCTCGCTCGCTCTGGCTCGGAGAAGCGAGCATGAGCTGCTGCATAATTCATGCTTCCCGTGACGTCCTCTCGCTCTGCTCACTCGGTGCTGCAGTTGTTTTCGGTCGTCTTTGGTTGGGTTTGCCTTCTTTAGTGGTGTCGACGACTTTGGTTTGACTTGCGTGCTCTGGCCGTTTGCTCTTCTATTGGTGTTTCATGTTTTATTGTGCTTTAGATATTGGATGATAAAGAATGTTACGAGTTTTTGATTTGATGGTACTTGTATGATTGGATTTGACTTGCTGGTCCAAAACCCGACCCGATCCGTTTTCCTTTTTCGTGTTTCATGCCTTTTGGGCCGGGTCGTGCAAGCCTTCTTGTTGGGGTCGGGTCAGGTAACATTAAGGTCCGACCTGACCCATTGACACCCTAGTGGGGACTATGAATGATGCATATACTATTCAGCTTTCTAAAAGCTCCATCGTCACTTATAAAGGTTGTCATCAAGCTGTGAAGCTCATCGTCTTGTTGCAGAACATCTCATTTCAGGAAGAGTATGGGTGAACCCATGTTGCCCGACGGACTTCCCTTGAGAGTTGTGCTGTTGTGCTCATTGGTGGCTCTATTCTCAATAGTTACGGTGGATGTAGTCCAAACAGCAAAGCCTCGATGCGCGAATAGATGTGGCAATCTCACTTTCTCATATTCATTTGGGATGAACAATACCGGTAATGACTGTTATTTTGAAGAAAAATCTCATAATTTTCTCATATTTTATGATGACTTGACTGATCCTCCCACTCATTATATAACCGACAAAAGTTCTAATATCCAAATACTCGATATATCTATTGAGAATCACAAGATTAGTATAATGGTATTTGTGGCCAAAGATTGTTATGATTCGTCCGGTGGAACCTTAAACAACAATGATCCTTGGCTCACTCTTGCCATATTCCCCATATCTCCTGCCAAGAACAAATTTATCGCCGTGGGATGCGACACATACGCGACTTTTACAGGCCGACAAGGAAGCACGTATGTGACGGGGTGCTTGTCCTCGTGCGACAGCATCTCGGACGTGATCAACGGGTCGTGCTCGGGCATTGGTTGCTGCGAAACTAGCATACCTCGAGACGCCTACCAATACAACATCTTTGTCACTAGCTTCAACAATCATTCCGGCATCTGGGGATTCAATCCGTGCGGTCACGCTTTCGTTGCCGAAGACGGCTTCTTTAGCTTCTCTACCGACTATCTGGACAAGCCACGATTTAATAAGGTCCCCATAGTTCTCGATTGGTTAATTCCAAATGAGAAATGCGATGATGCAAAGAGGGATACAACGACCTACATGTGCCGAGAGAACTCCAATTGTACAGATGCTGAGAACGGGAAAGGATACCAGTGCCACTGCTTAGAGGGTTTTCAAGGGAACCCCTATCTCCAAAACGGTTGTCAAGGTACCTTTTCTAGTCTTTTCACTGACCCACCTCGCATCAGAACAAGTGCTCATGTATAGAATAGTGGATCATTATTTCAATAAGGGGGAGCATGTTAAACGGATCCAATAGCATAAAAAACCTAGTGAATGTAATTCTTAAGAGTCGAGGACCAATTTTTGACTTGACGAATGATACATGGTCTAAACAATTTCGTAGTAATCAAGTAAAATCTATACTGTTCGAAATAAGAACAACTTAGGCTGTAGAATTTGATTATATATATTTCGAAAGCAAATTTTCATTGCTTGAAAATTAATAAGACCTATGAAGCGCTTAGCAATAATCTGTTAATTTTCACAGTAATCATTCCTCCTATAGCTAGACATTCTTCTCTCTTAAGTTTAGTCCTCACAATTGTTTTACGTTTAACAAACTAAAGTGGTCAACTGCGATTGAGTTTTTAAACAAATGGTCCATATTGGATACTCAATATTAATTTGTAAATCAATTTCATGTACCGATATATATACATCTGGCATTATTTTGTATATATAGACAATTATATTTGAATTGTTTTCTATTTGATATGTTATTCTCGTTGGCAATGGCACAATTTTGTTGGATAATTCTTAAATCTTCTATCCACAACAAAGATCAAGTGATTGGTTAAATTTAGGCTCTCGGGATAATGACCTATCACCCAAAAAATACAATGACATATCGTGATCTCAAAAAAAGCAAATTGACTCAATATGTTCTCTTGAAAATATTGCCAAATCATGGAATTCTATTTACTTTTTCAAGTTGCTTCCAGTTGAAATGGAGTCAGATTTGCTTCTTATATTTGGAATGTATTCCTACAGATATCGATGAATGCGTGACTTTACAACCTTGCAGTGGAAAATGTACAAACTTGCCCGGAACTTATGATTGTTCATGTCCAAGGGGACACCGAGGAGATGGAAGAAGAGGTGGTAAGGGTTGTACTCCTATCATCATCGCTCAACCCGTGTTGCACTAGGTTAGTAAATTGTGCACATTGCTCGAGCTTTTTCATCATATGAATCCTTCTTTTATCTCATAATTTATTCACAGTCCTTAAATGTTGTTCTTATGTCATTGTTTCATCTTCTGCCGTTAGTTATCGAGATTTTTCAAATGCAAATCTTTCTTTTTAAATTAGTGGTGTCTGTGAATTGAGTTGATATTATATACATGCATTGTCATCTCAAGTTATTCAATTCGATATTAATAAAATCAACCACCTGTTCTTCTGTTGCTGAAAAGAATCAAGCTCGTTTTATCCACATGATACATTAAATCATTCCTATGATCATAAGATACTCTCAGCATAATTATCTATTTAGGTTTAATTCGCCATTATCAAGGTTTGTCTAAATGAAAAAGCTTCAAGTTGATGGAGGAAAAAGAAGAAGAAAATAGGACAGAGAAGTTAATTAACACAAGATTGTTTGAGTAATGAAAAAGAAAGAGTTAAGCATATTTCTATTACAAAAATATTTCATTTTTTTTTTCATTTCTTGGTGTGTGAACCTTATATAGGGTGATGGACAACTGATTTGTTTGAACACCGAATGTACTGTCATTTTCTAGGTGTGAGCATAAGCTTCCTGCTGATTCTTTTGGGCGGCAATTGGTATTATTGGGGGTTTAGACAGAGAAAAATCAAGAGACAGAGAGAGAAGTTCTTCCTAGAAAATGGGGGCTGCCTCATGTTGCAGAGACTTCTTTCTGAGCACGAAGGCTCCATTGAATCGGCAAGAATATTCACCGATGAAGAGCTCAAGAAGGCCACGGACCACTACCATGAAAGCCAAATCCTAGGCCAGGGAGGCCAAGGAACAGTATATCGAGGGATCTTACCAAACAACATGGTTGTCGCCATCAAGAAGGCCAACATTTTGGACCGAAGTCAGGTGGAAGAATTTATCAACGAGCTGATCATCCTCTCCCAAATCAATCACCGTAACGTGGTTAAGCTAATCGGGTGTTGCTTTGAGACGGAGTTCCCGTTATTGGTCTATGAGTTCGTGACCAATGGCACCCTTTCTGACCACATACACAATTGCCACCACGAGTCCACATTGTCCTGGAGGGCTCGTCTGCGCATTGCGGGGGAGACCGCAGGTGCGCTCTCGTACTTGCACTACGATGCATCCACTCCGATTTTACACAGGGACATAAAGAGCACAAACATATTGTTGGACGAAAACTACACTGCAAAGGTCGCCGATTTCGGGGCCTCCAGAAAAGTCCCCCTTGACCAGATGCAGCTGACCACACTGGTGCGAGGCACACTCGGGTACTTGGACCCCGAGTACCTCCAGTCAAGCCAGTTGACCAAGAAGAGCGATGTCTATAGTTTCGAGGTGGTGTTAGCTGAGTTGTTGACTGGACTGAGGGCATTGTCCTTTGAGCGGGCTGAGAGCGAGAGGAACCTGTCTTCGTATTTTGCTTCTGCAATAAAGGGGGAGAGGCTGTTCGAAATCATCGACTCAAGGGTGCTAAACGAGGGTAACCCCAAAGAGATTAAGGAAGTTGCAATGCTGGCAAGCCGATGCCTGAGGGTGAAAGGGGAGGATCGGCCAACCATGAAGGAAGTGGCAATGGAATTGGAGGGATTAATGAAGGTGATGGACAGGCATCCATGGGTGAATCAGAGCTGTGACCTTGAAGAAGCTGAGCAATTGCTTGGCGAGAGATCAAGCAAATGTGATGGCATCCTCAAAAGCAATGCATCAGGAAATGATGATAGCATAAGTAACCAAGTGCCCTTCGAAATTGAAAGTGGAAGATGAGACTTCATGGCAATGTTGGCCCTCGTCCTACTATTCGGTGCTGTTGCTGTTGCTGTTTGTTTTTTGGGTATTTCCTTGTTGTTTTTTTCTGTTTAGTTGCTTGTTCTACGTGCTCAAAGTTCAGATGCTACGTCCAAATAGAGTACCTGGCCTTCTGTTTGTGTAACATAATATTCTGACGATATTTGAATAATGGAAAATTCCAAAAACATTCTCGAGTTTTCATCTCATTCAGCGAAGTAAAGATTGGCCAACTTTCTATTGCCTCCGTCTTGCTAAGATCTACTCTAACACCGTCCTTGGAGACAATATAGCCTAAGAAAACCAGGCTACTTGTGCAAAAGTGACACTTCTTCAGGTTGGCAAGCAAGCGTTGTTCCATAGCACATGAATTTGATGTTCCAAAGACTCCACTTGCGTCTTGCTACGGTATAAATCATGATGTCATCAAAGTACACGACAACAAACTAGCCAACGAAAGGTTTAAAGACATGATTCATAAGATGCATAAAAATACTAGGAGCATTACAACGTCAAGGGGCATCAGCATGCCTTCAAGAAGACTGTTCTTAGTTTTGAAAGCGGTCAACCTTTCGACTCCTAATTCCATCTAACTTTGACGATAGCTGCCTCCAAGATTGATCTTGGGAAAACACAGAAGCTCCATGAAATTGATCAAGCAAGTACCAAGGCAAGGAAAAGGAAAACAATTGATGGTTATCTTGTTCACCAAATTATTATCAACACACATTGGCCAAGAACCATTTTTCTTCGGAACTAGAAGTGCCAGGACAGCAAGAGGACTTGAGATTTCTTGTATCGTTCCCTTAGCCAAGAGTTATCAACTTGCCTTTGAAGTTCTTCGTGCTTCTCAAAGCTCATGATTGAACAGAAGCACCGAGCGCTAGATTGATATAATGTTGAATCTCTCTCATAGGAGGAAGGTTGGATGGAATTTCACTGGCATGACTTCAAAGAAATCCTCAAGCAACGGCTGCAAAATGGTTGGGATCTCCTCTTTTGCTTCATTTTCTTCCACTATAACAAGAGCACAAGCTTCACAAGCATCCTCCGGTGCATAGGAAAAGTGAGACTTGAAAAGAAGATTGCTTCCTTTCCCATGAGTTGGCTTAGAAAACGCTCTCCATCTTGCAAGGGCCCAACGTAATCTTGGCGCGGTCTTTGACAAAGGGATAGGTGTTATACATCAAACATAATCTCATCTTTACATCTTTTGTCAATGGAGAATGAAATCAAGCACCGGTTATTTACTTTTAACTCACTCCCTTTCTTGAGCCAAGAATGCTTGTAAAGATGTAGATGATCCTCTGCCTTGAGATGCAACTTGCCTCTAATGGTGGTCGACACAATGTTCGCACAACATCCACTATCAATGACAACAGTACACACTTGTATGGAGTAAGTGTAGAATAAATTCTCTACATAAATAATTAATTAATCACGAATAATTAGATCCATATATAAATGTAAAACACCAAAATCGATACGCACAGCAGAATTAAAACATACATGTTTGAGCCATAGTTTCGCTTGATGAAAAACAGATCAAACTGACGGTATCAGTGATCTATCGGAATGCCAAATCTTCTTCTCTATAACCTATTTCAGTATAACAGCTTTTAATGGAACAAAGCGACTGATAGTATAACCTACCATTTTATAGGCTAAAGAGGGGACCTAGCAAACCCTAATTAATAGCGTGTTAACTAGGCCCCTTCTATTACGGGCTTCGGTTAAAACACAATTGCCTACACTTTGTTACTCAACTAGGCCTGTTAGTAATAGATGTAATAACTCAATTCAATAAGATCACTCAAGGGTTTAACATATATTGAAATATCCATTAACCCGATTATTTAAAATAGAAAATTGATTAATTAATGTAAGCCCATTATAGGAAATTTCCAATAGTAAGTTGTTACAAAGCCAATCATCATCCTCGGATGATCAGCATGCAAGCTCTTTTGAATGACGAGCTTCTCCTTGGTCTCAGTAAATGATTTGTTCGTGACTCCTTGAATCTTCTTGGAGCAAAGAGTTGTTTTGCAACTCTCCCTGCTGCTCATCTTGTACAAGAGACATGATCTTTCTATCACGGCACTCGAGGCGATGCGACCAAATGCATGACATTTCAAACACTGTCTTGATTTATTGTTAGCTTCGTTTGGCTAATTGGTTTTAGATGCTCCCTCTTCGTTCAACGCTTTCCTTCGATGCTGACAAAGGTTTTAAAGTCGATCTCCCAACATCAGAGGATCCCTCTTTGGTTGATGGCTTCTGACTTCACTCTCTTTTCTCTTTGAGTTGCTTTTCCACCTTCTTCGATAATTTGAAGACCTGATTAAAAGTCCAACAAGGTCGTAATCGGACAACACCGTCAGTTTTCAAATGAAGACCACAAAAATACCGAGCTATGGTTTTACTCCTCTGCCTCCACCACATCACATCGTAGCATGAGATGCTAAATTTTAGGGGTGTATTCTTCTCCGTACAACTCCTCTTGCTTCATATTCTGGAATTTATCGAAGGCATCTTGCTCATAAGTTTCTGGGAAATGCTTCTTTTTGAGCTCCTTCGTTTTATCTAATGTTACGATTCATTGCTTTCCTTCACAAGTTCTTTGGCACATTAGGTTTTCCTGCCAAATTGAAGCATGCATTTTATAGATTTTGGACACAAGCTTCACCTTTCGATTCTCCACAATATTCTTATGATAAAAAATTTGCTCAATTTTGTCAAGCCAATCCACGAAGTCTTCTGAAGAAAAACTTTCCATAATACGAAGCTCACTAAGACAAGTCTTGCAGACAACTCCTCTTGCTTGATTTTCCTAAGAGAACCGAAAGTCGGAAAATGAGAAAAATATTTTCTTGAAAAATGTTTTCTCCAAAACAAATAGAGCCTTAAATAGAGTGGTACGTGTGTTGTATGTCACATTTACACTAAGGTCCAATATGAGACACTATTTTACTCGTAATTCAATTAGCCTGGTTTCTTCAAAATGACATTTGGTAATAAATGATTCCATTTTTCTTTGTTACCACAATGGTATCAAGATGGGATTTTCCTCCAACGCAACATAAGTTTTACAACATGGATACCAGATGAAAGGAAAAATAAATTCCTTGGAATGATAATTCTTCACAAATACGTATTGACCGCAATTCATATTTTTAATTAGAAATCCTAGGCCAACAACCAAAATATAAAAATATGAAAACAAACCTATGTTCGACGTATTTTCTCTTAATTTAAAATTATATCATGAAATCTTATCTAAAAATCTTAATTTTCTTAGCACGACAATGGAAAATGTTTATTCTTTACCTCTTTGAAACAAGTAGATTAATGATTGTGAAGATACAAAATACAACAGAAATTTCACACCTAAGAGTATAAACCCCATCACCATGAAACACATTTTGTGCACACAACTAGAGGTGTCAAAATGGGTCATAAACCCATATTATGACTCACTTTTAATTAAATAGGTCAAATATGGGTCAAGTGAAAGTTAAATATGGGTCAAATATAGGTCAAGTGAAAGTTGAATATGAGTCAAATATGGGTCAAGTGAAAATTAAATATTAGTCAAATATGAGTTAAATAAAAGTTAAATATATGTCAAATATGAGTTGAGTGAGTCATTTAACATAGAGTTTCGAATGAGTTTGAGTTTCTTTGCAATAATAATGGCTTTTAGCAATACGGGTCGGGTTGGGTATGGGTCGGGTGTGGATCGGATCGGATATGGGTCATTAGATTTACATTACATAAATTTGGGTCAAAACGGGTTAAATGGGTCAATATGGGTCGGACCATTTTTGACCCAACCCACCCATTTGACGGGTCTACACACAAACGCCAACTCAAACGGTCCGCACTTATTGGTTTTTCTTCTTTGGCATTCTTCTAAAATATTAGAGGTAAGCAAAAGGAATTATCAAGATTGGATCGGATTAGTCTGTTTTGCATGGTTTCTAGGGAGAGTAGTCTGGTTCTCAAATCCATAAAATTGGAACCAGTGAATTTCAATTCGGTTTTGATTGTAGGTGTCAAACTACCTACTTGGGTCGGATCCTTTTTATAATATTTTTTTTATTTCTTTAAAATTTGTAAAAAAATCCTAATTCATCTCACATTTCAGACTTTACTCACATATGTGGACACTTACGAGTCGCATGACTCCCATTTCACTCACGCATGTGAGTGACAAGAACAAATCAAAAAGCAACAGTGGTTGCTCATTCTAACCAAATTTTGCCACAAATTGGAAAATTTTAGTGAAACTTACAATTTTACACACGTAAATCACTGATTGTAAAAACGCCTCAATTGTCAAAAATATTTTCAATTTCATATTGAACATTAATCACAAAAATAAGAAAAAACTGAACATGATGTCGATTCCATTGCTCATCCGGAACTAAACTAGATCGGTTAGTCTGGTTCTTGATTTTAGAAATAGGGAATTGATCCTTTTGATCCAATTCTCAGTTTCGGACGGGACTGATCACCCTAGTTATGATCTCCCACTGAATATTCTTGCTTGACTTTTCAAGTCTTGGCGGAATAATGAAAGCGCCCTGTCTCAATTTTACTCTATCAATGGTGCCCCCAAAGCTGCTCGGCAATGATGCACCAAAAGTTGGCAGGCAATAACTCCTGGTGAGACATATTGCCATACATGAGAAATTGCCTAGGAAATTTACTGCCTTGGCTTAGCCTTTTCTTGAAAATTATAAAAAATACCTATGTTAATAATTTTTGATTAAATTTGATCAAAAAAATGAATTTTAGGGCTGTGATCCCACTGCACATGCTTCATACTTGCTTGACCTTTCAAGTCTTGGCAGGATAATGAAAATACTTTGACGAGACATACTGTCGTGCATGAGAAATTATCAAGAAAACCGGCTGCATTAACTTAGCATTTACCCGAAACTTTATAGGGAAGCCTGAGAAAATTCTCGAAATAAATTTCGGACTCCTGAAGTCCTTTTACTTAGCAATGATCGTATCTAAACACTGCAGATTTTGTTCTAATTCTTCTTCTATATTTGGTGCTGTTTTGATTTTCAAATCAACAATTTCTTGCTTTATCTAATTAATCTTTAGTACTTATCATCGATGTACTTATTTTTTTCAATTGTCCATGGCATAAATCGAAATATCAGTCTACACATAAAAATCTAAATACAACGTCGATATTTGTATAAATATTTAAGGAATTTATACATTAGAGACCTATACGCGATAGTTTGGGAGCACCACCCATCAAAATTGATTCATCTCATGAGTAGGAGATTGAAAAGGAAAAAACATTTATCTATTCACGATTTTTATTATTTGCAAGTCATTTTGAAAATTCCCATAATTGCGACGTCACAATGTGAATTACGACGGTCTTGTCAAGGCTTCTTTAGTGAAGAGCGAAAGAGAGTATATGTCGGTTGCATCTGGTGCTTTGGACAAGGAATGGTATTGAATGCATCTTTGGCTTAAGCTAAAAGAGCAAAGAAAGTTCCTTTTCTTTGGAGAGTCTAAATTGAGAGTAATAGTGATGGAACTTTCTACTTTAACTTTTCCTAGAGTTACTTTGTTAAAATCAGGTATGGTGCTCGGCAAAAAGAAAAAAATAAATCAAATGATCTATTTAGTTTTATTAACTACTACAGCAAAGTATGTCTAGGTTAGTAAACAATACACAAATTAATATTTAAGTATTCGCCTAATGAATTAATGTTACTATTAGCAGGACTTGTCCCTTTTTTCTAATTAATGTTGTTGAAGATACTGTTGCCCGAAATATTTGATCTCACAGCTGCTGATTGATTGTGATTGATTCAGTAGAATATTTTGTATTGGAAATTATTCTCTGATTTATTTTGTATATTATTTTTCCTTAGTTAAATTAGTCCTATTTATTATAAATAGGACCATTGATTGTACATCAAGATCAGTGAATAGAAAATACAATACATTCCCCCCAAAACACTTTCAATCCATTTCTTTTCATGGTATCAGAGCTAGGCTCTGTATTATGATCCATCTTCCACATAACTTATCATACAACCACGCAAGTCTTTCCCTATTCACTCAATTTCTTCAACCTGCGAAAGAAGACAATATTCATATCAGCAACTGTATCAAGGTTCAAAAGTTTTTTTTCACAACCAAAGCATGGAAAACTTACCTTCAGAACAGCAACCATCCATGATCGATGGAAATCAAAAGGAAGAACAGGGCCAAGCACGGCCTAATGAAGGGCTCCAGGGCCAGAATCAGCCCAGCCCGAGTTTTTTTTCCTCAGGGTCCATATGTGCAATAGATCCCCATTCAAGTCCAATCCGCCCAGAGTGCTACGGGCCCTACGGAGACAACCCAAACAGAAAACAATGGGCCAGGTGGAGGCCCGACTTTTCCAACTAGGCACAACCCGGCCCTCGGAATGGGCTGGTCCTACCCGAACCAAAATGGGTCGAGTCCGGGTGGAATGCCCTACCCGAGTCTCGGACCCGAATTCTTCCCCTTTGCGGGGACGTTCGCCAAACGGCCGGAGCCAGGGGATCCCTTGTACACAACGACTACCGATGGTCCTGAACTCCGATTGATTTTCCTACAGCTGACAGGGCCGGAAAATTACTCATCTTGGTCTTGAAAACTTCGGCAAGCCTTGACGACAAAAGGCAAGGAAGGTTTCATCGATGGGTCTATACCCATCCCAACTGACGAACGGCTTGCACGACACTGGCAGGGTTTCCAACCAACTTGTTCGGACATGGATCGGGAACTACCTTGCACCCGAAGTCGCTGCTGGACTTCCTCCAACCAAAGACGCCCAAAAATTTTGGGAAAATATACGGGAGATGTACGGCAAGCTTGATAAGGCGAGAATTTTTTCAATCGTTCAAACCCTATCGGAGCTAAAACAAGGAAACATGTTGATTTCAACAACTTTCAACCGATTGTCAGCCTTGTGGAACGAATTAGAAGAAGCTGAAGAAAAATTGCAGGGACCGGACGAAACCCTAGCTCAATACCGAGCGATTAGGGAAAGGGAGAAGGCAACTCGTTTCTTGTTGATTCTAAATGAGAGTTTCTCACCTTTCTGCAGCCAGATTCTTGCTGTGGAACCGGTTCCTTCCCTTGGACAAATTTATTAGCTCGCAGTGCAAGAGGAGTCGCAGCGGCTGGCTTCATCGGAGTACATAAAGGTCGGCGACTGAGTTGTCCTCGCAGCTAGAGCGATGTTGGACCAGCAACTTCTTGTGGCAAAGAGTAGCCATGGGACCAAAGAAGCAACGTGGGGAGCGGCGGCGTGGGGAGCAGCGGCGTGGGGAGGAAACGGCGACGTGACCTAAAATCTCATGAGGAAGAAGATGAGATCTCATCTTTTCAAATGGACGGACGAGATCTTCTCATCCCATCCGACGGTTCAGACGCACATCCTTGAAGATGAACCGCCCGAGATTTCATCACGCAATTGGACGGTGGATATTTTTCTACGCAACCGACGGTGCAAATTTCATCCTCGCGGCTCCTCGATCGGACGGCTCATAGCGTGCCACGTCAGCTCCGATGTGGAAGGGGTCCAAAAATTCCAACAAATCACATAATAAAGCAAGAGGTAAATTCTGTGATTATTGCAAACGCCCTTATCATACTCGAGAAAATTGTTGGAAATTGCATGGAAAACCAACAGAAAAAGAAAAAAGGGAGCAAGATCTCTCTATTGTAGCAAATGCCAGGATGAATCAACCTGTTAGCAAGGATCAATTTCAACAAATAGTGAGAGCCATAAGCCACCTGGGGATGCAAGACAAAATGGCTAGTTACGCAGGTACTGCCCATTGCCTAAGCTCCATTTCAAGTAAATCATGGATTATTGATTCAGGTGCTAGTGATCACATAGTCTGCAATGAACAATTATTTACCAGAGTCCATAAATCACATCCTCATACATCCGTACGTCTTCCAAATGGAAAGGACACATTTGTTAGTAAAATTGGGGATGTTCAACTTAATCCTTCCATTAATCTCAAAAATGTCTTACTTATCCCCGAATTCCAATTTAATCTTATCTCTGTGTCCAAACTTTGTTAAGACAACTCCTGTCGGGTATTCTTCAATTCTGACATCTGTTTCTTTCAGGCCCTTTCGACTGGGAAACTGATGGGCTGGGGTAACAATCACGAGGGACTCTATTTTTGGGTCACTCTTCCCAATAATCTTAATGTTTTGCATTCTTCCTTAAATAAAGGCGTTCTATGTAATGCAAACATTAGTGAAAAAATTTTCTTATCCCATCAGCGTTTAGGCCATAGCGCCTCCTTTCCTTATCCAAAATGTCCTATTTGCCCTTTAGCTAAACAATCACGACTTCCTTTTCCGAAAAGCACCTCTCGTGCTGACATAGCTTTTTCTCTCCTTCATATGGACATTTGGAGACCATACCACACTCCACATCGCGATGGATCCCGATTTTTCTCACAATCGTAACGATCATACCCAAGCAACTTGGGTTTTCTTGATGCAATCAAAAGGGCAAGTCCTTTCCTATCTTAAAATTTTTTTTACTCTTGTTAAAAATCAGTTCCATAAATCAATAAAGCGAATTCGAACTGATAATGCTCGAGAATTTTTTAATCATGAGTGTTCCACACTATTCGCTGCAAATGGCATCCTTCATGAAAGTTCCTGCACCTACACTCCACAACAAAACGGTGTCGTTGAAAGAAAACATCGTCATCTTCTAGAAGTTGCTCGTGCTCTTAAATGCCAAGCTTCTATTCCTGATTTGTTCTGGGGAGACTGTGTGGTCACGGCAGCATACCTGATCAATCGGATGCCATCACGAATCCTTCAAGGTAAAACTCCATTCGAGTTGCTTTTTGGGAAACGTCCAGATATTCAATACCTCCGTATATTCGATTGCTTGTGTTATGCATCAACCATGGGCTATCGGGATAAATTAGGACCTCGTGCCATCAAATGCGTTTTCATGGGATATCCTAATCTTCAGAAAGGATATACAGTATATGATTTGTCCACAGGACGATTCTTTGTTAGCAGGGATGTTGTTTTCCACAAGGATGTTTTCCCTTTCCAGGAAGAGTTATCTTCTCCACAACTGAATAGTAGAACTACTGAACATCGTCCATTTCTGGCTGAAGAAGATATTCCGCATCCACAATCAATGGTGATTCCACAAATGATGTCTCCCATGACACCCTCAGTTCTTGCAAATGATGAAGCCTCACCATCAGAAGTGCACAATATGGGTTCGAGTACTTCAGAAGAAGTAACATCGTCGCCACTCACACCCAGCAACGACAACATCACTTCTGAATCACATGGTACCACTCCAATAGTCTTACCAAATGCTCCTCGTCGCTCCAATCGTATCAGACGACCACCAACATGGACGGCATATTACATTTGCTCTACAAAAAAGACATCTTGTACACAGTATCCTATCTCATCATATGTTAGCTTTGCTCATCTTTCACCTGAACATATGTGCTACATTAGTCGAATATCTGAAGAACAAGAACCATCTTCATATGAAGAAGCTGTCCAAGACCCTCGTTGGCAACAAGCTATGACTGATGAATTGCAAGCCTTGATAGAAAACAAAACTTGGGAAATTGTTCCTGTACCTGCTCATCGCAAAACTATTGGGTGCAAGTGGGTATACAAGATCAAGTACAAGGCAGATGGCTCCATTGAGTGTTATAAGGCAAGACTAGTGGCAAAAGGGTTTACTCAACGAGAAGGGTTTGATTACATTGAAACCTTTTCTCCGATAGCAAAAGAAGTCACGGTTCGTTCTTTTCTCTCAATCGCCACCCTTCGTGATTGGCCTCTTCATCAGATGGACATTCACAATGCATTCCTCCATGGGGATCTTGAAGAGGAGATATATATGGACCTTCCACCAGGTTTACGCAGACAGGGGGAGAATAGGGCATGTTGTCTCCGTAAATCCTTATACGGACTCAAACAGGCTTCTCGTCAATGGTATGCCAAATTTACCAGTGCTCTCACAAATGCAAAATTCCAGCAATGCAAGCATGATTATGCCTTATTTACATGGAGTCAAGGTACATCATCAATTTACTTGCTTATATATGTTGATGATATACTCACTATGGGAAATGACGAAACTGCCATAAAAAAGTTTGAGGAGTATTTACACTCTACCTTTCACATTAAGGATTTGGGACCTCCCAAATATTTCCTCGGGATAGAGATTGCACGATCAGATAAAGGAATCTGTCTCAGCCAATGCAAGTTTGTCCTAGAGATCATATCAGAAACTGGACTTTCTGGATCAAAACCAGCCGTTGTTCCAATTGAACAGAATGCCAAGTTAACGACAGTTGAACATGATAAGGGATTATCACCCCTGAATAAGGATCCTTTACTAAAAGATCCTTTTATCTATCAGAGACTTGTCGGAAAACTCATATACTTGACCATGACTAGGCCTGATATATGCTATGCAGTGCAGATTCTCAGTCAATTCATGCACAATCCAAAGCAATCTCATATGAATGCAGCATTGAAAGTTGTGAAATACTTGAAAGGATGTCCTAGTTTAGGGATATTATTGTCTTGTGATAACAACATGAAGATGACAGCATATAGTGACACAGACTATGCCACTTGTCCTATGAGTAGACGATCTATCACAAGATTCTGCATTAAATTGGGGGATTCGTTACTTTCTTGGAAAACGAAGAAACAGGTGACAAGATATCATTATCATCCGCCCGAGAATATCGGGCAATGGCAAAGACAAGTTGTGAAATAGTCTCGGATAAGAGGATTACTTCAAGATCTTGGCATTTTCGTAAAAGAGCCAACTATTTTGTTCTATGATAATGATGCTGCTCTCAAACTTGCAGTAAATCCAGTCTTCCACGAGAGAACAAAGCACATAGAAGTTGATTACCACTTTATCAAAGACAAAATTCAGGATGAAGTAATCAAAATAGAGGAAATCATAACGATGGAGCAGCCCGCTGACATTTTCACTAAACCTTTGGGTCAGAGGCAACATGCATATCTATTAAGCAAGCTAGGTGTCCTTAATGTGTATAGATCACCAACTTGAGGGGGAGTGTTGAAGATACTATTACTCGAAATATTTGATCTCACAGCTGCTGATTGATTGTGATTGATTCAATGGAATATTTTGTATTGAAAATTATTCTCTAATTTATTTTGCATATTATTTTTCCTTAGTTAAATTAGTCCTATGTATTATAAATAAGACCATTGATTGTACATCAAGATCAGTGAATAGAAAATACAATACATTTCCCCCAAAACACTTTCAATCCATTTCTTTTCAAATGTAAACAATAGTGAGAATAAAGGTATGTCGTTATGTAGCTACACAATTTTATTCTAGTCACTTCACCACTTGTATTTAGACCTATTCCCAAGTAATATTGGAGTTGGATATGTCCCAATCCGACCAAACATTTCTCTGCTGCCTAAAAAAAAAAATCAAACCTTTCTCTACTTTGTACTCCATATATATCTCGTCTTGAGGAGATACCTATATGTAGGAATTAAGTATGGTAACATACCTAATACTATGACTGGAGATGTGGTGTTCGCCTCATCTCTTATATATTGCATATTTACTCTTACATGAAAAAGAAATTTAAAATCCAACCGTCCACCAAATTTAACAAAAGCGACAAGAGAAATGCAATTTGCACCCTCAGATATGTTGAAGTGTCTTTTTGCTCCTCTCGCCCAACATGTATGAAGATTTAGTCGATGAAATTTGTTCCGTCCATGCAGTCTAAAAAGGTAGATTTGTCCTTCGTTTTCTATTATGTTGGTTAGGCAAGTGAAAGCGTTTCCGGCATGATTCGATTAGATCATGGTGTGTTTGGGGGTAACGCGAACCAATTCCCATTGATCTCGGAAAGCAAGTTGCCACAAATTTGGGCACATGCGGACAGTTTAACTTCATTAATGAACTATTCAACGGTGACTACAGTCCATGAGCTTAGACTTCTCATTAGGGGTGTAAGTGGTTTAGTTTGGTTCGATTCGATTTTTCTAAGAAACCGCTTAACCAAATCGATAAGGAAATTCACTGAACCAAACTTAAATCCACGGTTCGATTGATCTGTTTTTGCTTTTATTTTATTTTTTTCACTCTTTTTTTTTTTTTTCTGTCATCACCGTTGCCTCCTCCACTTCTTGCCGCTATCTCTGTCATCCACGATCATCCCTGCTTTTTCTATTTGCTGACCCGGAACAGTCTCACCGCTCACTCTTTCTCTTCTCTCGCAGCCAAATCTCCGTGAGGTCTCGGCACCGCCATTGATGACCTGATCTGTCCATGGCCTTTGAGATCTCACCGAAATCTTAAGGGACAGACCAGATATAGAGGAGGCATCCCCAGATCTGGAGATGAGAGGAGCTCGACGCGAGGTCTTGAGACCCGCCAAAGGCATGGACCGGCGAACCGAGAAACAGAGGAGAGGACTGTTCAGAGGAAATCAAGGGCAGAACGCAAGAAACTGGAAAAGCAGGGCGGAAATTGAGAAACTTCCACGGGAAAAAAAACAGAGAGGAAAACTTCCACTGTTGCAGGAATCAACAGAGAAATAATGGAAGGGGGCTCTGCGCTCCTGCGCCGAAGGAGAAGAAGACGCGAGGGAATCAACGGAGAAACAAAGGAAGCAATGGAGAAGACCACAAGCGTCGACTGAGCTTGGACGGAGACGAGAGGCTAGGGTTCCACTGGTTGCGTGGATCTGGATCAAAGGAAAGGAGAGATGAAAGTAGGTTTGGCTTTCTACCTTTTAGGGCTTTTACTTCCAAGGATGGAGAGATAAAGCAATTTTTGCTTTTTTTAATTTTTAGGGACCGTTCGGTTAACCAAACTAATAAGAACAAATTTGATTTTTTTGAGTTAATTGAACTCAAATTAAATTGAATCGAAAACGTACAAAATTTCGACTCGATTTTGATTTCAGTTCGATTTCCAATTTGATTCTTGACATAACTACTGCTTGCAACTATAATATCATTTGGCAAGTTCATCAGCTTTCGTTAAGATTCTTCTTCTATTATTGGGTCGGTTGGCGTTGTCCCTGCTCAAGTCTTACGGTCAATGATCACGAAGTTTTGGATCGAACGGCTGAGAACATGCATGACCCCACCCCACTGCTGACAAAGGAAATTCTAGGATCTGATGGCGGACAACCGTGTGATTGATTACTAAAGACAGTCAATATGGTGGGGATGGAGCTCGTCATCTTGTTGCAAAACATCATCTCATTTCAGGAAGAATATGGGTGAATCCATGTTGCTTCATAGACTTCCCTTGAGAGCTGTCCTGTTGTTGAGCACATGGGTGGCTCTATTCTCTATAGTTTCAGTGGATGTAGTCCAAACAACAAAGCCTAGATGTGCGAATAGATGTGGCAACCTCCCCTTCTCATACTCATTCGGGATGAACAACATCAGGGTGACGATTGCTACTTCAAAGAGGAGTCAGATTCTTTTCTCATCTTTTGTGACGATTCAACTGTTCTGCCCACTCTTTATATGATCGATAAAAGTCATAGTTTCCAAATACGCAATATATTTATGGAGAATCATCATATGAGTGTCACGGTGCTTGTGGCCGAATATTGTTATGATTCGTCCGGTGAAACTTGACACAAGAATGATCCTCAGCTTCGTCTTCCCATATTCCCCAAATCTCCTGCAAAGAACAAATTTACTGCCGTGTGATGCGACACGATTGCATTTTTTAGAGGCCGACAAGGAAGCACATACGCAACAGGATGCTTGTCCTTGTGTGAGAGCATTTCGGACGTGATTAACGGGTCTTGCTCGGGCATTGGTTGCTGCGAGACTAGCATACCTCGAGATGCCTACGGATACAACATCTCTGTCACTAGCTACAAGAATCATTCCCGCGTCATGGAATTCAATCTGTGCGGGTACGCTTTCGTTGCCCAAGACGGCTTCTTTAGCTTCTCTACCGACGATCTGCACAAGTCGCCATTTAATATGGCCCCTACAGTTGTTGATTGGTTAATTCCAAATGAAACATGCGATGATGCAAAGAAGAACAAGACGACTTACATGTGCCAAGAGAACTCCAATCGTACAGATGCTGAGAATGGAAATGGGTACCAGTGCCACTGCTTAGAGCCAGAGGGTTTTCAAGGGAACCCCTATCTCCAGAATGGTTGTCAAGCGTACCTTTTCTAGTCTTTTCATGTAAAGAATCGTGGATCATTATTTCGATAGGGGCGAGCATGTTTGATGGATCCAATTGCATAAAAAACCTAGAGAAAGAAATTGTTAGAAACTTTTATTTAGAGCATCAAAATATGACTTCATGAATGGCACATGTTTTAAAAGATTCTTGTAATAATCGCCTAAAATTTATAATATTAAAAATCATAACAATCTAGGCCGTAGAACACGAACATTTTTTTCTTCTTTTTTATGCAGGAATTTTCGTTGCTTGAAATTTAATATGATCTATGAAGTGCTTAGCAAAAATCTCTAAATTTTCATAGCAACCATTCCTTATATAGCTAGAAATTCTTCTCTCTTAAGTCTAGTACGCTCAACTGTTTTGCAAACTATAAAGTAGTTTTTAGACAAATGATCCATACTGAACACTCAATATGAGTTAGTCAAATTAGCTTGTAAATCAATTTCATGTACCAGATGTTAATTAATCCAGAATTATTCTGTATTTATAGATGACTATTTTTGAATTCCTTTCTATCTTATGTGTTATTCTAATAGGTAATGGCACAATTATGTTGGATAATTCTTAAATCTTCTATTCTAAACAAAGATCAAGTGCTTTGTGGAACTTAGGTTCTTGTGATAACGACCCATCCTCAAAAGGTGCGGTGATGCATCGTGATCTCAGATAAGCAAATTGACTCGACATGTTCTCTCAAAGTTGAAAGTATTGCCAAATTATGGAATTCTATTTACCTTTTCAACTTTCTTCCATCTGAAATGGTGTCGGATTGGCTTATTCTATTTGCAATATATTTGCCAAATTATGGAATTCTATTTACCTTTTCAACTTTCTTCCATCTGAAATGGTGTCGGATTGGCTTATTCTATTTGCAATATATTCTTACAGATATCAATGAATGCATGATTTCACAACCCTGCATTGGAATATGTACAAACTTGCCCGGAACGTGTAATTGTTCATGTCTAGAGGGATCCCAAGGAGATGGAAGAAAAGATGGCAAGGGTTGTACTGCTATCATCCATGAAAAGAGATTTCGCTCAATTGATGTCATGCTAGGTTAGTAAGTAGTACACATTTCTTAAATGTTATGCTTGTGTCATCGTTCCATCTTCTGCTATTAGTTATCAAGATTTATCGGATGTAAATCTATCTCTTTGAATTAGTTGTCTGTGAATTACATCGGTATATTATATTATATTATACTATATATTGTCATCTCATATTAATCGATTTGATACTAAAAAAATCCTCTCGTTCTTTTGTTGCTGAAAAAGAATTAACCATGTTTAATCACATTTATACATTGAACCATTTCTATTATCATAAGATACTCTCAGCTTAATTATATATTTAGGTTTAATATGCTATTTTTAAGGTTTGTCTCATTGACAAAGCTTCTGATTGATGGAGGAAAAAAAGAAATTAAGACAAAGAAGTTAACTAACACAAGATTGTTTGAGCAATGAAAAAGAAAGAGTTAAGCCTATTTCTATTCCTTTTTTTTTTTTTTCCTTTTCTTGGTTGTGTGAACCATATGTAGTGTGATAGAAAACTTATTTGTTTGTTCATCGAATACAATGTCTTTTCCTAGGTGTGAGCATAAGCTTCCTGCTGATTCTTTTGGGCGTTTCCTGGTTATATTGGGGGCTTAGAGAAAGAAAAATCAGCAGACAGAGAGAGAAGTTCTTCCTAGAAAATGGGGGCCGCCTCATGTTGCAGAGACTTCTTTCGGAGCACAAAGGCTCCATTGAATCGGCGAGAATATTCACCTACGAAGAGCTCAAGAAGGCCACGGACCACTACAAAGAAAGCTGAATCCTAGGCCAGGGAGGCCAAGGAACAGTATATCGAGGGATCTTACCAAACAACACGGTAGTTGCCATCCAGAAGGCCACAATTTTGGACCGAAGTCAGGTTGAAGATTTCATCAACGAAGTGATCATCCTCTCCCAAATCAATCACCGCAACATGGTTAAGCTAATTGGGTGCTGCTTCGAGATGAAGGTCCCGTTATTAGTCTATGAGTTTGTGAACAATGGCACCCTAGCCGACCACGTACACAAGCACGGCCATGATTCCGCATTATCATGGACGACTCATCTGAGAGTTGCAGGCGAGCCGCAGGTGCTCTCTCGTACTGATGCGTCCACTCAGATTTTGCACAGGGACATAAAGAGCACAAACATAATGTTGGAGGAAAACTACACTGCAAATGTCGCTGATTTCAGAGCCTCCAGGCTAGTCCCTCTCGACCAGATGCGGCTGACCACGTTGGTGCAAGGGACGCTGGGGTACTTAAACCCCGAGTACTTCCACTCGAGCCTGTTGACTGAGAAGAGCGATGTCTATAGCTTCCAGGTTGTGTTGGCTGAGTTGCTGACTGGACTGAGGACCTTGTCCTTTGAGCGGGCTGAGAACGAGAGGAACTTGTCCTCGTATTTGGCTTCTGCAATAAAGGGTGAGAGACTGTTTGAGATCATCAACCTGAGGGTGCTGAATGAGGGGAATCCTGAAGAAATTAAGTCGTGATGCTAGCGAGCCGATGCTTGAGGGTGAAAGGGGAAGATCGGCCGACTATGAACGAAGTGGCAATGGAATTGGAGGGACTGACGAGGGTGATGGACAGGCATCCGTGGGTGAATGAGAGCTGTGACCTTGAAGAAGCTGAGCACTTGCGTGGTGAGAGATCAAGCAAATGTGATGGCATCCTCAAAAGCCCTGCATCAGGAAATGATGATAGCGTGAGTACCCAAGTGCCCTTCGAAATTGGAAGTGGAAGATGAGACTTCGGAGCAATGTTGGCCCTTTTACTTTTATTCGTTGTTTTCTTTTTGTATTTCCTTGTCTTCTTCTTTTTTGTCTGTTTAATTGCTTGTTCTATGTGCTCAAAGTTCAGATGCTGTGTATTTGAATAATGGAAAATGCCAAAAATATTCTTGAGTTTTTATATTTTTCAGCGAGCTAGGAATTGGCCAACTTCCGTTGCCTCCATCTTGCTAAGATCTACTCTAACAACATCCTTGGAGACAATATAGCCTAAGAAAACGAGGCTACTTGTGTGAAAGTGACACTTTTGCAGGTTGGTATACAAGCTTTGTTCCCGTAGCACTTGAAAAATTTGATGTTCCAAAGGCCCCACTTGCGTCTTGCTATGTTCGAAAAGAAGCATCGAGCGCTAAATAAAAATAATGTTGAATCTCTCTCATAGGAGGAAGGTTGGATGGAATTTCATTGGCATGACTTCACAGAAATCCTCAAGCAACGGCTGCAAAATGGTTAGGATCTCCTCTTTTGCTTCATTTTTTTTTTTCCACTATAACAATAGCATAAGCCTCACAAGCACCCTCTGATGCTTAGGAAAAGTAAGACTTGGAAAGAAGAATGCTACCTTTCCCATGAGTAGGCTTGGAAACTCTCTCCGCCTTGCAAGGGCCCAATGTAATCTTGACGCGGTCTTTGACAAAGGGATAGGTGTTATACATCACACAAAATCCTATCTTTACATCTTTTGCCATTAGAGAATAGAATCAAGCACCGATTATTAACTTTTAACTCACTCCTTTTCTTGAGCCAAGAATGCTTGAAAGATGTGGATGATCCTCTGCCTTGAGATGCAACTTGCCTCCCATGGTGGTCGACACCACGTTCACACAACATCCCCTATCAGTGATGACGGTACACGCTTGTATGGAGTAATGTTGTTACAAAGCTAATCATTATCCTCAAGATGATCAGCATGCAAGCTCCTTTCAATGACAAGAGCTTCTCCTTGATCTCGGTAAATGATGCATTCTGTTGGAGAAATGATTTGTTTCGATCCTTGATTGATTCCCTAGCCGATTCTAGTTCATTGATTGATACGGGCGATCGTAGATTTAGAATAATTTAGGAAAAATAATATTGCATATAATTTCCTTATTATACATTTCTTGTACTATATAAGTTGACATATACATGTACATTGATACAAAGTGTGATAGAATATATGAAATTATATTCTTCAACCCCATTTCGTGTCATGGTATCGAGCGGGTTTTCTAACCCAGCTTCCACAAATTTTTTTTTTTTCCTTTGAATTGCCTCCGATTGCTTTCTAGTTTGTTGTTGCGATTCCCATCCTGCAAAACAAATTAGCACATCGGATTGGAATTTAGTTTCATATCCAAGATGCAGAATCCAGCTGACCATGAAATTAAAGAATCAACTACACCAGAAAATTCATCTATTCAAGCTCCAGAGGAATTGCAGCACGTTGCACAAATTTCCTCGACTCCTTCAGCCCAACCTGTTCAAATCCAATGGCCATATATGCCATGGATACCTGTCCAGGGGCCATGGGCCCCTGGGCCTAATCAATGGACTCCCGAGTCCAGTCAACAGTGGGCAAACCACGGCCCACAGCCCACCATAGAAGATCCAGACCCGGTTTCTCAGGTTCACGGACCCGAATTCAATTCGGGCGGGTCGGGAATGAATCCCTACCCGAATCTACCACCCGGAATTGTGCCATTGCCGTTTCCGGCCATCGTTGGGCGTCTCGAACCCGACGACCCTCTGTACACTTCACTGGCTGACGGACCGGAGCTGCGATTGATCACCCTCCAACTCACCGGATCTGACACCTATTCAACGTGGGCGAGGGAGTTTCGGCGGGCCCTCGTCACAAAAGAGAAAGATGGATTCCTCGATGGATCCGTCCCCTTTCCGACCAACGACCGAATGCAACGTCACTGGCGTAGGTGTAATCAACTAGTCTGAACTTGGATCGGAAATTGCGTTACACCGGAAGTTGCCGCCGGACTTCCTCCGACTAAAGACGCAAAGAAAATATGGGAAGACATTAAAGAAATGTATGGAAAACTCGATCGCGTAAAGGTTTTCTCCCTCATGCAAGCCCTCTCGGAGTTGAAGCAAGGGAACCTCTCGGTTACCGCTTGCTTCAACCGGTTATCGGCCCTTTGGAATGAACTTGAAGCGGCAGAAGAACGGCTCGATAGACCGGAGACAACCCTAAAACAGTACAGAGAAATCAAAGAAAGGGAGAAGACGACTCGTTTTCTCTTAACCCTAAATGACAATTTCATACCTTTCCGGTCGCAAATCCTCACCATGGATCCGGCTCCAACACTCGGGAAGATTTTTCAGCTGGCCATCCAAGAAGAAAGCCAACAACTTGCACCTGCCGGAGGAGGGAAAGGGACCAAAACCATGGCCCTTGCTGCTCGGATTTCCGACCGGTTTCATGGCGGACGACAGCCATCGCAGAGAGGGAGAAACCTCGGAGGAAACCCTAGAGGAAATGAGGAAGACGATGCTGAATTTTCTAGAAGGGACCGAATGAACGGTCCAGATCATCAAGGGGAATCCAACGGCTCAGATCAGCTTCGATCCAACGGTGGAGATCTTCAATATGGGCGTGGATCTGACGGCCCATATCCTTTTCGAATCAGCGGTGGAGATCAGATCAGCTGGCGCAGATCCGATGGCCACAATGCTCCCCAATCGAACGGCCCAGATCAGCGGCGAGGAAGAGGATTAGATGGCCAGTATTCAATCCCCCCAAAATCTGAATCAAATGGCCCTTATAATGCGATGTCATCACTGAAAGGGGGAGGCCAAAATTATAAATTTAAGGGTAAGTATTGTGAATATTGCCATCGTCCACATCATATTATAAACACATGTTGGAAATTGCATGGCAAGCCAAATGACAAAGAAAAGAAAGGGAAAGAATTTTCTGCTTATCAAGTATCAGCACAAGGGAATGACAACGTTCATCAGCCAATTACTCAAAATCAGTATTAAGAAATAATGAAGGCGCTCAATCAACTGATGATGATTGACAAAGATGCAAATTTTTCAGGTACTTCATTGTGCAAAAATACTAATATTACAGTTGATACATGGATTATTGACTCGGGCACCAGTGACCACATAGTTTGCAATGAATATTTATTTTCAACTGTCTACAAGATACTCGATCCATATACATCTATCCGTCTTCCAAATGGGAATATTACTAGTGTGTGAAAGATTGGTACTGTTTACCTTAGCCCAGACATTATCCTAAAAAATGTCCTTTATATCCCTGAGTTTGAATTCAACCTTATATCTGTTTCCAAAGTCTATGAGGGCAATTCTTGTCGAGCCAACTTCAATTCTAAAAATTGTTCCTTTCAGGACCTTTCGACTGGGAAACTGATGGGCTTGGGTAGAATGGAACAAGGACTATATTTTTGGATCGCGCTTCCCAGTGATTTTGATTTATCTTCCTTAAATAAAGCATACACTGTAATGCTATTGCTAGCAATAAAAACTCCCTTTCTCATAAGCGTCTAGGCCACAGCGCCATCTTTCCTTGTCCTGATTGTAAAATATGCCCTTTGGCAAAACAATCACGAACATCATTTCCTATTAGTAGATCTCGAGCCACTAGTATATTCTCATTGATTCACATGGACATTTGGGGTCCTTATCATACACCACATCGTGATGGATCTCGTTTCTTCCTTACGATTGTAGATGACTATTCCCGTGCCACTTGGATATTTCTCATGCAATCCAAAAGTCAGACTTTTTCATATCTGTCAAAATTCTTGTCCATGATCAAAAATCAATTTGAGAAAAACGTCCAGAGAATTCGCACCGACAATGGGAGTGAATTTTTTTCAAATGAGTGCCAATCTTTCTTATCCTCTCAAGGAATACTTTATGAGAGTTCTTGTGCCTACACTCCTCAACAAAATGAAATTGTTGAGCGCAAACATAGACACCTTCTAGAGGTTGCTCGCACACTAAAATATCAAGCCTCTATTCCTGAGTCCTTTTGGGGTGATTGTGTGGTCACGGCGACCTATTTAATAAATTGCATGCCAACTAGAATATTAGTAGGGCGCACACCATTTGAAATGTTGTTCGGAAAAAGACCAGAAATCGGTCATCTTAGAGTATTCGGCTGCCTATGCTACGTGACAAACGTGAGACATAAAAATAAAATGGATCCTCGTGCTGTTCAATGTATTTTCATGGGATACCCCACCTTACAAAAAGGTTATCGGGTTATGGAGATATCTTCAGGACGGTTCTTTGTTAGCCGAGATGTTATCTTCCAAGAACATGTATTCCCGTTCAAAGAAATGGTGTCTCTAGAAGATGCAACGATGCCAACGTCGAATCAACGACAATTTTTATCTGAGGATTCTTTATCTGTGGCATCGCAACACGTGCTAGTTATGCCTGATCCACACTCTAATATATGTCTAGAGACAATATGTCCTGCATCCTAGATAACATTAGAAGAGACTTCTGAGTCTTCTACTCCAATATCGCCACAAATTAGCAGTGGCTCTTCATCAGCACCACATGAATCCTTATCATCAGTTCCAATCGCTCAACCTCGATGTTCGAGACGAATAGTGCGCCCTCCCACATGGACCAAGGACTACGTATGCTCTTCCTTGAAGACTAAAGGTACACAATATCCAGTTTCTTCCTATGTATCCTTTGGTCGACTGCCACAAGATCACATGTGTTGTATTAGTCGAATTTCTGAAGAACAATAACCTTTTTCTTATGAGGAAGTAGCACGTGACATACGATGCAAAAGGCCATGAAAGAAGAATTGGCTGCTCTTACAAAGAATAACACCTGGGATATTGTTTCATTGCCTTCCCATAGAAGACCTATTGGATGCAAATGGGTGTACAAGATAAAATATAAGGTGGATGGCTCAATTGAAAGATACAAAGCTCGGCTTGTCGTTAAAGGATTTAGGCAACGTGAAGGTTTTGATTATCATGAAACCTTTTCTCTTGTTGCTGAGGAAGTTACTGTTCGCTCTTTTTTATCTGTCGTTGCATTTCGAAATTGGGATCTACATCAGATGGATGTCAATAATGCCTTTCTTCATGGTGATCTTGATGAAGAAATTTACATGAAACTTCCACAGGGATTGCGTAGACAAGGGGAGTCACATGTATGTCGTCTCCACAAATCCCTATATGGGCTCAAGTAAGCTTCTCGATAGTGGTATGCAAAATTTACCACAGTACTTACAAATGTAGGTTTTCGGCACTCTAAGCATGATTATGCACTATTCACATGGACCAACGGTATTTCATCGATCTACTTGTTAATTTATGTCGATGATATACTTATCATGGGAAATGACGATGTTGCGATCCAAAGCCTTAAAAATATCTGCATTTAACCTTCCATATTAAAGATTTGGGACCACCCAAATATTTTCTTGGCATTGAAATAGCTCGATCCAGTGAAGGAATTTCCCTCAGTCAATGGAAGTTTGTTTTGGAAATCATATCAGAAGTAGGAATGGCAGGATGCAAACCAGCTATCATACCTATTGAGTAGAATGCCAAATTGACAATGTATGAGTATGATGCGAGTTCCTCCTCTCCGAATGAAGATTCATTTCTTAAGGATCCATCAGCATATCAGCGACTCGTTGGAAAATTGATCTACCTCACCATGACTAGGCCTGACATTTGTTATGCGGTACAAATACTTAGCCAGTTTATACACAATCAAAAGCAATCACATATGAGTGCAGCGCTAAAAGTGGTGAAGTATTTAAAGGGATGTCCGGGACTTGGAATACTACTATCACGAGACTGCGACATGAAGATGAAGGCTTATTGTGATACAAATTATGCCACATGTCCTATGACGAGAAGATCCATTACTGGTTTTTGCATCAAATTGGGAAAGTCCTTGATTTTGTGGAAGACGAAAAAGCAGTCAACAGTTTCATTATCATCAGCTAAATCGGAATATCGAGCTATGGCAAAAAACTGTTTGCGAGGTAGTTTGGTTACGAGGATTACTTTCAGACCTTGGTGTGCAAGCTGATGGTACAAGTGAATTATCCTGTGATAATGATGCTGCTCTCAAGTTAGTAGCGAATCTAGTTTTTCATGAAAGAACAAAGCACATTGAAGTTGATTGCCATTTTACTCGAGAGAAGATTCAAGAAGGGATTATTACCACTCGAGGGATTGTAAGCTGCAGAATAGCCTGCGAGATATTTTCACTAAGCCTTTATGCCAAAGGCAACACACATATTTATTAAGCAAGCTAGGCGTCTTTGACATCTATGAGCCGCCAGCTTGAGGGGGAGTGTTGGAGAAATGATTTGTGTCGATCCTTGATTGATTCCCTAGCCAGATTCTAGTTCATTGATTGATACAGGGGATCGTAGATTTAGAATAATTTAGTAAAAATAATATTGCATATAATTTCCTTATTATACATTTCTTGTACTACATAAGTTGACATATACATGTACATTGATATAGTGTGATAGAATATATGAAATTATATTCTTCAACCCCATTTCGTGTCACATTCGTGCTCCTTGAATCTTCTTGGAGCAAAGAGTCGTGTTGCGACTCTCCCTGCTGCTCATATTGTACAAGAGACATGATCTTTCTATTGGGGTACTCTGAGGCGACGCGACTGAATCCATGACATTTCAAACACTGCCTTGAATTATTGTTAGCTCCGTTCGGCTAATTGGTTTTAGATGCTCCCCCTTTGTTCAACGGTTTCCTTCGATGCTGACAGAGGTTTTAAAGTCGAATTCCTAAGATTAGAGGATCCCTCTTTGGTTAATGGCTTCGACTTCACTCTCCTTTCTCGAGTTGCTTTTCCACCTTCTTCGATAATTTGAAGACCTGATTAAAAGTCCAATAAGGTTGTAATCGGACAACACCGGCAGTTTTGCAATGAAGACTGCAAAAATACCGAGCTATGGTTTATTCCTCTCGCCTCCACCACATCACGTCGTAGCATGAGATGCTCAAATTTGGTGGTGTCTTCTTCTGCGTACAACTCCTCTTGCTTCATATTGTGGAAATTATCGAAGGCACTTTGCTCATAAGTTTCTATGAAATGCTTCTTTTTTAGCTTCGTCATTTTACCCAATGTTACAATTCACCGCTTTCCTTCACAAGTACTTTGACACGGTAGATTTTCCCACCAAATCGGAGCATGCATTTTGTACTTCATATATACAAGCTTCACCTTTCGATTCTCCGCAATATTCTTATGATAAAAAATTCACTCGATTCTGAGGAGCCAATCAACGAAGTCTTCCGAAGCAAAATATTCCAGAATATGAAGCTCACTAAGACAAATATTCTGCGGACAATTTCTCTTATTTCATTTTCTTAAGCGAATTAAATGATAGAAAATGAGGAAAATATTTTATTGAAAATATTTTTCGTGAAATGAATGGAGTGCTAAGTAGAATTAATTAGGGTGTATGATACACATGTTGTATGTCACATTTACACTAAGGTCCAATATGAGACTATTTTGGGCGTACTTCGATTAACCTGGTTTCTTCAAAATGACTTTTGATGATAATGGATACATTTTTCTGTGTTATCACGATGGTAGCAAGAAGATGGGATTCTCCTCAAAATTATGGAAATGTAACAAAAGATTCACAACACGGATACCGGATGAAGGGTAAAATAAATTCCTTTAAATGATAATTCTCCACAAATGCGTATCGACCGCAATCCATTTTTTTAATTAGAACTCCTAGGCCAACAACCAAAATAAAAGATAAAAAAACAAACCTATGTTTGACGTATCTTGTTTTAAGTTAAAAGTATATAATGGAATCTTGTCTAAAAATCTTAATTTTCATAGCACGACAATGGAAAATGTTTATTCTTCACCTCTTTGAAACCAGTTGATTTTTTATTTTTTTTGTCATAGAAACCTGTTGATTAATCACTGTGAAAATACACGTTTTTCTTTTCCATAATTCAACAGAAATTTCACAACTAGGAGCATAAACCCCATCACCAAGAAGCACATTTTGTGCACATAATTGCCAACTCAAACCAGTTCGCTCTTATTGATTTTTCTTCCTTGGCATTCTTATGTTTATAGTTGTGATGAGGTGAGCAAAATGAATTACCTGGATAGGACTAGATTGGTCAGTTTTGGGGGTTCCCGAGGGCATTGGTCTGGTTCTCGGTTCCATAAAATTGGAACCAGTGAATTTCGATCTAGTTTCAGGTTCTAGGTGTGAAACCACTCACCCGGGCTAGACCAATTTTTTTTTTCTTTAAAATTTGTAAAAAAACCCTCCAATCTATCTTATATTTCAGACTTCACTCACGCACAAGATGCACGACTCCCATCACTCACACACGTAAGTAAGATGACAAGAACAAATCAAAACACAATAGTAGTTGCTCGTTCTAACCAAGTTTTGCCACAAACTAGAAAAATTTATGTTAAACTCACAATGTTACACGTAACTCATTGATTTTAGAAACGCCTTGATTTTCAAGATCTTTAATTTCATACTGAACATTAATGAAAAAAATAAATTAAACATGCCACCGGTTCCATTATCCATCCATAAACCGAACCAAATCAATCGGTATGATTTCAAGAGGCACCGATCCAACTGTCGACTTTAAAAATGGAGAATTTGGTCCTCAATTTTGAGGTGGGAATCGTAATACTTGGGAGCCAATCACCCTCAGTTGCAATCTCCCACCACATATGCTTAGAACTTGCTTGACTTTTCAAGTCTTTGGCGGAATAATGAAAGCGCCCTGTCTCATCTGTACTCTCTATCAATGATGCACCCAAAGTTAGCAGGCAATAATTCATGACGAGACACATCATTGTACATGAGAAATTGCCAAGGAAACCGACTGCCTTGATTTAGCCTTTTCCTGAAAATTATAAAAATTATCAACAATAATAATTTCTCATCAAATTTGATCAAAAAACTAAATCGATAAATTTTTAAAAGGTTCGAATTTTAATTAGTACAATTAAAAGGTTTACTATTAAATTATGCAAGTATAATAAGTTTATAATTTTTTTGTTACTTTTCCATTATAAAGCCTCTAAGGCTTCCTTAAGAGTAGTGAGTGTTTTAATGAATTTTAGGGTTGTGATCTCCCACTGCACACGCTGCATACTTGCTTGACTTTTCAAGTCTTGGCAGGATAACGAAAGCACTCTAAAGAGACACATTGTCTTGCATGAGAAATTGCTAAGAAAACTAAACGCATTGACTTAGCATTAAAACTTCACCGGCAAGTCTGAGAAAATTCTCAAAATCAATTTCGGACTCCTGAAGTCCTTTTACTTAGCAATCTCATTCTAATTCTCCTTCTATAGTTGGGTTGTTTGGTATTGTTTTGATTTTCAAATCCAAATCCGAACCAATAATTTCTTGCTTTATCCAATTAATCTTTAGTACTTACCATCGATGCACCTTTTTTTTTTATTGTACATAGCGTCAATCGAAATATCAATCTGCACATAAAGATTTAAATACAATGTTGATATTTGTACAAATATTTGAGGAGTTCGAGATGTGCACCCAATAATTTGTGAGCACCACCCATTGAAATTGATTCATCTCATGGATAGCAGATTGAAAAGAAACAAAATATCTATCTATTCATGATTTTTATTATTTGCAAGTCAGTTTGGAAATTCCTAGGATAGATTGTGACATCACAATGTGAATCGCGACGGTCTTGTCAAGGCTTTTTTAGTGAAGAGAGAGAGAGAGTGGATGTCAGTTGCATCCGATACTTTGGACAAGGAATGGGACCGAATGCACCTTTGGTTTAAGCTAAGTTAAAATCAAGAATAGTACTCAGAGAGAAAAAAAAATCGAAGGATCTATTTAGGTTTATTAACTGCTACATCAAAGTATGTCTAGGTTATATTTAAGTATTCGCCTAATGAATTAGTGTTACTATTAGCAGGACTAGTCCCTTTTTTCAAATTAATGTAAACAATAGTGAGAGTAAAGTTATGGCTATACAATCTTATTCTAGAATAAAGCTATAACCTCTAGTCGTGATCTCCCACTGCACACGCTTAGTACTTGCTTGGCTGTTCAAGTCTTGGCGGAATAGTGAAAGCACCATATCTCATTTATACTCTATCAATGATGCACCCTAAGTTGGCGGGCAATAACTCCGAAACATATTGTCGTACACGAGAAATTACTAAGGAAACCGACTGCCCGACTTAACCTTTTCTCAAAAATTATAAAAATTATCTACTTCAACGATTTCCGTCAAATTTGATCAAAAAAACTAAATTAATAAATTTTCAAAAATTTTAAGTTTTATTTAGTACAATTAAAAGGTTTGTGATTGAATTTGCACAAATATAATAGGTATAGAATTTTTTTTTGGCTAATTTTCAATTATAAAAACTCTAAGGCTTCCTTGAGGGCAATGAGTGCTTTAACGAATTTTAGGGCTGTGATCTCCCGCTGCACACGTCCATACATGCTTGACTTTTCAAGTCTTGGCAGGATAATGAAGCACTCTAATGAGACATATTGTCGTACATGAGAAATTGCTAAGAAATCTGATCGTGTTGACTTAGCATTTACCCGAAGCTTTGCAGGCGAGTCTGAGAAAATTCTCAAAATTGATTTTAGACTCCCATAGTCCTTTTACTTAGCAATGATCATATCCAAACACCGCGGATTTCGTTATAATTCTTCTTCTATATTTGGGTTTTTTGGTGCTCTTTTGATTTTCAAATCCAAATCTGAATGGACTTGAATCAACAATTTCTTGCTTTATCTAATTAATCTTTAGTACTTATCATTGACGTACCTATTTTTTTAATTGTACATAATGTAAATCGAAACACCAATCTGCACATAAAGATCGACCACGACGTCGATATTTGTATAAATATTTAAAGAGTTCGAAACGTGCATGTAATAGTTTGTGAGCATCATCCATCGAAACTGATTCACCTCATGGGTAGGAGATTGAAAAGAAACAAAATATCTATTTATTCATGATTTTTATTATTTGCAAGTCAGTTTGGAAATTCTTAGGATTGATCGCGACATCACAATGTGAATTGTGATAGTCTTGTCAAGGCTTCTTTAGTAAAGAGCAAGAGAGAAAGGATGTTAGTTGCATCTGATGCTTTGGACAATGAATGGGACTGAGTGCATCTTTGGTTTAAGGTAAAAGAGCGAAGAAAGTTGCTTTCTTGGAGAGTCTAATTCTAGAGCAATAGAGATAGAAATTTCTACCTTTAATTTTTCCTGGAGTTACTTAGTGAAAATCAAGAATAGCTACTCAGAGAGGGGAAAAAAATCAAAGGATCTATTTCTTTTGATTTACTACTACAGCAAAGTATGTCTAGATTGTTAGTAAACAATACACAAATTAATATTTAAGTATTCACCTAATGAATTAGTGTTACTATTAGTGAGACTAGTCCCTTTTTTTTAATCAACGTAAACAATAGTGAAAATAAAGTTATTTCATAAATAAAAAAACCCATGCCCGTTGTCACCTAAACCCTCATCGTGTACGTGCGAAACGCAAAAGTGATTCCATCATGTCTGCCACCTAAAATCAATGATAGGTTATCTTGGTTTTCTCGGCATTTTTGTTGACAATAAATCTTGCTGAAGTCCTACCTAGACCAGTTTCCACGCACTTGATTACTTTCATGGAAAGGAATCTTCCTTGTCATGTATGATTATGAAAGTATAGCCCAATAAAGGGCAATTATATTGGCTTGAATTTATTTTCACATGATGAATAGAGGTAATTAGGGTATATAATACGTGTGTGGTATGTCACATTTACATTAAGGTCCAATATGAGACACTGATATGCTTGTAATTCGATTATCCTGGTTTCTTCAAAATGACATTTAGCAATAATGATTGCACTTCTTTGTTACCATGATAGTAGCAAGATAGGATCTTCCTAAAAATTATGAACATGCAACAAAAAATTAACAACTCGGATACCGGATGAAAGGAAAAATAAATTCCTCGAGCTGATAATTCTGCACAAATACCCATCAATCACAATCCATATTTTAAATTAGAAATCCTAGCCTAGCAACCAAAAAAAAAAAAACTATGTGCGTATATTGTCTTTATTTAAAAGTATATAATGGAATCTTATCTAGAAATGGAAAATGTTTATTCTTTACTCCTCTGAAACTAGTTGATTAATGACTCTGAAGATACAATTTTTTTTTTTTTTTCCAGAATGCAACAGAAATTTTACAATTAGGAGTATAAACCCAATCACCATGAAACACAATTCATGCACACAATCACCAGCTCAAATTAGTCTGCTCTTGTTTTCTAACTTTCCAGTTATGGGGTTGCCATCTCCCACTGTATACGCTTTGTGCTTGCTTGACTTTTTGAAGTCTTGGCAGGATAATGAAAGCACCCTATCACATTTATACTCTACCAATGATGCAACCGAAGTTGGTGGGCAATAACACCTGATGACACAGATTATCGTACATGAGAATTTGCCGAGGAAACCCACCACATTGGCTTAGCATTTACTTGGAACTCTACAAGCGAGTTGAGAAAATCCTCAACATCAATTCCGGGCTCCCAAAGTCCTTTCAATTAGCAATGGTAAAATCTAAACACCGCAAAGTTCGTTCTAATCTTTCTCCTATATTTGGGTTAGTTGGTGTTGTTTCGATTTTCAAATCCATATCCCAATCGACTTGAATTAACAGTTTCTTGCTTGGATGGGTTGGCCAATCCGGGTCATCCATAACGCCACCTTAGCCATGGGTCGTCCATAACCAACCCGAATCAACAGATTTAATTTCTCATGATGAATTAGAGTTAATTAGGGCGTATGATAGACGTGTGATATGTCATCCAATATGAGTCAGCACTATTATGCTTGTGTTTCGATTAGATTACTTTCTTCAAAAATGATTTTTGGTAATTGTGATTGCGTTGCAAGATGGGACGTCCTGCAAAATTATGAAGATCCCACAAAACATGTCAACACTGGTACTATGGATTAAAGGGAAAAAAAATCTTTGCAATGATAATTCTCCTACAAATATTTATCAACCACAATCTTGATTAGAAACTCTAGCCCAGAGAAAGGAAAAGAATTCCACGTGTAACGTATATGTCACAAAATAAGTCAACACGGGTAATAATGATTGCACTTCTTTGTTACGGCGATGGTAGCAAGATAGGATCTTCCTCAAAATTATGAATATGCAACAAAAAATTAACAATTCAAATACCGGATGAAAGGAAAAATAAATTCCTCGGGCTGATAATTCCACACAAACACCCATCGATCACAATCCATATTTTAAATTAGAAATCCTAGCCTAGCAACCAAAAAAAAAAAAAACCTCTGTGCGTATCTTGTCTTATATAATGGAATCTTATCTAGAAATGGAAAATGTTTATTCTTTACTCCTTTGAGACTAGTTGATTAATGGCTTTAAAGATATAAGTTATTTTTTTCCAGAATGCAACAGAAATTTTACAATTAGGAATATAAAACCAATCACCATGAAACGCAATTCATGCACACAATCACCAGCTCAAATCGGTTTGCTCTTGTTGATTTTTCTTCTTTCTCACTCTCAATTATAGGGTTGCGATTTCCCACTACATACGCTTCGTACTAGCTTGACATTTTCAAGTCTTGGCAGGATAATGAAAGCACCCTTTCGCATTTATACTCTCTACCAATGATGCACTCGAAGTGGGTGGGCAATAACTTCTGATGACACAGATTATCAGACATGAGAAATTGCCAAGGAAGCCTACCACATTGACTTGGCATTTACTTGGAACTTTACTGGCAAGTTGAGAAAATCCTCAAAATCAGTTCTGGGCTCCCACAGTCCTTTCACTTAGCAATGGTCAGATCTAAACACTGCAGAGTTCGTTCTAATCTTTCTCCTATATTTGGGTTGGTTAATGTTGTTTTGATTTTCAAATCAATATCCCAACCGACCCGAATCAACAGTTTATTGCTTTGGTGGGTTGGCCAATCCGGGTTGTCCATAACACCACCTTAGCCATGGGTCGTCCATAACCGACCCAAATCAACAGATTTAATTTCGAATTAGAATAAATTAGGGTGTATGATGGATGTGTGATATGTCATTTAGTATGAATCAGCACTATTATGCTCACGGTTTGATTAGATTAGTTTCTTCAAAAATGACTTTTGGTAATTGTGATTGTGTTGCGAGATAGGATGTTCCTCAAAACTATGAAGATGCCACAAATTATGTTAACACAGGTACTATAGATTAAAGGAAAAAAAATTCTTTGCAATGATAATTCTCCCGCAAATATGTATCAACCGCAATCTTGATTAGGAATTCTAGCCCAGAAAAAGGAAAAGAATTTCATGTGTGACATATCTAGTGTTAATTTAAGAGTATATGATTAAATCTTATTTAGAACTCTGAATTTTGTAATGCAACGATTAAAATTTTTTATATTTTACCTCTTTGAAGCCAGTAATTATATTAAAGCTACATGTTATCTTTTTTTTCAGAATGCATATATTAGTCCATAAACAGAAAAATATAATGTTTCGAGTAACCCATCTACCTTGACACACATTTCATGCATATAATCACCAGCTCAAACTAGTCTACTCTCGTTGATTTTTCTTCTTTTCTCATCCTCCTGTTTTAGGGTTGTGATCTCTCCGCCACTGCATACGCTTACTCATGTTTTTGACAACTCTTTAATCTAATTAAAAGAATTTCGACCATTTAGCAAAACCATATTGAAATTATGACCAAATTAGATTTCTCAGAATTTCTTGGTAAACAAAACTATCTATTGAAGAATTTTTAGCATATCCAACGGTTTACAACCTTTTCAGTGAGGGGGACCCTACCATGTGGATTGAGTAACTCGTAGTATTGAAAATAAAGCTCCCCGTGATGATAGTTTGGTGTTTCCTGTGACTCTGACCCTTCTTGGATCCCAAGATGATCATAGTCTAAAAACCCATCAGGAAGAAGGTAAATAGGATTTTGTCGTGAAAGAGATTTTTGATGAAGGATCTGCTTGCTTCCATCAGTCATAGCATCATTCTCAGACTCCATTGAAGAGCCCTCCCCAGAAAAACCTTCATGGATCAGGGTGTCTGACACGAATTTAATCCGCGTTAAAGGATTGTATTCGCGACCGTTCTTGAAAAATCTTTATGTAATGGCTTAATCCTTTATGTAATGGCCGACAAGGATTAAGGCAGTACTATCGCAACACCGGCGCCATATGCGTTCCAGTCATCGTACACTGTCCATTTTTAAAGTTGTCAAGTCCAATCCAACACAACCCAAGACATGTAGGGTCTTTGTCACGTTTGCATCGCAATGTTTCGAAATTCGTCGATCGTCGTGCGCTAGAAATGCCGTAGGCTTATCACTGCATGTGAAAACGATCAGCTGTGTCGCATCAAAGATTTTGCGCGACATAATCTGTTCTTTTTGTAGTTTTGAGTCGAAGCATTTTTTTAATTTGGCTAAAATAGATAAAAGAGAATAATTGAAGCATACCTTTGATGCTCACCTAATTTAAGTCAAGATCTTAGCGAACAACCCAAACAAGTAAATCGAATCGAACAGGACTACCAGAATTTTTACACACAGCATACTGGAGTGTTATAATTTTTTTCAATAACTTAAGTGCTACATCAAAATAAAATAAAAAATTTATATCATTATTTTTTTAAAAAAGATCTGAAGTGAATCTTATTTTAAATAGAGATTTAAAATTGTTATGTCTGTCTAAAATGAGGATAGATCTCACCTGTTGATCTAAGGCATTTTCGTCCTTTATTTTCTAATTTAATTTTATTCTGTTACATTTTTCTTTTTCTTTTTTCCAAAATACTCAAAAAGGGGAAAAAAAATAAGAAACTTAAAAAGAGATTTCCAGCGGGAGGGCTAGCAACCCTCCTCCACCTATGGCCGATGCCCCACTCGCGATGGGGTTGGCAGCCATGGCCGGCAGGGTTCGCTAGCACCTCGACGAGGGCCGGTGATCATGGCCGACCAGAGGCAAAAGCTAGAAAACCGGGAGAGGACCAGCGAAATCTCAAGTGTTGACTAGACGAAATCTTACACTAATTTTTTTGTTTCATCTCAAAACAAAGCTACTTATTACTCATTTCGTTTGGAGAAATGCGTCTGACATGAGTAACTCTTTTTTATTCTAGTTTAAACTTAAAAGGAGAAGAAAATGAACAAACGGATTGAATGCTCAGAATACCCATTCTCTATCCCCTCGAAAAACATTGCGGCCATCGAATGGGTAAAAGATAGATTTTAGCTTTAGCTATTGATTTAAAAACATTTTATCTCACGCACTTCCGCAAGAGTTTTTAAGTTATTGTCATGTGTACTCATGAGGTTTGGATTTAACATATCTCGCAAGATGTCACTAATCCTAATTCTAGGATAATGTTAATCATACATGATTGTATTTTTATACGCGTTAATTCCTCACCAATTTTATTGATTATTCATAATTCAAAAGATTTTTCCTAGTATTCTTCTGTATCTCCCGTTAAGAAGATTAAATTCAGAAAGAGAATAAAATTTTTCAATGGACAAAAGTTCTGCAATATTTCGACTTGGCAGTTTTAATTAGTGAAATTAATACCAGTGTAGAAGAAAATTGTGGCTAAAAATAGTTTAGAGTTATTTTTACTTCTTTACGAGTAATTTAACCTGATTTACGCGTCTAGTAACATGGGAATTAGCTATGATTGTAAAGTCCAGCAATAGGTAGTATTATCATTAAATTATGACAAATAAAAGACTGCATATTACAATCCACACCCATCATGTATTTAATTATCCGAACATTTACATATATATATATATATATATATATATATATATATAGGTCACAAGAAGTAAAGACAAATAGCAAAGAGAAAGTTATAGCGGCTGCTTGTAAGGGTTAGCATAACTTAATAAAGTTGAGTTACCATGACGGGTTCAAATTACATAAAAGGACATTCTAATTCCTAAAAGTGCAAATAAGAGCCGAGACCGCGTCTACAGGGAAAAAAAATAAAATAAGATATAGAGTTGTTCTATGCTAATCATACATCACGAGACGTGGAGAGTTGCGGTCTTGGTGCTAAAACTTGTGTTACTTCAACCAAACCAAGTAGCACATTGGTATGAGAACGTCGTCTCGAGATGGAGTGTCCTTGGATTGACCCAGAATGCTCTTTGTTCGATAGTCTTGGATCTTTATCATCCAAAAAAATAATTTAAAATATGAAATTTTTCTTCACATTTATAAATTGACTATCAATTATTTTCGTAAAAGATGTGGGATAATCTCAACAATATTCAGGTCTGAATCGGAGCTATAACAATCTATAATTTTTTCACGTGATTATTAGATTTAAATTTGTTGGTAAACTGGACAGTGTTGAGTGATTTTTTTGTCTCTTTCATTCTAAAAACAAACTTCAAAGGGTGAGAGTTATCCCCCATTTTCGATTCGATTTACTTGTTTGGGTTGTTCGCTATAATGGCAAAATGCTTCGACTGAGAACTACGAAGGGAAGAGATTATGTCGCGCAAAATCTTTGATGCGACACGGCTGGACATTTTCACATGCACTCATAAGCTTGAGGCATTTTTATTGCACGATGATCGACGAACTTCCATGATTGCGTTGCAAACGTGAGAAAGACGCTACGTGTCTCGGGTTGTGTTGGATGTGACTTGACAACTATGAATATGGACAGCGTATGACAGGTGGAGAGCATTCATCGCCTGTCCTGCGATAGTACTGCCTAAGGCCAAATCAATAATGCAATACTATTTCCCTTTCTTGTCAGCCTTCCGGATATCCACATGCGAGAAACCCTTCTCCCTTCTCAGGTCTCTTGTGATGGTTGATTTTTGCTTATTCTCTCTTTGAATGCAACCCTTCTGTCAAATTCACCAAATAGGTTAAGAATTAGTACTTAGATAGATCTAGATCAGTTGTTTTTCGGAATTACATAAAGATTTTTCGAGAACGGTTGCGAATACAATCGTTTAACGCTGATTAAATTCATGCCATGCTCTTTGATCCATGAAGGGTTTCTGGGGATGGCTCTTCAATAGGGTCTGAGAATGATGCTTTGAGTGTTTGAAGCAACAGGATCGGATCCTCAGAAGTTCCGAGCACGCACTCCTTCAGCAGAAATCTCTTTCGTGGCAAAATCCTATCTAACTTCTTCCTGATGGGTTTTATCTTAAATTTAATATATTTTTTGTTGGTTGAAAAAGTAAAACTAGGATTCTCGATAAATATTAATTTCTCAACTTGATAAATATAGCAAAATAGTTAAAAAGTTTTTTCCACCGGATAATAAGGTAAAATTGGTACTGTCATCATAGAACAATACTCTACGACTTGTATCGGAGAATTAAAGTAGCAATGTATGACAAAGAGACTTTATAAAAGCTGTCTCCATGTCTGTTAATTTTCAAACGATTTCGCATGAAACTCCATGAGAAAGGGTCAATTTTGGCGTGCCTTTCCAAGATGGACCATATAGCGTGTCTATTTTAGTAAAGACGCTTTTTAGAAAATTCCACCAACGATGTTGACTGGGTTAATACATAAATTTGCACGATGAACCAATGCTTTCTTTATAATTATTGTGTAATCTTAATTTGTAATTTCAAACTTTCATTCATCATGATTCCTCACAAATTTATGTTATTTTCAAGTTTTGGCTCATGTGACCATGATATTCTAGACGGATACGAGAAACTGATTCATGTGAATTGTCTTACCTTAGCATATAATATGATTTGCAAAGCCTCTTGCTTCCTCTCGCTAAATTTTTTTGTTGGAAATTTTAATGTAAAATATGTTTATTATCGTTGTTGTGACAAGATAAGAAAATTTTCAAGATTCATTCAAATTCATTTCATCCTTGTTGCCCTTGATGAAGGGGACTTCTTCATTTACTAGGAGTGATGATCTGAATCATTTGGTTGACAAAAAGACAAAACGACAGAAAAAAAAAATATGGACTGATATGGAGTCACCGGGTGAAATTGGCTCAGTCAGACAAGATTTTATGGAAAAATCCTTTGCTTATGGGTGCAATTCTACTACAAATTGGAAAAAAAGAGAAAACAACAGTTGAGATGATTTGTCTATTTCGATGATCATTTCATCTGTTAAAGGAATTTTGGGAAAAAACAAATGATTTTCTGACATGTACGACAGTGAAGGTCAAAATTTTTAAATGCAACCCTTCTTATTGTTTTTAGTTTCTTCGTTGGGATTCTATTTATGCCTTATCTATGGGATGTGGCAATCATGGTAAAGTATTTGAATATAAAAAATTAAGGGCTTATTCCTTTGATTTTAAATTATTCAGATATGATTAAAAAAGATAATTCCTATTAGTTTATAGTTGATGAAGATAACTCCTATCACTTTGTAATTGGTGGGGCCAAGTCGTGTATCAGAATTCAATTGGGAATGGAGAAGAGTAGAGGTTTTCGGGAGCACTGTCAAAAAAGTCATAAACCTATTGAGGTTGTGCCAATTTAGTCCTAAACTTTTTTTTTTTACCGATTCAGTCATAAATTTTTTACGATTGTGCCAATTGAGTCTATCCGGCCAAATTTGGCCGGTCGGAGCCGACGTGGACGCCGGGCGGCGCCGGCGATAATATTTTAATAATTTTATTATTATTATTTTCCGATTTTTTTTATTTTTTCGAATTTTTTATTGTTTTTTAAAAATTTTCTGTTTTTTTCTTTTCTTTTTTTCCCCCCTCCCCTCCCCCCGCCGGCGGCAGTGGCGGCCAGCTCCGACGAGGCTGCCGGCCCACCGCACGAGGGCCGCGGGCCCTCGCCGGGCGGCCGCCGAGGGTCGTGGCCCCGTCGGGACCGGCCACCCTCGCCGGCGGCCTCGCCGGCACCGGGCGAGGCACGGGGGCCGCCGCGAGGCGGCCTCGCCATGGCCCGGCCGCGGGCGGCGGCCTCGCCGCGGCCGGCCCGCCCGGATCCGGGCGCCGCCTCGCCGCGGCCGGCCTCGCCGGATCGGGCGGCCGGGCCGCGACCCTAGCCGGCGGCCCCCGGATCCGGGCGAAGCCGCCTCGCGCGGCCGGCCTCGCCCGGATGCGGGCGGCGGGCCGCCACCCTCGCCGGCGGCCCCAGTGCAGGCAAGGTCGCGGCGGCGAGGCCTTCGCGGCCCTCGCGCGGTGGCGGCGGCCTCGTCGGCGCGGCCGGCCACTGTCGCCGGCGGGGGAGGGGAGGGGAGGGGAGGGAAGAAAAAGAAAAGAAAAGAAAAGAAAAGAAACAGAGAAATTAAAAAACAATAAAAAAATTCGGAAAATAATAAAAAATCAAAAAATTATTTAAAAAATCAAAAAAAAAAAAAAATTATTAAAATATTGTCGCCAGTGCCGGTCGGCGTCCACGTCAGTTCCGGTAGGCCAAATTTGGCTGGATGGACTCAATTGGCACAATCGCAAAAGGTTTAGGATTGAATCGGTAAAAAAAAAAAAGTTTAGGACTAAATTAGCACAACCTCAATAGGTTTAGGACTTTTTTGGCAATTCTCCCAAAGGTTTTCTTTCCCACGGAGGGAGAGACATTTTCTTAAACGCCATAATACGAGATTTCTTTAGGAGATTATTTGAAAAGTGGGAGTAGCCTATTTTGTGACAAGTAGTCCAATCTCTGGCTCAGAATAACTTGTCTTCTTGATGAGCACTGCAGAAAGATTGAAGAAAAGTATGTCAAATTTACATTACCAACTTTCATAAAATAGTTTAGGACCATTTCTTAATATTAATGATGGACTCTCGGATAATGCATTTGGAAAATGGAACAAGCACCACGCTGCACAAGACTTCGTCACGTGGGGAATTATCATTGGATCGTCCCATGTAAATGGTTAGGACTGGCTGAGGTCCACTCCGCAACTTGAACTTATCCCATAACTAGAGTTAAAATAAAAATCCAAAACGAAAACGAAAAGACACATCTTACTTCTCCTTATATACCCTCACCAACCCCTCAGACTAAATCACCAAGATAATCATGTCTGTGAAGGGAGTTGAGGGAAGAACCATGGTCATCTATAAGCTTCTCTTGAAAGCTGCGGTGCTTGGGGCTTTATTGGTTCTATACCACAAGCACCTAGCACAAGCTGATGATTCAATCACTAAGCCCGGATGCAAAAGTTTCTGTGGAAACCTCTCGATTCCGTACCCCTTCGGATTGAGCAATGATCCCCACTGCCACATCAATTCTTCCTCATTCAGAGTCGAGTGTGATTACTCTGCCAAGCCCCCCGTAGCTTACTGGTCGAACAAAAGTAGTAACATCGAAATACTCAGTATTTCCGTCGAGGACCACAAGCTGCGCATTAATACTTCGATAGGTCGAGACTGCCATAACTCTTCCGGTCACAATGATTCTTCAAGCAACAACCCAGCGCTATGGGTAGGTGAATTCCCCTTCTCCAGCACCGAGAACAAGTTCACTGCCATTGGCTGCGACACGTCAGCCTCCTTCCGAGACAACGATGGAAAGTTCTCTTTCGGGTGTATGTCTTCGTGTAGCAACGTTTCGGACGTCAGCGATGAATCGTGTACTGGTATCGGTTGCTGCGAGACGAGCATCCCAAGGAACATCTTCAATTACTGGATCTCGATTACAAGCTTTTCCAATCATTCCGATGTCCTGAGTTTCAATCCTTGCAGTTATGCCTTCGTAGCAGAAATTGGATCCTACAACTTTTCGGTTGGCGACCTTAAGCAGCTTAAATTCGACTCTGTCCCTCTAGTTCTCGACTGGGCAATAGGTAATCAAACATGTGAGGAAGCCAAGAAGAACAGCACGAGCTACATGTGCACCGAGAACACCATTTGCATTGACAGCGAAAACGGATATGGGTACGAGTGCATTTGCTCAGAAGGTTACCGAGGCAATCCTTACCTTGAGAATGGTTGTCATGGTACATTGATAACATCGACAATTTTTAGCTTGTCTTTTATATTGGTATGATCTAAGAAGATTAGATACATTTGATGTGTGTGCTTAATTTTTGTAGATATTGATGAATGTGCGGATCCAAAGATGAACCAGTGTGAGAAAATTTGCCATAATGTTATTGGGAGTTATAATTGTTCATGCCCAAATGGTTATCATGGTGATGGCAAAAAAGGTGGTAGCATTGGACAAGGATGCACTATTAATCCATCACATTTGATGGAGATTTTGGTTGGTACGTTCTTTTATTTTGCTTGGAGTGCCCGAATTAAAAATCATATTGTCTTAGCTTATTTAGAGAGTATTTAATTTGATTTTTTGCTGCTGCTGGAGAAAATTAACTATTTACAATAATGCCCGATTTTTCTTTCACGGTCCCTGCTTGGATAAATTCAAAATGAAATTTTGTATATTCTTCTCACTGAAGTTTCTATGTAGAAGATAAATGATATTATTTGATACGTTGAGTACATCACAGGTTACTAAGTGCATCACAATTAAGCTTCCTTAAAATTCAAAAATAGATTAAGTTCCCTCATTTCCATGTCTATACTCTTAGAGCATCTTTTGACGTGGTGCCCTTGGGCTTTGTGAAAGGGTACATCCATATCACAGGAAATGTAGTATTTCTAGAAAATATTTTCTAGGAAAATATTTTTTTTTAAAATGTGCTATTTTTTTTTTGTGTTCGGTTAAAATCTGAAAATGAAGTGAAAAAATATTTTTCTCTGTTTGATAAGGAAAACATTTTCCTTTGTTCATTATTTTTAAATAAAATTTTTATTTTTAAAAGTATTTTTATTTTAAAAAAATCAATTTTTATATTATTTTTTTATTTTTCTTCTTCTTCTTCTTTTTGCCATCTTCTTCTTTAGCCAGGCACTGACCACAGTGACAACCAACGTTGGTTGAAGGCGAGTTTGAGCTTGCTGCTCACTAGATTGGTGAGCCAAAGAGTTGCACTAGCCGATCTGGCGAGGTCGGAGCTTGCCGCTCACCTGTCTTGCTAATTTGGCGAGCAGCGAGCGGCGAGCTTGAGGCATTAAGGGTGAAAAATGGGCCTCAAGCTTTAGGCTCACTTGGCTCATTGCCAATGGCGAGCGGCAAGCTCGAGGCATCAGGCCTCACCCCTTGCTATCGGCAGCAAGCAGCGAGCTCGAGGCCCTCACCGCTTGCCTGGCTTGCCGTCGACCAGTTGGCAGCTGTCATCGTGGCCGGCGACTAGCCGAGATAGAAAGATAGAGGTAAAAAGAAAGAAAGAAAGAAAGAGAAAAAGAGAAAAGAGAAAAGGAGAAAAGGAGAAAAGGAGAAAAGGAGAAAAAGAAAAAGAATTAAAAATTGAATTTAGTGAAGAAAATATTTTCCTTATCTTGAAAAGTGAAAAACATTTTTTCCATAGTTTAGAAGACTTGTTTTCCCTTGATGAAAAATGTTTTCCCTAAGCAATTCATTTTCCGTGAAAAGAACGTTGGAAAATCTAGAAAATACTTTTCTAGAAGTTATTTTCTGTAAAATGAACGGAGTCTAAATGTAATTTTTTTTTTCCAATTATTGAAATCCCGTTGCAAGAGTATAAGTATCAGTACCCATGATGAATGGATTATGAATGGATTTTGTGGCCTAGATTGGGTAATATTTTTGTGCTTCACATCCAGGCCAGGGTGAGGAATGGATGCGGCTAGCCTTCTTTTCCTTTTGCTCTTTCTTTTCCTAAGTTTTTCTAGTTGAAGTGCATTTCCTATATTATCTCCTCATTTAACTTTGAGAATGTTGAATAATAAACACAGCTTCAAACAGTAGGGCTTTACCCAATTATGGCCCAAACTTCCAAGCGTGCCCATATAAAGTAACTTTGACAATAATCCCACGCCTGGCGCACCGTTAAGTCCAAAAATTTACATCATTCTGCCACGCCATTATCATCTTTTTACTGCCTATGGCACATTCTTTCATTCATTTCCTCTTCACGTTGTTTTTATCTTCTTACAATCATGAATTGTACTTATCTCTTCTTCTTCTTTTAAACTTTCATATTATCACAAGAATGGTGATAAGATAAAGGAACTTGTCCTACATGAGGCATGAAGTGGGTATGGAACATCTTTACTAGTTTTAAGCTGGGGTGGGGGACGTAAACCCCCCTTGTCCTGCCCACCTTATTGCGTTCCCCAAGTACATGCTCAATTGCTTCTTTTTCTGGAGTTCCCTTTTCCCAAAAGCAGTAAGGGTAAAACGAAGAAGGTGATAGATTCAATTGTGGATTTGCATGTGTTCTTTTTCTCTTTTCCTCCTTAAAGTTAGACTTGTTCCTTTCTCTCTCATGTTTTGATTAGCATCTAAGAACCAATAGAAATGGTTCAATAGGTTGTTTTGTCTTTCTTTTATATGTGATGCATGACCCATACAACTTTTCTATTTGTTGCACAATCCATATTTAGCACGATATATTCAGATAGCAAGTTAATCATTAGTGATTTGACATCTATCCAAGGAAATGACACAAGTAAAAGAGGAAGTTATACTAATCCATCTTCAAAAATTTCTTCTAAGCTACTAGTCCTTGCCATTTTTATGCCATCGAAAGGGATACAACTAGTTATAGAGATAGGACTTGCATTGAATTATTTAGACTTATGCATTGTTGGACGAATAAATCTCTATATTTGCATGCCTTAAATGACGTGGATTTGGTTGCGTAAGACCTATAAAACTATGTGGGAAAAGAAAATACATGATTCTTGTGATTAGTTTGAGTTTATCATTTTCATTCATAGCGATTTAAAACTGTTAAATTGATGACATTCTTTATGGGCCATGGAACTTGTGTGTGTGTGTGTTTCTTTTTTTCTTTTTTTTGGGAGATTAGCTTAACCAAATCGACTGTCCTAGTTTAGATTCAAATTGTTCCAAAACTACTTTGGTTTTCGAGGAAGCCTCATGATATAAATTTGCAGAAAGTTTCAAAGTATGGCTGCATTCATATGGTGTGACGATTTGTGTACAGTTAATCATAAGGTTAATGAATAAACCGGTGTTGTATATAGGTGTTGCTGGGGCCATAATAGTGTTGCTATTCAGTATAGGCTTTCTATATTATGGACACAAGAAAATGAAGCTTATTAGGCTCAGAGAACAATACTTCAAGCAAAATGGGGGTTTGCTTTTGCAGCAACAATTAGATGAACCAGACAAAACCACAAAAGCCGCAAAGATCTTTAGCGCTGAAGAGCTAGAAAAGGCCACCAACAATTATCATGAGAGCAAAATAGTCGGCCAAGGAGGATATGGTACCGTTTACAAAGGATCGTTGCCAAATGATATGGTAGTTGCGATTAAGAAGTCCAAGCTTGTGGACCGGAGCCAAATCGAACAGTTCATCAATGAAGTCATTGTGCTTTCTCAAATTAATCATCGTAATGTGGTCAAGCTTTTGGGATGTTGTTTGGAAACAGAGGTGCCTTTATTGGTGTATGAATTTGTCAACAATGGAACTCTCTTTGATCACATTCACGATCCAAAACAATCATCAAAGCTATCTTGGAAGACCCGATTGAGAATTGCTTTGGAAACTGCCGGAGTCCTCTCTTACTTGCACTCTGTAGCTTCCATTCCCATTATCCATCGAGATATCAAGTCAGCAAACATCCTTTTGGATGCTAATCACATTGCAAAAGTCTCTGATTTTGGAGCTTCAAAATTAATCCCACTTGATCAAACGCAATTATTCACTATGGTTCAAGGAACATGGGGATACTTAGACCCTGAATACTTGCTCACAAGCCAATTGACAGAAAAGAGTGATGTTTACAGTTTTGGGGTCGTGCTAGTCGAGCTATTGACAGGGAAGAAGGCATTTTCATTCGACCGATCGGAAGAAGAAAGGAGCCTGGCAACGTACTTTCTTTCATCACTGAAAGATGACAAATTGTTTCAGATTGTTGAGGAAGTTATTGTGAATGAAGGAATCAATGAGCAGGTGAAAGAAGTTGCTAATCTTGCAAAAAGATGCTTGACAATAAAAGCAGAGGAGAGACCGACCATGAAGGAAGTAGCAATTGAATTGGAGAGACTTAGAGCAATGGCTAACCATTCTGGTGTCAGTAGTGCAGATGTGAATCATGAAGAGATGGTTCATTTGCCAAGAGAGAAGACAGATGCGTACATGGATACTAGTGGGATCATGAACACTGGGTAAATGAATGGCATGGAAGACCATATCATGCCAAAAGTCAGTAGTGAGAGATGAGAATATTTAAGTTAGTGGTACATATGTAGGTTTGTCGTGATAGAAGTAAGCGTGTATTTTAGCTTTAGAAAGCTTTTATATATAACTCAGCGACAAGCATGTATTTTAGCTTTGAAAAGCTTTTATATATAACTCAGCGACAAGATGCAAAAATGGTCTCTTCCTTCTACGTGTTTGTCGGCGATGCCTTTGAGATTTAGGAGCTATCTTTTCTTTGAGTTTGCTCATGGATATAGTTTGTCCGACTTGGATGAATATTTTTCTTGGGCAATTCCATGGTCTTGCCTAGAACGAAATTTTGGCAAGTCGATTATATGCATGACGTGTTCAATTCCACACACTTGCCAATCGCAATGAACTTCACGTTTAGGTCATTCATCCGGTGACTCATGCTTTATGTTACTCGTCCATAAGATCAGTGGGGTAGGGCCATATTTTTCTCCAGCCTGTCTTGTGGTTACTAAATTACAAAATAAACATTGTCTACACTTACTTCTAATTAAGTCTGTGAAGTATACTATCCATATTTTTAACCGACCAATAAAAATATTTCCTTGAATCAGTGATGGAGGAAAATAAAGTCCAATGAATATATGTAGTTCATGGGCTCATTATTCACTTACATAAGACAGCTCTTTTCATGGGCAAAACAAAAGTATCGAATATAGCCATTTGCCATATCTAAAAATCAAGAATTTTGTGTTTACAATAAAAAGATATTGGTCAAGACTATTTTTCACATGATAAATTGGTGCGGCATGCAACACTGCTCAGCAGAGTTGAATTAGCTGATTGATTCATTAAAGTGACTTTTAGGTAACTGTTGGATTTCGTTCTTATTGCAAGGTGAAGTAAGGTAAGATTTTTCTTCAAGCTCTGATTGAATATACAATTTATTAATTTGCAGAATGCAAGAGTTTCGCAAGACACACGTCATGTGAATTTTTGGCTTTATACAACCTTCTCATTGACGACTCTAAAGATGGAATATATGCGCAGTTTCGATCTACAACCATAAATGCATTCCCCGTGTAAAGCACACTTCGTGCACAAAACCACTCGCTCAAGCCTCGGCTCAAATCTTACCTCGAGCTGCGAAAGCGACAACCATCGACTCAATGTTGACTTGAAACCCTTTTATGTTGGTTGGATAATATATGAAGATCGCAGGTAAGGAATGCAACAACTTTATCGTAACCCTCCTTGCGCGATGTAGTCAGGAAAAAGATGGGTTTAAAGGTGATGTTGAATGGGGGAAGAATATGATTCTCCCAAACTCTTATCTTGTGTGACATTGGGATTTTCATTTTAATTCGATTAATCTTATGAGAATTCTATATAAGGAGTCACACTAACTTATTTGGATTGGTTAGAAATCAAATGAGATATAAGAGTATACCTCACGACTAAAAATCTAGGACTGGGCACTTGATTGTACTGGTTATGTTAGTTGTGCTCTTACGAAACCTAAATTTTATTATTTTATAGCTAAAATGTCCAAGTAGTCTTTTTACTAAATTATGAATTCTAAGGTTTTGTCCACTAAGTGTCCATACAATCTTTTTGTTTGTCTAATGATAATTAAAAAAAAAAGTAACATAACCATTTAACTAAAAAAAGTAAAGCACAACATTGAAAAGCAATATAAAAATACAATTTATTCATCAAGGATAATAATGACAATCGAGTGAAAAGTAAATTATAGTAAAGTAATTAAATATGAGTCAAGCAAAAAATATAACATGGCATTGTTATTAATCCTCGAGACAACAACCCTCGTGAGTTTAGTTCAAATTGAGTTCTATTTCTAAATAAACTAATCTATTTAAAACTAAAGTAGAGAGAATCATGAATTTCCCTACACCATGTATGTACTATCTAAATGAAACTAAACTAATTCAAATACCAAAATCTAACGATCTAATCAAGGTTTATTTTCCTAATCAAGTTTTCCCTTTTTTTATTTTATTATATTTGTATGGGATTATATTTATTATTATTATTATTTATTATATATTAGAAGGGGCACGGGTCGGGTCGGGCCCTTCAGCCCGGTCGGTATGTGAGCTACCATTGGATTTCGTAGGTTTGGGCTATGGACACAAGTTGGGCTTTATTACACAAAGCCCACTTTTAGACACAAACTCTTGAAGCCCAATTTTTTTTATAACAACATTTAGCCCTAAGCCCAATCTTATGAAGACTGATTTGAACCCCTTTTTACTATGTTTCACTAAGCCTATTTCTGAATATGGCCAAAGTCTGCCCAAATTTAACTAAACTAAGGATTCATTCATTTCGCGGAAAATGTTTTTCCAGAAAAACATTTTCCCTACTTTCTTGCATTCGTCTCTCTTAGGTCAATGAGAAATATTTTTCGAGTCAACGTAAGACTATAAATAAATTCAGGAAAATGATTTATTCTTTAAAAAAGTCGGAAAACATTTTCCAAAATATAAATAGCTAGTGGTGCTTCGACCCGAAACTATGCGTTTGGACACAGAAACCTCAGTGCTGATTTTCGAGTGTCCAACTGAACTCCTAAAAACTTAAACGAGCCCAAGCTTACTAAGAAACTAAAATCAAAATTCATTAAACCTAATTAATTCTTTTTTGTAACATCGTGTAATCGAAAGGCCTTCATAGTTTTCTTCTTCGGCCACCTTCCACAGTGGACCACGATTGCTTTTTCTTAAGCCAAAAACGATATTCTTTGCCGCATTAACAGCCACCGCGGGTAACAACCTCACGGATTCAAGGATGATACAGGCATAAGAAAACATAATGCAACAAGGACCTGGAAGCGGACATCCAGACATGAACGATCTACCTCCCATCATTCCTCGCTGAAATCAGCCCACCAAATGATGCAGGATCACACAAGAACATAAAATAAAAGAAACAAAAGAGTTGTTTAGATTCGGCCTTGGCGAATGACGATAAATGTCCGAAATCAAATCTAAACACTAACAAAGTGAGTGATAATAATCAATCTATGTCGACACGTCTTCGGATTCAGGCGAAATCATAGGCTATTTTTCAGCACATTTTGAAGGCATTTATCGAATGTGTTGTGTGCAATCCGCAACGAAAGGGGAAACGAAACACCAATGGCTTCAGATTAGAGATCGAGTTCAAAGCAAGGTTGATCGAAGATGTATACAAGCACGGCCTTGGATTCGAGTTGAATCAAATTCGATCCTAGTCTAGGACATGTTCTCTCGGTTCTTTTACTCCTCCCTCAAAAGAGGGCATTACGGGGAAGATAGGTTACCTGATTAGTGAAGCAAGGCGAAGCTACGAAGATCGATGAACGAAACTTGGAAGTTCAACAACAATGAAGATTGGCACCAGCGAAGGAATCTCGAATGGGAGTTGAGTCACTTCGGGCCTGCATGATAATGCTCCCGGGAACACTTGTTTCTGTTTTTTTGTTCTCGGGAACAAAAACGCGTTTGGTAAATTTTTTGTTCCAGGGAACAAATTTATTCCTTGGAACAGATTTGGAGTAGAAATCAGAAACAAGAAAAAGTTGTTTCTTGTTCCGGGAACAATTTCAAGAAACACTTTTTTTTTCCTTTCTTTTTTTCCTTTTTTCTTTCTCTTTTCTTTTCTTCTTCTTCTTCCTCTTCCTCTTCCTTCTCCCACCCCTTCGCTGCCCCATCGCCGCCGCCGGGCGAGGTCCGGCGAGCTCGCCGACGCCTCGCCAAGCCAGGGCGAGGTCCGGCAAGCTCGCCGGAGCCTCGCCCGACCACGGCGAGGCTCGCCGACGCCTCGCCAAGCCGGGCGAGGTCCGGCAAGCTCGCCGGAGCCTCGCCCGACCACTGGCGAGGCTCGGCCTCGCAGATTTGGGTGAGGTCGAGCCCGGCCCGAGTCACCGGCGAGGCTCGGCCTCGCAGATCTCGGCGAGAGCCTCGCCCGGGCGGCACACTGGCCGGGCGAGCCTCGCCCGAACACCGATGAGGCTCAGCCTCACAATCTAGGCGAGGTCGAGCCTCGCCTCCCCTCCCCTGGCCACCAGTGAGGCTCGGCCTCGCAGATCTGGGCTAGGCCGAGCCTCGCCCAGGCAGCGCTTGGCCGGGCAAGGCTTCGACCCAGCTCCGGCAAGCTCACTAGAGCCTCACCGACGGCGGCCAACAGGGAGGAAAAAAAAAGAAAAAGGAAAAATAAAAAAGAAAAATAAAAGAATCAAAAGAGTGGAAATTTTTACCAAATGCATTTCTTTTCCCGGAACAAAAAAAATTTCAGTTGCTAATGCCTTCAAATGCTCAGAAACTGTTCTCAGGAACAGAAACATTGCTATGCAGACCCTTCGTTTCCGACCGAGGAACGGAGCAGGGTGAAGGCCTGATGCACGGCATCAGAAATGGCCGGTGATGGCGGTGATCGGTGTTTGAACTCTTTCTTGGACGTCTATTTCTCACGCCTTCTCTTTCGTCCTAGAACGAGCCAAAGGAAAGAAGAAATGGACTGGGGTCTTTTTCCTTTGTTATTTATTATTTATTTATTATCTCGCCATCTTTACTATTGTACTTTTACAAGAAAGAAAATTTAAATGGTTGACCAAATCTTGGGTTTCAATAAGCTCTTATGGTTACTGATGCACACATTCGATCTCAAGCTAACACAAAACTTAATCATGAAAATTTCGATAATAGCTGCACACGACATATGGGAAAAGTGAAGATTTCCGTCAAGTGGACGAAACCTATCAAAAGGAAAGGATTTGCATTTTCTACTTTATGCATTCTTGTTTGTAGTGACTCGGATTATTTTGCATCCTCGAAATGTTGCATGTCCCTACATTATGATTTGATAGATATTGCAATTTTGTGGTTCGTATCATCTTTCAATCGGAGGACATATCTACATGATAGAGATGGATCCATTAATGTCAAACTCCATGTAAACTCTAGCGGAAATCTAAATTGATGTAAAGATTCATTCACCTGTGCACCGTACCATCATCTTGCTAGTTTAGTTAATAGTTAGGAGCCTAGCGTCTCATTGAGTTTAAAGCTGTTTTGAGCAAGTAGGCTAATTCAAGGAATTTGGTGCTTTAACCCTAGTAGAAAATGGCATGCCTTTACTAAAGTCTTTACGGAGATGTAAGTGGAATTGCCACACGCACACTAGGAAAAATTGATTGCGGAAGGAGAAGACCGTACTTTTTCTTTCCCATGGAATGAGACACATTTTCTTAAGGGATAAGTGCATTGAAAGTCCTAATACTTTCAAAAAGTGTAATTAAATCATAAAATTTGTCAAATTGATTAAATTAAGTCCTTTTATTGATAGCATTTTTTAAAAATTTTAAGACTCAATTATACTTTTATAATAAGTTTTATGACTTGATTGCACTTTTTAAAAGTTTTAAGATTCGTTTGAACTTTCGTGATAAATTTTAGGACTTAGTTGCATTTTTAAAGTTTTAGGACTCAATTGCACTTTTATGACAAGTTCTTTGACTTCTAATGCACTTATCCCTTTCCTTAAACTCTAGAATCCTATATTAATCTCCTGAGATTATTTGAAATGTAAGAACAACTCATTTTTTTGACAAGAATAGCTTGTTCTTCTCAATGGGTCTTTGAACAATTATTTGGAACTCATCCTAGCTAAATGTCCCATATCTAGCATCAAGAACAAGTTCACTGCTATCAATTGTAGATACATCAGCCTCCTTCGTAGACTGTCGACGGAAACTCTGTCTCAAGTGCATGTCTTCATGCAGAGGCACCTCGGACGTCAGTAAACAGGTCGTGTTCGAATATCGATGTTAGTGTTCTTTTCATAGAGGTCACATATACTTTGGTGGTCAACGAGAAAAGCGACGTGTACAATTTCGGTGTAGTTGCATTGGAGACCATAATGGGCGAGCATCCAAGAGAGATCATATTAGGTTTATGGACATCAATGGAAGAACATGGAATGTTGCATCAAATATTAGACTCACGTCTGCCTTATCCAAGATAGAGTTCCACGGCGAGAGACAGAGTCTTAGCCATCGCTGTAGCGGTTGCATGCTTGAGTTCCGAGCCCAAATTACGGCCAACGATGAAACAAGCGTCCGAGGCTTTTCTAGCTCAAAAGTTATTATTGGCCAAGCCCCTTCACGAAATTTCATTGATTGAGCTTCATATAAATTGAGAGGTGTGGTCAAGAGACAATAGGTCTGAAACTTCACTGAGACTCGAAGGATGAAATGTGGGTTTTCAGCGTGGTTATAAGCTATAACAGCAGGATCCCTTATTTTGTTGAATGAGATTGGAGTTAGAACTTCGTCTATGGGTATATCTTATGTCACAGGTCTAATATCAATGGCAAATTGACTATAGTCCAGGTGCAATACAGCCTTTGGATCTTTTCGTGATAACATGATTGATGAAGTGATTATTCAGGTCCATCATCAACCAGGATCATAGCTCTGTAATTGTTTGCTAAATCAATGTAAGTAATCAAACAATCGACTATCATTATCTAGAAATGGGGGCATCTCTTTGCAACAAGCATCCCCCATTCTCGCTTTGCGAGAAACTATATTCGTTACTGAAAATGACTGCTGCTAACTTAATATAATTGAAGGAAAAGCCAAGAAGTGTTGAAAATCAACCAAATTAGACACTCCACACGAGGATTCATCGACAAGACTCTAAGATAATGTGTCGTCGACGGGACTAGGCTATATGGCATTTGGCTTCATAAGGCTATTCATTGCACACGAGTTGGAAACTTTTTTCCTTATTAGAAGACTTACTCGGTGAAGAAAGGACTGAAAATTGTGCAATGTCTTCTATAGATGTGATGGATGAAGATCCTAGTGTGTTTGGATGATGATGATTGGATAGTTGAGTCTGGGTGCTCAAACCATCGATAGAAGCTATCAAGCATATCAAAGTACAACGACAAACGAGCAATTGTCACCGCAAACAACTCAAGGTCGTCAATCACCCACATTGACTAGATGGTAATAACACTCCAGTTCACATAAAAAAAAGTGCAAAACATGCATCACGTGTTGGGAATGAAGAAAAACCTCCCGTTGGTACTAGAACTTATAAACTTGTGTAATTAGGTGGTGTTTGACTCGAACATGTTAAGGTGCACCACAGTTTGGAATCCATCAATATGCTAATCATGGAAAGACGTCGATTAGAGTCTATTTACATGATGCCAGCATAGGTGGCATACATGGACAAAATTCAAAAAAGCAAGATGCCTAATTTATGGAATGCTCAACACAGAGTGTAAGTGACCATAAGTCAAAGATGATGATGAAGAAGGTTATTCTAAAGGGTCTTCTCCCGCTAGATGTTCAAGAAGATGTAGTATGTGTTGGGTATCAAGCCAATATGCCTCTCCAACTCATCCACTCATATGTTATTGAACCAACAAAGCAACCATCAGTCAAAAGTTAAAAAAGTACATGATAACGTTCATCAATGATTTCTTCGAGAATGTCTAAGTTGATTTGATTAGAAAAAACAGAGGCATTAAACAAATTAAAGGAGTCTTTTAAAGTAGAAAAAGAAGTAGGCAAGGAAAAACAATGCCTTTGTATTGACAATGTGGGTGAGTATATATCACATAAATCTATAAAGTGTCTATAGAAGTGTATGACACGGGAATAGTTTACATGTTTGAGTATACCACAACAAAATGGAGTTGCCAAGAGAAAGAACCAAATATGACAAAGACTTGTAGAAGCGTGTCTCATGCTAATGTTACATCAAGGTTTTGGGCCAATTGTATGAAGATGATGGCACACTTAAAAAATAGACTACTCTAAGTCGGGTTTGGTTTTATGACACCATATGAGAAGCTGTGGAATCGCAAACCCATGGTAAATCACTTTAGAGTATTTGGAGGCATATGTTTTGCCTTCATACTAAACGAATCAAGTTCAATGCGACGACGGTTCTCTACTTATTTGTGGGCTATGATGAGCAAAGAAAAAGGGAGGAAGCATTGTAATCCTATAACGTGCAACGTTACACTTCTAGGAACCTGGTATTTTTTTTTTTTTTGATCAGCAATAATACTTTGCATTACGATTGCATAAAGTGAGTTTGTGAAAGGGGGAAATCCATACATAAATTTTGCAAAAGAGGATAAGGGGGTTGCGAAGCCAATTTGCTGGGAGGGTTTGATTGCGGTGGGCTCTTGCGGTCCAATTTGCACTTCGTTCTTCTCGCGTGGGCTGTGTAATTGAACCCAAGGTAATCTTCGCATCAGGGCCCTGCAATCTGCGACTATTGATTGGGCTGCCCAGGAAGGGTTGTCCAAGCCCGTGACTCCTCTGAAAACAGTGAAGCTGTCGGTGGAGATTGTGACTTTCAGCTCACATGGGGAAGTACAGCTGCGGGAGTTTAGTTCCGCTTGAAGTGCTTCTTTATTCTATTCCGTGAGCCACAGCAAAGCAGTCCTCAGCGCTAGGGTTTCACCCACCACTGCAAATGGCGCGTGAATTGCCCGAGTGAAGCCACCAATGAGCACTCCTGCCTCATTTCTGCAGGCACCTGCAACAGATCCGGTGAGTGTGGTCTCTGTCCAAGAGCAATCCACGTCTAATTTTAGCTCGTTGTTTTGCGGAGGAATCTAGTTCCGTGTAGTAGCTTCGTCCGTCTCTATTGGTGTGTTGTGATGCCAGTTCCATTTTGCAAATAGGTTGGCCTCTATTTAGGCGTTGTCAAGAGCTGCTCACGGTTGGGGTGGTCGGCCTTGGAAGATGGCAGTGTTTCGTTGTTTCCAGATCTGCCACAGGCCTCCAGCAAACAAGGCTTTCGACGATGGGTCTCGTGTTGCGGTGAGAAATTCATAGATCCATTTGTCTATACGGCTGATGTGTGATGGGTTTATGTCTACGTTTATGCACTGTTCAGACCATATATCCTTTGTCCAATTGCATAATATAAACGGATGTTCCATGGTTTCGGGTTCTTTGCGACAAATGGCACAAATTGGATCGTGTCTCAGCTGCTTTTTGTATAGATTTTCTGTTGTGGGGAGGGCGTTGTTGCATATGCTCCATAGAAAAAGTCTGATTTTTGGGTAAATACGTAGTTTCCATTCTTTTGTCCATAAAGCATGAGGTACCTAGTAGGAGGAGGTGGGGTTTGCTGCTGCTGATGGCCCATTGTTGTTATGGATACTGTTGTAACCACTTTTGACCGTGTAGTCTCCCGAGTAATTTGCTGTCCATCTTATCTTGTCTGGTGTAGGTTGTAGCCCCAAAGGAATCGCATGAATTTCCTTTACCACACTTTCAGCAAATAATTCGATTAGTGTACTAGTGTTTTGTCTAAACAGGGGTCTTGGCAGTTTGCTGGGCCATATAGATAGCCTAAGGGTAGCCACCCGTCCTCCCTAATTCGAATGCTTTTCCCGTCTCCAACTATCCATTGAGTATATGGTTCCAGAACTTCTCTCCCCGCTAATATGCTTTTCCATCCCCAAGAGGATTGTTGCTTGTTTTGTGCCATCCAAAAGTCTCCACTTGGGAAGTAGATACTCTTTAAAACTCTGCTCCATAAGGCATTTGGCATTTGGAGTAGTCTCCAGGCTTGTTTTCCCAGCATGGCTATATTGAACTTTGTTAAGTCCCGAAACCCGAGTCCTCCATGATCTTTTCTAGATTTTAGATCATCCCAGTTTTTCCAGTGTATGCCCCTTTTTGTTGCGTGTTGTTTCCACCAGAAAGCTGTCGTTTTTGCTTCAATTGCTCTGCATATGGATATTGGAATTTTAAAAATAGACATAGCATATTGGGGGATTGCCTGGATAACAGTTTTTAGGAGGACTTCTTTCCCTGCCTTTGATATCAACTTCTCCTTCCACCCTTCTAGCTTACTCTCCACCTTTGTGAGTATCCAGTTAAACATATGCTTTTTAGTTTGCCCCCAATCAGATGGGATACTAAGGTATTTCCCTATTTTTTCAATGAGGGGAACCCTTAATTCTGCTGAGATACTCTGTTTTAGTTGCTATTGGCACTCTTTACTTAGGAAAAGACCCGATTTATTTAGGTTGATGGCTTGTCCCGAGGCATAACAGTACTGGTTTAAGATGCCCGCCAAGTTTTGAGCTTCATTTACTGTCCCATTCAGAAAAAAAGATAGCATCATCGACAAAAAGTAAGTGGGATAGGGTTGGGCAAGTAGGGTTCAACTTTATCCCCTTTATAGTGTCGTCCTCCACAGCTTTAGACATCAGGACAGTTAGTGCATTTGCTACAATGATGAAGAGATAGGGTGAAAGGGGGTCACCTTGTCTGATTCCTCTCGAAGGGGTGAAGGTCATAGAGGATTCTCTATTAACCAGAGTATTGAAGCTTACAGTTGATATGCAAAAATAAATCCATTGGATCCATTTCTCAGCAAAACCCATAGTCCTCATGTAGTCACAAAGAAAATCCCATTCAATTCTGTCATATGCTTTTTGCATGTCAAGTTTCAAGACAGCCTGGAATTTTCTTTTTTGTTTCCTGATTCTTAGTTGGTGCAGAACCTCTTGAACAGTGAGAATATTATCTTAAATTTGTCGATCACTCACAAAAGCACTTTGTTCCATTGATATAATACTAGGGAGCCACAGTTTCAGCCTGTTTGCCAATACTTTTGCAATAATTTTATAGATGAAGTTGCACAGGCTAATAGGTCTGAATTGGGAGACATTTTCCAGGTTTTTTACTTTTGGGATAAGGGCTATATTTGTCTTGTTTAGTTCTGGGTCAAAGTTACCTCAGCTAAAGAAAGAATCCACCATTTTAAAAAGGTCTTCATGATATATTGACCAGTTTTTTTGATAAAAGATCCCATGTAGACCGTCCGGTCCCGGTACTTTAGTAGCTCCTAGCTGGAAGACAGCTATTTTAACCTCCTCTTTTGTGACCTGTTTTATCAACTCCTCATTCATCACGTGTGAGACTACATGGGGACATTAGGCAAGGATCGGCTAGTAGCTTCTAGTGCCCATCGATGTGAAAAGTTTCTCATAGAAGTCTTGAATGTGGTGTTTTAGGGCTGCTGGGTTTCGGCACCAGGTTTGGTAATCTATCTTCAGCATGGTAATCTTGTTTCGTTGACGTTGTTGAATAGTCAAAGCATGGAAATTCTTGGTATTTTGGTCCCCCCATTTCAGCCAATTAATCCTGGACCGCATACCCCAATACATTTTTTCTTGGCGCCATAATTGGTCAATTTGAGTAACTAGAGCTTTAAAATCCTCCCTATTTGATTCCTCATCAGCATCATTTGTGAGTTGTATAAGTTGTGATTTCAGCTTTGTAATCTATGTATGAGGATTCTAGAATTTTCTCCTGCTCCATTCACTCATTGCTGTCACCACCTTCTTTAGCATTTCTACCAAGTGATCCTGCCGTGTGTTTTCTACATTCCACAAGTTCTTAATTAAATCTGCACAATCTGGGTCATCCAGCCAAAAAGCCTATAGTTTAAAGCTCTTTTTCCTTTTTTTGTGCTGCTTTTCCAGGTCTAGGAGGATCGGGCTATGATCAGACCCTATAGCAAGCAAAGCATATGCTTATGCATGGATGAACAAGATTCGCCATTCAAGGTTGCACACCGCCCTGTCCAGCCTCTTCTTCACTAGGTCAGTACCTTTTTTGTTGTTTGACCAGGTATATGCACACCCCTTGCTTTCAATATCCATTAGAGAGTAATTATTTAGGAAGTCTCTAAAGGCCTGAATTCGATAACGATCTACTTCCTGACGCTCGACCTTCTCTCAGTGATAAAGGACTTCATTGAAGTCTCCAATACATAACCAGGAGAGGGTATTGCTAAGGGTTGTAGAGCTTAATGTGTGCCACAAGTGTTGTCTCTCCTGAAAAATTGTGGACGCATGTATGAATGTGATTCGCATGATTTCTTTGCTATTGTAACTTGTTCCTTTTATGTCAATAAAGTCCCCCGCGCTAGTTTATACTTCCACGTTCACCTCCTCATCCTACATTAATGCTAGATCGCCCGCTATGCCAATCGATTCAATTAGGTAGGAGTGAGCGAGCTTTAGACTTCTCCGGACCCTTTCAACAACATGTTCTTTATTTTTGGTTTCCATCAGGAAAACCAAGTTAGGCTTTTCCTGAGCCACTAGGGCTCTAAGGTGACGAACTGTCAAGGGTGTGCCCAACTCTTGACAGTTCCAGCTCAAAATCTTCATCGCTGCTATGGTGGCTTATTAGGGCTAGCCACCAAAGCCCGTGATTTGACCCCTTCCCATAGTTGAATCGGGGTATCCAGAAGTTGCTCTTCATTCATTGCTACACCAGTAGGAATTTTCTTCTCATATGGACTAGCACGTTTTTGTTTCTTTTGTACTGGGGTTTTGTAATGAGTTTTTCCTTTCTTTGCTTGCCCCAAACTAGAGCCACTTTTTGCAGCATTGTGGCAAAGTAAGAGAGTTAGGAAAATTCTCTTTCCTTTGTTAATTTCATTCTGTTCTATTCCCTCCATATTTGTGATAGTACCAAGTTGAACAGGTTTTTCTAAGATGATAGCCAGTTGATTTTGTTCCTCTTCTGCTGTTTTTGGGCTTTCCTTAGTGAGTTCTTGGATGGGGGTGGAGGCAACAGCTTCATCATCAGCAAAAATCTCCAGCTTGCCATAGAAAGCCTTCTAGAATTGGCTTGTTTCTTTTATTTCTGCCTTGAGCCATGAGGCATATCGTCTCGGTTTATCCTGAGGTAGGCCTGATTCTTCATAAAGCACCTCTGGACAAAAATTTGCATAATGCCGAATTTTGCCCCAAGAGTAGTAGAAATGAGGGAGCCTTTCGTATTTAAAATCTAACCACCACTTCTTGTTGCCAAAACTTATTAAAGTTCCTGTTTGCAATGGTTTGGACAGGTTTAGCTGGACTTTTGCCTTACCATTTTTGCGGGAATTGGGTGTTTTTGCTTCAAATTTTATCTCCTCAACTTCTCCCAGTTTTGCAACAATTTGACGAACAAAAGCATCATTCAATTTGGCTCTAGGCAGACTCAGTATGTATACCCAGAATGCATAATGCGTGAATTCATAGTAATGCTCCGGTATAGTGGGGTCCCCTTCTTTTAAAACTAATAAGTTACTAGCAAAAGACCATGGGCCACCATCTAGAACTCGTTTCTTTTTCTCTACTGAGTTGAAAAGGAATGTGAAGAAACCTGGTTCTATAATCTCACATTGCACTGTTTCTGTTTTCGAAGCTTTCCTCATTGTGTTAAGAAAGGCTTGGACATTTACATTTGGCTTGGAATGTAGTTTTCCATACAGGGTTCTGTTAATTACTTGTTGTTCTTCTGTAGAAACCTCCTCATCCAGCTTAGTAATCACAGATTCAAACCACATATCTCCCATCCTTCTATAGAGAGCTGCCATTCGGAGGTTGTTTTCTTCCATTTCAGAAGGTTTGTTAGACCTGGGTTTATTTGGGAAGCTAGAAGCATCGAAATTTGATATGGGGTTGGGGGTTGTCTTGGTTTTGGGAGTTAGGGCAAGGAGTGAAGGGAGCTCAGAGGTAGGTTGTTTAGTTTATGCACTGTTACCTTGTAGGAGAGCTGGCTCGCAGCTTTTGAGACCGCAGATTGAGGGCATGTAGGAAGACATCAAAGAGGCAAGCAGCTATGGAGTCCACCGTCAGAGGAGGCTTCACAAGCTAGGGCATAGAGATGAAGGCCATTCTAGAAGTTCCGAAACCGTAGCACCCTTGTGGTAGCCGAAACTAGTCAGGGGGAGGGTGGATAGCTACTGTCATGGCTGAAATTTAGAAAGGTAGGGTAGGGGAATTAGGGTTTTTCTATCACCAAGAAGGGATAGGGAGAGAGCTCACACTTGGTGAGAGAGCAGATTACATTCTGTGCGTTTGCAAAGCCTAGGAACCTGGTATTTAACAAAGCGTCATAGTGGGGATTGTCACGAGCACTTATACTAGATTTAATACAAGTCGAAGAGGTACAAAAAAGAATATAAGAAGATAATGGGCCTCATAAGGCCCAACCAATTGAAAAAGTAGCCACATAAGGTGAACCCATAGAAGGAGTCAAAGCACAACTGCATAAACAAAATCAAAGAATCCATGGTCGGCAGTTATACATTTGACAAAAGCGATAGAGCTTTGGCCAAGTCAGATGAACAAACTTGAAGAGTAATCTCCTCAGCTAAGGAGGTCAACAAAGCAAAGGAAATAAAATTTAAATATGCAAATGCAACTTAGGAAAAGTCTACACCAACTAATTGACTACCTTGTAGAGCTCCACTGCGATAATTAACCAACCATACGGTTGGCAAGATCCTGATATTCCCACAAGAAGTAAGCATGTGGAAATACATTATTACTTCTTGCATGAAATAAGTGTTACTGGGAGGGAGTACATAAAGACAATTGATCAAGTTGTAGATATTTTCACCAAAGGACTTGGCACTACAAAGTTTGAAGAGTTCCAATAGCATCTTGTCATAATTGCCAGATCCACACTAAGAGAAGAGCAGTGGTGATGGGGAACATTGAAAAAAAGTTGCACCACCTCTGCACTCCAAAATTCCGACTTTATCTCTTTGTTTATTTAGATTTTTCTTGGTACGAGATATTTTAGAAGAAGAGTATAGAAATTGTGTAACTAATAGATTGTCCACATAGTATTATTAGTAATCGCTAGAATTAACTAAGGAGATGAATTTCTAAAATTATCTCGAAGGTAGAACCACCTCCATGTTTGGGCCATAAATAGACACCAAGTGCCTCCCATTTAAGCACGCGTGTGCGAAAGAAGTCCTAAGCAATATCTCACAGTGACAAAGAATTATAAAAAATATATAATTGTGAGATTTTGTGGAGAGTGCTCATGATAAAAAGACTATGTTTTCTTTAATTGAACATTGTGTCTTTCTATACAAGGCGGGTCATGGCCGAGAAGAATTGTCGATTAAATGCATCGGTTCATAGGGCTCTCTCAGCATAAATAATGCAACTAAAGCCTCAGCATAAATAATGCAACTAAAGCCTGCTTTACTTCTGACCCAAAAAAAAAAGGGAAAAAGAAAAAAAGCCTGCGCTACTTCAATGAATTCCTACCTAGTAAATGATTAAATCTCCAGGACGACAATTGTACGTGTTATATAACTTTTCGCACTCGAGTTGCTGCTTCCTCGATGAGCACAGCACATGCCAAGCGTTACTACTGTTTCAACGAAAAACTGAATCCACTTGCATGACTTTCGTACGAACATTAAATATTCGAACTTTGAATTGCATGTAACGTAACATTCCAGTGATGGTGTAATAAGCCCCCGACAGCAGGAAAAATTAGACTCACAGTAAACTTTTGCTCTGTTTCCATCTTGGATGAGCATAGATACTAATCTGAAAAGTTGGTTACAAAACTTTGTGTGAAGCATAGATCAGTCTAGTAGGAGGGACTTTACCTTCGATGTCTCACCTCAAACGTGAGAGGTTACTATACCTGCCTATTTGGTGGTAGTCAGAACCGAAGTTTTGACATGATGTCTACCTTCACCACCAACGCCCCACTTAATTCCCAATCAATCTTTTTCTTTCCAATTGGAAGGAATAAGCCAGCATTACTTCAAACCCAAAAAAATGGAAAAAGCCTGCGTTACTTCAATGAATTCCAACCTGGTAAATGATTATATTTTCTGGACGACACTTGTACACGTTATATAACTTTTCGCACTTGAGTTGCTGCATACTTGATAAAAATATCGATGAGCAGAGCACGTGCCAAGCTTTACTACTACCTCAACGAGAAACTGAATACACTTGTATGACTTTCGTACAAACATTCAACTTTCGAAACTTTAAATTGTATGTAACATAGCCTCCCAGTGATGGTGTAATAAGCCCCCAACAGCGGGAAACATTAGACTCGCAGTAAACTTTTGCTCTGCTTCCATCTTGGATGAGCAGGAATAGTTTGCAGCAAAATATTAATGTCTCGATCCCGATTCTATATTGACCTTCCTACATGTGTATTCTTTACTTGATCTTAGAACTCCACTCTTCAGTTTCCTGTGTTTCCGCCATCATTCCTCCTTCTGTCATGCGCCATCTTCCTTTCCTGTTGAGCTACTGGGACTGCTGAACGATCACACTTGTGGTCGACGGGCTCTCGCTCAGCACGATCTCATAAATGTCTTGGTAAGAGTCCATCCCTGTGGTCAAAAGCTGCCGAACATGCTGCCGCCGCCACGCCACCTCCACGAGCTGAGGAATAGATTGCTGAATAGACTGTGTCAAAGAACTGGTCCCTCTCATTCTGGTTGTAGCCCGAGTCTTTCGATGAGATCCTGAACTCCACGAATAGGAGCGGCTTGCGGAGAACATTCTGCGCATCCTGAATGTGAGTGTTCACCCAATTGCTGAGGAAGGAGATTTGGTTTCCTTCACTCGGGTCGGACAACCTGTTTGTCAAAGATAGATACGAACATGTAATTTATCGTCATGCAATAAGATAGTAGTCACATTGGGTTTGGCATTTTATCTGGCGTTGTAATGCCAGCATAGTACTTATACTCACCATTGATCAGGATATGAGTGAACCATCGCAAAGTCGATACCAGGGATCTGATTATTTTCGATGAAGTCCACGTTGGTGGAGCTTATCAGATCTGGGAGCTATAGTCTTTGAGTGTACCGAAGTTAAAATGACATGGAAGTGCAGATTTCTGTTTGCTCGAGGATGTAATATGTCCAACTTGGATGAATATTTTTAATTGGGCAATTCCATGATTTTGCCTTACTAGTGATACAATGAAACTTTCAAGTATAGATGAGACGATATATGTCCAACTTCACACGCCACCAACAGAAATGAGTTTCACATTTGGCTTTTGCCCATGTGTCACTCATCCATACATTCAATGAGGTACGGTCATATTTGTCTGACTGAGGTACAATTATGAGCATCATCTATATATATTTGTAGTCAAGTTTTTACGTAGTTAATGCCCATATCAATAATCAACCAATTAAAAAAAGGGTATGCTTTCACTTGGGCACAATATAACAAAAGTCAACCGGTAAAAAGCCAATCAATTTATCGTATGCATCAACTAGCATCGAATGCAACAGATTGGGTTGATCAACTGGTTGGTTATCTTGAATATCCTAAATTTATCCGATAAAGGGAAGACATTGGTCACTTATTCTTTTTACAATTGATTAATCGAAAATCCATTGCAATCGATTCTTCTTTCAAGTAATTTTTTTTGCTAAAGCTCAATTCAATTATTTGCGAATTTGACACCCACCGGCGGGCTAGCTAAGTCAGTTCGGCTTTGGGACCGCCCTCCACAAGGTTCTGGGATCAAATCACACAGTTGGCTAACGCGTCTTAGGTGGGGGGTCAGGGTGGTGGGCTTCTCTGCTAGCTCCCCCCTAGGTACTGACGCTTGGTCTAAGGTGCACGCGAGCTCTACGGACCGTGGGCTAGCACGCGTAAGTGAGTCGGGCTTGGTGGATCTTGGGCATAAAAAAAATAAAAATTATTTGCGAATTTGACCAATGTAGTAACAATCGTCACAATAATTTACCAAGGTTTTATCTTACTTCGATTTGAGAAATACCAACATTTCTTTACACTTCATGATGACTGACTACTTTAATAATATGTCAACAACATTTATACTTATGCTTCCAAAGACCTTTGAATTTACTAATTTTCATTCAAAATTACGAAGCTTATTTTGATTGGCATACCAACTAACGCTTCCTACCCCTCAAGAGAGGAAATAGGTTTAAACGTATTGCCTAAAAGACGGCTCAAAACTAGGGGCGAGCTCTCCTAAGCTCATATCTCGTGTGATATTGGAGTGTTCATAAAAAGCTTTAAATGAGGAGTCATCACTAGCCTATTGGGGTCATTTGAAAACCAAATGAGACATGTGAATCTACCTCACTTTCTATGCAACTAGAAAATTTAGGGTTGGGGACTTGATTACACTAATTAATCAATTAGTGCAATTTCAGTATATAATATTGTTCATTTGAAAAAGATTTTTGTCAAATAATTTGGATTGATTTTAGACCTATCTATTAACATATGAGATGATTATGCAAGTGTGTAATCATTAAAATCAACAATCAAAAGAAATATTAAATAAATTGTAAGGGGAAAACAAGCATATAATTTATTAAGAGTTAAATAAATGCCAATCCTAACTAAGCTAAAGGGAAGCCATAATCATCATATCAATAATTCGTAATTAAGGGTATTTGTCTCTAACGATAATTGAAATCCTAAAATAGAGTCTTAAGGGCTTCTTCAACTTCGGGCACAATCTTATATTAAAATGCTCCACTTTTTAAGAGAAGATTACCCAAAACTATTTTTTTAAAGCTTTTTGGGGGATTCCTTTTCTTTTTTTTTTGGAATATTTTGGAATTTTGTAAAATTTTTATGAATTTTCGAATTTTCATTTTCATTTTTAAATTTTTTAAAGAAAATTTTAATTTTTTTTTAATTTTCCGAATTTAGAATTTTCTTAAAATTTTTGGATTTTCGAATTTTTTAAAGTTTTTCTTAATTTTTGAATTTTCTTAAAATTTTTGAACTTTTGAATTTTCGAAATTTCGAAAATTTTAAACCTAAATATGATTTATTATTATTATTTAATACTCTTTTTCTTTTCTTTTAAATTTTTAAATATTATTATATTCGGGAAGACGGGTGCGGACCCGTAAAACCGGTCCGACCTGCTAACCCGATCCAATGACTCGGATCCAACCTCTTTCAAATAAAACCCTAATTTTTAAACATTATGTTTTTAATTTCTATTTTCTATTATTATTGTTCTTTTCTTTTCCTTTTCTCTTTTCCTTTTTCACTTTTTTCTCTCATCTCCCTGTCCTCTCTTTTCCTTCCCCGAGCGTGTCTTCATTTACGCAACACCCTCCCCGAAACTTCCCCAGGATCTCACCTGCCAAATACTCAGGCCTCCTAAGCAAAAGCCAGCAAGGTAGACACTAAACCTTCGTCGATTTCACTGAAGACACCAGACTGGACGCTTGTTATTCATCACCCGATCCCCCACGCCCTCCCTGCAAGAAGCACCACTGGCCTCCATCCCTCACCGGAACAATGAGCTCAAAACACACCACACGCAAAAGTAACCGTGAAGGAATGAAGCAAGAAACGTGACCATGACATACAGAAACCCACAGAACGTGAGCAAGAGTACCACAGTTCGAGCAAGGCAGCCATGACATTAGTAGACATCAAATAGACATTTCGTCGGACAATTGACGGGCGTCGACCGAGGGGAGGCAAACGATAACTTAACGGGGCATCAAAACGCGAGCAAAATAGACATAGGCAACTAAGTGGGGTCTAGAAGCAAGAAAAGGCAGCACCGTTGGAGTCGGGACTCGAGCAAGCCGAAGCCGCGCGAGCCTCTGTCCGGCGGGCTCAAAACAGAGCAGCACGGAGCGCTACCTCGCTTGAGCGATGGGGGTCCTAACCGGCTCGATGACGGCGACTAACAGGCGAGCCGAGACAGACCGGACCATGGCCAGCCGCCCTAGCGTCGCCGAGACGAGGTCCTCGGACCGAAGAGGAGTGAACTCAAAGGAAGACTCACCGGAGAGAAAGGACGCCAGGAAGCGGAGTCTCGGGAGCGGCCAAGCTGCTTTCCTACTCTCTACTCTTGATCGTTCGCTCTAATCTCACTCACGGTACCCTCTCTCTCGCTCTCAGCCTAAAACCTCTCCCAAGCCGCTCTTGCTCTCTCTGTTTTTTTCCCTCTCCTCGCTATTTTCCACCGAAGAAGCTCTATCCCCCCCTTCCTCGGTCCTTCTTTTAAACTTGCTCCTCTCCCTCTCTCCAAGGACTACGTCAGCTGCTACCAACGGGTCCGGTACCGCACGACATTCCCCTGCTGCTCGTCGTCGTACTGTCCTCCGTCCTTCGGCTTCTTTTGTCGGAGGCCGTCGTCCAAGCGGAGGGGAGAAGAAGAAAAGAGGAGATGGGCCGGGGGAAAGGGAGGAAAAGGAATGGGCTGGGCCAGCCCAGGTGGGGAGAGGGAGAAGGGAAAAGAAGAAGGGGCCGGGCTTGGTTGGCCCTGGCCCGGCCCTGCGGCGTTTTTGTTTTTTGTTTTTAATTTAATTTTAATTATTTTAAAAAATTAGTACTATTAATACAAATGTTCCTAATGTCTATGTGATGCAATTTAATATTATTATTTTTTGCTTTGGATTAGGAATTAATCCTTAATTTTCAATGTAATCAATAAATGATTAAATAGATCATCAAAATTCAAGCATCAATACTAACATATGGCATGTTGACACATCAAATTACATTAAAGGCATGGGTGACTTGAAGAATAAATGTTGGTAGATTATTAAAGTCGTTTGATAATTTTGGAAGTAGAAAGAAATGTTTATACTTCCCAAAACAATGCAAAAGATAAAAAGTTGGTATGTGACTATAATTAATCGGTATTTTAATTTGATGAATATCGGTAATTTGGTCAAATTGAGGCCAGTGATTTCGAATAAAATTTAGTAACCTCAAAGACATTGGCAAACGAGACTAGGTAAGCAAGTTTCTAGCAATTTTTTGTACCAATAATATTTGACAATTACGATCTAGATTCAAATTCACTATGTCCCATCGTGAAACAGAGTTACGTATGTATGGCTATGAATGCTTGCAATCTACAAAGCCTTCACTTGTTATATGATAAATGAACTCTATGGCAATGCTTCTCTTTGGATATATGGTGCTAACTATCTGTCATGTGTGCAAGAAAAAGAAGTGAAAGTGGGGATCTTTATGAATATGCTACTTTGATTAATATTAAATCTTCGAATTCATTGTGATAGAAAGCAAGTTAAAGTTTTTAATTTCAGATATAAGAAAGTAAAGATGGTATTGTATCTCCTCGATAAGAGAATTTGCAGAAGCTATGTATGGTGATTGTTGGAAGATACGCATGGTTTTTTGTTTGTTACAAAGATCACGCGTCGACATTTGGTTGTTGCAAGATCGTTCCGATATTAGATCTCGATTCTCAAGATCATACAAAATTGGATCTCGATTTGCTATATATTTTGTTGGTTACATTTTGTACTATAAAAAGGCTGCAAGTGTACATTGTACAACACAATTCAGAATACAATTTTCCCCCTTTCACGAATTCTGTCTCCTGCTTCTAGTTTTGTTACAGTGATGTCCATTATCAACCACTTTCCCCAATAAATCTCACGAAAAGTTGCTCAATTCTGTCAATGATGTTGGCTAAGGCAACGACATATAATCATCACGACAAGCCTATTTGTGACATTAACCAGCTTTTTAATTAATGGAAGTGGTAAGATTATGTTATTTTCAAGGTTTGGCTTGTGCCGATTACATTTTTTTGAAGCGTCACGCCTTTATTATTAGGTGGTCACGGCTTATGATGTTGTGGCTTTCCCTATTGAACTTAAGCGATTTTGTCGGTTGTTTTTTTTCATAATTATACAATGGGAGTCGAGTTTCCTTGTCTGCCGCCTCACTACTAGTTTCACTTTGCTAAGATATTAAAGTGGTTTCACCCTCTATCTTACTGGCAATATCTGTTCTCCAAAAAGCTAAAATGCAGAGCCTTAAATTCTGAAAGTCCACGCTACCGTTATCTTTATAAAAAGTGGAAATGATTCGCTGGACAACAAGCAAGCTAAATAGATCTTCCACGTCCTACATCGAAATTGCAAATGTCCTGTGGATGCAGTTTTCAAGAAATTAGTGGACAATATGGGGAAGTCCAGTGCATCCTCTGCGAATGCAATCGCTCTGTTCCAAAATTCCTATGGCCAGTGCATGTGAAGAAAGTAATGCTGAGGTATTATTTTCAAGCACATGAGGCCACTAGAGATGCAATCTACTAGGCTCTAGAAGAACACGAAAATAATCAACCAGCGTTAATTTATTTCTCTCAAGACCCTTAGACACTTCGAATACGCATTCATTTTATCTAGGTAGCATGTGTCATAAATACAACGACTCATTCGGGGACCCTAATCTAGTTGTGCACCATGAACCTGTCAATAAGTGAAGGAATTTTGCCAAATTGTCAATGGGTGAGCTTTATGCTTTGTAATTTTATGTAGGAATCTTCCTAGTTTATTATGCTAGAGTCACTTTTAAACTATTGGTCTTGTATAAGGGAATCCATCGCCAAGATATATTTTTGAAAAATGGTCATATGTAATGGCCATTTAAGGCCTCATGCAATTCATGTAATGCCCTTGCCTTCAGTTATAAAAGGCGAAGAAGAGCTGCAATAAAATGGTAGTGAACTTCTTGAGATAGTTGTTGCGATTAGAGGTGGGATCGATTGGTGTTACATTGTGGGTCTGGTGATACTTGCCCTTAGGAAGGATTGCTGAGAGAAAGAGTGAACTTTGGTCAGACATCGATGAAGCGAAGCTGCTATTCTGCAATTGGCTCATGGCCATTCCAAAAATAAAAGGGCCCACGTTTGTGTTTTCGAAGTAAGAGGCAAATTTTCGTTTCCATTAGTCTTAGATGAATGGTTTTCCACGAAGCCGAAGTGGAGTATTTCACCTACTTAATATTTTCTCCCACGTTTTATTACATTCAAAACAAAACCAATGACTACAAAGGTTATCACTTTCAGTTTGAGTTCATTAGTAAAATTGTCCCGTCTGATTCCATTCTCTGCCACTTTCTTTCGGCTACCAAACATTCCCCACGATTCGGACACTTTCCCTGTTCTTGATAAGCTCCGCGAAAAGAACAAAGAGGCCGCGTCCAGCCTCCTCTTCTTCAGGTCTACCAAGTCAACCCAAGAGGCGGTGTGTCGCTCCAGCAGACTAAGTTCGATGATCTTGTGTTGGTTTTTAGCTTTACTTGAGGAGAATTCGGTGAAGGGTTCTCAAGTTGAAGGTTCTTGAAATGAGTAGTATGGCGAAGCATGCATTGAAGTACGACATCAAGCTTTTGCCTAGTGATCGTTGCGAATCGTTTTCATTCAGTTTCTTGCTTGTGGGTTTATGGTGTGGCTTCAGCAGGATCTACTAAAGACCCTAAATGTTGTCGTCTTGAATCTGTTACGCAATTTCTTTCCCTGATCTTGATAAGCTCTGTAAAAGAATAGAAATGTTGCGTCCATGTCAAAGATCAAGTGTTAAATCAACATTTTTTGGCCAAGATGATGTATATAGATGCTTTGTTGCAACGATGAGGATTTGGGCAGCATTAGCACAGCTCCTGTCAAATTAGGTTCTGTTATATTGTGCTTATTTGTTTAGCTTATCTGTTTATCAAACTGAAACGTAGATGAACTTCATTTCATAGATGTAGAATCCCTTGTCGGCAGGTTTTTATGGCTTGAATGTCATTCAACGGAGCAGATCTTCCAAGCTCTATGATCTCACTATCTTTGGAAGGAAGTTTATAAAAGTGCTAGGTTTGCCTTAAACTGTGTTGATCTGGAGTATCAGCCAAGAAAAATGCACGATTCATTGAAAGTATCAAATGAACTATGAGAGGTGTAGATCGCATATTTAAGTCTATTTACGGAGCATACTTTGATCCAATCAGGTAGCTTGATCCAACTCTATGCCGTCCAATTTGAAGGATTCTTATGAATTAGAGTTTGCCACCTAGTATAAAGTTGTCTTTGTGCTCCAGAATTCATTCTTTTCATGTCAAAGAAGAGGTATTATCTCATAATCATTATTTTCTTGTTCAAGAAACTGAACGCATTCTATTTTTTATCGATCCAAAATAGTTAATTCGAAGTCTGTTTCTCGAGCTTCTTCCGCTGAGTGGGCAATGCTTTGAGAAGGCTTCATATAGCTAGTCTTTGTACAGCTCTCTGTTGCAAACATCTAAGCTGAGATGGAGAAGACTCTGCAGTGGCTTGTTCCAATGGCCACAAACACAACAAAGTAAGATGGCTAGTACATCTGCACTACCAACTTCATATGCTTTCAAGTTTGCGTTTGTTTCTTTTGATATTTTTGTTTTTGTTTCTGATTGGAGCAGAGCTTATCATGGCTTCAGATGGGTTGGTGAATGGGTGAATACTGGGTTAGTTGAAGTTACCAATACTTTTTGTAATTTTTTTAACTACCGCTTCCACCCGGAACTCCATAGTCATAAAATCATGCTAAACATAGATGATGTGGTGTGTTATTACAGGTTTGAGGTAAACAGGAAACCTCCTGTCACTAGATAAATCGAGCAATGATGTTAAAGACACGTCTGCCAAAGCCTGCTCGTCTTTACTTACTGCTGAAGACTTAAGGATGTTGCAAGACATAAGTGAGACAAAACGGCAGTTGGAAATCAGTAAGAGCTAGGACTTCGACTCCTTCAAGGCTAGGTTGAAGAAGCATGACAAATTGAGCAAGAGTACATAGAGTTTTAAAAGGCCTTGGATGTCATTGATAGAGTCAAACGAATCGAAATGGCTCAAAGGAATCCACATTTCTCTTGATGAAGTAGAATACCCTCTAGGTAAAGACATGGAGATCCCACGTCATGCTTTTGTCTACCATTGTGTACATAGAGTTCTGGAAGACAGTGAACCCTACAGCATCCCTCGTGGATGGCTTCGAAGAATTCGGGGAGTGTTTTGTAATTTTCGTCACTCAAAAGTTCCTCCTATGACGTGGGGGCAGTACAGGTCTGCTTTAGAAGCTAGAGAGATGTGGTTGGGAGAATACGCAAGGGAAGTGAATCATAGTGTACTTTGAGAAGATAATGAAAAGAATACATGACTTTCTTTTGGTGTCTGTACAGAGAGTGAAGTCATACTACTTCAAAATTTTCATTTTTGGCGCATGGAGTTGTTCTTTTTGGAGGTTATGTTGCAGTTTCTTTTCTTTTGTCCTTGTAATTCTTTGTATGGCGTTGAATATGTAAACAATGATACCACAAGAACTCCATTTGTGAACTACACAACGCTAATCGCATGTTAGTGCTTGAGCAATAAGTAAACTTTTCTTCTAAGCATATTTGTTAAAGTTTTTTCTTCGCACTTGTCTTCTCAAAACTCAAATGCAATTCAGTGTGCAAGTTTGAACACGAGACAAGAACAATAGTCTCGATTACCTTGTAGGCTTTCTCCTCCCCACTCTGGGGACTCGATTTTTTGAGATGTTATGCTGATTTTTCATTTTGCCCTTGGTGTGTCCATTTGTGTTGGACTTTCAGGTGCTCTAGATGTTGGACTCGTTGGATGAACTTTGAGCTTGTGGACGTATCAACTTGTATGTTTGAGCTTGCAGACATATCGTGTGATTAGGTAATATAGAGAAATGAAGAACTAAGAATTAGAAACCAAGACACTGGAACTAGTGAACCCCACAGCAAGTTCATAGTAGTAAGGCCCGAGATGTCTAGCCTAATCTATACAAGCAAGCATCAAAGTTAGTAAGGATACTTGCAAATCTGGCTACGAAAGACAAAAGGACAATTTTGAATTTCCTTACGAATGGCTATAGTATTGAGCCTTAGCGATTCATGAAGTTGTACTCTATATTACAAGCTCAAGCATATTAAGATCCACACTCAAAGGAGACTGCAGTTTTCTTTAAGTAGATCAATGAATTGAATTTCAATTCCAAAGTGTTCACACCTGAACAAAAAGCGAGAAAAATTGACAAATTGCGAGGGAGGGAAGTGGCGAATGTTGTCTCAATACGTGTTGACAATTCTTGCAATCCCTGAGCTCGCTGCTGCGATGATCTTCCACATGACCCCCCTTCTCAAATCATGACCCGTTCTCATGACAATCGCAAGGATGGTTGAAAGGTGCTTCAGGCTGTTGAACCCATGCATTATGCATCTCTCTCTGTACAAGCGCCAAAGGCACTAAAAACATGGAATGTCATGAAAATGTTGCGACCCAATATGACAGAACAAATAATTATGATACTTCATAGCAAAGCATACAATTTTCAAAGTTAATAAGAAATCAATAGAGATAAGTTGAGTAATCAATAAGATTATAAGTAAATGGAAGAGGAGACTCTTGAAACTAATAGCTTTTTGCTAAATGGAAACAGAATAGGTAGAACTTTTCTAGCGCTAATATAAATAAATAGGCATTCTGCAAATAATACTGAAGAGTGAAACTACCACAAAAGCCTTCAAGGAAAAATGAATGATTACTAGCTCTAAACTCTTAATTAAGTACAAAAATGCATCTGAGATTCTACTTGCAACTTAATAAGTACCATCGGTGATCACAATTAAGAACAATTGCTCATTTGTGCCTTTAAGGGAGCTTTTGCTGCATGTGTGCGTGTGTTTGTGTCTGTGTGAGAGAGAGTCTATAACCTTCTTTCCTTAGAGACCTAGTCTATAACCTGCTCGTCTTTACTTACCTCTCGAACGTGGACCCTACACCACGTCATTTTACTAAAGACATTTTTATGAGAATTTCACCAATGATGTTGACTGAGAATTTCAAGCTTCCATTTAATGTGATCCCTCACAACTTGTGTTGTTTTCAAGTTTTAGTCCATACAGTTTGTGAAATTCTAAATAGATACTAGAAATCGATTCATGTGAAGTGTCCTACCTTAGCCTATAACATGATCTGGAAAACATGTTGTTGCCTCTAGCTAATATTTTTTGTGGGAAATTTCAATAAAGAATATGTTTATTTTCGTCATTACGACATGATATATATAACTCACCACTCTTTAATTATTCCACGGTTAAGATAATTCCAATCCATCTCACCCTCACCATCTTTGATAAAGAGATTTCTTAATCTACTAGGAGTGATGATTTAAATCATTTGGTTGACGAAAAGAGAAAATAACGAAAAAATTTGAATTGATATGGAGTCACCGTGTGAAATTGGCACTATCATACAAGATTTAATGGAAAAGTCCTTTGCTTTTGGGTACAATTCTGCTACAAATCAGACAGATAGAGAGAAAAATAATTGAAATGCGTTTGTCGATTTGGATTATCATTTCAATAGTGAAAGGAATCCTTTACCCGAGACCCTATTCTTGGGTTAAAAAAATGATTTTTGGACATTCACAACACTTCGTTTTTTCATCTATTTTCTAGTTGTCATTGTATTTATTTATTATTATTTTTTTTGTTGACCTAGGGAACCCCACACCCCGCCGACAGCCGAGGGAGTAAACCCCGGGGGTCATACGTGCTAGCCACCACACACGTGAAGTCAGTTAAGTCACTCTATGACGAAGCTGGGATTCGAACTCTCGACCTTTTGCGAGAGGAAGAGAGCGCGAACAAGTAGCGGCACCCAAGTGGGTGGTTTGTCATTGTATTTATGCCTTAAGGAAAATTCCAAAAATGACCCGAAATGCTTTCATTTTCTCAAATAAATACTCGAAATAGATATTGTTTCAAATAAAGATATGAAGTGCCTTCACTTTTTTAAATAAAGGCATTAAATTGATTTTATTTCAAATGATAGCCTGAAGTAGTTATGTTTGTTTCAAATAAAAATATGATTTTCCAACGATCATGGGTATTTTCGTCATTTACCCCTTTTTCCTTTTCCTTTTTCTTTCCTTTTTTCCTTTTTTAGGTTTTCTTCGTTCTTTGCCAGTGGTCGACCAGCCACTCGAGAGCCCATGGCCAGCGAGGGCTCAATGACCTCATAGCCACCCTTGTCAAATCTAGTGAGAATCGGCCTTGCGTGTGGTTGGTGAGGGCGGTCAGCCTCTTGCTAGCCTTTGCAAGTAGCCGCTGGCCAAAGTTAGAAAAGAAAAAGGAAGAAAAGAAATATGGACGAAAACGCCCTTAATCAGTCGGCAAATTTAGTTGGCCAACAACTGACGAGGTCAATTTCTTATTTGAAACAAGCACATCAACTTCAAGTTATTATTTGAAATAAGCTCCACATCAGGCCCTTATCAAATGATGATATTTCATGCTCTTTTTGAGAATTTCTCTATGCTTCATATTATTTGATGGATATGACGTATATACTAAAGTATTTAACATTAATTAACCATGTTTTTTTGAATAGTTCGCACCAATTTTACAAAATCCCCTAGGGGATCAGACACGGCATGTTGAATTGAAATTTTTGAGGTCTCTATTTATCGTCTCTACTATATAATTCAACGCTTTAATCTTATACAAAATCCATCCTACTTTTAAATATGAGAATAACTATTTAAATTTTTAGAATAGTTACGGGTACTGCACTGCCCTAGATTCGTCACCCGAGGAATCATCGCGGAGTCGTCTCGCGCACGTGGCTGGGGACTCTCATATAGATCGTGCATTTGGAAAATGTCACATGCACTGCACTGCCCTAGATTCGTCACCCGAAGAATCATCGCGGAGTCGTCTCGCGCACGTGGCTGGGGACTCTCATATAGATAGTGCATTTGGAAAATGTCACATGCACTGCACTGCCCTAGATTCGTCACCCGAAGAATCTTCGCGGAGTCGTCTCGCGCACATGGCTGGGGACTCTCATATAGATAGTGCATTTGGAAAATGTCACATGCACTGCACTGCCCTAGATTCGTCACCCGAAGAATCTTCGCGGAGTCGTCTCGCGCACATGGCTGGGGACTCTCATAAACCTTGCATTTGGAAAATGTCACGTTCACTGCACTGCCCTAGATTCGTCACCCGAGGAATCATCGTGGAGTGGTGTCGCGCGCGTGGCTGGGGACCAGTTGACGTTGACGTTGACGTTGACTCCACAACCCGTAACTTACGGTCGGACTCCTCTTGATCAACTAATCAGTACACGTACCTAACTAAAGAAGAAAGAAAAAAGAAAAAGAAGAAGAAGAAGAAGAAACCCATCTTCTTTCTCCTTCCCCGGAACCCATCGAGTTAATTCATCAGAAAAAGAACATATTTGAAGAGAGTTGAAGGAAGAGCCATGGTCATCTATAAGCTTCTCTTGAAGGTTGTCGTGCTTGGGGCTTTATTGGGTTCATACCAGAGTCGCATAACAGAGCTGCTGACTCAATGACCAAGCGCAGATGCCAAAGTGTTTGTGGAAACCTCTCGATTCCATATCCCTTTGGAACAAGGGACAGCGGATCCGACTGCTGCATCAATCATTTTGATACTATTATTATCGATTATGATAACTCTACTGATTCTCCCATTCTTTACATAGAAATCGATTGGGAAAGGACAAGACTAAACTTATGTTTTCCCATGGAGGGAGAGACATTTCCTTGAACCGATTGGGAAAGGACAAGACTAAAAATATGTCCAATAAATCATGCATTTGGAAAATGTAACCTTGCACTGCACACCAGAAGACTTGGTCACACATGGAATTATCATTGAATCGTCTCATGCAAGTGTCTAGGACCAGCTTATGTCAACTCCACAGCTTGAACTAAGCCGATGAAATGAAATTGACACCGTTAAATAGTTTAGGAGCAATAAATTTATAATTTTTCTAGTACTTTCCCGTCAACTCTATTATGCTTGTAGTTCACTTAGCTTGGTTTTTTCAAAATGACTTTTCATAATCGCAATTACATTTTTTTATTTATTGCAATGATAGCAAGATAGGATGTTCCCCGAGATTATGATAATTCAACAAAATATATACAATATAGGTACTAGATTAAAGGAAAAAGAAAATTCTTTGTGATAATAATTCTCCGCACATACATATTAATCACAATCCAATTAATTAGAAATTCTAGTCCAGAAAAAGGAAAAACAGTCCACGTGTGATGTATCTTGTCTTATTTTAACAGTATATAATGTTATCTTTTCTAGAAATCTGAATTTTGGCAACACAACAATTGAAAAACTTCATATTTAACCTCTTTGAAGCAAATCAATTACTTATCTTGAAGTTACACGTTATTCTTTTTCAAAATGCATATATATAGTCTAAAATCATAATTATACAATTATTTCAGTATAAATTCATCGACCTTGAAACACATAATCATGCATACAATCAGCGGCTCAAACCAGGTTGCTCTTTGTTGATTTTTCTTCTTTTCTCACTCTCCTGCTTTGGGGTTGTGATCTCTCGCCCACTGCATACGCTTCCTCTTGTTTTGCTTGACTTCTCAAGTCTTGGCACTTTAATGAAGGCAGCCTGCATCATTGATGTTCTCTATCAATGATGCAGTCAAAGTTGGCGGGCAGTAACAAATCCTGATGAGGCATATCGTCGTGCATGAGAAATTGTCGGGGAAACCAACCCCTTTGACTTGGCATTTACCTGAAACTTTACAGATGGCCCTCAATAAATTCCTGAAAATCAATTTCAGACTCACAAAGTCCTTTTTACTTAGCAATGATCCGATCTCGGACTATATCTGTGGCTCTACTCTAAACTAGAAGATGTAATTCGGTTTGAGAATTATTTTTTCTATTTTGCTGTATTATACACCACGATTGTATAAAAATAGATAGGAAAAGAGAAGACCAGACTTTCGTATTCTCACGGGGGCAGAAACATTTTCTTAAACTCTAGAATCATAGATTAATCTTTCAGAGATTATTTGAAAAATAAGAACAGCTCATTTTGTGACAACAGTGCTCCAGTCTCCCACTAAAAAAAGCTTGTCTTCGCGATGAGTAGCGAAGTAAGATTCGAGAAAAGTATGTAAAATTTACATTACGAACTTTTCGAAAGAGACGTGCCCTGCCCGCGTTAGACTCCGTGACATGAGGAATTGTCGTCTCATGCAAGTGGGTATAATCACCTGCTGTTGACTCCACAGCTTAGACTATAACTACAATTACTTGATGAGAAGAAAAACGGAAAAGGAAAAAAGAAAAGAAAAAACCATCTTACTTCTCCTTATATACCCCCGAACCCATCAAATTAATTCATCGAAACAGCAAAAAATTATGAAGAGAGTTGAAGGAAGAAACATGATCACCCATGAGCTGTTCTTGAAAGTTGTGGTGCTTGGGACCGTCATATTGGGTCCATGCCACAATCACGTAGCAGGAGCTGCTGATTCAATGACCAAGCCTGGATGCCGAAGTTCTTGTGGAAACCTCTCAATTCCATACCCCTTTGGATCGAGCGATAGTGATCCCCACTGCCACATCAATCGCCCATCATTTACTGTCTATTGTGATAACTCTACCAACCCTCCAGTACCTTACATGGCGAACAGAAGTTCTAACATCGAAATACTCCACATTTCTGTCGAGGACCACGAGCTGCGCATTAACGTTTCGGTTGGTCGAGACTGCTATAACTCTTCTGGCTACGACGGGTCCTCGAGCAATTATCCGCGCTTCACCCAACCTGAATTCCCCATATCCAGCACCAAGAACAAGTTCACCGCAGTTGGTTGCGACACGTTGGCTTTTTTTCGAGATCGCCATGAGAAGTTCTCTTTCGGTTGTACGTCTTTGTGCAGCAGCATTTCGAATGTCAGCAGCGGGCCATGTTCCGGTATTGGTTGCTGCCAGACGAACATCCCTAAGAACAGCTTCAACTACAACATCTCCATTTGGGGCTTTTCCAGTCATTCGAATGTCCTGAAATTCAATCCTTGCAGCTATGTATTCGTCGCCTAAACTGACTTCTACAACTTCTCGTCTAGTGATCTTTCGCAGCTTCCATTTAAGGAGTCTGCTTTAATTCTCGATTGGGCGATAGGACAACAAACATGCGAGGAGGCCCAAAAGAACAGCACGAGCTTCATGTGCACCAAGAACACCAATTGCACTAACGCCGAAAATGGATCCGGGTACAAGTGCAATTGCTTAGATGGTTACCAAGGCAATCCTTACTTGGAGGATGGTTGTCAAGGTATGTAGATAACATCAACATTCTTTAAATTGTCCTTTCCATTGACATGATCTGAGAAGATTAGATCCATTTGACGTGTAGATATTGATGAATGTGCGGATCTAGAGATGAATGAGTGTGAGGGAAAGTGCCATAATATTGGGGGGAGTTATACATGTCCATGCCCAAAGGGTTATCATGGTGATGGCAAGAAGGGTGGTGGAGTTGGACAAGGATGCATTGCTAATCCATCACACTTGATGAAGATTTTGGTTGGTAAGTTCTTTTATTTTATTTGGACTTTCCGACTGAAAAAATATACTATATGAGCTGAAATCGAGAATAATTAATTTAATTTATGTGTGATTGAGGAGAAAATTAACCATTCACATTTTCGCCCGATTTTTTGTCCACTGTTGCCTTTGCCTGAAAAAAAATCCTAAATGAAACTTTCTATGTTCTTCTCACTGAAGTTCTCTATGCAGAAAATGAATGTGATGCATTAAGTGCATCACGTGTTAGTAATTACATCCTCTTAAAATTCATAAGTAGATTAAATTTCACGCTTGTCAATATCTGAACACTTCGAGCATCTTTTGACGTGGTGACCTTGGGCTTTGGGTAATTGTGAATACATGTTCCATCGACCGAGATCAAGTTGCGATTGTTTATATTGGTACCGTATGACTTGTAGTTGCGTGGTCTTCATTGCCACTTGTAGCGTGGAGTCGCAAGGTTGTGGGATTAAATTAGTCAAAATATTGACCTGAAAAACCACACATCACAAAATTGCCATTTATACACAAACACACACACATATATATAGAAGACTTGGAGCATGTCAATGATTTCAGTAGGCTTTCTATATCGTATCGTAATTTAATCAGGAGCAGTGCTAAGTACTGTTATTACTTCAAAATGATGGTGTATTCTGAGCCAACACCACAATTCAAGAAAAATCGGCCACCGAATGTTTACGATCTATTCAATCTTTTTTTCTTTATAAGGAAATTAAGACAATTCCCTAAGAAGGAAATGAAAATTAAAACTATTCTTTGTTCTTCCTGACTACATCTCTTGAATCTCAATCTTCATCTCATCTTTCCTCTATGAACAATCTTGCAGTATAATCAGTTTTTTTATTTATACTCAATTTTGCATATTGTTCTCAACCTCATAAAATAAATTTTTTCACATTCTACAACATTTTAGCCTTGGTAAATGCTGAAATGTCTGTAGCTCATAAAATAAAATAAAAATGAAATTTATATCATACGGTTGATTATGATAAAAAGAAGCAATGGTCATCAATAAAAAATTGACATTTTATAAAGTTTCACACTCATAACGTGACGTTATAAATCTTTCGTTGACAATTTTCATAGTATGTTGCACTCACCTATGATAAAATGTTATGAACTAAATCATGAACTATGTGATCTTAATATAATAAATCTTTCGTTGTAAAGATTTTTACTAGAACTAAATCATGAACTATGTGATCTTATCAGAATAATCACACACCCTAGGGCATAATCTTAATTTTCTCTCGATCTCTCCCTCCCTGCCCACAAGCTTCATCCATCACCGCCTCTGTTGCTCGTAGCCACCACTTCTGGCGAAGTTAAAACCGGGTGCCGCCATAACGACCACCTCAAGTCTCTCTCTCTGCGCGTGCGCCCCATGTTATACTTTTAGAAAGGGAGGCAGCCTGGGCGGGAACTTGCGTTGGCGAAAACTGGTGGAGACGTACACATAGGGATTTTACCAATCCAAGTAGATATCCTTACTTCCTAATCCCAAATAAAATGAGTGAAAGCCCGTGATCAACGAATTTTGGGGCGGGCATGTGGTAAAATTCTTCTAAACTTGCAAGGACGATGATGGGATAAAAGAACTTGCTCCACATGAGGCATGAGGTGACTGATTGAAATGTGGATTTGCATGTATTTTTAATCTCATTGGAGAGTCCCAATCCATTTTTGTTTTTGCTCCTTAAAGTCAAACCTGTTCCTTTCTCTAGCTTTGATTTGCATGTAAGAACTGACAGAATTGGTTCAATGGCTAGTTCCTCTTTCTTTTATGTGTGACACAACTTACACAACTCTTTTAATTTGAAGCCATATTTATGACGATATCATTTAGATAGCTTGTTGATTATTAGCGACATGACAACATCTATTGAAGGTGCTGATACAAGTAAAAGAGGAAGATATAAGCAAATTTCACACCGAATACTAATCCATTTTAAAATATTCCCTCGATGTTACTAGTCCTTGCCATTTTCATGTCATTAGAAGAGATCAAGCTGGATACAGGGATGGGACTTGTATTGAGTTGTTTAAATCATGCATAGTTCAACGAAAAAGTCTCAATAAACGTATGCTTTAAATGGCGTAAATTTGTTTGAGTTGATACTTTTTTGACTTCTTTCATGTCGAATTAAACCTGTTAAACTGATGACATTTTTTGGAGACCAGGACAATTGTGCTTTTCTTCCTTTTTGGTAGATTAGCTTAACCAAATCCATTGTCCTATTTCAGACTCAAATTGTCCCAAGACTATGAAGTTTTTCGAGGAAACCTCACGATATAATTCTACAGAAAGTTTGAATGCCTGGCCGCTCTTATATGGTTAAAATGATTCACTGTGCAATCAATTATGTGGTTAACTATAATGAAAAACGGGTGTTATATACAGGTGTTGCTGTGGGCATAATAGGGCTGCTTTTCGGCATAGGCTTTTTGTTTGTTGGATACAAACAAGGGAAGCTCATTAGGCTCAAAGAGCAATACTTCAAGCAAAATGGTGGTTTGCTTTTACAACAACAATTACATGAATGTGACAGAACTACAAAAGCTGTGAAAATCTTTAGCGCTGAAGAGCTAGAGAAGGCCACTGACAATTATAATGAGAGCAGAATAGTTGGGCAAGGAGGATATGGTACCGTTTACAAAGGTTCGTTGCCAAATGATATGGTAGTTGCGATTAAGAAGTCCAAGCTTGTGGACCAGAGCCAAATCGAACAGTTCATCAATGAAGTCATTGTGCTTTCCCAAATTAATAATCGTAATGTGGTCAAGCTTTTGGGATGTTGCTTGGAAATTGAGGTGCCTCTCTTAGTGTACGAATTCGTCAATAATGGAACTCTCTTCGACCATCTCCACAACCCAAACAAATCATCGAAATTGTCTTGGGAGACTCGGTTGAGAATTGCTTCAGAAATTGCTGGAGTCCTATCGTACTTGCACTCTACAGCTTCCACTCCCATTATCCATCGAGATGTCAAGTCAGCAAACATCCTTTTGGATGCTAACTGTACCGCGAAAGTCTCTAACTTTGGAGCTTCGAGATTAGTCCCACTTGATCAAACGCAATTGTCCACCATGGTTCAAGGAACATTGGGATACTTAGACCCCGAGTACTTTCACACAAGCCAATTGACAGAAAAGAGTGATGTTTATAGCTTTGGGATTGTGCTAGTTGAGCTATTGACGGGGAAGAAGGCACTTTCTTTTGATCGACAGAAGAAGAGCGGAGCTTGGCAACGTACTTTTTATCATCATTGAAAAATGACAAATTGTTTCAGGTTATTGAGAAAGTTATTGCAAATGAAGGAAACAATGAGCAGGTGAAGGAAGTTGCCAATCTTGCCAAGAGATGCTTGAAAATAAAAGGAGAAGAGAGGCCGACGATGAAGGAAGTAGCAATGGAATTGGAAGGACTCCGAGCAATGGCTAACCATCCATGGGTTAGTGGTATCGATGTGAATCCAGAAGAAACAATTTGTTTACTAGAAGAGAAGACCGACATGTACATGGATAGTGTTGCGAGCACGAGCACTGGATACATGGATAGCATGAAAAATCATGTCACGCCACTAGTTAGTAGTGGGAGATGACAATGATGAGGTTATCGATATATATTTGGGTATGTTGAGTCGGATGTTATGGTTGCAATAGGTCTCCATTGACTGCACTAGTCATTCAGTTCTTTCAGTTTGAAACTAGTTCATCAAATAGTTTCTGTGCGTGGAAAGAACTTTTGAAAAGTCTAGCCTTATAATAAAGTCAGTGTAGTGATTCAATAAGTGTTTCCGTGAATGCAGGATAATTTAGCGTTAGAAAGCTTTGGATCCGACTCGGTGATAGGATGTAAATATGGCCTTTTCCTTCTACCGTTTCTTGGTGGTGCTTTTGAGACTTGGGATTTCTATCGTCTTTGAGTGTACTGGAGTTAAAATGAAATGGAAGTGCAGATTTCTGTTTGCTCGACAATGTAGCTGGTCTACCTTGGATGAATCGGTTTTTCCTGGGCAATTCCATGGTCTTGCCTTACATTAATACACTGAAACTTTCGTGTATCGATTATACATATTAGATATGTTCAATTCCACACACCATCAACCGAATTGAATTTCACGTTTGACTTTTGCTCGTATGTCACTCATCCATACATTCAATGGGGGTACGGTCATATTTGCCTTACTGAGTTACAATTATGAACATCATTCATATACATTTGTAGTCAAGTTTTTACATAGTTAATGTCCATATTAATAATCAACCAATCAGAGACATTTCCTTCGATTGGTGAGGGAGGAAAATCAAGTCCAATAGAAGTTCATATTATGCAGGTGCAGGACTCATTTACCCAAGGCGGATCTTTTCACCGGAAAAAAGAAACCGAGAATTAGTGCTGATGTCCTCCTAATTCTTTGTAATTAAGGTGGCCTAGCATATATGTGGATATAATAGTTGTTATTGCATTAGAGCAAGTGCAACTGATTGGGTTGATCAACTGGCTGGTCATCTTGAATCGGCTACTCTACTCGCTAGACCTAGCCCAAGCATCCATCACCTGAGGCCAAGGACCTCCACTGGCCATCAGCAAGGCCTGGTAGAGGGAAAAAGCAAAAAGAAAAAGAAAAGAAGAAAAAGAGAAGAAAAGAAAAAGAGGAAAAATCAAAAATCAAAAAATCAAAAAATATTAAATTATTTTTAAAAATTATCAACATCAGTGTGGATTATGCCACGTAAGATGGTTGACATTTGTGTTAGTGATTTTATGCCAAAATCGATTGAATAGACTCAATTGGCAAAATATGATAATATTTTAGAATTGAATTAGCAAAATTGTAATAGTTTTGTTAAAAATTCCAAAAAATGGCCCAAAATGCTTTTAATTTCTTAAATAAGGGCCCAAATGTACCTTATTTCAAAGAAGAACTTGAAGTGCCATTACTTTTTCAAAAAATGTTCTAAAGTGGATCTTGTTTCAAATATGTGCTTGAAGTGATTATATTTAATTTCAAATAAGGGTCTGACTTTCTAGCGATCATGAGCATTTTCGTTATTTAACCCCTTTTTTCCCTTTTTTCTTTCTTTTTCATTTTTTTTAGTTTTCCTTCGTTCTTCACTGATGGCTGGCCAGCCTCTAGAGAGCCCATAGTTGGTGAGGGCTTAGCAACCTTGCCAGTCGTTGGCGAAGGTGTCTGCTAACCCTACGCAAGGCTGATCCTTGCCAGATCTGGAGAGGGTGGCTGTGGACCCTAGGTAGGCCCTTGCCAGCAATCGACAAGGGTTGTCAAGCCCTCATCGACCTAGCTGGGCAAAGCCGACCCTCGCTAGATCTAACAAGGGCTTGCATGCCCTTGATAGCCTTGACTAGTGGCCAATGAGGGCTCAATAGCCCTTGCTGGTCCTTACTAGTGGCCAGTGAGGGTGGCCATCCCTTGCCGGCCTTTCCCAGTGGTTGTCAGCCAACACTGAAAAAGAAAAAAGAAGAAAAGAAAAGAAAAGAAAATTTTGACGAAAACGTCCTTGATCAGTTGAAAAATTTAGCTGGTTGACAACTAAAGAGGTCAAATTCTTATTTGAAACAATCATGGCAACTTCAGACCCTAAATTGAAACAACTATGGCCACTTTAGGCCCTTATTTGAAACGACTATGGTTACTCCATGCATTTATTTGAAACAATGTTTATTTTATGTCCTTATTTGAGAAAATGATGGCGCACTTGGAACCATTTTTTGGAATTTTCCTATAGGTTTAATTTTTCCTTTATACTTGTGTTTAGAAAGACCTATAAATTCACTAACTTTCATTGGAAGTGACCAACCTTAATTTGATTGACATATCAACATCTGCCATATCGACATACCAAGTTACAGAATCTTAATAGAAGAGGGAAGTGGAAATCTGTTGGTGAAGCTACAAAGATGAGTTTTTTAGACACGTGGTTTTTGGATTTGGTTTGATTACATTTTTTGTAATCGGGGACGCAGGTGAAATTGCATGCTCATTTGTGGCAAAGCCTAGAGAATTTGCCTGTCATAGTTGATTCCCCTGATGTTGGGTTGCTGAGAACTGCGCCACTTGATTTACACTTGGAATGGAATGGTGATCGCGAAATGCGCGTTAAGAACCTATTGGAGAGGACAAACTGCCGAGACGAATGCAGTAAAAGCATGAAAGAATAGACAGCTCAAGAGCATGATTTGCATTTTCTCTCCTAACGTTTTCCTTGCGAGCAAGCCGATGCAGTGAGAAAACCTAACCACACGTTAGCTAAGAGATCTAGTGAAGAGGAATCGGATAATTGACCAGACTAGTGGAATAATTTTTTAAGAGAATTTCAATTCGGTATTTGACTAGATGGTGGTTAAGCATTAAAGAAGCATGGGCAATACAAGAAAACACATGAGACGCCTAACTGCCAAAGTGCTTTACTTGTTGTCTGTCTGATGGGCAGCGGATGATGAGTCCAGCTATGAATGACAGGGAAGCAAATGTCGGCGGAAAAAGGAAATAATTTGCAGTGACATCTCTCGACCTGGGTAATGACATTTCCTATGGTTTGACATCTTCTGTATTTTCAAGAAATATAGCACGATCACCGGTCAGTTCTGTGGTTGTTTTCAGCAGGAGATTGACTCCTTGATCGTCCAAAACCACAGGAACATTTATACGAATCACTGTTTGCCCACAATTTGCATGATACTATGCTCATCGTCATAGCTGGGTTCGATCATTAGCTTGCAAATTTCAAAAATGGTAGACTACTCATTCATTTCTAAGTTGCAAATGCATGAAGTGGTGAATGAGAAGAAAGAGATCAAGAAGATCTGGCGAGTACTGCTGCGCCATCATCGCAGGTGAGGGGAAAGCTACGAGTTCCGTTTTGTGTGCATTCTTTGGGAATGAGAGATGTTGCTGAATATAAAAATTTTCAATTTACAACTGTCTGAACGGTTCTCATTGAATCTTTTTTTTTTTTAAGCTATTTGACTGTTCTCATTATGACTGTTTTACCCATAAAAGAAGATTGTCATTCTTATAGATACTAGAGGTGGAAATTCTCTGATTGTTCAGAAGGATTGTGAAAGACTTGATAGCAGCAGGAGCTGCTGGCGTTTTCTAGGGGTATTAGTTTCAACTGAGAGAGATATAACGTTGCTCCTTCTACAAAGCTCTCAGCCTTTTCTTTTAATTACTCACTACACAGGCGCTGTAGTTCTATTATGAACTACCAGGTCCCAAATTGTAAATAAGTCAAGTTTGGGCCTATCTTTAAGTTTCAAATATGTTGAATTTTATTTAGTCGAACATTCTGTGAAAGAAGTTATTACTCGTATACGCATTGTTAGCAATTTCTAGGTCAATTGTCATTTATTGAGTTAGTTGTTCCTAAATTCTGTCTGACGACTGTGCATCCACTGATTTCAGATTACTTCCTCTTCAGGATCAAGCATGGCCAAAGTAAGTGTGGTAAGATTATATCTCTTTCTCATGGAGCTCAAGCACACATCCTTTCTTCCTTCTTTATGTTTAGCATGTTGATAAGTATCATCATCATTGTCAATTTTGGGCATATGCGTGGTAAGCAGGTACAAAAGTTTGCCATTGGTGAATTTGAGCTATGATTTTCTATTTCAAAACTCAGGAATATAGAAACACGTAAAATTGTGAGTTTTCTCAAACTGCCTTATTTATAGGTCATAACAGCTGTGGAGCATGCTGATAAAATAGCATCTGCAAGGGATGCTATTGGGAATTCTGACTTCTTCCTCGTGGCTAGGACCGATGCACATGCAATATCAGCCAAAAACTGGCCTGTGTGAGGCCATTGTAAGGGTTAATCTTTACATAGGGGAACCAGTTGACTTTTCCTCTGCTTCTTGTCATGGTCTGCCGTTGAGTAAGGCTTTTGTTCGCTGTGAAGCAGAAATACTGATCTAAGCGGGAGTTACATAGTCATTTTAGCCGTATGGGCAACCGAACTTTCTTAAAGAGCCATGCTCTGCACCACATTATCTATTTCGATTGGTCGAGACATCTTCCAGGTATGATCATTCTTCGAGTGACTATCCACGGCACTAGCTGAATTCCGCATGTCTGGCACCAAGAACATGTTCATCGCAGTTCATTGCGACATGTTGGCTATTTGCTGCCGCGGTGAAATTGTTCTCGGCAAATAGCCAACGATTGGTCAAGGCAATCACAACTGACTGCAATGAACTTGTTCTTCATGCTAAATATGGGGAATTCAGCTAATTTAAGCGGCGGACAGTCGCTCAAAGACTCATCGCGTCTATAAGAGTAATGCTAGTCTCAATTGATCGAAACGATAACGCCCACCTCGTGATTGCAATTGACTGCAGTGAGCTGGTTCTTCGTGCTAAATATGGGGGATTCAGCTAATCTTGCCTCTTCGAGTGCTTTCCCGATGATTCAGATCGGGCCCATATGAAATCCGCGGTCGATTTGCGAGACCTCTGGTTGTGGATGGAAATCGGGGGATGATAGCAGCTCGCTGAAACGGAACGAGGGTGACAAATGGGTTTAAGTTGGGCTTGTTTAGTTCATAGTCGGATTAGTAAGTTTTGGATTTGATTAGGCTTAATAAGCTCTTGGGTTTGGTAAATTTGGATTTACTTCTGCTTTAGAGAATTCGCGGCTGACTCTGGGTAGAACTAAATTGGACTTTCACAAACAAGCCCATTCCGTTTGTAAAGCCTTTCTTGTTTTCTGTGACCTGGACCTTCGAGGTCCAAGTAGGGTCCACATTCAGACTAGGCCCAAGGGCCTACCCCGAGTCTCTATTTCCAGAAAATAAAAATAAAAAATTGATAAAATTGGTTAGAGAAATAGGCATCGATTGAGTTGTTAGATTTTAGTATTAATATTAGTTTAGTTTCATGATTTTATCTAATTTAGATTTGGTAAAATTAGTTTCTTTAGAAAATTGAATTTGATTTGAACTAAGCTCACGGGGGGTTTGTCTTAGAGCTTAATAAATGATGCCATGTTATACTCTTTGCCTGACTTGTATTGGGTTATTTAACTACACTTCACCATTTTATTCACTTTTCATTACTATTCTTGATTTGTTTGTTTCTTGCAATTGTTTTTATATTGTTTTTGTGTTGATTCACTTTCTTAGTTGAAAAATTAGGTTATATTCTAGGACCATAATAAATATTAAAAAAATTGCATTAACATATAATGGACGAGAATCTTAGGATTCACAATTTTGAAAAAGGATTGCCTGAACATCTAAGTTGACAAATAATTAAGTTTAGAATCGAAAATGCACTAGTTAAATAAACTAATATGGTAAGCCCCCGACCTTAAACTAGTATAGGACCCTTTTCTCTTTTGCTCCTAAATGTCAAACCTGTTCCTTTCTCTCTTTAGTTTTGATTAGCATCAAAGAACTGATTGAATTTGGCTATTTAGATGCTCCTCCTTTGTTTAACGGCTTCCTTCAATGCCGACAAAGTTTTTAAAGTCGAACTGCCAAGATTAAAGGATCCCACTTTGGTTGATGGCTTCTGACTTTTAAACTCTCTTCTCTTTGTGTTGCTTTTCCACCCTCGTCGATAATTTGAAGACCTAATCTAAAGTCCAATAAGGTTGTAATCGGACAACACCGGCAGTTTTCGAATGAAGACCGCCAAAATACCGAGCTATAGTTTGCTCCTCTGCCTCCGCCACCTCGCATCGTAGCATGAGATGCTCAAATTTGGTGGTGTACTCTTCCGCAGACAACTCCTCTTGCTTCATGTTGTGGAATTTATCAAAGTCATCCTGCTGATAAGTTTCTGGCAAATGCTCTCTTTTTTTGAGCTCCTTCATTTTATGCGATGTTACGATCCATCACTTTCGTTCACGAGTTCTTTGACACGTTAGATTTTCCCACCAAATTGAAACATGCATTTTATACGTCATGAATACAAGCTTCACCTTTCAATTCTCCGCGATATTCTTATGATCGAAAATTCTCTCGATTCTATCGAGCCAATCAAGAATAACATCGGGACCACCTTTAGGCTTATCTGGTATGGGTAAACAAACCTGCCGTTTCCGAAGCAAAAAATTCCATCAATGAAGCTCACTAAGACTAGTCTTCTAATGATAGCTCCTCTTGCTATATTTTCCTAAGCGAACCGAATGCCGGAAAATAAAGAAAACATTTTCTTAAAAGATGTTTTCCATGAAGTGAATGCAGTCTTAGATAGAGTTAATTTGGGTGTACAATACACATGCGGTATGATGGGAGAACGGTAATAACTCGAATAATATCGAATTAACGCAACAGAATAAAATAATCTCGTCTTTTGTGTAAACCTAATAGGAACCGATATGGTAGAGTAAAATAAATACTAAACACACGAACACAATACTGTTTTTTTACGTGAAAAATCTCCTTGGTGTGAGAAGATCAAAAACCACGGGATCAGAGTTCACCCGAAAATCTTTACTATCAATAAAATTAGGTGAACAATGTTCTTCTCTAGCAAATATTAGAGGTACATAACAGCAAAAATCTCAAGAACATAATTCTTAATAATACACGTGAATTTCTATTTTAAATCTATTTCCATTCCCGAGCGTGTTTTCAAATAGGCTGTAACTCTCCAGAGAAAAGCAACTTTTTATTTGCTCCTTCAGCTGGAAATGAAAAGAAATTCAGCGTCCTGTCCAAAGCATCAGATGTAATTGACGACGACCTTGACCTGCAAAGCAACGTCTCGTATAGCCAACTCATATATGTACGATTTGAACGCGAATGCGGCACGACACTGACCTCGACCTGAAAGGCCAAGCAGTGGCTTGCATGGCTAACTGATGCCTTAGTAGTACAGATACGAGTATGTAATATAGGACAGGACATGACATCGTACATCGATGTGTCATTTTTTTAAAAATAAAAAATTTTGATATATTAGAATACGATAATTATTAAATTTATATATATGATAAAGCATTATTTTTTAATTATTTTAATCAAATTTATCTGATTCAAATTCATAAATAAATAATAAAAAAGAAGTTCAAAATGAATTTATTATAATAATATTAATAAATTTATTTATAAAAAAATTGAAAGATTTTCATAAGAAATGCGAAATTTGAAATTGTTCTAAAGCCAATGAAAAGGAAAAGAAGGAGGAGGAGAAGATGTCTGTTTATATATAAAACAGAAAAGGCGAAAAGAATTTTTATTTTGGTCAAAAAAGGCGAAAAGATTGGGTAATAGAAATTGGACAGGCATCTAATATTGTTTGGACTGCCGACCGCTCGTTGTCATTTTACAAGGGAGGAGAAGGAGGAGAAGGAGAGGAGTTTTTTCAAAAGAATTATAATGAGATGTTTGAATGGGCTCGGAAAGAAGAAAATTCATAATGAGACGTGACTTGTTATAATTATTGCGTTAATTGAGGAAGAAAAATGAGTTTATTTGCGCTCCTCTCTTCTTGTACTTTCCTGCTTTTGCTTAGTTTTTCAAGGCACCGACTGAGTTAGGCACGCCCCCTTCTTCGTTTTTTATGGTCTAATAGGTATACTTTTTCCATCTTCAAATCATGACTTAAGGGAGGATTTTCTTCTTCCCCATTCCGTCCACCACAAAAGACTGAAAGATTGACCCAAATGGAAGGAAAACAGATTATCAGTAGCACCTATCACATCTACTCGTCTAATGCAATCAAAGACCTGTCTTTTTAATTAGAAAATTAATTTTTTTTCCAATTGTTAATGCTATCCCATACTATAGATTAGTTTTGCGATTAAAAATAGATTATTCTCACACACCACTTTCATGAATGGAGTTTGTAATTAATTGATGATGGTTCCATTGCGGTTTCAGTCGTTTTGGGATGTTCAATTGGGGACATGCTTAGAAGGCTTCTTGGCAATATCCCTCCAAAGAAGAAAAAAAGAAAAGAAATCAGGCCTTCCCTTGCAGTTGCGGCCTCATCTCCGCTCCCTCACCCTCATTCCACCCTCCATCGTCTTCTTCAACGATTTTCTCTCCCTCCGCAGTTGTAGACACAATACATAAATCAAAATTCCTTGAATGACTCCATGCATATTAGAATTGCATGTTAGAATTTTGAATTCACATGTCGGAGCTTGTTGGAGAGAGTTGACCATGTATTAAATTTTCTAACATGTGTTAATCAAATGTCGAACACATGTCAAAGTGTCCGACACAATACAAAATTTTTCGGAGGGTGTTCATGCTTCTTAATTGGGGTTTCTATGATTTGAAAGGCTTGTGAGCTTTAATGATTTGGGTCCGCTTTTATCAGGATTGTGATTTGTGTTGTAATGTTACAAACCATTTTGAGAATTTCTAAATTGATTTGAAACGTATAAAGAGACTTGCATTAAGCATTCAATTTGCTCGTGTGCAATGAGGCTCTCTTAAACTGGATATGAAATGGAGAAAAAAATGAAAGTAGGATTCTTGACAAAGAAAATAGTTTGATTAATATTAATTTCTCAATTTCCTTCCAAGATATGGCAAATTAGTTAAAGATTTCTTTGTCGAAAATAATAAGGTAAAAATGGTACTGTCATCATTGAAGCTATTGACAAGAGACTCCCAAAAAAATGTCTCTACCTGTTAAATATCATCCAATTTCGTATGAACTTTCATGAAAAAGTGTCAATTTTGGTGTGCCTCTGGAAGGTGGGGGCAAGTAACACATCTTTTTACTAAGGGCATTTTTATAAATTTCATGAAAAAAGAGTCAATTTTAACATCGACCTTGACTTGAAAAGTAAGGCAATGAATCGCATAGCCTACTCATATCCCTACGATCCGAACGTAGGTAGTGACATGGCCAGCTGCTGTCTCTACGATTTGAAGGCCTGTAAGCTTTAATGATTTCCCCATTCCCAAATTCGAGATTCGCTTTTATCATAAATGTGATTCACGTTGTATACGTTACCACCGGTCGAAACACACCTGCGACACGCAGTTGACCTTGACCTGAAAAGCTAAGTAGCAACTTGCGTCGCCAAGTGATCTCTCTATGATTCGGATGGCCTGTGAGCTTTAATGATATGGTTGATTATGATTCCGAGGTTTGCTTTTTGAGGAACGTGATTCACGTTGTGTATGTTGCAATCGGTTGTAGGAATTTCCAAACTAGTTTGAAACGTGAATAGAGATCTTCATTAAGGTTCAATTTGCTCGTGCATAACAAAGGTGACTTAACTCGAAATGAAAGGAAGAAAAAGTAAAACTAGGATTCTCGATAAAGAGGGAGGATAGCTTGATAAATATTAATTTCTCAACTTGATAGATATAGCAAAATAGTTAAAAAGTTTTTTTTACCGAATAATAAGATAAAATTGGTACTGTCATCATAGAACAATACCCTACAACTCTTATCGGAGAATTAAAGTAGCAATGTAATTTACAAAGAGACTTTATAAAAGCTGTCTCTATGTCTGTTAATTTTCAAATGATTTCGTATGAAATTCCATGAAAAAGGGTCAATTTTGGCGTGCCTCTCCAAGATGGACCATATAGAATGTCTTTTTTAGTAAAGACGCTTTTCAGAAAATTCCACCAATGATGTTGACTGAAAGTTGCACGATGAACCAATGCTTTCTTTATAATTATTGTGTGATCTTAATTTGTAATTTCAAACTTTCATTCATCATGATTCCTCACAAACTTATGTTATTTTCAAGTTTTGGCTCATGTGACCGTGATATTCTAGACGGATACAAAAAAAACCGATTCATGTGAATTGTCCTACCTTAGCATATAATATGATTTGCAAAGCCTGTTGCTTCCTCTAGCTATATTTTTTGTTGGAAATTTTAATGTAGAATATGTTTATTATCATTGTTGTGACAAGATAAGAAAATTTCCAAGATTCATTCAAATTCATTTCACCCTTGTTGCCCTCGATGAAGGGGACTTCTTCATTTACTAGGAGTGATGATCTGAATCATTTGGCTAACAAAAAGACAAAACGACAGAAAAAGAAAAAATATAAGCTGATATGGAGTCACTAGGTGAAATTGGCTCAATCAGACAAGATTTTATGGAAAAATCCTTTGCTTATGGGTGCAATTCTACTACAAATTGGAAGAAAAGAGAAAACAATAATTGAGATGATTTGTCTATTTCGATGATCATTTCATTTGTTAAAGGAATCCTATTCTTGAAAATTCCATTTTGGAAAAAAAAATGATTTTCTGACATGTACAACAGTGAAGGACAACAATTTTAAATGCAACACTTCTTATTGTTTTTAGTTTCTTTGTTGGGATTGTATTTATGCCTTATCTATGGGATGTGGCAATCATGGTAAAGTATTTGAATATAAAAAATTAAGGGCTCATTCCTTTGATTTTAAATTACTAGATACGATTAAAAAAGATAATTCCTATCACTTTGTAATCGGTGGGGCCAAGTCTGTGTATCAGAATTCGATTGGGAATGGAGAAGAGTAGAGGTTTTCTTTCCCACGGAGGGAGAGACATTTTCTTAAACTCCAGAATCCGAGATTTCTTTAGGAGATCATTTGAAAAGTGGGAGCAGTCTATTTTGTGACAAGTAGTCCAGTCTTTGGCTCAGAATAACTTGTCCTCTCTATGAGCACTGCAAAAAGATTGAAGAAAAGTCCGTCAAATTTACATTGTCAACTTTCATAAAATAGTTTAGGACCATTTCTTAATATTAATGATGGACTCTCGGATAATGCATTTGGAAAATGGAACGATCATTGCGCTGCACAAGACTTCGTCACGCGGGGAATTATCATTGGATCGTCCCATGTAAGTGGTTAGGACTGGCTGGGGTCCACTCCGCAACTTGAACTTATCCAATAACTAGAGTTAAAAAAAATCCAAAACGAAAACAAAAACGAAAAGACACATCTTACTTCTCCTTATATGCCCTCACCAACCCCTCAGATTAAATCATCAAGATAATCATATGTCTGTGAAGGGAGTTGAGGGAAGAACCATGGTCATCTATAAGCTTCTCTTGAAAGCTGCGGTTCTTGGGGCTTTATTGGGTCTATGCCACAAGCACCTAGCACAAGCTGATGATTCAATCACTAACACCGGATGCCGAAGTTCCTGTCGAAACCTCTCAATTCCGTACCCCTTCGGATTGAAAGATGGCGATCCCCACTGCCGCATCAATTCTTCCGTATTCAGAGTTGACTGTGATTACTCTGCCAAGCCCCCCGTACCTTACATGTGGAACAAAAGTAGTAACATCGAAATACTCCACATTTCCATCAAGGACCACGAGCTGCGCATTAATACTGGAATAGGCCAAGACTGCTATAACTCTTCCGGGTACGATGATTCTTCAAGCAACTACCCACAGCTATGGGTAAGTAAATTCCCTTTCTCCAGCACCAAGAACAAGTTCACTGCCATTGGCTGCGACACGTCAGCCTCCTTCCGAGACCGCCGTGGAAAGTTCTCTTTCGGGTGTATGTCTTCGTGTAGCAGCGTTTTGGACGTCAGCAATGGATCGTGTTCTGGCATCGGTTGCTGCGAGACGAGCATCCCAAGGAACACCTTCAATTACAATATCTCGATTACGAGCTTTTCCAATCACTCCGATGTCCTGGGTTTCAATCCTTGCAGTTCTGCCTTCGTAGCAGAAATTGGATCCTACAACTTTTCGGTTGGCGACCTTAAGCAGCTTATATTTGACCCTACCCCTCTAGTTCTCGACTGGGCAATAGGTAATCAAACATGTGAGGAAGCCAAGAAGAACAGCACGAGCTACATATGCACCAAGAACACCACTTGCACCGACACCGAAAACGGATATGGATACAAGTGCACTTGCTTAGAAGGTTATCGAGGCAATCCTTACCTTGAGAATGGTTGTCATGGTACATTGATAACATCAGCAATTTTTAGCTTGTCTTTTATATTGGTATGATCTAAGAAGATTAGATACATTTGAATTGTGTGTTTAATTTTTGTAGATATTGATGAGTGTGCGGATCCAGAGATGAACTAGTGTGAGAAAATTTGCCATAATGTTATTGGGAGTTATAGTTGTTCATGCCCAAATGGTTATCATGGTGATGGCAAGAAAGGCGGTGGAATTGGACAAGGGTGCACTATTAATCCATCACATCCATCACATTTGATGGAGATTTTGGTTGGTATGTTCTTTTATCTTGCTTGGAGTGCCTGATTTAAAAATCATATTGTCTTAGCTTATTTTGAGAGTGTTTAATTTGATTTTTTTGCTGCTGCTGGAGAAAATTAACTATTCACAATTTCGCTCGATTTTTCTTTAACAGTCCTTGCTTGGATAAATTCAAAATGAAATTTTGTATATTCTTCTCACTAAAGTTTCTATGTAGAAGATAAATGATATTATCTGATGCGTTGAGTATATCACAAGTTACTAAGTGCATCACAATTAAGCTTCCTTAAAATTCAAAAATAGATTAAGTTCCCTAATTTCCATGTCTATACTCTTAGAGCATCTTTTGATGTGGTGACCTTGGGCTTTGTGCAAGGGACTGTCCATCTCACGGGAAATATAGTATTTTTAGAAAATATTTTCCAAGAAATCATTTTTCAAGAAAATGTGATTATTTTTTTTGGTGTTTAGTTAAAAACTGAAAATGAAGTGAAAAATATTTTTCTCTGTTTGATAAGGAGAACATTTTCCTTTGTTCATTCTTTTTAAATAAATTTTTTTAAAAGTATTTTTATTTTATCAATTTTTATATTATTTTTCTTCTTCTTCTTTTTCTTCTTGTTCTTTTTGTCATTTTCTTTTTCAGCAAGGCACTAACCACAGTGACAACCGACTCGCTGCTCACTAGATTGGCGAGCCAAAGAGTTGCACTCGCCGATTTGGCGAGGTTGGAGCTTGCCGCTTGCCTGTCTCGCTAATTTGGCAAGCGGTGAGCTCAAGGCATTAGGGGCGAACAACGAGCCTCAAGCTCCGGGCTCACTTGGCTCATTGCTGATGGCGAGCAGCAAGCTCGAGGCATTAGGCCTCACCTCTCACCATCAGCAGCAAGCGGCGAGCTCGAGGCCCTCACTGCTCGCCTGGCTTGCTACCGGCCAGTTGGCAGCTGTCGCCGTGGCCAGCGACTAGCCAAGATAGAAAGATAGAGGTAAAAAGAAAGAAAAAAAAAAAAAAAGAAAAGGAGAAAAAAAAGAAAAAAATTAAAAATTAAAAATTGAAAATTTTTTAAATGAAACAAAAGAAGAAGATGGAAAGGTTCACATGGGTGAGAAATAAGAGAAAGTGAGTGAAGAAGATATTTTCCTTATCTTGAAAAGTGAAAAACATTTTTCCATAGTTTAGAAGACTTTTTTTCCCTTGATAAAAAAATGTTTTCCCTAAGTAATTCATTTTCTGTGAAAAGTATGTTAGAAAATCTGGAAAATGCTTTTCTAGAAGTTATTTTCCATGAAATGAACAGAGCCTGATTTTCCGACGTTCGTTTCACGGAAAATAAATTCATTGGGGAAAACATTTTCCATGAAGGAAAAAAAGTCTTCCAAAGTGAGGGAAAATGTTTTCCACTTTTCAAGTTGGGGAAAACATTTTCCACACTCACTCTCTCCTATTTCACATCCCCTATTAGTTCTCACTTCTTTCTTTTATTTTTTTTAAAATTTTTTTAAAATTTTTTTCATAAATTCGAATTTTTTGTTATTTTTTAATAAAATTGATTTATTATTATTATTTTTTTTTGTCTTTCTTTTTGCTGTTTTTCTTTTTCAGCTAGTTGCCGGCCACGGCAACTATCGGCGACCAGCGACAAGTGAGTTGAACTTGCCGATTTGCCTCGCCGGGCGACGGCAAGGCTCGGGCATCACTAGATGGCGATGAGGCTCGAGCGTTGCAGATTAGTGAGGCTTGAGAGTCACCAGATTGCGACGACGCTTGGGCTTTGCCCACACCCAAGCATCGCCAAGCTGCGACGAGGCGCGGGCATCGCCGATTTGCGATGCCCGAGCCTCACCGCCGTCTAGCGACACTTGGGCGTCATTGATATGGCGATGGTCGAGCCTCACCGCCTTTTGGCGAGGCTTGGATGTCGCCAATCCGGCGAGGCCCAAGCCTCGCCGCCTCGAGCTCACCTCACCGGTGAGCTAATCGGCCGAGCTCAAGGTGTGGCCCGCCGCCGGCGACCGGCCAAGGAAGGAGAGAACACAAAAAAAGAAAAAGAAAAAAATAAATTAATAATCAATTTTTAAAAATAATAAATACTGATTTTAAAAAATAAAATAATAAAAAAATATTGAAATGAGTTTATAAAGTAAAATATTTTTCCAAGCGAACAACGAAAAATATTTTTCACTTCAAAATTAGTTTTACCCGTACATCGGAAAATAATTACGTTTTCCTGGAAAATAACTTCTTGAAAAATATTTTCCAAAAAAGTAACATTTTCCATGAAATGAACAGAGTCTAAATGTAAAAACTTTTTCCAAATATTGAAATCCTGTTGCAAGTATAAGTATCAGTACTAAGTGTGAAAGCATACAGTTTCACGATTTGTGTGAGCTTCGGTATTCAATTGGAGGGAGGTCACCTATCTCAGGCAACAAGAGATTTGTTATCACGTGAGAGGTGATCATCCTCCAATTTGACAGCATGACCGTCAGAAAGAAAGGGAGGTGTAGCTGGGTGGTCGCAAGAGCATCCTCCAATTTTCATTTAGGAAAGGGACTTATGTTGGGGAAACTGGTGGGGATGTACGCTTAGGAATGGCCATACCATCGATCTAGGGGGATATCCTTCCTTACTTCCTAGCCCCAAATAATGAGTGAAAACCCATGATAAATGCATTTTGTGGCCCAAATTGGGTAATATTTTTATGCTTCACGTCCAGGCCAGGGTGAGGAATGGATATGGCTAGCCTTCTTTTCCTTTTGCTCTTTCTTTTCCTAAGTTTTTCTAGATGAAGTGTCATTTCCTATATTATCTCCTCATTTAACTTTGAGAACGTTAAATAATAAACACAACTTCAAACAGTAGGGCTTTACCCAATTATGGCCCAAACTTCCAAGCGTGCCCTTATAAAGTAACTTTGACAGTAATTCCAAGCCTGGTGCACCGTGAAGTCTAAATATTTACGTCATTCTGCCATGCCATTATCATCTTTTTACTGCCTATGGCACATTCTTTCATTCATTTCCTCTTTACGTTGTTTTTATCTTCTTACAATCATGAATTGTACTTATCTCTTTCTTTCTTTTAAACTTTCATATTATCACAAGAATGGTGATAAGATAGCAAAACTTGTCCTACATGAGGCATGAGGTGGGTATGGAACATCTTTACTAGTTTTAAGCTGGGGCGGGGGACGTAAACCCCCCTTTGTCCTGCCCACCTGTTTGCATTCCCCAAGTACATGCTCAATTGCTTCTTTTTCTGGAGTCCCCTTTTCCCAAAAGCAGTAAGGGTAAAACGAAGAAGGTGATAGATTCAATTGTGGATTTGCATGTGTCTTTTTCTCTTTTCCTCCTTAAAGTCAGACTTGTTCCTTTCTCTCTCATGTTTTGATTAGCATCTAAGAACCAATAGAAATGGTTCAATGGGTTGTTTTGTCTTTCTTTTACATGTGATGCATGACCCATACAACTTTTCTATTTGTTGCACAAGCCATATTTAGCACGATATATTCAGATAGCAAGTTAATCATTAGTGATTTGACATCTATCCAAGGAGATGACACAAGTAAAAGAGGAAGTTATACTAATCCATCTTCAAAATTTTCTTCTAAGCTACTAGTCCTTGCCATTTTTATGTCATTGAAAGGGATACAATTGGTTATAGAGATAGGACTTGCATTGAATTATTTAGACTTATGCATTGTTCGACGAATAAATCTCTATATTTGCATGCCTTAAATGAAGTGGATTTGGTTGCGTAAGACCTATAAGACTATATGAGAAAAGAAAATACATGATTCTTGTGATTAGTTTGAGTTTATCATTTTCTTTCATAGCGATCTAAAACTGTTAAATTGATGACATTCTTTATAGGCCATGGAACTTGTGTGTGTGTGTTTCTTTTCTTCTTCTTTTTTCTGGGAGATTAGCTTAACCAAATCGACTGTCCTAGTTTAGACTCAAATTGTCCCAAAACTACTATGGTTTTCGAGGAAGCCTCATGATATAAATTTGCAGAAAGTTTCAAAGTATGGTTGCATTCATATGGTGCGATGATTTGTGTACAGTTGATCATATGGTCAATGAATAAATTGGTGTTGTATATAGGTGTTGCCGGGGCCATTATAGTGTTGCTATTCAGTATAGGCTTTCTATATTTGGGACACAAGAAAATGAAGCTCATTAAGCTCAAGGAACAATACTTCAAGCAAAATGGGGGTTTGCTTTTGCAGCAACAGTTAGATGAACCAGACAAAACCACAAAAGCCACAAAAATTTTTAGCGCTAAAGAGCTAGAGAAGGCCACCGACAGTTATCATGAGAGTAGAATAGTTGGCCGAGGAGGATATGGTACCGTTTACAAAGGATTGTTGCCAAATGATATGGTAGTTGCGATTAAGAAGTCCAAGCTTGTGGACCGGAGCCAAATTGAACAATTCATCAATGAAGTCATTGTGCTTTCTCAAATTAATCATCGTAACGTGGTCAAGCTTTTGGGATGTTGTTTGGAAACAGAGGTACCTTTATTGGTGTACGAATTCATCAACAATGGAACTCTCTTCGATCACATCCATGACCCAAAGAACTCATCAAAGCTATCTTGGAAGACCCGATTGAGAATTGCTTCAGAAACCGCAGGAGTCCTCTCTTACTTGCACTCTGCAGCTTCCATTCCCATTATCCATCGAGATGTCAAGTCGGCAAACATCCTTTTGGATGCTAATTATACTGCTAAAGTCTCTGACTTCGGAGCTTCAAAATTAATCCCACTTGATCAAACGCAATTATTCACTATGGTTCAAGGAACATGGGGATACTTAGATCCTGAATACTTGCACACAAGCCAATTGACAGAAAAGAGTGATGTTTACAGCTTTGGGGTCGTGCTAGTAGAGTTATTGACAGGGAAGAAGGCACTTTCATTCGACCGATCGGAAGAAGAAAGGAGCCTAGCAATGTACTTTCTTTCATCACTGAAAAATGACAAATTGTTTCAGATTGTTGAGGAAGTTATTGCAAATGAAGGAATCAATGAGCAGGTGAGAGAAGTTGCTAATCTTGCAAAAAGATGCTTGACAATAAAAGCAGAGGAGAGACCGACCATGAGGGAAGTAGCAATTGAATTGGAGAGACTTAGAGCAATGGCTAACCATTCTGGTGTCAGTAGTACAGATGTGAATCAGGAAGAGATGGTTCATTTGCCGAGAGAGAAGACTGATGCGTACATGGATACTAGTGGGATCATGAACACTGGGTACACGAATAGCATGGAAGACCATATCATGCCAGAAGTCAGCAGTGGGAGATGAGAATATTTAAGTTAGCAGTACGTATGTAGGTTTGTCGTGATATAAGTAAGCGTGTATTTTAGCTTTAGAAAGCTTTTATATATAACTCAGCGACAAGATGCAAAAATGGTCTCTTCCTTCTACGTGTCTGTCGGTGATGCCTTTGAGATTTAGGAGCTATCTTTTCTTTGAGTTTGCTCATGGATATAGTTTGTCCGACTTGGATGAATATTTTTCTTGCGCAATTCCGCGGTCTTGCCATGAACGAAATTTTGGCAAGTCGATTATACGCATGACGTGTTCAATTCCACACACTTGCCAACCGCAATGAACTTCACGTTTAGGTCATTCATCCGGTGACTCATGCTTTACGTTACTCGTCCATAAGATCAGTGGGCTAGGGTCATATTTTTCTCCAGCCTGTCTTGTGGTTACTAAATTAAAAAATAAACATCGTCTACACTTACTTCTAATTAAGTCTGTGAAGTATACTATCCATATTTTTAACCGACCAATAAAAATATTTCCTTGAATCAGTGATGGAGGAAAATGAAGTCCAATGAATATATGTAGTTCATGGGCTCATTATTCACTTACATAAGGCAGCTCTTTTCATGGGCAAAACAAAAGTATCGAATATAGCCATTTGCCATATCTAAAAATCTAGAATTTGTGTTTACAATAAAAAGATATTGGTCAAGACTATTTTTCACGTGATAAATAGAGCCAATTAGACGGTGCGATGTGGGTGTGGCATGCAACACTGCTCAGCAGAGTTGAATTAGCTAATTGATTCATTAAAGTGACTTTTAGGAAACCGTTGGATTTCGTTGTTATTGCAATGTGAAGTAAGGTAAGATTTTTCTTTAAGCTCTAATTGAATATACAATTTATTAATTTGCAGAATGCAAGAGTTTAGCGAGACACACGTCATGCGAATTTTTGGCTTTATACAACCTTCTCATTGACGACTCTAAAGAAGGAAAATATACGCAGTTCCAATCTACAACCATAAATGCATTCCCTGTGTAAAGCACACTCCGTGCACAAAACCACTTGCTCAAGCCTCGGCTCGAATGTTACCTTGGGCTGCGAAAGCGACGACCATCGACTCAATGTTGACCTAAAACCCTTTTTGTTGGTTGGATAATATATGAAGATTGCAGGTAAGGAATGCAACAAGTCTATCGCGACCCTCCTTGCGCGATGTAGTCGGGAAAAAGATGGGTTTAAAGGTGATGTTGAATAGGGGAAGAATATGATTCTCCCAAACTCTTATCTCGTGCAACGTTGGGATTTTCATTTTAATTCGATTAATCTTATGAGAAATCTATATAAGGAGTCGCACTAATTTATTTGGATTGGTTAGAAATCAAATAAGATATGAGAGTATACCTCATGACTAAAAATCTAGGACTGAGCACTTGATTGTACTGGTTATGTTAGTTGTGCTCTTTCGATACCTAAATTTTATTATTTTATAGCTAAAATGTCCAAGTAGTCTTTTTACTAAAAAGGTTTTGTCCACTAAGTGTCCATACAATGTTTTTGTTTGTATAATGATAATTAAAAAAAAAAGTAACATAACCATTTAACTAAAGCAAGTAAAGCACAACATTGAAAAGCAATATAAAAGTACAATTAATTCATCAAGGATAATAATAACAATCGAGTAAAAAGTAAATTATAGTAAAGTAATTAAATATGAGTCAAGCAAAAAATATAACATGGCATTGTTATTAATCCTCGAGACAACAACCTCATGAGTTTAGTTCAAATTGAGTTCTATTTCTAAATAAACTAATCTATTTAAAACTAAACTAGAGAGAATCATGAATTTCCCTACACCATGTATGTACTATCTAAATGAAACTAAACTAATTCCAATACCAAAATCTAATGCTCTAATCAAGGTTTATTTTCGTAATCAATTATTCCCTTTTTTTATTTTATTATATTTTATGGGATTATATTTATTATTATCATTATTATTTATTATATATTAGAAGGGGCACGGGTCGGGTCGGGCCCTTCAGCCCGGTCGGTATGTGAGCTACCATTGGATTTCTTAGGTTTGGGCTATGGACACAAGTTGGGCTTTATTACACAAAGCCCACTTTTAGACACAAACTCTTGAAGCCCAGTTTTTATTATAGCAACATTTAGCCCTAAGCCCAATATTATGAAGACTGATTTGAACCCCTTTTCACTATGTTTCACTAAGCCTATTTCTGAATATAGCAGAAGTCAGCCCAAATCTAACTAAACTAAAGATTCATTTCGCGGAAAACATTTTCCCTACTTTCTTGCATTCGTCTCTCTTAGGTCAATGGGAGATATTTTTCAAGTCAATGGAAGACTATAAATAAATTCAGGAAAATGATTTCTTCTTAAAAAGTCGAAAAATATTTTCCAAAACATAAATAGCTAGTGGTGCTTTGACCCGAAACTATGCGTTTGGACACAGAAACCTCAATGCTGGTTTCCAAGTGTCCAACTAAAACTCCTAAAAACTGAAACGAGCCCAAGCTTACTAAGAAACTAAAACCCAAATTCATTAAACTAAAACCCAAATTCATAGTTTTCTTCTTCGGCCACCTTCCACAGTGGACCACGATTGCTTTTTCTTAAGCCAAAAACAATATTCTTTGCCGCATTAACAGCAATCGCGGGTCACAACCTCACGGATTCAAGGATGATATAGGCATAAGAAAACATAACGCAACAAGGACCTGAAAGCGGACATCCAGACATGAACAATCTACCTCCCATCATTCCTCGCTGAAATCAGCCCACCAAATGATGCAGGATTACACAAGAACATAAAATAAAAGAAACAAAAGAGTTGTTTAGATTCGGCCTTGGCGAATGACGATATATGTCTGAAATCAAATCTAAACACTAACAAAGTGAGTGATAATAATCAATCTACCTCGACACGTCTTCGGATTCAGGCGAAATCATAGGCTATTTTTCAGCATGTTTCGAAGGCATTTATCGAATGTGTCGTGTGCAATCCGCAACGAAAGGGGAAACGAAACACCAATGGCTTCAGATTAGAGATCGAGTTCAAAATAAGGTTGATCAAAGACGTATCCAAGCACGGCCTGGGATTCGAGTTGAATCAAATTCGATCCTAGTCTAGGACATGTTCCCTCGGTTCTATTACTCCTCCCTCAAAACAGGGCATTACGGGGAAGATAGGTTACCTGATTAGAGAAGCAAGGCGAAGCTACGAAGATCGATGAACGAAACTTGGACGTTCAACAACAATGAAGATTGGCACCAGCGAAGGAATCTCGAACGGGAGTTGAGTCACTTCGTTTCCGACCGAGGAATGGAGCAGGGTGAAGGCTTGATGCACGGCGTCAGAAATGGCCGGTGACGGCGGTGATCGGTGTCTGAACTCTTTCTCGGACGTCTATTTCTCACGCCTTCTCTTCCCACCTGGAACGAGCCGAAGGAAAGAAGAAATGGACTGGGGTCTTTTTCCTTTGTTATTTATTATTTATTTATTATCTCGCCATCTTTACAATTGTACTTTTACAATAAAGAAAATTTAAACGGTTGACCAAATCTTGGGTTTCAATAAGCTCTTATGGCTTCTGATGCACACATTCGATCTCAAGCTAACATGAAACTTAATCATGAAAATTTCAATAATAGCCGCACATGACATATGGGAAAAGTGAAGATTTCCGTCAAGTGGATGAAACCTATCGAAAGGAAAGGATTTGCATTTTCTACTTTATGCTTTCTTGTTCGTAGTGACTCGGATTATTTTGCATGCTTGAAATGTTGCATGTCCCTACATTATGATTTGACAGATATTGCAATTTTGTGATTCATATCATCTTTCAATCGAAGGACATATCTACTTGCTAGAGACGGATCCATTTATGTCAAACTCCATGTAAACTCTAGTGGAAATCTAAATTGATGTAAAGATTCATTGACCTGTGCACCGTACCACCATCTTGCTAGTTTAGTTGATAGTTAGGAGCCTAGTGTCTCATTGATATTAAAGCTGTTTTGAGCAAGCAGGCTAATTCAAGGAATTTGGTGCTTTAACCCTAGTAGAAAATGGCATGCCTTTACTAAAGTCTTTACGGAGATGTAAGTGGAATTGCCACACACGGACACTATGAAAAATCGATTGCGGAAGGAGAAGACCATACTTTTTCTTTCCCATGGAATGAGACACATTTTCTCAAGGGATAAGTGCATTGAAAGTTCTAACACTTTCAAAAAGTATAATTAAATCCTAAAATTTGTCAAATTGATTAAATCAAGTCCTTTTATCGATAGCATTTTTAAAAAAAATTAGGACTCAATTATACTTTTATGATAAGTTTTATAACTTAATTACACTTTTTAAAAGTTTTAAGAGTCGATTGAACTTTCGTGATAAGTTTTAGGACTTAGTTGCATTTTTAAAGTTTTAGGACTTAATTGCATTTTTATGACAAGTTCTATGACTTATAATGCACTTATCACTTTCCTTAAACTCTAGAATCCTATATTAATCTCCTGAGATTATTTGAAAAGTAAGAACAGCTCATTTTTTGACAAGAATAGCTTGTTCTTCTCAATGGGTCTTTGAACAATTATCTAGAACTCATCCTAGTTAAATGTCCCATATCCGGCATCAAGAACAAGTTCACTGCCATCAATTGTAGATACATCAGCCTCCTTCGTAGACTGTCGACGGAAACTCTCTCTCGAGTGCATGTCTTCATGCAGAGGCACCTCGGACGTCAGTAAACAGGTCGTGTTCGAATATCGATGTTTGTGTTCTATTCATAGAGGTCGCATATACTTTGGTGGTCAATGAGAAAAGCGACGTGTACAGTTTCGGTGTAGTTGCATTGGAGACCATAATGGGCAAGCATCCAAGAGAGATCATATCAGGTTTATGGACATCATTGGAAGAACATGGAATGCTGCATCAAATATTAGACTCATGTCTGCCTTATCCAAGACAGAGTTCCACGGCGAGAGACACAGTCTTAGCCGTCGCTGTAGCGCTTGCTTGCTTGAGTTCCGAGCCCAAATTACGGCCAACAATGAAACAAGTGTCCGAGGCTTTTCTAGCTCGAAAGTTATTATTAGCCAAGCCCCTTCACGAAATTTCATTAATTGAGCTTCATATAAACCGAGAGGTGTGGTCAAGAGACAATAGGTCTGAAACTTCAGTGAGACTCGAAGGATGAAATGTGGGTTTTCAGCGTGGTTATAAGATGTAACAGCAGGATCCCTTTGGATGAAAGCTTTATTTTGTTGAATGAGAATGGAGTGAGAACTTCATCTGTGTATATCTTATGTCACAGGTCTAATATCAATGACAAATTGACTATAGTCCAGGTGCAATACAGCCTTTGGATTTTTTCGTGATAACGTGATTGATGAAGTTATTATTCCGGTCCATCATCAACCAGGATCATAGCTCTGTAATTGTTTGCTAAATCAATGTAAGTAATCAAACAATCGATTATCATTATCCAGAAATGGGGGCATCTATTGCAACAAGCATCCCCCATTCTGCTTTGCAGAAACTATATTTGTTACTGAAAATGACTGCTGCTAACTTAATATAATTGAAGGAAAAGCCAAGAAGTGTTGAAAATTAACCAAATTAGACACTCCACACGAGGATTCATCGACAAGACTCTAAGATAATGTGTCGCCAACGGGACTAGGCTATATGGCATTTGGCTTCATAAGGCTATTCACTGCACACGAGTTGGAAATTTTTTTCCTTAGTAGAAGACTTACTTGGTGAAGAAAGGACTGAAAATGGTAATAACACTTCAGTTCACATAAAAAAAAAAGTGCAAAACATGCATCACGTGTTGGGAATGAAGAAAAACCTCCCGTTGGTACTAGAACTTGTGTAATTAGGTGGTGTTTGACTCGAACATGTTAAGGTGCACCACAGTTTGGAATCTATCAATATGCTAATCATGGAAAGACGTCGCTTAGGTGGCATACATGGACAAAATTCAAAAAAGCAAGATGCCTGATTTATGGAATGCTCAGCACAGAGTGTAAGGGATCATAAGTCAAAGATGATGATGAAGAAGGTTATTCTAAAGGGTCTTCTCCCGCTAGATGTTCAAGAAGATGTAGTATGTGTTGGGTATCAAGCCAATATGCCTCTCCAACTCATCCACTCATATGTTATTGAACCAACAAAGCAACCATCAGTCAAAGTTAAAAAAGTACGTGATAACGTTCATCAATGATTTCTTCAGGAATATCTAAGTTGATTTGATAAGAAAAAACAGAGGCATTAAACAAATTAAAGGAGTCTTTTAAAGTAGAAAAAGAAGTAGGCAAGGAAATACAATGCCTTTGTATTGACAATGTGGGTGAGTATATATCACATAAATCTATAAAGTGTCTATAAAAGTGTAAGACACGGGAATAGTTTACATGTTTGAGTATACCACAACAAAATGGAGTTACCAAGAGAAAGAACCAAATATGACAAAGACCTATAGAAGCATGTCTCATGCTAATGTTACATCAAGGTTTTGGGTCAACTGTATGAAGATGGTGGCACACTTAAAAAATAGACTATTCTAAGTCGAGTTTGGTTTTATGACACCATACGAGAAGCTATGGAATCGCAAACCCACGGTAAATCACTTTAGAGTATTTGGAGGCATATATTTTGCCTTCATACTAAACGAATCAAGTTCAATGAGACGGCGGTTCTCTACTTATTTGTGGGCTATGATGAAAAAAGAAAAAGGGAGGAAGCGTTGTAATCCTATAATGTGCAACGTTACACTTCTAGGAACCTGGTATTTGACAATGCGTCATAGGGGGGATTGTCACGAGCACTTATACTAGATTTAATACAAGTCGAAGAGGTACAAAAAAGAATAGAAGAAGATAATGGGCCTCATAAGGCCCAACCAATTGAAAAAGTAGCCATAGAAGGTGAACCCATAGAAGGAGTCGAAGCACAACTGCATAAAAAAATCAAAGAATCCATGGTCGGTAGTTATACATTTGACAATAGCGATAGAGCTTTCGCCAAGTCAGATGAACAAACTTGAAGAGTAATCTCCTCGGCTAAGGAGGTCAACAAAGCAAAGGAAATAAAATTTAAATATGCAAATGCAACTTAGGAAAAGTCTACACCAACCAATTGGCTACCTTATAGAGCTCCATTGCGATAATTAACCAACCATACGATTGGCAAGATCCTGATATTCCCACAAGAACTAAGCATGTAGAAATACATTATTACTTCTTGCATGAAATAAGTGTTACTGGGAGGGAGTACACAAAGACGATTGATCAAGTTGTAGATATTTGAACCAAAGGACTTGACACTACAAAGTTTAAAGTGTTCCAATAGCATCTTGTCATAATCACCAGATCCACACTAAGAGAAGAGTAGCGGTGATGGGGAACATTAAAAAAAGTTGCACTGCCTCTGCACTCCAAAATTCCAACTTTATCTCTTTGTTTATTTAGATTTTTCTTGGTACGAGATATTTTAGAAGAAGAGTAGAGAAATTGTGAAACTAATAGATTGTCCACATAGTATTATTAGTAATCGTTAGAATTAACTAAGGAGATGAATTTCTAAAATTATCTCGAAGGTAGAACCACCTCCATGTTTGGGCCATAAATAGATACCAAGTGCCTCCCATTTAAGCACGCGTGTGAAAGAAGTCCTAAGCAATATCTCACAGTGACAAAGAATTATAAAAATTATATAATTGTGAGATATTGTGGAGAGTGCTCACGATAAAAAGACTATGTTTTCTTTAATTGAACATTGTGTCTTTCTATACAAGGCGGGTCATGGCCGAGAAGAATTGTCGATTAAATGCATCAGTTCATAGGGCTCTCTTAGCATAAATAACGCAACTAAAGCCCGCGTTACTTCTGACCCAAAAAAAAAAAAAAAGAGAAAAAGAGAAAAAGAGAAAAATCCTATGCTACTTCAATGAATTCCTACCTAGTAAATGATTAAATCTCAAGGACGACACTTGTACGTGTTATATAACTTTTCGCACTCGAGTTGCTGCTTCCTTGATGAGCACAGCACATGCCAAGCGTTACTACTGTCTCAACGAAAAACTGAATCCACTTGCATGACTTTCGTACGAACATTAAATATTCGAACTTTGAATTGCATGTAACATAACATTCCAGCGATGGTGTAATAAGCCCCCGACAGTAGGAAACATTAGACTCACAGTAAACTTTTGCTCTGCTTCCATCTTGGATGAGCATGGATACTAATTTGAAAAGTTGGTTACAAAACTTTGTGTGAAGCATAAGTCAGTCTAGCAGGAGGGACTTTACCTTTTACGTCTCATCTCAAATGTGAAAGGTTACTATATCTACTTATTCAACAGTAGTGAGAACCAAAGTTTTGACATGATGTCTACCTTTACTACCGACGCCTCACTTAATTCCTAGTCAATCTTTTTCTTTCCAACTGGAAGGGAATAAGCCAGCATTACTTCAAACCCAAAAAAAAGGAAAAAGCCTGCGTTACTTCAATGAACAGCCTCAGATGCTATAGCTCTTCCCTTTCCCTGTGAATGAAGTCCTACGGAGCTTTAAGGGTAAGGGCTCTTTTCAGTAGTTTCAGCTAAAGAGTAAATGGCATTGGCATCACAGTGATAGCACTTAGTTTGAATAACTTAACCTTGATTGATTGAATTAATGAAATAATCACTGACTGGGAAAGGTCCTAGCGAAATTTGTGGGGCCAAATAGGTCGTGAAAAGCACACGACACTTCCCGGTGAGGACAAGTTTCTTTTCTTTGATTGCTTTGCTTTTTTTCCCTTTTCTGCTTGGTGATTAAACGTGGTTGGTAGGAAGGAGCCCTGGAGGATCATTTGCCACCAATATATTTAAATTTTTTAAAACCAAGTCCACTTGTACAAAAACGTACGAACACATCACGTGGCTTGCGGGCTCTAGCTTTTGGTGATTCCTGACACTTTCTTCTCCTCCTCCTCCTACTTCTAGTGAACATAGTCACTTCCTCTCTCTCAAGCGATTGATTTTGAAAGGAACTTGCACATGATTCAAGCCTCAGATCCGGCCACTCTTGATCAGATTGTTAATTCATATGTTATGCATTACGATGCATGAGAAGGGATCCAAGACACGTAATGAAACTGCTCACAATAATTTCATCTATTTTGCTTTCATAGGTTCAATTTAATTGATTTTTATTAAGCATCGAGCATCGATTTTGATATTCACTTTGAGAATTGGGAATTTTTTAGTTTCGTACGCCGGTGATCTATCGACTTTCATGAATCTATCGCCAGCATATTCTGATCCGTGAAATTTTGAAATTTTTTCAAGGAAAACAAAAAGGATAATGACAAAATCCAACAAGTTTATAGGGGTTTGGATGGATATTTCAATATTTGGTTTAGATATTATGTTAGAATCATAATTTTTTCTCCTTCGAAGATTGTCGTGGGTCTCATTATTTTAATGCAATTAATATGTATTTGTAATAATTTGGTCGGGCAAAAGTTCAAATGAATATGTAAAAGGAAAGAAGAGAAACCGAAAGGTTTACGTCGAGGAAATTTATATCTAAATTTTTTTATAAATAATGATTTTTTTTTTCATTCATTCATTTTTATAAGTAATATCAACGATCATTATTTTTACTATTTTTTCTAAATCATTTAACTTTATAAAACAAAGGAGCCCAAGTGCTATTTAAGGGAAGGGCAATCAATTCTAGCCGCGAGCGAGTCGTACCAATTGTAAAATATCCCGATTATATTATAACCATTGTCCTTAAAATCTCGATCATGAAGGGCTTGTGGCTTCGAGAAGGGCAACCTAGTAATCATTTGTGGGTCGGAAGTAGAAACCCTAGAGCCTTTTTTCCCCCCTCAAGAAATGATTTCAAGAACAGCCTCATTGCCGTCCAATCACGAAGAGAGTAAGCTCCCAAGCCTACTATCAATTAACTTGTGACCTAGTTGAGAGATGACAATCGACACGTGACAAAAATCCTAAACATTCGACACTTTCGTCATTCAAGTTCTAAATGTTTGATTTTGGCTAATTGAGTCCTTTATGTTTTTAAAAAAAATGTACAATCAAATCTATAACTTATTTCTAGTCCGATATGACTTATTTTAATAATAATCAGTTTCAATCTATGGATGCATGAGATGACACATTTGTAAGAATGGCAAGGGTCATATTGACATTGAGTAGAACAAAGAGTTTTTTTTTGTGTTTTTTTTTTTAAGCAAAAGACATATCTCTAACTCTTTTTATGTTGTGACAGTTTTGGGTATAGAGTTTGAGAAATAATTCAGATTGCGTTCATCATAAAATTCAAATTAAATGTAAGAAGTTATCAGGATACCTTGTAATTATTTTTATGATTCAATTGAGCGACGGACGAAAAGATTGGAATTATTTCTGTGTACTCCTTGTTTACCCTACTCAACGGTGCTTTGGTTTATGACCAAAAAAAAGAAGAAGGTGTTTTGGTTCAATCTTTGGATGACGTGATTGGAGGGGACATTTATTCACATGGGGGCATCTAACTTCTCTCCTCTCTCTCAATGAAGAGTTCGGCGAGAGAGGAGTCTATATAACATGCTCGGACAGATTTCTTAAAACCCACAATAATTTTTTTCGTGTATTATTCTTTTTATCAGTCCTATTTTACTCTTAGTTTAATGCTCATACTTTTACCTTATTTTCTTATAGGATATAGAAGTCGAAACCCACTTCTGAAATTAAAACGTTCCCACTCCAACCTACCTTGAGAAGTTGGAAATTCGAACTCCTCACTTAACCCTTCTCATGTAAAAAGGGGATAAACCCCAGTGGTTTCATGTATTATTCATTCATAATCATTTTGAGTGTCTTAGGTTGTAGTTGGATTAGACTAGTTTCGTACATTGAATGACTAGCGGCATATCAATGCATTATAAGATCAATCAGATATGTGTTTTTATCTTCTCAATTTTCTCATTAAGAATCCATTTGCTTCGCGAAAAGTAAATAATTTAAAAAAATATTTTCCTAAAAATGATTGTTTATATCTCTTATAAAAACAAATTAATGAAAAATATTTTCATTGTCCACGAAAACATTCTAACATAAATTATTGGCGATAATGAAAATACTTTTTATTGACTATATTATTTTAAGTGATACAAACGATTATTTTAGAGAAAATGCTTTCCAAATAATTCATTGTCTGTGAAACAAAGGTCAAAAGAAAGGGCAAATTTCACTTTGCTGCTCGAAGACTCACCCTCTTCCGTGTTAAATCCTAAATTTTAAATCCTTCATTGCCTCAATCAAAACTCCTTAAGCCCTAAACTTCCAATTCTCACAATTTATTATCCAAAACACAGACCTCTTATCGTTTATACTATATACTTTAATTCCTTGCATTGTACCCCCTCAAAGTTGCAAGTTGTTTCAATCATTAAATTATTTTATTTAAACGTGCAAGACTCTCACACTAAAAATGCCAATTGCAACACATCAATTCTTTTTATGGGATGAGAAATGCCTTCTAGTTGAAGATTCCTTTCACTATAGCTTAAGAGTCATGTGGACTGCATATGTTGACATGAAAAAATTTGACAATGACACTCCATTTAATTTGCAAAAAATAAATATTTTAGAAAATATTTTATTAAGAATGACTGCTTATATCGTTTATAAAAATGAATAAATGAAAAATAATTTTATCATTCATAAAAATATTTAGATATAAGTTATTATTGATGGTGCAAACATTTTTAACTGACTAATTAATTCCAGTTATGCAACATTCTGTGAAACAAACGGGCCGAAATCGATTTTGTAACATGTAATTAGTAACGTGCAAGCATTGAACTTTGAGGGGCTCGTGGGTTTTTGCTGGACTGGAGGCCCAATACGAATCCAAAATCCGAAATGATTGGGCCTGAAGATCCAAATTCAACTCTAAAACCCGAACCGGAACCCTCTCCTTTTCTCGACCTTTTGTTGCTACGTGTTTCCGTCGGCCACGGCATTTTGCAGAGCGCAAGCTGAACCTGCACACCCACTCGAAGCCGCCACCAACACGCTCTCAGCAATGGCGGCGATTTCGTCTCACTGTGTCTCCAACCCATCATCCCGCTCCTCTCTCCTCTCCTCCGCCACTTCCACCACCTTCTCCGGCGACAATGCCCACCTCCCTGGCGCCTCCCTGGCTCTCCCGGCCGGCTCCCGCTCCCTCCGACGCCAGTTCTCCTGCCAGGCTTCGTCCGCTACCTTTCCGATGCCATCTCCTGTCCACGCCAAAGGCTAGCGCTCTCTTCTTTCGCTTCTTCTTTGCACGTACTTCCCATGCCTCTGTTTCTGCAGATTGATGGTCCTATGCGTTTCAGAGCTTCGCTCGCTTCCGTTTTCGTTACGGTTTCCCTGTCTGACTGAGTATGCTTTCAGTTTTTTTTTTCATTATAGGCGCTTGAATTAGAGATTGTAAAAAAGGGGAAATGCTGGAGGGTGAAGGACGGAGTACTGAAAATTTTTTGTGATTGTTAGTTTGATCCGGAACCCGATTAGGTTTTCTAAGCATTTGATCATTGCTCGGTAGTCATGTCTGTTTTTAATTGCAAATGCAATCTAATGATATGAAATTACTCGGATGAATGGGTTGACACTACATCGACACACAGTTGCAAACTTTAGGTGGCTGGGACGGTACTCGGCAACCTAGACCTTAAATTATAAATGGACTGATTGCTTTTACATGTCCTCAATGTTACAGAATTTTTTTATTCGTATTTGATATATTATGAAATTTCTGGACACCCTTACAGATTAGTGAAGTTGCGAGTGTACCCCCACTTCTCGAAATCTGCACAGACGATTGCTTTGTCATGGAATCATGACACCTCAAAAGTTTGTGCATTTTATTCAAACTTTAGGAGGTGTGCATGTGATGTTGATTATATGGTACTGCCTGGTGGTTGCAGCTGAAGTTGTCAAACAAGTAGTTGGGGGCATCTTTGGAATTGGCAAGGGATGTTCTTTCAAATTTAAAAAAACATAAGGATCTTTGTCAATTTTCATAAACTAGAGATTTCCATTTGCTTAGCAGATATGCCATGAATCTTATGAAAAAGTATAGTGATTTTTCGTACATTTTTAGAAAATTCTTGTCCAGTATCTCATGTTGACAATTTAGTTGCTGTAAGTGGATTGCTTACAAATCCAGTTAATTTAATTATATTTGGAATTTGAAGTGTCAAAATGTTGAGCCACATCCTTATCCCCATAGAGATTAACTGCTGCATATCTTTTAAACAATTGGAGGGTATCACAGATATTTCCATAGTATAGGGGGTGTCATTGCGGTGTATCAAATGGGTTTAGGTTGGGCTTGTTTAGTTCATAGTCGGACTAGTAAGTTCTGGATTTAATTAGGCTTAATAAGCTCTTTGGGTTTGGTAAATTTGGATTTGCTTCGGCTTTAGAGAATTCGGGCTTGAACAAATAAGCCCATTTCGTTTGTAAAGCCTTTCTTGTTTTCTGTAACCAGGACCTGCGAGGTCCAAGCTGGGTCCAAATTCGGACTAGGCCCAAGGGCCTACCCCGAGTCTCTATTTCCATAAAATAATAAAAAATTGGGAAAATAAAAAAAATGAAAAAATTGGTTAGAGAAATAGGCCTCGATTCAGTTAGATTTTGGTATTAAAATTAGTTTAGTTTCATGATTTTCTCTAGCTTAGATTTGGGAAATCTAGTTTCTTTAGAAAATTGAATTTGATTTGAACTAAGCTCCTGGGGGTTGTTGTCATAGAACTTAATAAATGAGGCCATGTTATAATTCTTTGCCCGACTCGTATCGGGTTATTTTACTACGCTCATCATTTTATTTACTTTTCATTACTATTCTTGATTTGTTTGTTTCTTGCAATTGCTTTTATATGGTTTTTGTATTGTGATTCACTTTCTTAGTTGAATAGTTAGGTTACATCCTATGACTATAATAAGTACAAAAAACATTACATTGACACTTAATGGACATGAATCTTAGGATTCACATTTTTGTAAAAGGATTGCATGAAAACCTTAGTTCACAAATAATCAAGTTTAGATATCAAAAATACACTAGTTAAATAAATTGGTATTAAGTCCCCGACCCTAAATTTATGGTTGCATAGGAAGTGATGTATACTCGCAAATCTCATTTGATTTCTAACCAATCTCGACAAGCTAGTGACGACACTTCATTTAGATTTCTCATAGGATTAATCGAATGAAAATGAAAATCACAATGTCGCACAATGTAAGAATTTGGGAGAATTCATGCTGACTGAGTACTATCAGCCCTCAACTCAACATTAGCTCTAAACCCCTTGTCCCCAGCACCTATTTGGGAGGGTCGTGACAAGATGCACACGTAGGGATGGCTATTTTACCAATCGAAGTAGATATCCTTACTTCCTAGTCCCAATAAAATGAGTAAAAGCCCGTGATCAACGAATATTGGGGCGGAGATGTGGTAAAATCTTTCTACTCCACATTCAGGCAGGGGGAGGAATTGACATGGCTAGGCTTCTTTTCCTCTTGTTCTTTCTTTATTCCTCCTAAAGATTTTCTAGCTTTGGTGGTTTTAACAATATTCTTTTCTCATTTAACCGTGAAAACTTTATATAATTCCCCACAAAACGTAAGGATTGATCAAATTCTGACTCAAATTTTCAAACTTGCAATATAAAGCACTAAACTTTTACAGTTACACTAAATTTGGCAAGCCGTTAGCTTCAAATATTTGCAAAATTCTACCACGTTGATATTATTTTGTCACGACCTTCCTAAAGGTGGACCATGAGGAAAGGCTAATGGATTATCAAGTGTGGTACTTAGCACGGACTCTTCCAAACCCTATTAATCACAAAATCTTTTCCTTTTGGAATCGCCACTAATTGTTTATGGGTCGATTAGATATCCAAGTAAAATATGAGAGTGCATTTTACTTTTGCGAATAAGATATTTAATGAATTTGGGGACTTGATTACGTTATATTAATCTAACAAAATTTCGATACATTTTCTCATTATTTCGAAAATGTTTTGTATTCAGTTTTTATTTATTTTTTACCCTACGCCACTAACATATGAGAAGTGTGCACAATTAGGGAATATAATACCCAGTAATCAGTAAATAAATTGCAGAGAACTTTTGAAGAACTTGAATACGTTAAGCAAGGAAAGCAAATCGCTATCCATCATCACAGAATTCCTGCAAACTATGATAGAGAAAATATGCAAGCAAAATGCATGGATATGCATGGGCTAGGACTAACCGCAATCATTCATCCGACTCGCTGCTTTCATTTTTATTTCTTTTATTTCTCTCGCTGCACTTGAAAACATTCTACAAATCTCTCCTCTTGGCTGGCCGCAAATTTGCTGGACTGAGCGTGCTTCTTGATTTGCTTCTATTGGTAGAATAGGTTTATAATAAAGGATATAATTGTCATTGTATTGTTTTAGCCCTAAACCCTATGTATATATTGTAAATTAGTTCATCAATGAAAGTGATATTCGCTCAATCTCTACATGGTATCAGAGCGGTGATCCTTGAAGCACGTCCCTCACGTCCAAAGTCACCACGATCTCTCTCTGGCCTTCTCACTCTGTCTGGTTACGTATTCTTTGAAGACGATGGTGAAGGATTGCTGCCAACCACCATCGTTGATCTTGCGGCAGTGATGCTGCCCGTTGCGGCTCCATGAGTCCCTCACATTACTGAAGTGTGGCGCTCGCTGTTTTTGGGCTTCCTGATGGCTGTTCCTTCGCTTAAGACCACGCTACCTTGACTGAGACGGCTTTAGTCCGCGAAGACGTCGCTGCCGTTGCTGCATCTACCCCCAACGAGGAGTCCACACCGCAAGGCCTGCTGCTTTCCAAGACAAGTCCCATCCCTAGAGTTTTCGAGATAGTGGACTTGAGAAGTGGACTAGCGATCGTCTGCTATTGCTCCCCTTTGCTGGAGCGACTCCGATCGGCTCAGATTTTTCTCAGACTTGCGATCATCTGTTATTGCTTCCCTTTGCTGGAGCGGCTCCGATCGGCTCAGATTTTCCCCTCCGTTTTTTGCAAGTCTCCTGTGATTTTTTGCTTTTCAAAGAAGCGTCTCTTGTGCTTCTTCAATGCTCGTCACACGTGGCCCTAAAATCTGAGTCAAGCTTGGGAGATCTCTTCTGATTCAACCGGATTGCTTTTCTCCTTCGCCCTCAAGTCACCATGACGACTGAGCTTTAAAACTCGTCTACCACAGTTCCTGCACATGAGCGGCCGGACAGCCCTTATTTTATGCATCATTCTGATAACCCTGGATCTAATCTCGTTGGCATGGTCCTTACGGGTGACAATTACAACAATTGGTCCCATGCCATGGAGATTGCCCTTTCCGCCAAGAATAAAATGGTGTTTGTTACAGGAGAATTAAAAAAACCAGCTACAACCAATCCTGCCTATGCGTCTTGGATTCGTGTGAACAATATGATTCTATCCTAGATTCTTAATTCCATCCATCCAGATTTAGTGCCAACAGTTCTCTACACAGAGTCAGTCGCAGATGTTTGGGCTGATCTCCACAAATGTTTTTCGCCATCGAATGGTCCTAGGGTTTTTCATCTCGAGCAAAAGATATGCACCCTTGCTCAAAGCGACGATACCGTGACCAAATACTACAATAACTTGCGAAGCTGCTGGGATAAATTGAATAATTTGGATCCGTTACCGCAATGCTCTTGTTCTGCTCGTTCTATCATCACCACACAACAAGAGAATCGATGCTTGTTTCAATTTCTCATGGATCTCAATCCGAGGTATGCTAATGTTATCAGTCAGATTTTACTAATGATTCCATTACCTAGTGTTGCACGTGCATATGCACTAGTTCTTCAAGATGAGTCGCACCGCCATATCCAATCGGACCGTCAAGTGTTCGACCCCACCAGGACTTTGCTTAGCACTCACGACAACCATGCTCCGCGGTCATACACAAATTCCTCATCCCATGGACAGCCTAGCTCCCTTGGCACTCCCGCTCCGTCTGTCAACCTCGCTAAACGGACGAACACGTCCCGTGGCAGAGAAAGATGCGCCCATTGTGGCATCCCGGGACATACACGGGATGTGTGTTATCGACTTCATGGCTTCCCTCCCAACCACAAGCAGCGTCGTGGGCAATCATCTACCTCCTCCCAACCCATGGACAACAAGTCCAGCCATACTTCTAATGCAGCACCTCCTACTTTCACAAATGATCAATATAAGCAATTGATGCGCTTGTTGCAAGAGGTAAACATCCCAAAAGCCAACCTCTCAGGTAATGTTCTCGGCTTATCTTCGAATTCATTTAATTCCGATACTTGGGTTATTGACACTGGCGCCACCAACCACATCACATTTGAACCTCATCACCTTACTAACCCCACACATTATCCCTCTCCACATCCCACCGTTGGAATTCCGAATGGTGTTGGTGTCCCTGTGACATCACATGGTTTGGCCCCCCTTACCCCAACTATCTCCCTTGATAACGTCCTTTGTGCTCCATCTTTCAAATACAACTTATTATCAATTTCTAAACTCACTCAAACTTTACACTGCTCAGTCACTTTTTTTCCTAACCACTGTCTTTTTCAGGACCTCTTGACGAAGAAGATCATTGGTCAGGGCCATGAGCGTGGTGGTCTCTATTATTTGGAGATTCCTACCGAACCTGCTGCTCTTTCTACTACCACCTCTTCACCTCATCTTTGGCACGCTCGCTTAGGACATCCATCTGAGTCGGTTTTATCTATTTTGCGACAAACTTTATGTTTTAGTCCAATAAAACAATTAAGTCCGTGTGATGCTTGTCATTTATCCAAGCAAACGTGTTTGTCTTTTGCGTCTAGTACTATTACTACTTTACGTCCTTTTGAACTTATTCATGTTGATATTTGGGGACCTTATTCTCATTTTACACATAAGACATGCCGTTATTTTTTATCTATTGTTGATGACTATTCGCGATATACTTGGATTTTTTTGCTTACTTTTAAGTCTGATGCAATTGATTCTTTGATTCGCTTCTTTGCTTTTGTTGAGGCTCAATTTCAAACCAAAATTCAAAATGTTCAATCTGATAATGGGACTGAATTTCTTTCCTCTCGCATACAAGAATTTTTTTGCGCTCGTGGTGTTCACCACCAGCGCAGTTGCCCTCACACTCCTCAACAAAATGGAGTTGTTGAGCGTAAGCATCGTCACTTGCTCAATGTTGCTCGGGCATTGCGTTTTCATTCTGGCATGCCTCTTCATTTTTGGGGGGATTGTGTCTTAACTGCTACTCATCTCATTAATAGACTACCAAATCGTCTCTTACACAATAAAACCCCGTATCACCTTCTTTATGGCAAACCACCTTCTTATTCTCATCTTCGTGTCTTTGGCTCATTATGCTATGCTTCTACTGGCCATCTTCACTCCGATAAATTTGGCCCCCGATCTCGTCGATGTGTTCTAATCGGTTATCCCACACACCACAAAGGTTACCGTCTTTATGACCTTCAAGACCAAACAACTTTTACCAGTCGTGACGTCGTTTTCTATGAACAAGATTTTCCTTTTCGTCAAACAATCAAACATACCACAGCCAAACAAACCTTGGTAATTCCATTACCCATACCCGACCTTGGTGAAACATTCTCCCCTCCCTCCACCCCAATACTTGCACCGACCTCACCTCCTCTTGCACCCACGGTTGCACCATCACACATTGAACCTGAAGCCGTGCCTCGACCATCTCGGGAACGCCGTCGACCCGGCTATCTTCGAGACTACCACTGCGCTATTGTGGCCTCTGATCAATCATCTTCGGATTCTAAGGTAACTGAATAAGGTACCCTTTACCCTTTATCAAATTGTTTATCATACTCGCGTTTTTCACCCACTCACCGCATTTTTTTAGCCTCTATATCATCTGGACAAGAACCTGAAACTTATGACGTTGCGTGTCAATTTCCCAAGTGGCGGGAGGCGATGTCTTCAGAGATACAGGCCCTTGAACAGAATGACACTTGGGAAATTGTTCCTCTTCCTCCTGACAAACATCCCATTGGATGTAAATGGGTTTACCGAATCAAGTATAATTCTGATGGCACCATTGAGTGCTACAAGGCTCGGCTCGTTGCCAAAGGTTACACTCAAATGGAGGGAATTGATTATCATGACACTTTTGCGCCTGTTGCTAAAATGGTAATTGTTCACACTTTATTAGCGCTTGCTTCGATTCGTCATTGGCCTCTCTACCAATTAGATGTGAATAATGCTTTTCTGCATGGTGATCTTGATGAAGAGGTCTACATGAAGTTTCCACCAGGTTTTCATACTAAGGGAGAGAATTTAGTCTGTCGGCTTAAGAAATCGCTCTATGGCCTTAAACAGGCCTCAAGGCAATGGTTTGCTAAATTCTCTTCTGCACTATTTGATGTTGGTTTTCAACAGTCCAGAGCAGACTATTCACTTTTCACATTGGTTCGTGGCTCTCTCTTGACCATTGTCCTTATTTATGTTGATGATTTGGTTCTCACGGGTGACGATGACGTTATGATTCAACTTCTCAAGCGATTTCTTGACACACAATTTCGCATTAAGGATTTGGGTACTCTCAAATACTTCTTGGGCATTGAAGTTTCTCGTTCCAAGTTTGGGATTTTCTTGTCATAAAGGAAATACGCTCTTGATATTTTGTCTGATGTTGGTTTTCTTGGAGGACGTCCTGTTGATACTCCAATGGAACCTAATATACAATTTTCGGACTCCTCCCCAGCTCTTAAAGATCTAGGTTCATATCGACGACTTATTGGTAGATTATTATATCTTACAGTAACTCGTCTAGATTTGCTTTTTGCAGTGCAACATCTTAGTCAATTTATGCACTCTCCTAATGAAGACCATTGGAATGCTGCCCTTCGCATTGTACGATATCTTAAGCATGATCCTGGCACTGGTTTGTTTTTCCCATCCAATTCTACTCTCCAACTTAATGGTTATACTGATTCTCGATTGGGCATCTTGTTCTACATCCCGACGATCGTTTTCGGCTACTTGCATGTTTCTTGGTTCTTGTCCCATCTCATGGCGTTCCAAGAAACAAACCACTGTTGCCCGTTCCTCGGCGAAGGCCGAACACCGTGCTATGGCATCCGCCGCATGCGAAATCACATGGCTTCACATGCTTCTCTCGGATCTTCACGTCAACACTACCACTTTGCTGATCTTTTTTGTGATAATAAAGCAGCCATCCACATCGCCACTAATCCTGTCTTCCATGAACGCACCAAGCACATCGAGATTGACTGTCACTTGGTTCGTGAAAAAATTCAGGATGGCACTTTGCGTACTTTTCATGTTCCTAGCCACTCCCAACTTGCGGACTTGTTCACCAAACCGGTCACACATGATTTATTTTGTAATTTTAAGAACAAGTTGTTGACATGTTTACATGCACCAACTTGAGGGGGAGTATTGGTAGAATAGGTTTATAATAAAGGGTATAATTGTCATTGTATTGTTTTAGCCCTAAACCCTATGTATATATTGTAAATTAGTTCATCAATGAAAGTGATATTCGCTCAATCTCTACAGCTTCCTTATAACCCATGCCATGCGCACAATCTATTTGATGATATATGCTAGTTCCGGTGCCGACTGAAAGTATTTCCCTGGCTTCTCAAATTCAAGCGTGATGAACCTAGGTCAAGATGAAATTTATCGGATGCGGAAATGTTTTATAATGTCTAAATGCCTCGCAATGCAAAAAAATCAATATTTTTATTTAGGGGTTGATTTTGATCCCTAATTTTTTTTTATTTAAGGGTTGTTTTTTATGCAACATGAGTTGATCCTTGACAACTGGCAAGGGCCAACCTAGCTAGCCTTGAGCGAGGTCAACCTTGCCATATCCCGGCAAGGCTCAAACTCGTCAGCCTTGGGTGAGCTCGACCTTGTTGCAAAGAGGCTAGCGAAGCTTTTGATCGATGGGATCTAGCGAGCTCAGTCTTGCCTGAGGTTGGCGACTAGTTGAGACAGGAAGAAGGAAAAAGAAAAAGTAAGAAATGAGAAAAAAAAAGAAAAAGAAAAAGAAAATAAAAGAACAAAATAAAATAAAATATTAATAAATTTAAGATGAGCAATTTCAGAAAGTTTTTTCATCAACTTGAATTTGAGAGTTCACTTTCCTAATTTTATGTATGAAGTTTTTCATGATCTGAAAGTATCATTGTTAGTGAACCAAATAGATAAAAGTCTAGAAAACAGATTCCCAAAAAATAGTTTTCCTCGAACAAGCGCACCCTTAATCTACTTATGGAGTCCCAATTCTTTCTCTTTTCCTCTTAAAAGTCAAACATGTTCCTTTCCCTCTTTAGGTTTGATTACCATCTAAGAACTTATAGAATTTGGCTAGTTCGTCTTTCTTTTAGGTGTGACACACAACCTTCAGAACTCTTTTCAATTTCTGCACAAGCCATATTGATCACGACATTATTTAGATAGCTTGTTGATTACTAGCGACATGAAAACACCTACCCAACTCATATTTTTTAGAGCTCTTTTGGGCAAGCAAGCCAATTCAAGGAATTTTGTGCCTTAACTTCAGTAGAAAATGACAAATCTAAATTAAAGTCTCTTCAGAGGGGCAAGTGGAATTCTGCACAATGTTTCTAATGATTTTTAGTATTTGTTTTCTCGGCTTTTTATAATTTTACAGGACTTTTATTAGACACGAACTTCTTAAAGTTCTCAAATATATAAAATTAATATAGGATTGAAAATTTAAAAATTTTATTAATTTTATTAGAATAGTTAATAAGCGACTTTTGTTTTATTATAAGAAATCAAAACCCAAGTACCCTAATAAAAAAGAGTTGGTAGATGCTTGTTATGGTGAGAGGCGAAGGCCTAATTAATTACTAAACAAGTTGGGATGAACATCATATATCATGCATCATCCAATTTAATAAGCAGTTCGGATTTTCAAACAGTCGAGGAAAAGAAATCTAAGAATATTATACAAAGAAATTTCTAAGGTTATTAACTGATGAAATTTGTCAACAAGTTGGCTCTTTTTCATCGGTCATTGCCGTGTAACGACCAGCAGTTACGGTCCAATATTATGTTATGGAAATGCTCAAACATAGAAAGCGTCCGGTCGTTTGATAGTGAAAGGAGAAGACCAAGACTTTTGCTTTCCCACGGAGGGAGAGACATTTCCCTAAAACTCTAGAATCCTAAGATTTCTTTCAGGGATTATTTGGAAAGTAAGAGTAGCTCTTCTGTGACAATTGTGCACCAGTCTCTGGCCCACAATGGCCTGTTTTTCTCGATAAGCACCGACGAAAGATTCAAGAAATAGATGTAAAATAAATCGTCCATTTGGAATATTTAAACGTGCCCTGCCCCACACTGCACAAAGACTTCGTCGCACGAGGAACCGTCGTGGAATCGTCTCATGCATGTCTCCAGGACCGGCTGATGTTAACTCCACAGCTTGAACTAATCAAATAACTACAGTTACTTGATCAGAAAAAGGGAAACGGAAAAATGAAATTCCTGGCGATGATAATTCTCTGCAAATACGTATCAACCGCATTTTCATATTAGTTAGGAATTCTAGCCCAGAAAAGGGGGAAAAAAGGATTTACGTGAGACGTATCTTTGTCTTAATTTGAAAGCCTATAATGAAATCTTATTTAGAAATCTTAATTTCATAACACAACAATTGAAAAATTTTATATTTGACCACTTTGAATTGATATGAAGTTACCGTGTGAAATTGACACTATCATACAAGATTTAATGGAAAAGTCCTTTGCTTTTGGGTACAATTCTGCTACAAATCAGACAGATAGAGAGAAAAATAATTGAAATGCGTTTGTTGATTTGGATTATCATTTCAATAGTGAAAGGAATCCCTTACCCGAGACCCTATTCTTGGGTTAAAAAAAATGATTTTTGGACATGTACAGCACTTCCTTTTTTCATCTATTTTCTAGTTGTCATTGTATTTATGCCTTAAGGAAAATTCCAAAAAATGACCCAAAATGTTCTCATTTTCTCAAATAAGGACTCGAAATAGATATTATTTCAAATAAAGATATAAAGTGCCATCACTTTTTTAAATAAAGGCATGAAATTGATTTTATTTCAAATAATAGCCTGAAGTAGTTATGCTTGTTTCAAATAAGAATATGATTTTCCAACGGTCATGGGTATTTTCGTAATTTACCCCTTTTTCCTTTTCCTTTTTCTTTCCTTTTTTCCTTTTTTAGGTTTTCTTCATTCTTTGCCGGTGGTCGACCAGCCACTCGAGAGCCCATGGCCAGCGAGGGCTCGATGACCTCATAGCCACCCTTGTCAAATCTAGTGAGAGTCGGTCTTGCATGTGGTTTGTAAGGGCGGTCAACCTCTTGCCAGCCTCTGCAAGTAGCCGTTGGCCAAAGTTAGAAAAGAAAAAGGAAGAAAAGAAAAGAAGAAAAGAAATATGGACGAAAACACCCTTAATCAATCGGCAAATTTAGTTGGCCAACAACTAATGAGGTCAATTTCTTATTTGAAACAAGCACATCAACTTCAAGTTATTATTTGAAATAAGCTCCACATCAAGCCCTTATTAAATGATGATATTTCATGCTCTTTTTGAGAATTTTCCCAATGCTTCATATTATTTGATGGATATGGCAATATATACTAAAGTATTTAACATTAATTAACCATGTTTTTTTGAATAGTTCGCACCAATTTTACAAAACCCCCTACGGGATTAGACACGGCATGTTGAATTGAAATTTTTGAGGTCTCTATTTATCGTCTCTACTATATAATTCAACGCTTCAATCTTATACAAAATCCAACCTACTTTTAAATATGAGAAATCATACATTTTACTAACTATTTCAATTTTTAGAATAGTTACAGGTACTGCACTGCCCTAGATTCATCACCCGAGGAATCATCGAGGAGTCGTCTCGCGCACGTGGTGGGGGACTCTCATATAGATCGTGCATTTGGAAAATGTCACGTGCACTGCACTGCCCTAGATTCGTCACCCGAGGAATCTTCGCGGAGTCGTCTCGCGCACATGGCTGGGGACTCTCATAAACCTTGCATTTGGAAAATGTCACGTTCACTGCACTGCCCTAGATTCGTCACCCGAGGAATCATCGTGGAGTGGTGTCGCGCGCGTGGCTGGGGACCAGTTGACGTTGACGTTGACTCCACAACCCGTAACTTACGGTCGGACTCCTTTTGATCAACTAATCAGTACACGTACCTAACTAAAGAAGAAAGAAAAAAGAAAGAAGAAGAAACCCATCTTCTTTCTCCTTCCCCGGAACCCATCGAGTTAATTCATCAGAAAAAGAACATATTTGAAGAGAGTTGAAGGAAGAGCCATGGTCATCTATAAGCTTCTCTTGAAGGTTGTCGTGCTTGGGGCTTTATTGGGTTCATACCAGAGTCGCATAACAGAAGCTGCTGACTCAATGACGAAGCACAGATGCCAAAGTGTTTGCGGAAACCTCTCGATCCCATATCCCTTTGCAACGAGAACTTATGTTTTCCCACGGAGGGAGAGACATTTCCTTGAACCGATTGGGAAAGGACAAGACTAAAAATATGTCCAATAAATCATGCATTTGGAAAATGTAACCTTGCACTGCACACCAAAAGACTTGGTCACACACGGAATTATCATTGAATCGTCTCATGCAAGTGTCTAGGACCAGCTTATGTCAACTCCACAGCTTGAACTAAGCCGATGAAATGAAATTGACACAGTTAAATAGTTTAGGAGCAATAAATTTATAATTTTTCTAGTACTTTCCCGTCAACTCTATTATGCTTGTAGTTCACTTAGCTTGGTTTTTTCAAAATGACTTTTCATAATCGCAATTACATTTTTTTTTTATTGCAATGATAGCAAGATAGGATGTTCCCCGAGATTATGATAATTCAACAAAATATATACAATATAGGTACTAGATTAAAGGAAAAATAAAATTCTTTGTGATAATAATTCTCCGCACATACATATTAATCACAATCCAATTAATTAGAAATTCTAGCCCAGAAAAAGGAAAAACAGTCCACGTGTGATGTATCTTGTCTTATTTTAACAGTTTATAATGTTATCTTTTCTAGAAATCTGAATTTTGCAACACAACAATTGAAAAACTTTATATTTAACCTCTTTGAAGCAAATCAATTACTTATCTTGAAGTTACACGTTATTCTTTTTCAAAATGCATATATATAGTCTAAAATCATAATTATACAATTATTTCAGTATAAATTCATCGACCTTGAAACACATAATCATGCATACAATCAGCGGCTCAAACCAGGTTGCTCTTTGTTGATTTTTCTTCTTTTCTCACTCTCCTGCTTTGGGGTTGTGATCTCTCGCCCACTGCATACGCTTCCTCTTGTTTTGCTTGACTTCTCAAGTCTTGGCACTTTAATGAAGGCAGCCTGCATCATTGATGTTCTCTATCAATGATGAAGTCAAAGTTGGCGGGCAGTAACAAATCCTGATGAGGCATATCGTCGTGCATGAGAAATTGTCGGGGAAACCAACCCCTTTGACTTGGCATTTGCCTGAAACTTTACAGATGGCCCTCAATAAATTCCTGAAAATCAATTTCAGACTCACAAAGTCCTTTTTACTTAGCAATGATCCGATCTCGGACTATATCTGTGGCTCTACTCTAAACTAGAAGATGTAATTCGGTTTGAGAATTATTTTTTCTATTTTGCTGTATTATACACCACGATTGTATAAAAATAGATAGGGAAAAGAGAAGACCAGACTTTCGTATTCTCACGGGGGCAGAAACATTTTCTTAAACTCTAGAATCATAGATTAATCTTTCAGAGATTATTTGAAAAATAAGAACAGCTCATTTTGTGACAACAGTGCTCCAGTCTCCCACTAAAAAAAGCTTGTCTTCGCGATGAGTAGCGAAGTAAGATTCGAGAAAAGTATGCAAATTTACATTACGAACTTTTCGAAAGAGACGTGCCCTGCCCGCGTTAGACTCCGTGACATGAGGAATTGTCGTCTCATGCAAGTGCGTATAATCA